>OV884026.1:8792500-10042500 GCA_930367265.1 Catocala fraxini | reverse complement strand
AGAACTAGGTTAAACATTTAATATATCTATTAATCACATCTTAATCATTAAAAGCCACGATATATGTAATATTATCTCCTCTTGAGTCAAAAAAGAAACTATTTATTGACCATCATAAATATCTTGTGTAATGAATTATAGTGTCTTGACGTATTTACGGCTGTACCTCTACCTATAGACGTATGTTTTTAAAAGCATTATTTTGTATTGTTAGATGCCGTGCATCTAAGGTTTATTTGCTACGTGATTTGTGTAGTTTTCTTGTCTAGTTGCTTTAGTTCTTATTAATACTCATAGAAGAACGTGTAACAATGACGATAGGAAATCTTCGTTTACAGTCACGGTAAAACACAACGAAGTTTTACGTGTATAAAAAAATAAGATGTTAGTCTCTCTTACTAAAGACGACCAAATAATCTTAGGGCTCGGCGAATGGCTGTTTCTCAAACGTAGGATTTAATACGCCCGATGACGAGGGTGAGGTGAACCAAGTGCTAAACCTGGCTAAAGGTTGCTTTAGGCACGGCACCGTGGTGCATGAGATGTTCCATACCCTTGGATTCTACCACATGCAGAGCACATATGACCGCGACGACTTCATCACTGTCGTATGGGAAAACATATTACCCGGTAAGTTACTAATGTATGTCATAATTATTAATATGTATATACTGCAATTAATAAAATTGAATAGATCTGAAACATTTTGACTATGCAGCAAGGAATCTGAGACTGCGGTATACCGTGCCGGTTTTTTATTGGCTAACCGGTACCTGCGAAAGTGTGAGATAGCCCTGGGCGCTGCTAACAGAATCTATACAATTCAGAAACTAGACTACCAACATGCCACTTTTCTTAAATTACAAATAAACACTACTTTCTTCACACTATATACTTTTGATGAGCCTTTATACAATTTAATAGCATTAGATTAATTTTAATCGTTTATTTGTGTACACATATTTACTTACTAATAACGGTGCTTCCTTACTTCTGATTGTTTGAATGTTAAAATGTCATACGATAACAACAGTCGACAAGCATGTACTTTTAATTAGCATTGAGGAAATTGTTGTAAATTGCTCTGCCTTTGTACCGTAGTACACGTGCCAGCTGATTCAATTCAAAACTTAAGAGGAACATTTCAGGTACTGAACACAACTTCGCGAAATATAATAACGACACTGTAACTGATTTTGGAGTCCCGTACGACTATGGCAGCGTGATGCATTACCCAGAGAAAGCATTTTCTAAAAATGGCAATAACACTATTATTCCATTACAGGTAACGAGTATTTCTATAATCAACATTAAGAGTAATATCCTAATAAAAATCAAATGAAAAGTAACTATATGAATTGCTCTGATTTGTTAAATTAAATCAAGTTGTTTGGATACGTAGAGTTGTGCTTGAATTTTAGTACAATATGTAGAACAATCACAGATAAATGTATTGTGTGTACCTTTAATTCATACACACATTTTCAAGTTCACACACGTTCAAGTTCTACAACAGGGTCAAACTTAGTGGATAGAGATAATATACTAAAGCGATTGTTCTTTAAAATACCACTACAGAAATACATACGCCACTCATCTACGCCAAAATACAAATGATCTTGTTACGCATGTATGTGTTAATTGGCTAAAAGCTTAAAAAACAACTTGTAGTCGACTAATTACCAACATTTTACAGGAAAACGTGACAATAGGACAAAGAGACGGCTTGTCAGAGAGTGACATAATTAAGCTGAATAAAATGTACTGCGAGGACACTGAAGAACAAGAAGAAGTACCAGTAAATAACAATCGAGAAAATAAAGAAATAATTGTTGATTAATACACTATGTAACATTGGATAAAATGCTAAATAAAATTAATAAAACATTTCATGACAAATAAGTAATCGAATTAAATGCTACTTGAGAAAAAACTATGTATTATGTAACTTAAGTTGAAATGATAAATATAAAAAACAATAAAACACTTAATGTCAAGGAATTGAATAAAACCTTTTTCTTTTATTACCGATTCGATCAATTTGTGCTAACGCTATTGTTATTAAGATGTTTTAATCTTATCACATTTCTTTAAAACCAGACTTGGTTAAAATAAACCACTTTTTTATACTTTTATCGTTTGTCTTATTTAGAATTTTGAATAATGTTTTGTACTTTTCAATATCCTGTAGATACAGAAGCAAAGTTATATAAGAGTTTAATCAAGTTAACCGTTATTCAAAGTTGCACGCCTATTAATTTATCAACGTTAAAAGAAGAATAAACGATGAAAATAATATTTATTGTGGCATTAAAAAAACAAAATAATTCTTAAAAATTATTGGGATTCAACACAGATATCACAAATATATTACTTTATTTTACTTTCAACGCCAGACCAGATTTTTATTTTTTTGTTCATCTTGTATGTTTCATCTGTATTCCTTTTTTTATAGTTTTATATGTCCTCCTGCTTCCAAGTATTGTATAAAATTTCCTCTTCGCTATATTTATAACCTGATAAAAAATTAAGTCAATTTATTTAAAAACTATTTTCATAATACCTAAGTCGTACCGGTACGACTAAGAAATTTTGAGTCTTCTAAGTTTAAAACTAAAATTACTGACATATTCTAAAAAAATTATACCCTTTGAGTATGCCTAAACGATTGCCAGATAAGTACCTATTACAAATAGATGTTAACAAAGAAAAAAGGTAAGGATCACATTCCTGCCAAAAAAAAGCTTACAAATGAGTCAACAATTTTAAAGAAAACTTTTTAAAAAACTTACTTTTTAATTATTTTTGCTTCACGAAGCCGGCCGGCCATCCACTTGTTTACGTTTGCTCGCTTGACTAAATAGATTTTGACTTAGATTTTAGTTAGGTACCTAGGTCACTTTTAATTGGTATATTGATTGATAAGAAGTAGTTAAAGCCATTTGGTTGTACATGCTTTGCAGGACATTTTACTTTGAGGATATATGGACAGAACACATAAATTTTTCTGTAATGGTACCCGCCAAGAATACAATGACATCCGTGTGCTAGGCCACTATGACATGTCTGAATTTTAAGATCGGCACCTTTTAAGTAGATAATATATAACAACCCTCTTGGACTGATAAACTTAACTATCATAAAAACTATTGAAAGGGCTTTTGAAAAAGATAATAGTGGACACATGATATAGAGCCATTCAAATACATCTTGTAGGTGCTGGCAAATTATCTGAATTTATGTTTTCCTAATGGTAATTGTATCCACAATAAACATAAAAAAGTCGTCTTGATATAATTTTCTAATAGTATCGTTCTTTTACAAGGGTACAGAGAACGGTTGTTACTCGAATGTTGGCTACACTCCGAGTGAAGATGACGATGTCGCGGTCAACCAGGTGCTGAATCTAGCCTCAAGATGTTTTAAGCATGGTACCGTCGTTCACGAGATGCTACACACTATCGGATTTTATCACATGCAGAGCACTTATGACAGAGACGAGTTTGTTACTATTGTGTGGGAGAATATCGTGGAAGGTGAGGCTCTCGTAGAATAAAGAGTAAAAATATCAAAAGGTACATTGACGACCCACTTCGTTGTGAAGGCTAACATATTTTAGTGCTTATAAGAGTTCAGAAATGATGACGATAAATGTCGACTTCTAAAACAATAGCTTGACATGCATTTTGTTACACGTGCGCTTCTAAAGAACTGTCGGTGATATCCATCAAAATCGACGACTAAAACTTGCAATAAGGTATTTGTAAACTTAGTTCAGGCTTCTCTAATTAATGTACCTTTTCTTACAGGTCTTGAATATAACTTCGCAAAGTATAATAACGATACTATAACTGACTTCGGAGTTCCATACGATTACAGCAGCGTAATGCATTACACAGAGAAGGCGTTCTCTAAAAATGGAAACAAGACTATTATTCCATTACAGGTAACTGGTTAACTATAAAAAGTTATTAAGTACATACCCTACTATATATACTTCCGAAAAACCAACAAGCTTAATGACAGCTTGATGGTTTTGCGGAAGTATTTTAAAAGATGGACAATTATTGGTCACTAACTATAAAACTGTTGTTGAAGATATCCATATTAAATGTGTAATATAATGTTATTGACAATTGATAATAGTATGTTATTGACTGACTTATGATTATGAGTCAGTAAATGTTTTCTACTTCCATTAAATTATAAGAAAATGCGCCGACACGTCGAAGTCGTATGTTGCGGTAAAAATTTGTGTGGCAACAAAGTACACTTATCAAATGTTTTTTTATCGTGTTTGGTTAATTTTGTAGGAAGGAGTGGAAATTGGACAGAGAAATGGTTTATCTGAGAGTGATATTTTGAAGTTAAACAAAATGTACTGCGAGGAATCCGAGGTTGAGGAAGAAACCCCTAAAAAGAATGAAGAAGGAGGCCTAGAATTAATCATAATTGACAAATAATCCAATTATAATCTATTTTATATTAACAAAGTCTTGAATTTAAAAATAATCGTTGATTTCATAAATGTGTTTCATTGTCGTTCGTTTCATTGTTCCCTCATGTTCGAGTAAAAAGTGTGTTGTAACGTCTCTGTTTAGTAATATGGCTATTATCTCTATGATCCGAAGTGTATCAGTTTCAGTCTAGCGATTCAATTGGTGTCGCGCTGATCATACCGTCTGAATAAATTAAAAATCATTGACACCCAAACAACACAAAGTGAACCAATGGGTTACAAAAGCATTACATTGTTGGTTTTTATAAATTACTAGCTTTTGCTCGCGGCTTCGCTCGCGTAAAAGTAGGTTAGGTAAGGTTATGTCAGTAACAGCACTTTTTCTTTATTTATTTTTTTGCGCCGTTTGTACCGGTGGTTGACCACATCAGCCAACTAGGTCGTTCTTGCGTGGTGACCCGACGCCGGTACATCTGGCTTCGTAGGCGGCGTCGTCGCCCTTCTGATTTCGACGCCGGGGAGGCGGAATTGTACGAGGTCTACAGAGCGGCCAAGAATACACTGAAGATCTCCATCAAGCGGGCCAAGGATCAAGCCCGCAAAGAGCTGCTGGGGACTCTGGACCGTAATATCTAATGGTGGGGAAACTGGTCCTGATCAGGAAGGAGGGGCGCCCGGCGGACTCTCCGTCCGCTGACCGGCCCATCGTGTTGCTGGACGAGGTGGCGAAAATGTTCAAATTTATTATCGCGGGGCGCCACATCCAGCATCTGTCTTCAGTGGGTCCGGATCTGGCGGAGAACTAATATGGTTTCCGCTGCAGGCGCTCCACTATTGACGCTGTCCAGCGCGTGAGGAGCCTGGCGGAGGGTGCGGTGTCCCGGGGTGAGGTCGTCTGCCGTGCGTCATGCCTTCAACACCTTGCCCTGGAGTTGAATCAGGGAGGTACTCATTTTCCATCGAGTGCCGCCCTACCTCCGCCGCATTGTCGGGGTATACTTATCGGAGAGGGTAGTAGTCTACCCGAGTCACGACGGTTGAAGTCGGCGAGAGATGTCGTGTGGTGTTCCGCAGGGATCGGTTCTGGAGCTGCTCCTGTGGAACATCGGTTACGACTGGGTGCTGCGAAGTGCGCTCCTCCATGGCGTCGGCGTCATTTGTTACGCCGACGACACACTTGTCACGGCGAGGGGTAAGTCGCACCGGGCGGCGTCCATACTGGCGACCGCTGGGGTCGCACAAGTCGTCAATCGCATACGGCGGTTGGGCCTCAAGGTGGCTCTGTTCAAGTCTGAGGCAGTTTCTTTTCACGGCCCTCGGAACCGGTCACCTCCAGGAGCCCATATTATGTTAGGAGGGGTCCGCATCGGCGTCGAGTCAACCCTGAAGTATTTGGGTCTCTTGCTCGATAGCCGATGGGATTTCATAGCCCATTTTCGTCGTTTGGCCCCCATTCTTCGGGGCGCTGCAGGCGCACTCTCGCGCCTGTTGCCCTACCTTGGGGGGCCAAACACCTGCCGGAGGCTCTACGAGGGGGTCGTGCGGTCCATAGGCCTGTACGGGGCCCCAGTTTGGGCGGACAACCTGAAGATCCGTAACATTTCGGCGCTTCGTGCGCCACAGCGCGCCATGGTCGTCAGGTTAAAGGTTACCGCACGATCTCATTCTAGGCTGCGAGCCTCCTCGCCGGATCGATGCCATGGGCCTGGAAGCGGCGGTCCTGACGTCACTTTATTGTTGGCGCTGGGAGGCGCTAACTCGGGGTAAAGGACCAGCTCTTCCCGCTCTCGATGCGACAAGGTCCGAGCTCTGCCAGTTCCTAGTGGCGAATTGGAAGAAGCGACTTGTGCACCCCAGTGCCGGGCACGCCACTATCATACACCACGCAGTAAGTCTCGTGTTTGAAGAGTGGCTGGAGAGGCGGCATGGAGCCCTCACCTTCCGGCTGACACTGGTAATGACTGGCCACGGTTGTTTTGGCCAGTTCCTGTGTCGTGTACGCCGGCAAGAGTCGTCCGGTTGTCACCACTGCGGTGACTGCCGCGACGTTGTTAAGGACACGGCGCTGCACACTTTGGTGGATTGCCCCGCCTGGGCATCGCAGCGCCGTGAGTTAATCGCGGCAGTGGAATTGGTTGCCCTCTCGCTGCCGGCCGTAGTTCAGTTTATGGTCCGGAGTGAGAGGTCGTGGAACGCCATCGCCTCCTACTGTGAGGAAGTGATTTCCATCAAAGAGGCGGCGGAGCGGGAGAGGAAACGCTTAAACCCTCTCCCCAACCGCAGAGCCGAGTGCTGGAGGGCGTGAGACGACCTCCAGCCACCCTGAGGTTTGATCTGGGGGTGGTGGGCTTCGTGGACCTGCCCACCACCCGTTCGGCACCAGGTCCGAGAGGTGGCGTGCGTGTTTCCACGGACGCCTCTGTGTCGAGTCCGTCTCCCCTCTCAGGGGGAGACAGTAGGGATTGGGGAGGGAGTTTTGCCTAAAAGGTAGGCCTCTTCGTGTAGTGTTCGGGCTGCCGTATGAAACGGCAGGCCGAAACCTTAGCGGGGTCGCGACCGCATGTGCAAGTGATTCGCGCGGCCCTGTCGATAGCGGTTTTATCGAGGAACACTTTGGTAGGTTTAGTCGGTATTCCGGGAGGTACAATATTCTTATTCCATCTTTCTCTTTTACCCCGGCGAGTCCGACATAACCCCTCCGTCAGCCCCCGCGGAGAGGTATGAGTCAAAGCATTCACCCACGTAAAAAAAAAGTAAACACCACTTTTTAAAAATAAAATATAGTCTATAGTCCTACTCGGTGATAATATAGCTTTCTACTGGTGAAATAATTATTAAAATCGGTTGAAAATTCAGTCCTGAAATACTGAATTTTCATCTATACTAATAAACATAAATTCTGTATATATTCGAATTGGAAAAGGATCCTGTCCATAAGTGGTTTATACATCTATTCTTTACTAAAGTTTAAAATTATCAATTATTATATTTTTTTGTGCACCTAATCATCTGTTAATTTGAAATTTCACAGCTATGTTTGTAAACACTCTCCAATAAAAACTAAATTATATCTCATTTGCCACAGTAGGTACGTAGCATGCGACTGAGTGATTTAAAGCCATACAAAGGTATTTTCGCGCCATTCATTGCCGTGGTGACGTCACGCATGTTCTTTAATTATATTAATAGCAAATCAAAGGGTCTGATATTATAATTTAATTTTCTTTAGAATCAAAGTTCACATTTATTTGACGTTTTGATTTCTTTAATCGGTGTAATTACTGTGAGTGTAAGCTTAAACCATTTGTCTGGGCCATTTAAAATGTGTTAATTATTTAATTTATAAACAACAATTGATTAGTGCCGTTACCTACTTAAGGTGGATTTTCCGATTTAATCAAAGCTCATGCTGATCCATCAATACAATCATTTTCTAGGTATTTATGCTTTTCTTTTAAAGAATTTAATTTTCATAACATATTAAGTACCTATCTGTGTGTATAGGTACCTACTTAGGTAGCAAAACAAGAAGCAATAATATAAAATGATTTTATATGGACCTCAGTCGTCCGTACCCTAGGTTACTTGTTTGCAAGCATAGTTTTTTGAATATTTAATATATTTTACCTAATATATTGACAGTGTGTGCTAATTTCAAATAAATTGATCCTACAGATTTACGGTCAAAACGATTACTCTGTAAACGATACTCTTGTTACTTTTATATTGTCCTATATACGTACCTGATAAATAATAACTTATTGACCACTAAATAATATAATACATAAGTACGTGAAATCAATAGTTAGTATAATTTTGATATTCGAGGATTTCATTGAAGAAACAAACCACTAAAATAAATAATAGCTTACATCATACTATATGTTGGAATCGGAACAGTAGCAAACTTATGTCAAGTTACGTGTATAGTATACACCATGGACTAGTACACGCCTATTAAAGTTGCATGCTATATTTTACGTCGTAATAGCAAATCATCTAACTGCATTTAACAAACACATTATACAAAATAAAAATGTGCACATTTAACACGCGTCATTTATTAGTTAAACGCGCGTCCTTCAATACCGTTATCGCGTATTAATTCCATTACTTAAAAATGTTATTCGACATAGAAAACCTCCTCTGATTACGGACAAATATTCTACATAATATATTATGCCAGTTTCTGATATCGAAAGACCTTAGGTCTTTTTGTAGGCCTTCAGAGTGCTAATTTCATGAGCTTATCTCTGAATTACCTTAGCCCGAATATAGTGAGACAGAATTTCTCTGACTTCAAAGTTTTAGCGCAGTGTACCTGTGATTATTTACGTGATATGGGCTTAGATACTTTAGTTTTTCGGACATTACCAATGATTGCGCGAAGATCTACTAGTAAAGCTTATTGGTCAAGGTCAAGCAAATAATCTAGATCTATGTTTCTTAACGTTATTTTTTGTTGAAGCGTCTTTATTTGAGTGATCGGTCGACGACGATGAACCAAAACAAATAATTCTGATAGCCGAGATATACCTGAATAGGTACATACATGCTCTGTAACAATTAATTAAACTATAAAAAGGCACAAACTCTGATATCATTCTTAAATAATGTTATTAATATGATATAACACATAGCATGGTAGCGTTTGGGCAATTCGTGTTTTTCAACGTTATCATGCATTCTCGACTGAATTTCTTCTTTTCTGCATGATAGGCTTGTATTAAGCACTGCTCTAAACATCTTTTGCCATTGCATTTCAAAAGCACCAAACGAGTGGTGAGAACCAACATAGCCGCTGGTAAGTGCTGCCACGCTTTCATTTAGAAAAATAAAAGTGTCTAGTACACAGGGTATTATTTATTTTTTTGTTTTATATAACGAACTTTTATGAATACTGGACTAAACCTAAATGAGACAGAGCTAGCCTGATAAGTTTAGATTACATATCTACTCGTCAGAGATGTCATGCGCGTCTGTCGGCTGAATACTATATTAGGATCACAGATGTTTAAGTAAAGGGGGAACATCTGTCGCAAAGACTTGTAAGCAATGGAATTATTAACCGGTCGTATACCGCCGGCTCGCATACCAGCCGGCAGATTTGTACCCGTCGTAGGCCGGTGGCTCGCATGCGAGCCACCAAATTGGCGCCAAAACGCCGCGCGCCGCCTTCGCTTTAGCTTAAGCTAAAGTAAAACCAATTTGGTGGCTCGCATGCGAGCCACCGGCCTACGACGGGTACAAAACTGCCGGCTGGTATGCGAGCCGGCGGTATACGACCGGTTAATGGGGCTAAAATACAAGAAGACTTAAGACTGCGCCGAGCGTAAGACGCGGTTGGACTGAATGACAAAGCTTGATATTCAAATCGGCGCGCGGCCGCCATAGTAAAATTGTATGGAGGATTTGAAGTGCTTTTTTGATAAATATGTATCTTTATTGTCAACCAATAACTTAAATATTTGGGGCGGACAAATTGTAATATAACTATTTATGTTTCGTTTAAGCTGTAAAATAGGATAGATTTCTACTGTTATAATCTAAAAATCATGTAACACGAGTTTACGTTTTTGCATTTCTCGTGTAAATTTACGTAAATTTGTAGGCGAAAATATTAATTATTTGAAGTATTTTACACGGATTAATTGTAAACACATTCATTGTTATGGTAAATGTATATTTTATATTTGTATTAAACATTGATTTTATCAACTTAACTGTGACCGCCTGTTTTGGCACATTTCGCTCGGCGCAGTCTTAATGTAAATAATATAATAAGTAAGTAATATAGAGCTGAACAGTAGAGATATTTTCAAATATAAAAAGCGTTAATATGATGGTGTTTTTATATTTATCTAACTTACTTGATGTGTTCTAGTATCACGCAAAACCACTACGAGGATTTTAATGCAGTTTTAAAGGTTTGGTAGATAGTCGGTTAACTAAAAAAGTAAACTAAATTTAATATAATTCCATTAGGTAAGTGGGGTCAGATATATAAATCTATAATGTGATCTACGTAAATGACGTCGTGAGCAAATTATATTTCACGCGGCATAAGTCACTGGCAAAGATGAGTATAATACATATAAACTAAGCATAATGATGATGTTCATGGTAGCGTATGACACGTGAAATTTTGATAATATGTGACTTAACTCACTATCATTGGAAATTCGGCGTCCAGACACAATGCTTTTATCATTGTCTCTCGCTATGATTATGCTGATAGTTTAATGCCTAATTCATGGTCAATGGTACAAACTAATGATTCGTCTTGGTCATGCTCAATTTCTATATCGACATCGACCTAATTGCCAGACGAGGACAGAAAAAGCCGGATATTTTTATTCGCATTCTTTAAATTATTTACATTTTCGGCATCTGGCAATGGCATTGAATATTGCAGAATACTTAACAAGAAACTATAATAGTTTATTTGGATTGTATAATCCTTCTAATGAAAAGTAGGTGATTGATTTACACGGTTGACTAAATAAAACTAATTTTAGGCATAGCGTAGGACTTGCGTGTAATTAGATCTAGGTCTAACAAATATTTAGAATAAACTAACCGAAACAAATATTTGACGCTTAAGTTAAAGATTTTGGAAAGTTAAACATCGGATTAAAAAGAGATAATTATCGCATATTTATGTGCAAATGTGGCCTATGTATAGGATGGATATCATTGCAATTTATAGTATTGTTGTTTTTCTTCTTACACACAAACACATAAAAGCTTATATTATGAGATTTAGTGTTGATAGTAGTGTACCTACACGTAAATATTGTACTACTTACGTAGTAACATCTCGAAACTCTTGTTACTTTCCCCATCTTACTCAACTGCTCTAATATTGTCTTCTGTTTACGCGAATGTTATTCATTAAAATTAAACTACTATATACGGATTTTATCTCTATATCGGTAAAAGTCTGGGTACAGTATTTAGATTGGCAGAAATATAATTTCAATTACTAATTTATAAGCAGAAGGGTTCTTTAAAACGAATAAATCAAGAATAATGGTATTTGACTAATAATATATATATAATTAATACTCATTTGCATTTTGCAATGCTCGTCTTGCATTTTGTGCTCAGATATAAAAAAGCAGTACTTATATTAGCAGTCTTACGAATTGCATGCATTTGTTTAAAATAATAGGTACTACTTTTGTTAGAATGTTATATTTATTAATAGTGATTTCGATCTGCTTAGTTGATTTCTTCAACATTGAATTATTGGTATAACGAAGGGTATGTATCTATTTATACAATTACAATAGTTTCACCGTCACGGACAGCTACTGCTTTCCCTTTACTATTTCACTCATTCAATTACAAAAATGACAAGTTGGTATTATTGTTAGAGGACGTTAACGCAAAATAACTGGAGCCAGCAAATTTAGCAACTCGGTGTTGCACGAGTCATGGGTGGTGGCGAGGCGAGGTTCTGTCACCAACAGCCCGGCGCTGTCGCAAGCGGCGCCGGCGCAGTTGCGGCCTAACACCTTGTGAAATGGTCGTATCCGAAGCTATATTAAACTTCGCCCCACCCCGGTGGCTTTTATCCTACACAAAAAACCACGCGGCACTGCACTAAAACGTAGATAAATTCAATACCAATAATATTGAAAAACGTTGATCAAATTATAATACCGTTAATATGGCATACTTTTTTTCAAGACATTGTGTGAGTTGAGCGTATAGAAAGAAGCGAAAACAATACCGCATGCGTTTATGAGCATTAGTCTTAAAAGCTAAAGGTTTATAAGTTACGATGGGACGGACACAGTTATCGGCAGTTCTGATGATCGTCTGTGCAGTCAAGTGTTTGGCGATGTCATATGAAGAATTAGAGGATTTTGAGGATTACATCAAAAGGACATCGCAGCTCAGTCCAATTCTAAAAAGTAAGTGTTTCTCTTTAATATTTAAGTAGTTCAGAAATGTTAGTGTGTGATGTTACAAATTATAATAATTAATTAATCTTCATTGATATCTGTATATTAAATTCATATAATATGCAGACATAAGTACGGGAAACAAGTTGATTGTATAATTGCTAACAACTTTTATAAAATAAAACGGAACTCGTCTGCCCAAACACATTTAGTCATTAGATATGTAAATTAAAATCTGTATTCCATCTTAGATAACGTTGAGTTTTATGATAGGTATACTTACTCGGTTCCAAGTAGGTAAACCGTAAATGCAAACTTTTATACGAGAGTAACTGTATGGTGCATAAATTGTTATAAATGAAAGTGATAGCTTCGCAACTTTGAATATTTGTTTTCAATATGCAGAAGTTATGAACTCTATTGGTTTTGAACGATTTAGAGTTTGTGCGGTTTGTAAACAATCAACAAGAAACTTGCATCAATAAAACAAACAGTATATTAGCATTGGGCTAAATAAATGCTACAGAACAGGTTTTCTCTTTGTTGGTAAACATGACACGACAAGGGTCATAGTTATACATAAGCATTTGTGAAATGTACATATATTTACGATTATGAATTGACATACACTATGACATTGTCTTGTTGTTGTTTTGTTTTTAATAACATTAGTGGCAATCAAACTTACGACCCGCGTGATACTAGAGAAATAACTTACGAATTGCTGACTAGATGCTGGGTAGAGAACATAGAGATGGGGTGAAAATAAACGAATTAGATGGCTAGGTCTGTGAACCTCCAGTTCTTATATTTACCGGAAGAAATGCAGAAACATTGTGCCGGTTGCTTATAAAAGAGGGGTACTCCCCCGAACGAGCCTCCTTCAACAAATAAGTGGCAATGCGGAGGCGGGATGTTGCACTCATATTATGATATGACTGGCGTATAGCGAACATTACGTCGTTTTGC
Source organism: Catocala fraxini (assembly GCA_930367265.1). Lineage (NCBI taxonomy): Eukaryota > Metazoa > Arthropoda > Insecta > Lepidoptera > Erebidae > Catocala > Catocala fraxini. Next base: position 10,029,159 of record OV884026.1, on the reverse strand, counting down.
TTAAGTTTTTGTCTGTGAGAAATCAGCGATTAAGCTGTTTTGTTTTCCAGAAGGCGTGGAAGCTGATGAGTACGATATTGAAGATGCTGTGTCTGATAACGCCTGGGAACGGAGCGGAAAATTCGAGGGCGATTTGATATTGAATGAGCGCCAAAGAAAACTGATAGTAGAAAACGTCGCCGAAGGTCTCTCCCGGAATGGTATTAGAGACGGCACCAAGAGATGGCCTAATGGGGAAGTTGTTTTCTTTGTACAAGTAGAGCATTTCAGTAAGTATCTATATTAAGTACCAAGTAATGGTTCGTATACCTAGTTTTGAGATCTGTTTACTAATATTTCGTAATTTTAAGTGTTACACAACGAATATTCAATAAAGCCATTTCTATTTTATATGTATTTTGAAACAAATTCGCAAATTAAAGATAAAACAATAGCCACTGCCGGAAATACCATTTATAGAAAATTATGTATTTGCCTAATCCTATGAGTTACGAAATACGATTGGCGATTGCCAGAACCTGTCTCTTATCGCTGATTGGATTTAAACATTGTTTTATTTAAAGTTTAAATAAAAATGTCGCTTGTAAAAAAAATAATTATTTATATATTGGACGACCTATTTCAGTAAATAGCATAGTTTAATAATTGTCTATTTAATAATATTTCTAATTAGTATCTATCAAAGATTAACAGATTTTTTTTATTTATATAAGTGCATAGCATCCACATCATTATTTGTTTTTTTATTTATTACGCTATGTAAATTAACTCCACACGGATTACCTACAAAACATGCTACATCAAGGTAAGGTACTCGAATTAAAAAAAAATCGGTTCGTTGCTAGTCGGGACTCGATCAATTAGATTGCCATTGCTTTTTGTATGATAAACTTGAGTAATCGCTCTTTTGTGTTTATTGATAATAATAATACTTTTTTAGGTTAGGTAGATTATAGAAAAATTCTGACTAAGTATCAGAATCAGAATCAGAATCAGAATCAGAATCAGAATGTTTATTTGTGAAACATAGGTAAAATTTACAAATAGGTGTTAGATACATATATCTGGGCGCTATGTTTTGCAGTGAAGGCGTACAAATATAATAACTTAAAAACTAAACAAAATCAAACAATAAAAATACAAAGAAAAAAGCAACAAATCTTAAAAACTATCATTTATAAAATCTTGGACAGAATAATAACATTTTTCAATTAACAGAGAATAGAGATTCTTCTTAAATTGTGAAAGCGGCATATTTTTCATGGTATCAGGTGTTTTATTATAGATTATTGGAGCTATTCCAAAAAAACTCTTTTTCAGCAAAGCGGTTTTACATTTTTTGTTGCACAATCGATTAATGTATTGCGAACGCATTGGATTTTTCTTTACATCAGATACTTTTTGAAAAAGATGTAAATTAATTTTAACAAACAAAGCCGTTTCATAAATATACATACCTGGCATAGTCAATATTTTTAAAGATTTAAAATGTGGTACACATGTATCAGTTGTTTTTAAGCCACACATGGATCGAATACATCGTTTTTGCGCTTTAAAAACAGTTTCTCTTTCAGTAGATATCAGCAAGAATTTTTGGAATAAAATGAACAGACTCAGTTTTTTTATAAAATCTGTTATAATATTTTTCGCAAAATTATGACTTGCTTATAACGTTGATATGCTTAGCGGTCTTCAAGGAAATGCTATCATTTAGGAAGTTTGGTCGTAGGTCAAAGAAAGGAATGTGTTACCGCAAAATATACCTTTATCTATGCGTCAAATTTTTGGTAGTTTTGGTTTATATTATATATTATGGTTATGCTGAACAGCTGAAGGATTACCGCTTATGTATTTGACAATAACTTAAATCTTAAGTTAAACACTTATTCTATGGTAGTTGGGTAAAGCAATATATCCAGGCATAAAACATCGTGACGAAATGCATGTCTGAGAGTTCTCCACAATGTTCTCGAAGATATGTGAAGCCTACCAACCCGCACTGTGCCAGCGTGGTGGACTATGGCCTAGCCCTTCTCAAATTGAGAAGAGGCCCGTGCCCAGCAGTGGGCCATTTAATACAAGGCAATTTATAGATATTATATATAATTGTTTAATCTGGATTAAAAATATTACTGTCGCAAAATTTATGTTGCAGCTATATTAAAACCGACTTATATAAGTATGTGATGTGTTTTCAGCTAATGAGCAAATCCAAGCTATTCATGCCGGAATAGATGATCTGTCACGAACATCATGTATCAAGTTCCGTCGATACCAGAAAGGCGACCGTGACGCTGTTGTAATACAGGTGTGTATGCAAGTTTCTACGAAAATACGAGAAACGAAAAGTTAAATATCAATATCACGGTATTATTATGTACTAGATATTACCCACAGCTTCGACTGCGTAAATTTAGGCTAGGTTAAGTCAGTAAAAGTACTTTTTCTGGGGAAAAGAAACGTATGTCCTTTTCTATACACCTAGCAACATGTATGCGAAATTTCATAATGATCGGTCAAGTAGTTAAGGCGTGAAAGCGTAACAAACAAATAAAACAAAATATTTGTTAGCGTTTGCGGTAATGTATACGCCGATATTAATGTAAGGCAAAGGAATCAGAATGTTTCGGTACAATAGAAGTCAATCATGTTGTTATACATCTTTATAATACCTAATAGAAACGATTGCTTGTCTGCTACGTGGGTTAAATGTTGGGTGACAAATAAGACAAGCGTATTTCGAGGTAGCCTTAATAATTTGATACTTTGTGAAGCGACTTTGATCAATTTATCTAGGTTAAAACATGTTTGCGATACTAAATATTTAATAAATATTACGAACTTAATCCTCTTTTTGCATTCCAGGGTAGTCGGAGAGGTTGTTTCTCTCAGGTCGGCTACCAGGGCGGGTACCAAGTGTTGAATTTATCAGGTCGTCACCCTGTCGGCCGCGGTTGTTTCCGCCACGGCACCATCGTGCACGAAATGCTCCACACTCTCGGATTTTACCACATGCAGAGCAGCCCGGAGAGAGACGATTATGTCGACGTGCAGTGGGACAACATCGTACAAAGTCAGTTTTTTTTTTATATTATATAATTTTTACCATAGATCAAATATATTTAAAATTATATATTTTTATTATAACGCAATGTCCAATGCTGCAAAGTCAGTGACAGCTACCTCACGTGAGCGCTACACAATGCGAATATAAATTAACCCATGCTCTATCTAGGCAATAAACGTTCGGTGTGAATCAAAACTTCGATTTCTATTGAAAGTTTTGTGCCTTTTTGTGTAGACAAAACTCATGATACATTTTTGAAGTGAAGAAAGCAGTTGGGATCTACATATCTTTCTCTTATGGTTCGATGTTTATTTGCTTTCAGAGGCAAGGCATAATTTTCGCAAATACAACTCGTTTTCTGTATCGAACTTTGGCGTCGGGTACGACTACGACAGTGTCCTACATTATAGCCAACGTGCTTTCTCTGTCAATGGCCAGGACACGCTTGTGCCAAAAAAGGTAAACCTTTTTATATATTATTTATTTGTTAACTTTTGAGTAGGTACCTGTATTGATAATTATTATATATATGTATAAGTGTCTATTTCGACGGTATTATTACACTTGGGTCATTACGCTATCATAAGTTAATACATACGTATGTTTTATTATATATATTTCAACATTTTAGAGTGGAGCTCAAATTGGACAAAGAAGAGGATTATCTGATAAAGATGTACAGAAATTAAACAGAATGTATTGCGACGCCGATGCTGACCCCATAGCAGCTGATGAAAACAGTGACATTAAAAAGAAGAGTTTTAAGAATAAACCAATGGATATTTATGGTATAGGATACCATCAAGGTAAAACTGTGATTATCAAAGTATTACCGAAAGCAGAAGAACCTAAATTACCTGTAGTGCGATCTTCTTATGCATTTGATTATTTTAGTAAAGCGCCGCATATCCTGTCGACGACGGAAAAAGAAAGCTTTCGTGTTGGTAAGGAAATAGCAGAAATATATGAGCCACCTGAGCCCGGTACGCAAGAATATACAGCGCCTGTTTATAATAAATCAGAGCTTGAGAAATATTCCAATGAAGAAGAAACACAACCAGCCAACCAGGATCATGATCACGATAATTTTACAAAACTGAAATATATGGCAAATACCAATGTTGAACTACCTGCCAAAGTAATAAAACAAGATGTTGTATCTGTGCAAACATTAATCGATCAAAGTGATGATACTACACATCCGGCTTCTATAGAGCCATTTGATAGACTATCTAAGATTGTTAAATCTCATGTTTATCCGTCCCAAGAACAAGATCTTAGCTTCTACAAAACAGATGAAGAAAATACGGTCGAATATGAGGATGTTTCAGATGAAGGTAATAAAGATAGTGACGAGTCACCCAGCCCAGCTGCGCCAATCAAAAATTCAATAACGCAAGCAGAAGAAATTAAATCCACTGTGCATTTTATTAACAACCATTATGATCTCGATAAACACCAATCGTTTAAAAAGGTAGACAGTCATTATCAGCCGAAAACTACAGTTAAAGATTATTATGAGGATGATAGCAAAAACAATAAGAAAAAACAAGAGTTACTTATTATTGCTGAACTGCCTCACAAGAAAAACAAAGGTATAAAATATATGGACTCATTTTATAAAATACCATTCTCAGAATATGAAGATAACTTCCATCCTTCATCACATTACAAACCAGTAATGGGAGAGGATGAATTTGAAAAATATATTTCAAAAGTACCCCTAAGACAAGGAGGGTCTCATGACAATTTCGATGATTGGCATCACAAGAATACTCCATATAAATATAATCTGCCTAAGTATGACAATAGAGATAATATGGATTATTTGAAACCTAATGTAGTCAGACATGGGAATCATAGTCCGTTGGGCTCGATCAGAATAAAAGAGTATTTAATTCGTAGCCCATTTGGATCAGCCACATATAATCATATTCACAACCAAGAAGAGAGATAAAATATCTATAAGTACTTATTTTCTATATATTATAATTTATAACAGTAAGTTTGTATAGTGTTTTCCTTAACTTTACATTAAATAGGTCGTAGGTGGATATAACTAAAGTTTATCTACTAGTTTATTAGTCGAGTAGTAGTTGTTTGATTTTGTTCTTTGTAAAAAAGTATTATACATATATATTATAGATAAAAATGTTAAGCTAGGTTAGAGTAATCATGCGCACATGGTACAAAGAATACACCTAAGCCGATCGTCTCGTTTTACATATAATTTCATTTTGTAGTGTTGCCTGAATTGCACGTTACAAAGTAACAGGTAAGTCTGCTAACTACAGTATCGTTATTACCTTTAGGTTCAAGTACACACGACTACACATCAAGTTAGACACCCTATATACGTATAACTACGCTAAATACAAAATAGAGAATCGTTAGAAAGGGACAGTGCATAATGGTGTCGATACAAGCGAGCGATAGCGATATCGAGCTTAGCAAAAATATAACACACTCTCTCGCACAATTCGCAGCGTTCAACTTTTAATAGTTCAAAGTCCAAACAGTCTAGGTTGATGTGTCGCTGTGTGTACAATACAATTTTTGGTATGTATTGTCTAAAGATACAAATTTTATAAAGAGCTGAAATTAGATAGTACCTAAGTAGGAACATATTATTATAAAATCGTTTTAAAAAATCTTTCACAAAAAAGTACATACATAGCACGCAGTAAAGTACATAGTACATATCACACCCTTTTTATGAAGTTTTGTCCATATTTATTACTTACGTAGATCGTGAGAAAACTTGCTTATCTGTAAGCCTCTATAATGTTCTTATAGATATGTGAAATCTGTCCACACATACTGGACTAGTAGTTAGACTTATGTAGCCTAATCTTTCTGAACAGCGGCCCGTGCCAAGCATTGGAACAATTTGTAAACGGGGATGATATTATTATTATATACCAACCTGGGTAACGTATACTATGTATGGCTAATCTTATACAACGTGCGCGTATATTACGTTTTATACTCCATTTGGTTAGGTACTTAACTAAAGGTAAACAATCTTGATGAGACTTTTTACACAGACACATAATAAACAAATAAACTACTACTTAAACTAACGGTTCAATTGATTTAGTACTTAATCGTTATTGTTGTATTTACATTGATCTTTAGCAGCATTTTATTTTTAAACTGAGAAAGACACATCAAGATTGTTTACCTTTAGTTAAGTACTTAACCAAATGGAGTATAGGTGGTAATACATCACAATAGCAGACTGAAATCGTGCATTAAGTATTGCACAATACCAGCAGGTATTGTGATGCTGTTGTATTCTGCATTCAAACTGCACCCGGCTTTTATATTTGCAATCAAGATGCAGTTTTAGTGCCCTGTATATTTAGTTCAATTTATTTAGTAGCAGTCTACCAGTACCTATTGTTTTTTGTATTGTAGGTAGTCTTAGGTGACTTCGTTTTTTTAGTTTGTTGTTGAAGGTGTTATAACTTATAACAGTTAAAACAGTACAACCACAAATACTGTTTTAGGCAAATGTTGTTACCTACGAATTTCTTGCCTGTCTTCCTTCTTTACATGTTAGGTCTACTAGTTGAGCCTGGTAGTGATATCATTAAATAAATTTAGGAAAGGTTAGTTACTTTGTTTACTAAACTACTATACATTTGCTATACATACATATGAATCTTTAAGATCTATATGATTAATAATTATCTATTTTTGACTTACTAAAATGGCAGGCAACCAGAGAAAATAATAAACAGATTATAGGTATATAAAATCGATGTCGGTTTGGAATATTAAACTATTACAGCAGCGTATAAAGCGTCCTCGGGTCGCCTCTTAATCTAATGGTGCAAAATAGTGACATTTTTGTCTCGCCACATGTAGTACTTAATGACTTTTATGCCTTGCTCTGATTTAGTGATGTACGAGTCGAGTTATATGATTCGAGTAACTCGAATCAAACCGTTAACGAGTCAACTCGGGTTCAGTTTTTAACAACTCGAATCAACTCGGTCGATCGAACGCACACCGCATGGGCGACGTGCGCGGGGCCTCATTAGTTGACGTGTCACACCGCGCGGCCCGCCCACGCCGTTTAATGTTGCATCATGCACATGCATTGCATCTCACTCGACTCGATGCGAGTTGAGTGAAATAGAACTCGGGCTGCCGATTGAGTTACATTGTTGTAGGCTTGTATCACTTGTATTTAGCGTAGCGGCTCCGGCTACAAAAACAGAAACTTTCTTTGTTTGTAGTGGATTCTCAATTCGAAGTTTCGAGTTGCGAATCGACTCCAGTAGCCATATCACATCAACAATTCAACATCATTATCATTCCTACCTATCAGCCTTGAGTCGAGCTGAGTCGAGCTCCCCGAATCCCCTCTCTTTCACAGGAGATACCGATTCGAGTCAACTCGAGTTGCGACTCGAGTCAGTAGCCATATCAATTCGAGTAAATCGAGTAAAAAAATAAATCTCATCCCATCACTACTCTGATTTAATAAATCTGATTTATTGCTTATAGCATACATGCTATAAGCAATAAATCAGATTGCCTACAGGCATAGAGCAACACAGAAGCATGTAGGCACTCTACCATCTGCCTACAACAATTTTAGCATCATTTAAAAATATTTTAGAGATTTTTTGGCTCTATCATATTTTATTGAAATTTATTACATCCGTATTTAGTTATTAAATATGTGAACATTTCGTTAAAATGTTATAAACATAACTATAACTATAACGCAATATTAGTATTAATCTTTTTGATGTTCTTAATCAATTCAGCTTGTGTTGAGTGTCTGTGTCAGTCATTTATATTAAATTTATCTTATAAAGACTGGTAAAAATAAATATATTCGAAATTATAATGTTGTTTTATTTGAAGCTCTTATTTATTTAATGTATTATATGAATCGAATATGGAGGCGATTTGCATTTTGCATGCAATGAAACGTTTTTGATTCTGCGCACTGAATGTCAACAAGTCACTGTCAGCCTGTCAAACTCAGCTGTCAGTGTTGTCACGACTGTCACTACGCACTTACGCAGTGGACTTAATTACTATTTTTATTTTGGTTTATTTATGATAATCGCTTATCATGCGATAAAATTGTGATGGTATACTAGCCTTTAAAAAATAAAACAGTCCATCTGCAATGAATCTCCAGAAAAGGTGACGGTTGTACATGCGTATTTATCAATTACAATATTTGTTTAATGGGTTGTGCTGTGTCGTGCGTCAACCGAGCGAAAATGTCGTTGTTTGGGCAATCCAGTAATGAAAATGATACACGAGCTAGACTAGAGAGAAAATTTTACATCGCCAAGGAGTCTCCCGAGTCAGATTTTGATCTATCAGAATGTCAGCTGCGCCAGGTACCGTCCGGTACATATTCAATATGTAAAGTATACAGAAAAGAATGCTTATATTTGCATATTAACAATTTACAAACATTAGAGGAAGGAGGTCAGTTATCCGACTTATATCTCATTAAGATTATCAATTTAAGTAGTAATAGATTTTCGCAACTACCCAATGACATTAGATATTTTGTCAATTTGACTGAGCTATACCTCCAAGATAACCTTATTACAATACTTCCCGAGAGTATTCAATTCATGCAATCATTACAGATTCTTGATGTATCAAATAATAAGCTCAGAAGTCTGACACCATCATTAGGCAAGTTGAAATGTCTAATGATACTGAAACTAACTGATAATGATGATTTGACTGAACTTTGTCCAGAATTATGCTTTGCTACTAATCTTACATTTCTTGAAATAGATGGTGAACAGTTTGTATTCCCTCCACCAGAAGTTGCCACACAGATCACTGAAGAAATTATGATATACTTATGTAAAAAAATGAATGTAGAATATTCTCGACCATTACCTATTGAGAGTGATATCTCAACAATACAAAGTCCAAATACAATAATAGACCCATTTGCTAGACGAAACACTCTCACATGGGAGGAACAGGAGGCTGCTATTGTAGAACAAGAGAATAGATTACACAGAGCTGCTAAGGAACAAAGAGAAAAGTTCCTAAATAAAATTATGCAGGAACAGATGGAGCTGGACAGTGAAATAGCCAAGGTTCAAATGGAGAAGGAAATTGATAGACAGAAATTGATTAAATCCATACAAGAAGATGAACAAGAAATTGAAAGTTTAGTGAAAAACTTTATTCAGTCAGAATACTTGAAACCAGAAGTAATTCAGCAGCAGCTGGCATATGAACAGGCTGAACATGATAGGCTACTTGAGATCACTCGACAGAATTATGATAATGTCAGGAAGGCTGATGTTTTAAGAGCAATGGAAATGCTAATAGAAGAGGACTATTACATGAGACATTCCAAGAAGTACTATGAAGACTCTTTTAACAGTATGAAACAGAGCATGCTTTTACAGGACTTAGAAGTTAGTGAAAAATTAACTAAGTTATTAAATGCAAAAGATCAGTCACACTCAGCACTAGTGGAACAACTTCTGGAAGACCAGGATGTGCAGATGGCTATTGTAGCTTCACTACTTGAAAAAGTAGATGCAAGAAGTTGGAGTCTCAATCAAGAGATTTCATTAATATCTTTACATTTAGCTCGACTTAGTGTCATTGAACAAGAGAAGAAAAAGTTACACATTGCTTACAATTACAATGAGTTACTTCAACAAAGAGTTCAGTTAATTAATCTTTTAGATGATCTATTTGATCAACAAAACAAAAGAAGGAAACAATTGGTTGAGACACTAAGAGAAATGGAAAGTGAGTCAAATGAATCTAATGACTTTTGGTTAAAGAATTACCAGAAGCTTATGGAATCTGCCCCAAAAACTTTATTAGACATAGGGAAATGTCTTGATCCAGCACTGGCTAATTACCTTCTTCAGGAAGGTGTCATCCATTGCCTACCATTCTTAGTAAAGTTCTTGTTTTCTGGTGAACCCTTACTGAACATTACTGTAGATGAACTAAAATCAAATGGAGTTTCCCTGTCCTCAGATAGAGAATGCATTATTAGAGCAATAAATTCCTATGTTGGAGCAAAGAGTCAAAACCACAACTTTGAAGCCTCTACATCTCTAGAGCCAAGTGCTCCTCCTGGTTTATGTGAGGAACAGAATTGCACCGGAGTAGTTCCTACAAATCAAACAGATAACTTTGTAACAGAAGCAGAATGTGTCATTTGTATGGATGCTAAGAGTGAAGTGGTATTTGTGCCTTGTGGACACATGTGCTGCTGCAATCCATGTTCAAATAAAGAAATGGACGGTTGCCCAATGTGCAGGAGTAGCATAGAGAGAACAATCAAAGTAATCATTGCATGATAACTTGAAAAAATATAGGTATGCATATAAAATAATGTGTAATAAAAATTTGCTATTATCTTTCATCATAAATATTACATTCCTATTTGATAATATATTGTAGGTAAAGAGAAAATTAGTACATTGAATATAAAACACAATTAATATTTTTATGTTAATATATTCCAGGAGGTGATGGAACTGAAAAGAGAAGAATTTACTCAACATTCAACACTGGACACCATAATTGTGTGCGTTACCGCAGCAAAATGTAATAAAATGTTGTGCTTTAGAGAGTTGAGAGTATAACAAATAATTAGTTCACCGTAAAGAGTAATTTGTTCACCAATAGCAAAATTTTGTCAAGTTGTAGTTGTAAAGTTATTCCAGAAAAACAGATTTTGCTGCAGTAATGTTTGAAACATTGCCCTGGCAAAACTTTTTTTATATTATATGTTTCATCCTGGAAATAAATGCATGAATAGGTAGCTTTTGTTGCGTATTAAATGTTTGTGAACAGCAAAATGTATGTGTGTTGTGGTTCTAGAGTTGTTTAAGATTTTGCTGCAATATTGTTTTGGGATTCCCCAGATTTCAAAAACGACTCAACATAGAAGTTTGAAAAAAATACCAATAATAGACCTTAATTTGTTCAAATTTGTTCAAACATTAGTGTTTAATTTGTTTGATCAATACCAATGTAATTAAATGGTGCCGAAATTCAGAAAGAAACGGATTTGCAAGTAAACCAATACACTTACAATCAAATAAAAAGCTGTATCATGTACCCTTGGTACACCTTTATAAATACAGTAAGTAAATTTAGATTATGTGACTCTACGCAATATGAAGATACAAAGAAAGTTAATTACATTATATATGGTCTGATTTAAATGATCGAATACGCAGTTCCCATAAAACAAGGAAACATGGAATACTATGAACTAATTAAAATGTTCCATCAATAAACAATCTTGTTTATTTCAGCTTTAAATTACGACTGGTACAAGTAATATAATTTGTGTAAGACAAATTTTTTAAATAGTAATTTTAATTATGCTCATTTCATTATTTACCAATTTTATAAAAAATGTTTTGCCAGGGTAATGTTTCAAATGTTACTGCAGCAAAATCTGTTTTCACGAATAACTTTACAACTACAACTTGAACAAATTTTGCTATTAATAAACAAATTATTCTTCACAATGAACTAATTATTTGTTATACTCTCAACTCTCTAAAGCACAAAATTTTATTACATTTTGCTGCGGTAACACACACACCATAATTTATTTTGGTTTTTCCTTACCAAAATAATCACTGCATAAAGTTTGAACTAATTTCATGTGTCTTACATTATTTTCGTATTCATAATTTATTGCACAATATAGCACAACGATTATTAAATAAAACAAGCATTGAAAGATTAAATATTATTGATCTTAGTGGCCAGATACAATAGCAAATCAATATGCTAGCAGGACTAGGACAATTGTGGCAGTGTTCATGTTGTTACAGGCATAATGGCAATACGGGGCAAAGCATTATATTAGGCTCCGGTGTAAAAGTGGTTTAGGTCTGTAATGTCTTGTGTATTCTATGCAATATTGGGTATAAATTGTTCACCTATAAATTAAGGCGATATTTGAGTATGGTGGTCTTTGATTATTGTTTTAAATTATTGCTCATAAAACGACAATTACTGTAACTTTAAAAGAAAAGGTAAAGACATGATAATAATAGTAATATAATTTCCGTAAATATTGTCTATGTGTAATATTTTACCCACAGTTTTAGAGTATAAGCTACTCACTGTGGGTTCCTTTTCAGCCTTCCAATAAACAATTAATGTAATGTCAGGGTCACTACTAATGGTTAGGTGTGGCGATCTATTTCTATCAACATTATTAATTGAATAGATTATACACTTATTGCTGGATTGAATATGTCATTAACATGAGTCATTCAGTACATGTTTATTGATTGATTATTATTATTGTGTATGTAGGTATACACATAACAACAAGTGTAATAAATGTAATAATGGCCTTAAGAGTCTTGTGCAGTACATGATGCAATCTTGAACTGTTGCAGATCAGATTGAAGTCTGGACAAATGCATTTAGTAACTATATTTATGAATACATTATTCCACATAATATTATAAATTGCAGAAATAGCTGAAAAGTTCCTACATTTCGGTAAAATTGCAAACAAAATAAAAATTTGGTAGCAAAGTATCATGGTCAATGTAAAAAATTAAAAAATGTAGTGTAATTTATATGAATACAATACATTTTACGACGATCCATGCATAAGATTACCTACTAATACTTTCAGTGCAAACTGTTCTCGATTTCAGCATGTATATCACACAAATGCAATTAGATTCAATGCCTAATAAATTTAGGTTATATACATATGTACCTACCTACTCAATTAGTGTTTAAAATCTGACGACAAGATAAAATTGTATTGTAAGTCGTAAACTAAAATTACTGTATACAATTAAATTAGTAGTTTTTCTTATAAAGAAGACTGGTTATAGCATAACTACGAAATGTAACTGATCAAAATGTAAATACGCACTAGTCACTTTATTCGATCTTATCGCGTTGTGTTCTTCAAAATGTTGATAGGTTTTAAAAATTGTGGTTTATGAACTTTCTTATGTTAAACGTAACTTACGTAACCAACTGTGACTTGATGTATAATGTATAATGAGTCAATCTGAAAGATTGTGCCTTCTAGTTTGACGTTGGCGTATCGAACCTTTATTCAAGAAAGACAATTATTGAAGAATGGTTTAAGGTTTCTTGCTTTTATTCTTAAATATTGTTAGTATTGCATGCTCTTCAGTACTTTGTATCTAGTTAAGTAATTAATGATATTTTTTTAAAAGTATCGATGTCCAAAAAACGCTCACAAGTATTAACATTAATTCATTTTAATATATATCTATAGTTTGTAGTTATAAAACATTTTTAAACACTATTCTTTGTATGTTGTAGTTTCTTAAGTATCTCGTTATTGATTCTTACGCCAGAGCACGTTTTATCTCGTAACGCATTATGCATAAAATGTCTATAAGTATTCGTATTTACTTCTTCACAATTATATTATCTACGTAGTTTTTAAGAAAATTTTGATTGGAGGTGTAGTCACAAATTATATAAGTTTCAAATTCCAAAGTATTTATTTAAATTCTAGCAATAAATTATTAGCATTTGATAAAATAGACGAATAAGTGATAAAGACTACTACATAGTTATTAAAATATAAGCATAATACGAAATGCCGAAGTAAATTATAAAGTAAATTATAAAATATAATTATACTTTGACTTTGACTTTGACTTTGAAATTATAAAAAGAAAGTCCTAGATTTGTGCGGAATACTGAAGAGAAGAGTGATTATGATTCTTCTAATGAGACGTAAATATCCTAGAGTAGAATTGTGATTGAAATTGAGGCAATTAAAGAGAGATAGACAGTAGACTAGACATTACATGTATCTATACGTACCTCTGGCACGTTGGAGTAGCTATAGGATATTTATATTAGGCACTGCCGCTAACTGCCGCCAACGTACCGCTACGTCAAGTCAAAGCAGAATATCTGCTTGTGCTAGGAATAGCAATACGACAGCTTCAGCGCCTAGGGAAGAATTTAAGTGCTACTTTTCTCCACAGTATTCTCGTATCTCTCACGTATTGTAACGTATTATAACCGGATAATGTAATTATTGGAACCATTTAATAATATATAATATAGCAATAATCTTAGGCTAAGTTTATAAAAATGCACAAGTACCAGAACGAAAGATTGGAACGTATTATCCGTTGTTACAAGAGATTTTGAACGATAGTACCTACCTACTCTCTATTTTTTATCTTGATTCATTGCCATATTTTATGCATTTATAGCCGGTTGTCAATACATTATCAAAATATGATAAACTGTGCCGAAACAAATACACACAATTCATTAGATTATATTAATTGTAAAATACTATAATATTCTCAGATCATTCAACCTATATTAAACCGTTTTTTAACTCTTTTAGGATTCTACGATTCTGGTGCACAACTATAGGTTTGTATGAATTTTGTTCTAAAATAAGTATTTTAGAACTAAATTCATACATTAAAAGTGTAAATTCATACATGTAAATTGTTGGCAAATGCCAACAATTTATGTATATTTGTTACGGTTGGTAGTTTATCTTTTCAAGTCTTAACTTGAAAAGAGAGACATTTCAGAAAAAGGCGCACTATTTGCAAATGCAAATAGAAAAATATCATCAACTGTTGTTTAATTATTTGAAGATGTACCGTACTATATCATGTTTTGATAATATTATTCGTCCGTATAACTAGCCATATTACGTTTAGTGTTATTTTTATATTTAGTTTTATTGCCTCAAAAGCACTTTTTGTTGAAGCTACACAATAGCACGTGATTGAAAATAATCTACTTGCATCGATAATAAATTTCCGGGATGGGAAATCACTATCTGTGACCCATGTTATCCGAAAATAAGTCAATATACCGGCGAATCTTCACAGATTAGAGTACCTAATAACTTGCGCATGTATCTCGCGCCAGCTCTCTGCGTCATGTAAACAGAGTATCACATACTTACAAATTTGAACGTAATTCTCTTCGTTCGTTATGTTTCCACAACTTCCTATACCGCTGAATCAAGATTGATGAAGTTTTTGGAATTTAATTGACAGCGGACTGAATGAGTCTGCAAAATAGGGCACAAATTCGGCAAACATAAGTCAACTTTACGATTTAATATCTACAGACAACTATATTTAGTGTGACGTGATTTGATATTAGATTACATTATGTAATGCAGTTATGTGTGAAGGCTGTATTGAACAATATGTGTGCCGTAATCGATATTGAACAGTTGATATTCACGTGATAATATGTTTAAACGTGCTGTGAGATTATTTTCTTACTTTTTGGATTGATACCACTTATTTATTAAAATATATAAGCTATAGCACGCTTTGTATTTTTATTTAGAGAAATATCCCTTAACCTGAAGACCAATAAGCATACCTACACTCCAAGCGTATTTATGCGCTCAGCGCGTCCAGTTGTCTTAAATTTTTATTTGAATCTCGATCTAAAAATACATTTTTGCGGCTCTTGGGCACAGTACACTAATATAATGTACTGCACCTTGGGTTACATTTTGTATTTAAGACTATGAAGTAAAAAGTACCTATGTGTGGCACAACAACAGCTATGTACAGTATCCGGCGATAAACATTGCACATCGACCTTTGGAAAGAGACAATCGGCTAATTTCGGCTTCGTAGAGCGTTATCTCTGTCGCACGAAATACAAACAGTTCGGTATCTATTAGGAGCTGTTAAAACAATTATGATTTGCTTCTTTTGATAATTCTTTTTATTCTTTGTATAAAATAAACCAATTTTTCTATAAGTGATGGCTTTAGGTTGGGGTAAAATAAAATAAAAAAAACATGTTCACATTATGTTTACGTATTTAATTATATTGGAAAATTACAGCTGTAGTGTACATAATAAACACTATTATATCTATTGTTAAAATGAGACATTGTAATAAAAATAATAATAATTCTAATTCTCAATTACTTCCATTTCACTATCTGTGCTCTCAAAGAGGTCAATATCACTGTCACTGTCAGCCGTATTTATCACTAGTCTATCAGTGTAATTAATTGTCTAAACCGTGTTGAATGCTTCTATATTCATTCTCACATTTGATTGCATAATCGCAAACCTTTTTCCACTCTTCAGCCCCGATCATGTTTACTTTTTCAGTCAATAATGTTTTTACTGTAGTTAAATTCATACCCACATTTCTAGAAGCTACATAGCCTTTCAGTTGAGACCATATATTTTTAATTGGATTAAAATCCGGATGAAATGGTGGCAATCGCAACACAGTGTGCCCATGTTCGGCAAGTACTTTGTCCACGGAAAACTCTGTATACCTCTTCTTGTGCTGACATATAATAGCATAAATCTGGGTTTTTGTTAATTTTGGATCAACTGCAATTTCGTGTCTGTTTAACCAGTTGATCATTTCCTGTTTAATGGTGTTTGAGTTGGGGGATCTTTCAAAATATTTGTTGTGATAGGGTGCGTTGTCGATAACTAGAACAGAATCACTGGGTATATTTGGGATTAATTGATTAACCAGCCATTTTTCGTAGTTATCGTTATTCATTTCATTGTGATAGTCACCTGTAGTGTCCGTGGATTTATACGGCACGGTACGGCACCGGGTACAAAGCCTTTTTCATTACCCGCATGAACTATTATCAAACGTTGACCTTTTCAAATTGGCTTTTTACTCCTTTTTCTTATCATCACTCCAAGATTTCCCTTTAGTGTGGGATATATGTATGTAAGACTCATCCATGTAGACGATATTTTTTCCTGATTCGCGAAATTTGCGTATTTTATCGAGGTATTCCATTCGTTTGAGACTTACATCGTGCTTTTCCATTAGAACTTTTCGATTATCTTCCATTTTAGTGAACCGAAATCCCATCTCGTGAAGTATTTTTCTCAACGTCTTTTCAGACCCATTGTAATTAATAGCTTGAGATAATTTAGCTTTTAATGATTTTATTGTTGGCAGTTCATTAAATCGTTAGTGAAAATCATACATCATTCTTCGAGCAACATCATAATCAAAATCGTCCATATCCAAACGAAAATGCTTTTTTGGTCTTCCTTTTTTTGGAGTGCTGAACTTAATTTCAGTAGAATGTGTTTCAGTACTAACTTCGTTTAATATATAGTTCAAAGTTCTTCTTGAAATTCCAGTGGCATTTGCAACTCGCTCTTGAACCTTCTTAAAATAACAACTTACATTTTCATCTTAATTTTTTTTAAATCTGTCAGCTTCGGTTACTAAATATTTATAAACATTGTAGATAATTTCGCGTGACTGACCTCGTAAAGGTTTCCCTCTTTTTCCTAAAGATGCCATAGTACAACTTTAAATTATTTAAATTTGGAGGTGTTAACAACTCTAAATATATATTTTGAACTGGACGCGACCGCACTCTATCGTACTTGAACAACGACTGACAAAACGTCACATAGGTAGTGTGCGACAGAGATAACGCTCTACGAAGCCGAAATTAGCCGATTGTCTCTTTCCAAAGGTCGATGTGCAATGTTTATCGCCGGGTACTGTAAATGCGACAAACCTAGCCATATGTACTTTATTGACGTAAAATCGGTCTCCATAACGATATGAATAAAATAGAGTAGATACAAAATGTGTTGAAAAGCATAACATAGCATACAAGCTCTAATATATCGATTGAGATTTCTACGATTTCGTAATGTATTTATATTTTGGCTAGTATACGAAAATTTCGTAAGTAGGTACGAACCTACTTATGAAATTTTACTTTTCGATCAACTTATTTTTACTGGGTTGCAAGAAAACTGATTATTTGAAATGTAGAGCACCAACGAAATATCTATTGTTTCAGTAATGGAGAGTAACATGAACCTCCCATTTCAGCTGGAGAAATACCAAATGTTGTTTTATTGTATTAGGTATAAAGCAAGATTTACAACACGCCCACAAAAAAATATTTTTTAAATTCCATAAGATTCGCTCTATTTATAGTTTATGTTTCGCGACAGACTTTACAAAAATATTCACACAACGGACAAATAGAACACCCAGACCTTTTTTTTTATCGTGGGGATATGCTCCTTTTGCATACCCTCTTGCCACAAGGGGAAGAGAGAGGGTTATGTCGGGCTCTCTCGAAACTTCGGGCCTACCGACTAAAACCCCACGGTCTGCCAACGTGCTGCTTTGTATGATGGGTGGGTAGCTGGCACTTAAACTGCATCAGCTACTCACCCAGCAGTGCCCAATACAGACAGAAAGGTCTGCGGGCGATGACTCTTGGGCGACGCCCCGACACGACTAAGGGCGTCGCTCCAACTCAATGCCTGACGGGCGGGAGATCCCCGTTCTCCTACCCGCGGTCTTCGCTACGGCGGCATAAGGCGAGCATAAGCGGACCTGCGCCGCCCGGTTCACCGGCGGCGGCACGGATCCACCAGGATACTTTCCTCACGGATCTGCTCCGCCGCCTCCTTCTGTTACCCACTTCCTCTCGCTGTTGACCATGACTTTGTTCACGGCCGGCAGCGAGAGGTCTTCACCGACAAAGTCCTGGAGTTCACGGCGCTGCACCGCCCAAGCAGGACATTGCTCGAGCGTGTGCTGCGCCGTATCCTCCTCTCACTCACAGTGGTGGCAGATGGGACTCGGTTCCCTCCTAGCGACCTTGTGCAGGTATTTGCCAAAGCAGCCATGCCCTGACAACACCTGCACCAGCCGGAAGGAAAGGGTCCCATGCTGCCGCCCTGCCCACCGCTTCAACACCGGCTGGAGGGCCCCAACGGTTCTGAAACCGGCTAGGGCGCCTCCAGCCGCGCCTTCCACTTTCCCATCATGCCCTGGTGGTCTCGATCACGCGCGAGAACACCCAGACCTGGAACAACCTTTTGCACACCACATGAATTTTCGTTCCATGTAGGAATTGAACCCACAACACTCGGCGTTGTGTTAGTGGCGAGGCGAACATTTAAATCATTACGCGAACTGTCTAGTTTAGTCAAGAATAGTTGCTCCATGGTTAAGACAACATTTCCCAGATAAAAGGCTGATCTTAGCCCTTATTACTTAAGTTATATTGCGCTGTGTATTATTTATTTAAACTCTACAGCTATACAGTATACACATCACTCAACTCCGAATCAGTGGCGAAATGGCTACGTAAATCACTGCACGATCCGTGCCATCAGGTATAAATAAAGCAGACAGTCTTAACGACTAACACAATATAGTTTCATGAAACAAGAATGAGGTTATTAAAAATTAAAATCTTTTATCAATGTGTGAACCATATTATGACAATATCGAGCTGATGGTCGAATTAGATTTATCAGTGAACCCCGAGTGCTCCAACATAATAGTCCTTTGTTACATACCACGCGAGGTATAATAATGGAGTTTACACGCAAATAGCAATTACGGCGAAGCCTTTCATGTCAACCCTTATACCCTTCAGAAACATGAAGGCAATTTTCTAATAAAGGTAAAGAGCTGTTCCAAAATATTTGGCAAGAAATGTTTATTGCCTGTAATTGGGCGTCGATTTTGTGTTATAGGTATTCTGCAATTCAACAATTTTCAGCATCTCCCTAGCGCTGTCAATCAAGCAGTGAACTATTTACACGAATTACTAAAAAATGCTAAGCTATGACGTGATAACGTTCCTCCTACGTATTCTATTTACCGACGAGTTTTGGCACGGCAAGGTTTGATGGCAGTTCTACAACTGCCGAGTCAACAGACGTAAAATAAATAATGCCGACATTTTTATTCAACTCATGTCCTGCTGAGGGCGTCAACATCGTAGTGTCGCCGCAAAGGGCTACATGTTATTTTTATAACGGCGGTGGAAGATTGGAGAGTAAGCGCACACTGAAATATAATTGTGTCTATTACTTTTTATATGAAGAAATAAACGTTAGGTTTGCAATTTTATTACAAGGAAGTACATAAATATTTTAAAATTGGTTATATGTAGACATAAAGCGAGATTTGATACCAGTTCCAACCTAGGTTTAGCGCCAACAGTATATCGCCAGGGGATGCCTGAAGACTTCCCACCTACATTGATTATGTGGTCCTGGCTAATTGTCAATAACTCTGGACGTAAGCCAAAGGAAATATATTATGTCAATTTTGGTATACTATTCCGTCTAAAATGATGTTTACTTAACTTATATTTTATATTAAAACGCTCTAATATTTTTATGAAATCGACGCCCCTGATTCCATACATTGCCAAATCTAAGTTACTCAAGAAGGTCTTTGCTCTGAACCATGCCGGAGTAATTTTATGTAAATAGCCTATTTTTTATATGAGGTAAGGCGCATCTTGTGCTTATGTACGTCAGTCAAGAGATGTGCGAGACGAAGCTAGGCGAGGAAATTGAATCGAAAGAGCTTACGTATCGATATCAGTAATGAAACTGAAACAGGCAGCGCGGCGCGCTTCCGCACACAGATTCCTCCTAAATTCATGTACGTATCTACGTACCTATGGTTATGTTTTTGTTATACCGTGTCGGACGTGCGTGTTTCGTAGAATCTAATAGTGATCGCGTCAGTGAAGTTATGTTGTGTATCCATAACACTAAATATATATTTTGCCTACGTATTCCATCTTTGCCTAATATTGAATAGCTTTTATTATAATACTAGCTATGCCCGCGGTTTCACCCGCGTTTATAGTTACAGCGCCGCCTCGGTGGTTCGTAGCGTGATGTTATATAACCTATAGCCTTCCTCGATTAATAGCCTATCCAACACTAAAATATTTTTTCAATTCGAACTAGTAGTTTCTGAGATTATCGCGTTCAAACATACAAACAAACTTATCAGCTTTATAATATTAGTATAGATTAAGGACATAAACTGAGTGGTTTGATAAACGCCTGCCCAGCTTGTGTTCAAGGCAAGTCTATGTTATAGTAGACTAACCTTTAGAAAGCCTCTCTCTAACGACAAACACATACATAATATTGTCTTCTATATACGCGAATATTATTCATTGAAATTAAACTGCTATATACGGATTTTATCGCGTTGTTTATTTGACACTTTATTACAAAATATTGAAAATTGTTACACTACTACTACTATTAAACTTTACTAATTTTTTAAGCTAATTAAATTATTATTAAAACTATTTAGATTTAATTTATTTTTACACTTTCCCCGACGTTTCGGTTTTTTCATTAATCACTTATATTACGGTTTATGTCCTGTTTATGTACCTTTTCACGGAAGAGCAAGTCACTTTATACATATTTTGTTACTTTTTAGAAGGCCAGGGTAAATACATCAGACAGGGTAGAGACATCAAGGTCAGGGTAGATACTTATTTGACCAGGGGAGATACTTTGACGCAATAAAATAGTTAATAAAATTAATAAAATCCACTTTTATTAAATATTGTGCTTAACTTATAATCAGACTATCATATTACAGCCATTACTTGTAGCTAATAAACAAAAGAGTCATTAATTTCATTTACAAAAATATATGTAAATTAACATGCTATCGTACTGTTACGAATCCCTATTGTACCCTAATTCCCTTACCTAGTCCAAAATCCCCTATATTCGACAGAAACCCCTGCCAATGCCTAGAAGTCCCGTGTCAGCACTTTTGCCTTCATCCTAAGCGCAGTACTAACGAATAACAGTCGGTGCACATCTCCCGTCGCGAACGCAACTTACTATTTCCTAAGTGTGCCAGATACATTTCTATATCATTATACGACATCTTTATTTGCTATTTCAATTTAATATCTCAAGTGTTTAATAAACTTTACTTAGCCAATTAAAATTTCTTTTTTTTAAAAACACTTCGTCACAGTGCCGTGTAACATCTGGTGGCAGCGTTAAGGGATTAAAAAGTTGAAATCCCCGGTTTCGCCTCTGTTCCGTCATACTCGTTACCAAATCTAGAACTTTCCACTATATCACGCGGCATCGAAGTGCAGTCAAAGACATTAACGGCTAAGAAACTCGCGACATCGTTTCCCGAGTTCCCGAGTTCCCGAGTTCCTGAGTTCCTGAGTTCCAACAAATAATTCAACAAATAATAAAATATACTTTTAAGTGATAATCAGACTTGTGATAATTAGGATAATTTACATATTAGCTATACTTATGCTATATGTTTTATTAAATGAACATGTTTTACTCAAACCATGAAATATCAATAAATAACAAATTAAAGGCATTCTCTCGCCTGCATAATAGAAAATAAAATGCTTAAGCTTTCTGAAACACATTAACCGACTTTTTGACAGAGTAGAACATCCTCCGTCCTTTCAAAATAAGATTTAGCGTAGGGAGTGTCTGGAAAATCTTATCTCTGAAATGAATGAAATATCTTGTTAATCAACTATAAATAATTTAAGATCCCCTTTTTTACAGAAAACTACACGTATCTCATCATCTTCTTTCAAACCCGTAGGTACACATAGCCACATAACGGTACTATTTTTTATAGTAGTATGACTAGAATAAAGTTACCGTTCTTGAATGTATTTTTGGATGTCGACGGTTGTTGTTCATCCTCTATCTGATGCTTGCCACCTTTTGGTGTGGTAATTTGTTCACTGTTAGATGGATTCTCTTTCTCGTTCTCGAACTCTAAATCTGGCCCGTAAACATCCTCGACTCGGAGATTTTTATTAGACGAGTATGTCATGACATCAATTTTG
The DNA here is from genome assembly GCA_930367265.1 of Catocala fraxini. Classification (NCBI taxonomy): domain Eukaryota; kingdom Metazoa; phylum Arthropoda; class Insecta; order Lepidoptera; family Erebidae; genus Catocala; species Catocala fraxini. Next base: position 10,006,420 of record OV884026.1, on the reverse strand, counting down.
GAATAATTATTCATTTTCATTGCAAAAGCGGCTTAAATACTTCGTAGGTTTTTTTTGGATTGTTATTGTTTTCGATTGACACGCAAAGTACCAGGAAAAGTATGTTTTATTTGGCAAATGCAAGCAAAGCACCTTCTCTAAGATATTTTTGTCGTGAATAAGGAAAACATTGATGCTAGGACAGTTCTTTTGAAGAGCATCTGACAACTCGCTCAGATATGCTATATCCTTGCCACTAGCCACCAAACGGTCGGTCTGATCTCTTGCAAACAGGACCGACATCATTAGGATCCCCCTTAACGTGTCCAGCTTCATGGTAATTCTACGTAAAGTGTATGAGAGTTGAATAGAATTCTATTAAATGAGTGACAAGAAAGTATAACATGTATTTGTGTTACTTGTGTGGCTACATCGGGCTACTGATCCATCGCTCCAAAAATGAAGGATCACTACTTTGGGTGACAAGCTGTTCAAATATATCTGGAGGCGAATGTAACAAATTAAGTGACATCGAACAATAGCATGTAATCTTTACTGCACCTGATACCTCTTCTTTCGTGTAAGTTACAACCGTTTGCACACTCTGTTGATGAGAACCTCCAAAACGGAATGCCTGAATTTCTTCTGCGTATTAAGTTAAGTAATTTTCACTAAAATCCATATGAACCACAGTTTTCTTTTCTATGAAATTTATCTTTTTAGTCTAAAAAGCAGAAAGCGCGTTGCCGTAATTTGTAACAATGTTAGACAATAATATAATAACAATATGAACTGAGAACTTACTTATTTTTTTTTATAATCATAAGAATTTACACTTGCCATAATTATTTGAGTCATTTAAAACTGAGGTTGATAGAAATTAGCTATATCTGAGTTAGTTTGCTCAAACATCTTAGATGCATATTATCTCCCCTGGTCAGTGAGTATCTCCCCTGGTGGTTATCGTGCCAGGGGAAATACGGCAGGGGAGAGACGTTTTCATGACAAATGCAATTTTTTTAATTGATATAAGACATTTTTGGGTTAATTATATATCGCACTTTAACTATTACAATATTATTGAACTAGGGTAGAAAATACAAGTAAATTAAATGGATATTATAAATTTCACAACTTACCAGAGGAGAGACATAATCATCTTGCGAAACCACTACACCGCACTGTCGCGTCACAACAACCAACAAATGGCGGCGCTCTAATGGCTCGTGTGTTTTGTATTGCGAACTTCCCGTCAATAGATGTCCATGAGCAATATTTGGCATATGCTAGCCTTTTATTTATGTTTGTAGTAGAGGAACGAAATTTGGCAGGGTAGATACACAAAAAAAGCGGGACTAAAGTTAAGTTTAATAATTATTGAAAATGAACAAATATTGTTGTATTTTTCCTTAATAATACATAAGTATATTTATTTAAGTTTGTGATAAACATACTTTGTTTAGCAACTGATACACAAAAGGTATGTTTTGTCTGCAAATTAAAACGGAAACGGGCAGGGGGACAGGCCAGGGTAGAGACTTTTTTAGGCTTTGTAAGGAATTTCAGACAAATGTGCTTTAATTGGGCATTTAATCCTGATTGTATTTAATAAAGTACATTAAGATGATGTCATTCAATGCAAAAAATAACAAGATATAGAATAAAAAACCGATTTTAAACTGATTGCCGCGTAAGTTGCCTCTTATCGTAGAATCACCCATATAGCAGTTTAATTTCAATGATAAACACATACATTATAAATCTTTGGTTCGTTTTTCCTCTTAAACTCTTAGTCCATACAATAAGTATCTATTTGAACTAAAATTAATTATTAAGGTGAAATTGATTTGTGTTTCTCCTTTTTTCATTCAATGTCAATAAATAAAAAGCCGAGCAACAACATCTGATGTTTTAAGAAGACTTCATTAAAGGACCACAAGCGCTTAATTCATTATGCTAGTTAGGTTAGGGTAGTCTGTTATTTGTGATACAAATCATAATGTCAACGAGATACTACGCGGGTGAGACAGCAGGCGGAAGCCAGTATGAAATAAAAAGCTAAAACTTATTGTAATTTGGTTTCATGAATAGGTATGCCGCAAATTCGACTTTAATCCAATGTCCTTCGTCGTGTAACGATAAAGTCAACAGTCGGTACCTATCTAAAGTCTTTCGAACTCGATATATTGTGCTCTGCTAAGCCGGGTTTCATTGGGACCTGGCCGTTCGAAATTACTTTACTGGGGATCTAGGTGTCGCTTCAAACGAATACCATCCCTACGTCCTTGGCATAGAAGTCAGAGCAAAAACCTAGCTCTGATTTTCTATTGGTGACCAATGGATTGAAATATCATTTAATAATATATCTAAAGTTTCTGTTTTATATGGGGTATTTTTCGTGGACCCTTCTTGTATAAAAGATATTTCCAGTTATGTGGGTTCCGTGTTTAAGCTCAAAATAACTTTGTGCATTAAACTTACGTCCCATGAATCTACTGGCCGTTCTCTAAAAGCTTTTATGACATGGTTTCACGCAAGGGTCGTAATGCTTACAATGTACGGTAAGATTACTAGTGTCAATTTGCTGAAACAATTAACTAGGTAGGAAAGCTCACCATACATAGTCACCGGCTAATGTAACAGATGTGATAAAGGGTCTTGGAACATTTTATGTTTCCACGTCATAAAGTTTGAAATTCATTCTATATTTTCACTGAGCAGAATGCTAATTTGGAAAGTTTCTATACCAAAACCTTACCCTGTGTTAAAATTAGGCATTTAAAATAATATTTGTCTTTACTCTTGCATCCTTACAGTCCTTATGCTTACTAATAAATGCGATAGTGTGTTTGTTGATTTGCACGCAGCAACGAAGCGACGCATTGTTTTTATCGATATATTTTATGTACCTACCCGTAAAGGACCTAGCCTACCTTTTATCCCGAAAAATACACCGTTTTAGTGAGAAAATCTTTAGAACCAAAGAAGCGAAAACGCGGGTTAAATCTAGTGTAAGCATTATTGCCAAAGCAAAGGAAATGTGCTTCCAAACGAAATAGTTAAAGGTCCAGAGATTTGTGAAGTACCAGACGTACGTCTGCACTCATTTTCAGGTAAAGAATATATTTCTTTTTAGCAACTGTGAGGTTTCAAACATTTCTACAACACGGTAAGTGGAAGTAAGTTATAGCTATATAGGCACTTGGTAAACCAAGGGTGTATTAAACTCGCATGTCGCCGAATTTACTAAAGACGAGCAAAATTAGCACATGGTAAAATGCAGAGCACCTTGATACATGCACTTCTACCCTTCCTTCTAAAAAAAAAACTCAATAATATTGTCATCATATATGTATGTGATATGATAATATTATTACATATTTACATACAGGTATTGTTGTATCATATGTTGCTATGATTCAAATAATCTTTCCACTTAAAGCGAATAGATTTGTTAAGAGCAGTGTTTTACTACGCACTGCGCGCTGGTTACATTACAATCACTTTACAGCCTAACCTGTCAAGTTCAAGAATATCAGACATCATTTAAAACCTATTGTGTCTGCCCGCCAGTGTGCTGCTGCGCCTCAATAGCTTAATATAACTTAGTGTTCTACCATATGTTGGTCAGATTCAAATCATCTTTTAACTTTACGCTTGTGGATTTGAAAAACGTAGTATTCTATGACACGATGCGTGCTGGTTGGTTTCGAGTCCCTTTGCCACTAGCTTTTTAACACTAGCGGATTCGAAAGCAAATTCTTCTACCACATGCTGGTATGATTCAAATCATTTTGCTACTTCGCGTGAGTAGATTTGTATAGCGCGGTGTTTTATCTAACTCTTGTTCGATTCAAGTCACTTTTACACTTAACACAAGTGAACTTCTAAAGTGCGGTGTTGTACCAAACGTTTGATCGTTTCAAATCGCTAACAATTTTTTTCAAAGTGCGGCCTCCTACAACACACTATTTCGATTTAAATCGTTTTTCGGACTACGTAAGTTCGAGATCATGTTCAGGTCCTAATGTCTGTTCTGTGATAATATGTATCTGCGCGTATTAATTTATAACGCACTTTGTTCTATATGTGACTGATACCTCTCAAGTAAATTCAATCAGTCTCAAAACCAGAAGCACTAACTTGTAGTCCACGGGATATTTTAAAGAGAGCGTCTTTATAAACGCAGTGATCTACTATTACTTATACCAAACCCTAGCTCGATTCATTTGTTCGCAAAGTGCGCAATAGCTTTGTTTCTTATTTATTTTTATTTTGCGACTCCACCAATATTAGTACTATTATTAATACGTACCAACATTTGGCATTATAGAGTAATTATTGAAGAGGATGCAATTAAACAGCAATCGCATCTAAGTGTATTTGGGCTTACTCGGCTAAAGAGATTACGTCTCAGTACTATATAACGTCGATTTGTATGTAAATGAAGCTGGTTAATTCCGTTATAGAGCCTAATACGGAATATGCGCTCTCTCCATTTTGTTTAAGCAAAAATGGGTCAGCTTAGTGTGGAATCTAGTTTTCTCGAATGCAGACCCTCCTAGGGACGCTTAATCGAAACTTGATGTAATAAAGTAAGAACGCAGTAACGTGGAGAAAATTTTATTCCTTACTAGATTACGTATCTTCAATAGAACGAATGGACTTTTATGAAAGTAGTTTGCAATGCGACATAACATGTATTTCAACCCAGATTTCATATCAAAATTGGCAAAGAAGAGTAACCGGTTTAAACGCTTTTATATTAACTTACACGTATGCTATAAAAGCAAATGTTTTTTACAAAAGCAGAATTGGAAAACAGAACTTCAGTGCTGTCAACGTCGACTATTAATTTGCACCTCGGAATAGAATTACACTTTGTTTTTCAGGAAGGTTGTAGAGGATTTATGTGGGAAACGAGTAGGTGTTTTTACTCTTTTATATATTTTACTAAAATCACCAATACGGCAATTTTACTGGCTTACCTTTACAGCGGAGCCAGGCGGTGGATTACGACGCGTTGTTAATGATAATGATTTTAATGTGTTTTATGCCCATAGAGGATTCAGCGATGATTTATGATATTTAAATCCCAAAAAGGCCGTTTGAATGATGCCGCTTGTTCGTTAAAAGCTATTAGAATAATTAGAACCCGCGGTGGATTTTACACGTTGCGCAATTATATGATGCGTGGTTTAATTTATGCAACTTTATTGAGCGGCGTGCACAATATGGGTATTTTAATTATATTATAGAAAAGCTTTACTATTCTATTTTCTTTATACAATATATTATTGTCTTCTTTTGCTAATTGCTGTGAAATGACTAAAATATAAAGCAATTTTGTATACGCAAACGTCATGAGTAACTAAACATTAAACTAAATTCTAAACGAAATGTTAACTCAACGAAATTCTATCAATAAAAATATTTTTTTCATAATGCCACTGTGATGAATTTACCATCAAATGAACTACCCTATAGCAACTTCTGCTGTAAGAAGGACTAACTACTTGACTGTATAATATTTTCCTGAAACATACACGTTCTAGGTAGGAGTGGACGCAGGGTGCTTGCCTATTGCAGAATAAGTCAAACTCGATATTATAATTTTATGTATTTTTACAGTAAACTAAGCAAAGTTAATTAAGTTCTCTCTCTTTATTCTTTAATTCCATTTTCATGGATTCATCAAAGAATTGTTAATAGGTGTTCCTAAATTCGGGCTGTCATAATATTATAGCAGTACTAAGGTACCTACTAACAAGCTACCCACAGTTTACACTCAAAAATCAACTTTGACGCAAAATAAAAAACAATGCACTCCCTTGTTGTTCTGATGATTTAAACAAACAAGTTTATAGCTCTCGCAACAGCAGATAATCCCGTGATAAGGTTTATCGAACAAAAACTTTTTGTCGTACGTAAGCCCGCACGTGTCGTACACAATTTAAACATTGAATTTTATTACCTCCCTCAAAAGGTGTAGGAAAACATCGCGAGAAAATCCACACGTTAATAATAAATTCCAGGCGTGTGTGGTTCTTTGAGAGAGGCGACAGGTACCGGCGCGAGTCCCAATTGGTATATTGTGTGGACGAAACTAACCCGGTTGAGCCATTGTGGTGAACTTACTTGCGGCACGTGCGCGTTTAGTTTACTTGTGGAAATTAATAGAAAATTTATAGCACCGTATATTTAGTTTAAACTACCTCCCCTTCGTATTATGTAAGCCCGTAACAAATTAATTGGTACGTACATATATACGCATGTACTTACATAAGCTTATAACTAGTAGGGTATTCGAATTTCTAAATGTCTTTAGGAAAATTCCTTCTATATAAATAAATACTAAAATAATTGCAATTGCTATTGCTATCGAAAATAATATAGAATGATTCCGCTATTGCTATGTATAATGAAATGCGTTCGAAAATTGCAATAACTGCATTCGAATGACAATTTATATGCTGTCTATATAATTATAATCACGAGCATAGAGATACGTTTTGTTTTTGTTTCCAGTCTTTGATAATCTTTTTGAGTCGTCATCAGACTGTTTGCGTGACTGCGCGTGAGAGCTAGACGGCATTTTAGCATGCGCCATGATTATACTGTTTAGGTCTAGGTACATAATACGTATTGTTTTTATACAACATAATTATTTAATAAAGCATTCGAGTTATTTCAAAATTCTAAAACATTTATTTATTTAATCGTACATTGACATGCAAAAAATGTACTGCCTCCGCGGCAGATTTTACAAACTTTCAAACAATGGACACGTACATCCAAGATTCGGAACAGTTATTTGAAGATACCACATATTTTTGTCTCGTGTTAGAATCGAACCTAAACTATGCGTAGAGGCGCGGCGACATAAATCACTAGGTATGTGCATAAAAATCAATAAAGTTCTAATTAAATTATAATATTAGAATTATTAAATTTTTCAGGTTCCGATAGTCATCACTACATATTATAAAATAAAGTATCCACCCGCGTCTGTCCGTCTGTCTGTTCGCGTTAAAGTTAAAACTGCTGAATGGATTTGCATGTAGTTTTCACCAATAGACAGAATGATTCATGAGGAAGGTTTAGATGTATTGACAAAATGTAGGTTAACGCGGGTGAAACCGCGGACACAGCTAGTATACTTATATAGTTTAAGGACATTCTGCTTTCTCTTGTTTGAGCCATGTCCACTCATCACTCACCCATAGAAAATTTCGTAGTTGCCTATATTTGATTTTGTACATTATTTTAAATACAAGACCTAACAGCAATCAAAAAAAATATTTGTTGCAAAATAAGGAAATAATTAATATTTAGAATAGGGGTGTTGTGGGCTATCTCGCTGTCTCCCTCGGTCATACGGCATGTAAATAGCGGTTACGTCACAGTTTGTGTCATCTGGGGGTGGCGGGCTTTGTGGGCCTGCCCGCCATCCGTTCAGCACCAGGTCCGAGAGGCGGCGTGCGTGTTCCCACGCGCGCCTCTGTTTCGAGTCCGTCTCCCCTCTAGGGGGGACAGTAGGGAGTGTTAGAAGTGCCTCTGGGTAGGTCTTTCGTGTAGTGGCCTGCCGTTTCATACGGCGGGCCGAAACCTCGGCGGGGTCGCGACCGCATGCGAAAGTGATTCGCGCGGCCCCGTCGATAGTGGTTTTGTCGAGGAACACCGTGGTAGGTTTAGTCAGTATTCCGGGAGGTACTTCATCTTTTCAACATCTTTATTTTACCCCGGCGAGTCCGACATAACTCCTCCGCCCGGGTATGCGTCATGCAATGTAAAAAAAAATAAAAAACTGTGTCATGCATCCTTTTTCTTTCATTTGGCAATTACCCCTACTACCAGATACAAGCCCGGACCAACACTGTATACTTTTCAAAATTATATTAGAAAAATCCACAGGTATATCAATAGCTAAAACAACTAGAATCTACAAAACTAATAAGCGAACGAAACCCGGTTTCATGAGAAACTGGACCAGTTAAAAGCTGAAAACCAAATCAACATAGAAAAAGTAAATCAAATTATTAGCAAAGACAATATTAATAAAATCATAGAAACCCATTCGGCAATAATAATAAAAACATGCGTAGAAACGCTACCAAAAATAAATAAAAATCGAAAACTTACCATACCGTGGTGGACCGAAAAGCTAGCCGTGAAGAAGAAGGAAGTCGCCACAAGGAGGCGTAGAATCCGTTGCGCAGCGCTGGTCCGTAGTAGTAAAGTCGTCGATGAGTACCTGCAAGTAAAAACACAATATGAAAATAACGTCAAAGAAGCCCAGATCAAAAGATGTAAGGATTTCTGTTGTAAGCAAAGTAGGAGCAAAGTAGTAGGAGTGTGTGAGGAGATCTATCAGGTCATGAAAGGAACAGACTGTAGATCAGAGGACACATTATTGGTGCAAGACAATGTCCCCCTGGACCCAAGAGAGTCATCCGGATTGTTGGCGGCAATCTTCTACCCCGACGATCGGATGGAAGAGGACGATGAGCGCCACCGCCAAATCAGGGAATTAGCTAAGCTGGTAAATGAGTGTGCTCATAATAATGATGACCCACCATTTACCAAGCAAGAGCTCAATGGTGGCGGAGGGCTTTAATCCTAAAAAAGCCCCTAGTCCCGACCGGCTTTACCGCTGATATCTGCGCACAGGTAATCGAAGAGTGTTTCTCGCGTGCACTAACAAGTGTCTTGGTCTGGGAGTCTTTCCCACCATATGGAATGAGGCTACTGTAGTTGTTCTAAGAAAGCCTGGCAAGGACAATTACACCGTCCCAAAATCTTACAAGCCAATCGGCCTCCTTCCAGTGCTGGGGAAAATTATAGAAAAGATGCTGGTGGCTCGTTTTTAGTGGCATCTGATCCCCAGGATGAGTATTCGCCAGTACGACTTTATGCCCCAGAAGAGCACCGAGTACTCCCTCTTTTTCCCTGATGCAGTACATACGAGGCAAGTTAGCCGATAAAAAACTAGTTGTACTTATATGTTTGGGTGTATACAGGGAGCCTTCGATAGCGCATTGTGGCCGGGTATTAAGGTACGACTGCAAGAGAAAAGTGCCCTGGTAACATCAGATGGACAGCTACCTGCATGACCGAAAGGTTGGCGTCAGATACGCTGGCATGGTGCACGAGAGAAGCACTAACATGGGATGTGTCTAGGGTTCAATTGGAGGCCCGATACTCTGGAACCTCGTACTTGACCCGTTATTGAAGGGGCTTTATGAACGCGGCGACTACTGCCAGGCTTTCGCCGACGACATAATGCTAGTGTTTGACCGCGACGAGGTGCTGGAAGTGCAGAGACAGGCCAATGCCAACCTCGCCTATGTCCGGGAATGGGGTGTCATGAATAAGCTTTTATTCGCGCCACACAAGACCAACGCAATGTTGATCACGCGCAAGCTTAAAAGAGCACTGTGTCATAACACGCCGCTCCTGAGGAAGAGTGGGGTTGACATTGGCATGGTCAAAGAGGTGAAGATCCTGGGGCTCTTAATAGACGAAAAGCTCACGTTTAACAGCCATGCTACAAACGTTTTTAAAAAGGCTGTTTCTTCTCCCTAGCCTTTATTATTCCCAAGTCACTTGGGGTCGGCTTTTCTGATCTAACCGGATTTGACTAGATATTAGTTTTTACACGGAGCGCCTGCCGCCTGACCTTCGCAACCCGAAGGCTAACGATACCCTAAGGCTAGATTAGTGTCAGGATATTATAGGGCACTGACTTCTTAATAACGTCTGCCATAGATGTTCATGGCAGTCGGGAGCGACGGCTTAACGTGCTCTCCGAGGCACGGAGACGATAATTGTCAATCAATACGCACATAGTTTCGAAAAGTCATATAACTTCCGAAAGTCACAGGTGCGCGACGTGGGTTCGAACCCGAGACCCTCTGCATTGAAGTCTGTTGGTCTTCCCACTGAGCTATCGCTGCAGTTTGTAAAAAGGCTGTTAACGTTTACAAACAGCTGTCTCGAGCCGCCAGGACCAGTTGAGGACTTCATCCGGAGGTCATCCGGACCATCTACGTAGCCACGGTGGAACCCATAACCCTGTGCGTCGCCAGTGCCTGGGCGCCGGCAACTTACAAAAAAGGGGTGCAGAAAGAACTGAACGCTGTCCAGCGAGGGTTCACTCAGCAACTATGCGGGACCTACCGTACCGTTTCGTTGAACTCTGCCTGGTACTGACAGGGTTGCTCCCTCTCGATATTAGAAATTGAGAGGTTGCATAGTTATACAACGTCGCCAAGGGAGTATTCCAATCAGTGCTGGGGGATGGGGAGCTAGAGCGGCGGGTGGATTTGCGGAGAGCCCTCACCCGGCGGATCACACAGACCTGAAGTTCGTAAACATGGTAGATCAGCAGGATGTAGACACACATGTCAACCATGCTGTCATTGTCTAAACCGACGGCCGCCGAATTGATGGCAAGGTCGGAGCTGCGTTGTCTCTCTGGAGCAATGGAGCCGAGACCGACGTTGTCAAAATGAAGCTGTGGTCACATTGCACAATCTACCAGGCGGAACTATATGCTGTGTGGAAAGCAACAACTATAATTGCTCGTAACCGGCATGAGAGCTTTGCCATTCTGAGCGACTCTTGCTCGACTCTGGAAACTGTTGTGAACCTCACTCCCCTCCATCCATTGGCTGTGCAAGCCAGAGAAAACATTAAATATGGCAGACTCCAGAACAACGAAATATCCTTGTTCTGGAGACTGCGAATGAAACCGGAGGTCAAGACGGTAAGACGGCAGCCGGCACGAAACTCTTCCTCCCGGATGCCGTAGAGGCGTATAAAGCTGTTCGTGATATCAAGCCCTTTTAACTTCTCACCCAAATACTCACAGGACATGGTGGGTTTTCTGAATACTTGCACAGGTTCAAGTGTAAAGAGGACTCATCATGTCCTTGTGGGCTGGGAGAGACGGAATTCGTCCCACACATTCTGGCCGAGTGTCCCCTGTATGAAAATCCTAGGTATGACCTGAAAAATATCCTGGACTGCGATATTAACGCCAACAACTTTCTAACCAACAAAGCCATAAGAAAGCCTTTCCTGAATTTTTTTAATTAATAGCCAGCAAGGTAAACGCAAGGAATAGAACACAAACACACTATAAAAGTAATATTATTAACTTACCAATATTATATTAAGTTTTAAATAATTATTTGTATACTATATAAGTGTAAATTAACCTTTCTCGCGCACGGCGCGAATTAAATGTAAATATCTGTTTGTAGTGTAAAATAAATAATGTAAGTGGAGATAAGAATTATAAGCTTGAAATAAATAAAAATACAGCTACGGTCTCTGATCTACATGTCAGGAGAGTAAAGAACAACAACCAGTGATGAAGAGGGACTTAAAAAAAACTACCAGATTAAAAATTCTTTGTATTTCAGAGTTTATAGGTTTCACTATTTGACATAAACAATAAAAAATGTGTGTCAACTTCCCTATTGAGATGTATGCATTGGTTATTTAAAAAATCACTCATTACCTATTCCTTGACGGCAACCGAGTACCTTTAATCGGTTATTTAGCAAAACTGCCAGTACAACCAAATTAAAACCTGACTACAAATAGGCACTTCTGACACTAATTACAAAACAAGTTCTGCCTAATACGGAGTATAATTGTACCAGAATGTACGTATTTCTTTAGGCTCTATAGGTAGTCGAAGTGGGACAGCGAGACGTGAGTTAAAATAAGTGTCGAGGATACCTACATAGGGCTCAGCCGTACACATGTATTTATCTTTTATTCATAGGTTGGCGAGGTTTGTATGTACGAAGGATTTACGGATCGAGCTCGGGTTGCAGTTCTTGAGCCTATTGGAATATTTCTTTGCAATTTTCTATTATATTACGGTTGGCATATATCGGTATAGATTTGGTATAGATCGCGAATATAACTCAAATCAAAATCAAAATATGTTTATTCATGTAGGTCACAAAGTAACTCAACTCAACGTCAGGACTCAAAAAGTACATAATCTTAATCTGCTCATATAATAATAATTCTCTATTACCTCATTACAAATCAATCTACTGACATTTTATCTATTTATATTCAGTAACTAAACGAAGTGAGTAAGTAGATAGAATTACATACTTATACTTTATGAGAAGTTGTAAGTTGGTAAATATTACCTTAACTAGATATTTTAGTGTTTCTTGACCAAATTATTCAACGACATTAACAATTTAATGCGACTGACAGACGCGGTCACATAATTTAAATCATCTATTACGTACTGTGTAGAATGCAATGGTATTACGATTTTCTCAGGAGTAATCGTTTTTATAATAAAATATATTATATTAAACGAGTAAAAACTAACAGAATATTTGAAAGATTCTAACGAACATGCCGAATACATATAATAATTGCCCTAGGTTTCCGACCGATCTCGAGGTTAGCAGTTCGATTGAGTGGGGTAATTATAAGCAGTAGTAAATTTGGTTAACAGCTTTATTCAAACTAAAAGGTCACTATGCAACTTTAGATATTACATTATTATCCCGAATAATCATAAAACGTACATAAACAACAACCTTATTATATAAACAAGTTTTCTTTTGAGGTTAATTTCGTACATGAGCTGCCTGTTATCAGTATTACCAGTACAATACTACCAAATTAAATGTCAATACTGGAGTGGCGCTTCTATCTACGTCTCTACCTTATCGCGTTCATAATAGTTCTTCATTCGTCCGTATTAGATAAAGTTAGTTGCACAGCAAGGTTATGTTATTATACATGTTTTGTGAAACGACAGCTCTTGCCCAAGTTGTATCTACCTAAAGTTAATGTAGAGAGAGAAGTTTATTTATAGCGGAGTTAACAGTCACTTTACTGGGTCCGTTACGCACTACAACTTTTGGGACCATGCACCTTTTTGAGGTCTGCGTCTAATTCTAGTTCTCGGAACTGTGAACGTTTTAACTTGTAGTGTATTACCTATTTGAGGACAATTAATACGTGTTTAGTTGTTTTAATGGTCGTTACAACAGTCAGTGGTGTGCGATACGTGGCACGGAACGAATTTGTTATTAACAACTCACGTGGACTTGCATTTACTTATTATATTAGTATATGTGAAACTGGATTAGCTTCAGTTTTTAAAGGTGATTTAAAGCTAGTAATTGCTAAAGAAAACTTGTTAATTTCTATTATTTTATGTAAGTACGGAGGATATTATGTAATAGGGAAAATTTTGAGCTACTGTAATTAGTGTGTGTAGGCACATTACTATATTAATTTAATGTAGTAAAATCTAAATTAATATCATAAATAAACTAGTAATCATATAAATTAATGTGAGTTAGCTTGCTTGTTTGTTACGCTTTCACGCCTGAACTACTCTACTGATTATTATACAATTCCGCGTAGGTTAGGTTAGATTGCATTGTAAAGCACCCGCACTAGAAATAATTTCTGTATCACCTCATGTGTGGGCTCTCATTCAAATGACGGACACAAAGAACATTCAGACTTGGAACAACCATTTGTAGATCTCACAAATGTTTGTCTCGTGTGGAATTCTAACAAACAACACTCAACGCCGTGGAAGAGGCGCGACGACCACCCGTCCTTGCAGTCACTAACGTGAGTGTAGTAAATAGTAATGTTATAACTAATGAATAAACAAGGAATTATATTTCAACTATATTGCTACTACTGCTATTGGCGTCGTTTAAATTATCACCTACTCTCGATCAAAGGTGCAAAACGTTAGCGTGGTTGAGTTCTATAGTCTTTGATTTATGTAAAGCCTGCGCGCTATTCCGTGGCGTTGTATAATCTGGAACACCTGTTATATGTGTAAGGATTAAATAAAATCAATAATTAGCATAACTATTACACGCTTATGAGTATACTTTACACTCGTGTGTTAATAGGCATAATAATTATAAAATATTACATGAGTAAGACTTTATTTTCCTGTGTCTAAAATTAATAATATAATCAAGCATTTTTTGTAATTTTAAAAAGTTTCTAGTCGCATCAAAACGTTCTTTATAATTATTAAAATTTCGGAATAACCAAAGCACATTAAGATGGCAGTGGTCGATACAGATTACATTGCAAAATTTGTTTGCACAAGTGTTATTATTCAAGGAGAAGAATTCGTTTGTATGGACTAATCAGCATCTTTATTTTCTCTTAAGCGTATTATATTTTGCCCAACCATATATAGGAACCACGACGATGTGTATTTATAAAGTGATGCGAATTACATAATTCATCGCACACAAAAATGTCGAAGTCGCTTTATGGTGAAGTCGGCTGGTCGGATCTGTCGCTATTTCTTTTTACCAAACATCTATAAATGTCCGGACTTTGGATATATGTTTTATATACGTTGACTTATTTGACCTCGCATTTCCTTCACGATGTTTACTTCCGCAGGAAAGCGAGTGACAAATGTTTTAGGGAGTTCGGTGAGTCGGATCGATACTGGGTCATCTATTCAGCGGTTAGCCGCGGTTACTCCGATGTGAATACACTATTACAGACGTAATCAGGTCTCTTTTCAAAACATACATTAAAAGTTAGCAGGATGACAGTAAGACGAGATCAGTATTTTTATTTGTAATATGAAAAAAGGTGATATAGAATGCAATTTTTAAATTTTTTTTTAAAAGCACATTTACTTTTTTTATATTAGCAGCGATAGCTCAGTGGGGAGCCCAACAGACTGCAATGCAGAGGGTCTCGGGTTCGAACCCACGTCGCGCACCTCTGACTTTCGGAATTTATATGACTTTTCGAAATTATGTGCGTATTAATTGACAATTATCGCCTGGTCCGTGCCTCGGAGAGCACGTTAAGCTGTTGGTCCCGGCTGCCATGAACATCTATAGCAGTCGTTATTGGGAAAGTCAGTACCCTCTAATATCCTGACACTGGTCTAGCCTTAGGGTATTGTTAGCCTTTGGGTTGCGGAGGTCAGGCGGCAGCCGCTCCGTGTAAAAACTGATATCCAGTCAAATCCGGTTAGACCAGAAAAGCCGACCTCAAGTGACTTGGGAATAATAAGGGCTAAGAGAGAAGATTGATTGCAATTTTTTTGTATGAAGGCATCTAAAGGCAGTGAATGCAAAGCTTTTTAAGTATTATATATAATTTGTATCTCTAGTTGAATAAATTCGATTAGGTAATTCAAAATTAAATATATTTTTGTTAAGTGTAAGTTGACGTACTGCTATGGCGTAAATTCCGTAGTGGATTCAAAATGTTACTTAAAAATGAATAAATTATAGTTTGTTCACCAATTTTTTATATCATATTTGGCACGAATGCGGCTAATTATCATTATCAATACATAGTCTCAGTCCTATATAGCTGAAGGCGAAGGCAGGAGCAGATAATAGATGCACCAAATTGAACGAAATAGGCAAATTACCTTTTGCCCAAGAATTGAACCTGAGATCTCATGTAGTTATTTCACATTCACGATATCGCGTCACCGACGCAGTCATGTCAGAATTGATGATGAATACTACACGTACAAGCTTAATAGTAATTACTACATGTTTGATTATCTCTTCTAATTAATGGTAATTTAATTATACTTTATAACTAGCATTTACCCGTCGCTTCACTCGTGTTATGTATCGTTAAATGTAGCCTATGTTATTCAGGCCTAGATTGGCTTTATAAGAGTTCGATAAAACTCTTATACAACAGCTTTGTCCGTCCGTCCGTCTGTCTGTTATACAACTTTCAACTCAAGAACCGTAAGAGCTAGAGACTCGCGGTTAATGCCATTCAACTCAGAATAGTTGATATACCCCGAAATGACTATGACCTTTAACCTCTAACCTCAAGGTCACGTGATACCATCTTTCAACTCAAGAACCGTAAGAGCTAGAGACTCGCGGTCAACGCCATTCGACTCAGCATAGTCGATTTACCCTGAAATAACTATGACCTTTGACTTCTGACCTCAAGGTCACGTGATACAATTTTTCGAACTCTAAGAGTTACGGCAATTCATGGCCGTTTCTCACTTGTATTGCGGAAGGACTTTTTATTGGAGAAGTTTCAGGGTTCATTTCTTTATGAACAAATGTCTCTTTATAATATTTGTATTGATTGATTCATATGTTGTAGTGTATAATATTATGGTTTCCAGTTATGGTTTTCATTATCAAGGTTTATAACTAAAAGTGCTTTCATGCTCAAGTGCCGAAGGTCTGCCATAGATGCCTGGCTTAAGCTCGGAAAAAAATATTTTAAATATAGCTTTCAATAACTTCCTAATATATAAATGCGAGGCAAAGGAAGCCTTACAATGTGGCCGACTACATTGTTTGGTTTTTCTAGCTTTAATCCCTATTGCGTGCGACCCAAACTTAGCTGGAGAAATGTGTTAGTGATACCCCTCTGCCTAACGTTTAGTGGATACAGAGTAGTTAAGCATATGCTTAACTACTAATTACCTTACTGCTAATTATCCTATTATCTATACTAATATTATAAAGTTGAAGAGTTTGTTTGTTTGTTTGGTTGAACGCGCTAATCTCAGAAACAACTGGTTCGAATTAAAAAATTCTTTTAGTGTTGAATAGCCCATTTATCGAGGCAAGCTATAGGCTATATAACATCACGCTACGACCAATAGGAGCAGAGCATTAATGGAAAATGTGGGGTGTTGTACCTCACTATGTTCCTCGGACAGCTGCGTATAAATTACACTTAAGTCATAGTTTGTATCGTGCATACTTTTACTGTGGTTCGATAAATACCCTTAGTAGCAGATTTAAAACGCTTATAGCAGATCCAATATTTTTCTAAATGTTTGGTAGATGTAACTATCTGATTTCAATAATAAAAAATATGAGTCGGCGACCCTATTTAATAATCGTTTTATATACCTATATACCTTTAGTAAGCAATTCGATAAGGACCAAATATACAAACGTATGATCAATGAAGGTTCATCAGCCAACATAACCAATATCCTTCGTTCAGCAAGATGGAGGGTAGACGTTAACAATTCGTCTGTCGAAGTAATCCATTCAATTAGTTGGGGATTAGTCGATTGTAGGATTAAGCTAGTTACTGCCGATAGCTTCACTTACAACACAACTTCGTACAAATTAATGCTCTTTGTGTTTGATTAATTATATCGGTTTATGTGTTTGTACATACATAGATACAGACTTACATACAAAAATACTTGTGGTTATTCATTGTTTATTTATAATTGGTTGAATACGTCTGTATAGACCATTTTTTTATTGTCTTATTTGGTAAATAACTCATTATAAACATTATTCAGTTACTGTTTTCAGATTATATTTGTTCTCCAACATGTAGAGATAACAAAAATAACGACAATATACAGGTATGTATATAGGTCATAAGTCTCTATAATTATATTGTCTAGCTAGTATTTACTATACATACACGTAGATATAGTCCAAGAACTCCAAGGTTCTTAATTAATTATAAAATATTAAGTTCATTTTATGTCCTCATTTGTCTTTATGTAGAAAATAATAATTCTAAAAATGATAAATTGCACAATGTTACTATATCACGGTAAATTACCTTGGCTATATCTTTACGGGCTTTTTTATTTAACATTATATATCTTTTAGTATCGGTGATTGAATATTTAGTTACTTTTCGGCAGCTCATTAAAAGTTGCATGGATGCTTAAGACAATTTGCGGGCTTAATATTAGCCCGATACAAAAAAAAATCACAGCAAAAAGTCCAAGTGGCAAATTGTGCAGTTAACAAACTAACTATTATTGTATATATTGACTATAAGTTACAACAAATTTAAACTGTGATTTCATGTAACACATTATGTATCACACACAACTTGCCATTCCGCCGTTGACTGTACGTATCAAAACTAGAATAGTTTCAGAGTCGGGTGTAATAAAATAGGTACCCTTTCAGCGGCACTTACATATTTGTCGCAGTTTCGAGTATCATATTTTTAGAGCGCAGTG
This sequence comes from Catocala fraxini, assembly GCA_930367265.1. Taxonomy (NCBI): domain Eukaryota; kingdom Metazoa; phylum Arthropoda; class Insecta; order Lepidoptera; family Erebidae; genus Catocala; species Catocala fraxini. The sequence continues at coordinate 9,988,437 of OV884026.1, read as the reverse complement.
GCATTTAAGTTATCCTCGGCATGATAGAGTTAGATGACTAGACACTTGATAAGATTTTCAGGTGTTCTGACAGTTGCTGGTCTAATAAAATAGCGTTAGAGCCTTGATACGTTTAGGAGCTCAATCTGTGTCAAAGCCGACCGAAATTCCTAGTACGTTTTTCTTGGTTCATCAGCAGAATATTTTGATAGCCGCTTACCGACCGCCAGAGATCAGATACATTTTACTGTGTATCCTAACTAATATTACACAGGGTGTCCCAGAACTCAACGTCAAGCCGAAACGGGGTGACAGGATTGATTGTAACCATCATGAGAAAAATCAGAAAAAAATCTATCCCATGCAGTTTGAAAATTATGGGCATTTAAGAAAAACCTAGAAATTTGGTCAAACTGTAACCATTTTTGGGTTATTGTGGTTAATTTTTATTATTTTTGTTCATTTAAACTTTGGAACCGTAACCCTAAATAACATTTCTAGAATCACAGTCAAAAATAATGACACAATGCCCCAAGTTTCCCAGAATTAAGACTATTTGTAAACTATATATTTAAAATTTTCAAAATTTGTCGACTTTGAAAGGCCCTCCTTAAAAACGAATGAACTAGAGTGCCTTGGCAAGTGTCGCACAAGCTCTTGGTAGGTTCTTAATTTTACGGTAAAATGATGAGAGAGATGGATACAATGATAGATGATAGAATGATAGATGGATGGATGAGAAATTATGTCCTGTGGTTCTAATACAAAAGTGTTTCGATGGCCAGTCTATCTCTATATTATGTACTGTAAAGGTGATAAGGTGCTCATAGCCAGTTGCACTCACTGATCGGTAAACGATTAGCGAGGTTAAGCAACGTTGGGTGCGGTCAGTCTATAGATGAGTGGCCGCTTAGTGGTATTTCATCTGAGCATCTCCGTGCTTCGGAGGGCACGTAAAAAGTCGGTCCCGGTTGTTGTCAAATTGACAGCAGTCGTTAAGCCATGTCAGAGGCCTACGGGCGCGGCGGCTTGAACAACTCTTGACAACAGGTTGGCCACTAACCACACGAAAAGAAAGAGACTGTAGAGTCGTACGCGTGCGTGCTGTCTTAATAGTTTAAAACGTCATAGGCAATGCAGGAGTTCATTTAATAATATCAGCCCTATATTAAACTGTCCCACTGGTGGGCACGAGCTTTTCTCAGTGTGAGAAGGCTTAGGTTATAGTCCATCACGCAGGCCCACTGCGGGTAGACAGACTTCACATTTCTTCAAGAACATTATGGAGAACTCTTAGACATGTAGGTTTTCATCATCACGATGTTTTCCTTCACCATTAAAGCGCGAAGTTCATTGGTATTTAAAAATGCAAACTCTTTTCTTGCAATTTGATCAGAAATGTTTGTGAAAGGGATTGGGTCCGATAAAATAGGAGATGTAATGAGCCATACTAATGTGAGGGCTTATCCTCGCCGTTCAGTTCGGGAATAAAAATGAGGTACAAAACGTACAAATGTATGTGGGCGAGCCACCCTTACTGCTTATTCTACGAACAGTTTGTTACTTAATAGCTCAAATAACTGGTAACACGACGACAAGCTCTTTTTTATTATTTCAACTTTCATTACATTAATAAAATGTTTCAAAAACGAATCGAACAAATATACTTAGAATTAAAATAAATACTTTCAAATTTAAAAAGAATATTATCTTTGACGTACTGTGGCAATATAATTTACTAGAATATACATATTTATAAGTAATATATAATGATAGAGGACGCAAGCTTTTGGTGCTGCTGCACTTAAACACACTACATGTACATATTGTGGTAATATACGTTATGGATTACCACTAAGCCACTATACAATAACACTCAATAATACCCTTTAGCCACCATTATATAAATATAATTTACAAAAACTAGTGTTTATCTAAGCGGTTAACATTTATAGACATTAATTTATTCTAAGGAGAGGTCGTCGCGTGTACGTAATGGCTGTAAATAGATCTTGTCCTCATTACGCCTGCTTAAACCGATCGCGAGTGAACTTGTTAACAATGTTTACGTTTAATTAATCTTCTGTTTCTTTGGTCATGTTACAACAAGACGGGTTAAGCTCTAACTTTGTGACAGAAGCTCGTTCGAATGCATTTACAACGACGCAAAACTTCAAGTAACGATAGATTACACTATGCAAGTTAGCTTGGTCAGTATTGCAGCTACTTGCATCGTGACGAGTTATCGGCTTATCAGATCATAAGTAGTAGCTACTGTTTATTGAAGAAGCAGTGCTAAGGGTTCTTTATCAAAAAAGAGGTGGAACAGTATGTGCTATTTATACGTAACTAGGCCCCACCCCGACTTCGCACGGGCAGTGCAAAATCTTAACAAATTATACACTCAAACCTTCCTTATGAATCACTCTGTCTATAGGCGAAAACCGCATAAAAATCCGTTCAGTACTTTTTGAGTTTATCGCGTACAAACAGCGAGAAGCGAGTTTGTTTTGTACTATGTAAAGGTGTAAAAGAGTAGGACATGACACTAAAACCTCGATGGGAAAGGATGCCTATGGTTTGACAAGGTGATTGGTAACTGATTCATTTGTAAAATAACACATGTTACTCTTTTAACTACAAAATGATATGAGTATGCGAGTTCCTGCATGCATTAAATTGGCTTGCAGCTATCTAAATACTTTTTTTACTATTAAAACTCTTCTTTCTTAACTATATCGAATGGTGGCTATCTCACCTAATACTATAATTATAGTAGTTGTGAACTTTCAGGCCAGTAACTCGCTCTATGCAATATAACCTTAATGTTTTCAACTTGCTGCTGCATAAACACGATAGCTAATCCTACTCTGAACAACTCAGCAGTTTCTTAGCTAAACTGTTTAAATAACAACTGTTCTATCTATATATATAAAACTCTTCGGTTACTGAGTGACTGACAGACAACGCACAGCCGAAACTACTCAACGCAAGAAGCTGACATTTGGCATGTATGTTCCTTGGAGAGTGTAGGTGAGCACTAAGAATTTTTGGAAATTCCATCCCGAAGGCGGTGAAAGGGGTGAAACCCGATATTCACATGGGAACGGGACTAACGCGGGTGAAACCGCGGGAAAACTACTAGTTTATTAATAAAATGTAAAAACAGACTTCATAAAGAAATCTTTTTGTGTCTAATATAGTGTATATGTTTTCCTTTAGATTAAATATAGTTTTAATGTAAATTTAATATATTAAGTAGCCTGTAATGTGTTTTTGTAAAGACTTTCAATTAATGAATAAAGAAATTATTATTATTATTATTTTCGACCTGATAAACAGAAGAAATGTCTCAGCGTTATTAGAAAAATATAATATTAACAACACCAGTTACAGAGTTTGGACGGCTGAAAAGGTGCTGACATTCCTGACTGACAATTTAATTGTTAAGTTTGATAAGAAACCGAAATAAATTAAATCCGGAATTGTTAAATTCGTTCAGATAGCTGCTATAAATTTCTTCACACAAATGCTAACGCACTTTTCGATGATGAATAATTTATTAAACTTTAATAAAATTAAACGCGAACTAAGAGCACGAATATTTCGAGATCGAAGACGATTTCAAAGAGATGTTGGGTAATTGATATCAATTAGGGTTGCGCTGGTGGCGGCTTGCCGCAGGCTTCACAATAGACTATCTTGGCCAAAATATAGCCGCGGGCGACTCGTCTCTTCCTCCCATCGAGATCGTACAATTTATCAGACTTGTTTTTGGCAAACTTCGTTAATTCTGCACTGGGGTGCTATTATACTATTTAAATAGAGAATTTGAGAAGCATTTAATTTATTTGTAGTATTCGTCTTCTAAAGTTAGGCGACTACTGATCAGTCCCTCGCCGGTCTGAACTTTGTGAGTGATCATTCATGAGGGACACATTCGTTACCGAATACAAATTACAAATCTAGTCGCGCAGTTTGTTACTTGATGTATTATTGTAACTGACGCGTCTGGTGCTATGTAGCGAAGTGTTGCTCATATTCTGTTAATGGAGATTTAAACTGCGGAAGGGCCAGCGGGTCCCGTGAATGTGGGGCGGGTAGTTAAGGAGTTTTAACGACGGAGGACTTTGCGAGTCCGGGGAGCGCCGCTTCGCGTAATTTAAGACGAAGTTTGAAAATGTTGCATTTATATTTTAGTGCAGTTCGAAGTGTAGTCGAATGAAATTGCAACGCTTGTATTGTGTTGAAAAATCCGCTTCGAGTTTTACTGATAATCATATCAGTAAAACTCGAAGCGGATTTTTATCAACATAGAATTCTAAAGCTTATACCTAGTGTTATGACTATTATGTTGGTCTAGTTGTAGACACATAAGTATTAACTACGGGTTGTTGGGCATAAGATTCTCTGGTCGTATTTGTCCAGTATATAATGTTATTCTATGTTTTTGTTTGGTATAGTTTATTGATGAACACTGGGTTCTCTATGCATAATTAGTAAAATTGAAGTGTTATTTATCTTTTCCTACGATATTCATGCGGACGATATGGGTATTAAGCAAATATTATATCTGAACCGTAGAAAATATCTTAGGTATAAAATGTATTTTAGATACAGAATTACAAGGAGTAAACAGAGTTGTATTACATTGAATCAAATTAGACGTTACTTAGCGGCAATCCATTGTTATAAAATTATTGGGAAGAGAATAACCCGCCACGCACCCACTCTAACTATTGCAATAGAAAAAGGTTGACACTACCGAACTCCTCTGAATAGCGACATCCTTTTTCTACTGCAATAGTAGGGGTGGGCAATCCGAGAGTGTGTGACGGGTTCCTCTCTACACAATAATTTATAGTTTAGAGTTGTATTACATCCATATTTTGAAAGCTATGTTTTTAGTCCTTATTATAGAGTAAACCTATTGTTATCTATTTTTTTTTACGTGGCTTTTACCCTTTGACGCTTACCCCTCCGCGGGGGCAGGCGGAGGGGTTATGTCAGACTCGCCGGGGTAGAAAAGAAAGATGGAATAAGAATAATGTACCTCCCGGAATACCGACTAAACCTACCACGGTGTTCTTCGACGAAACCGCTATCGACGGGGCCGCGCGAATCACTTGCACATGCGGTCGCGACCCCGAGCCTATTGCTATCTGCGGTAACTAAGAATATCCTACTGGAAAACCGCAATAACACTTTACTTGACCCAAGAATCGAACCAGCGACCTCATAATCGCACGCAAATTTATGCTAGATTTGAACTGGCGATGCAGGCAAACAGTTGACAGGATTATAAGCTTTAACTAACTCAGTATGTAACTCAATTAAGTATTTCCAGTCACACAGATATACTTGTAATGAGGTACTGTGTTGTTACGCGATATAGTTCTACGTAACTTTTAACTGACAGTACAACGGCTAAGGATTGAAAGTTTTAGCAAGCGCTCCTACTAACTTTACTGCTCTACTAAGAATACTTTGTAGAGACATATCTTATTGCAGAAATAATTTTAGTGGTCTGGTTATAAACAGTGTTATTAGCACGGATGGTGTAGAGGTTTACGTGTATTGTGCATTTAGTTGACCCTATACAACCCACAATATCGGTAAAAACTTGTGCGATCTGCAAGTAGTTGGGGCCTGAGCCTGGTTGTTTCTTGAGACAGTTATTTAAATGCTTTAAAATCCCCCGTAACACAGAAATTATTTCTAAAACGTGACTTGTCTCTTTTTTATAAAAACAGGTTAATACATGTATGTATGTATGTATATTTTGTTCAGAGTATGTATTCAGCCAGTTATAATTTTGAAAATAGAAGCAACAGTCTTTGGTAGCCATGAAGTAAAAAGAATATATAATAATGTTAGGTAGTATGTTGCTATCTCAACGTAATATACATACGTTTGGTACAATATACGTTGTCTGAGGAGATTCTATCCTTGTCTTGTAGAGTTTAATGAAGCGGACATGTTTTAGCTAAACAAAAGAGGCACGTCTACGAGTGAGTAGTGAGCTTTTGTTTTGTTGGAATTCAGATTCGTAAGTATTATTCCTACATGACCGCCTGTCCGTCGACCCTTCGTCTCGAAGGGTGTTATTTATTACCTACTAGGTAATAATTACATACGTATATACATATTATATATTTATTTAAGTAACCATCTCATTATCACTACGTTTATATCACGCCTATATATGTTTAATTTTATTTATTTACTAACTTCGACATCCAGTAGTTATTACATAAATGCTTATTCTAAGAAAAAATAACCAATACTAACATTTAATGTATAACTGCTTAAGGTGTCACATCATGCACCATTAAAGAATAGGTAGGTACTACTACCTACTACTAGTGCTACTGCACTTGATGAACTAAGATTGTACATTATTTAAACCAAGAAATTACTTAAAATATAATAAACTTATATAAAAAGCGATATGTATATAAATAATTATATATAACTGAAGGAATAGGCAGCATTGTATTTCAAACATGCTATGGTATGGTGAGAAGGGTAAGGCCATAGACACGCTGGCCCAGTGCGTGTTGGCAGACATCACATATCTTTGAGAATATTATGGTGAACTTTCACATATTACGGAGGTTTCCTCCCGGTGTTTTCCTTCACCGTTAAAGCGAGTGATAATTAACCATTTAAAATGCACATAAATTTCTTTCTTTTGGATCGATTTCGAGACAGCCCAACGGTCTTCCACTAAGATACTCTATAAGGTACTAAATATACATATTCTAAACGCGATTTCTATTGGCCAAAAATCAAGGCTGAGAGTAGAGTTACACTTAGTAGTTCTAATGGCCTTCTACCCTATAATTATACTAACACCTTCCAATCACCGTCAAGGCTACTCTTTAGTTAAGGTTTACATAATGATAGTTATCGTTATTATATTAAAATGTAACATTCAGGATCGTAGCAAATGGAAATCCGTATCTATCTGTCTCTGCCTACCCCTCTGGGAAACAGGCGTGAATCTAAGTATGATGTACGTACCCTAAGGATAACGGACGACTTAAAGAACATTGAAATTACGGATCTATAGAAAAGATAGATTGAAAGCTATGTTTCTTTGATTTACAACTTTACATAAGTGTTTATCAAAACTACAGGATTCAGGATATTAAGTCGTTGCAATGTTTCCACGTAAACCATTGCGCAGTCTGTGTAGACAGCATAATGTTATCATATGCAAACTTTGATAAAATTTCCTGTCTAAAGGAATGTTATAAGTAGGAAATATTTATATTTTTCTTGGTATTGCTTTAAAGTCAAAAACCATTGAACCGATTTTATTAATTCTTTTACCATTAAAAAGCTACTTTATCCAGAAGTAAAAGCGACTTCACGAATTGAATTCAATTGAATTCATCTGGTAAGTCTTTGAGATTGCAATGGGTTCCTTCTCATATTGGGCTCCAGGGTAACGAGCAGGCTAAGTTAGCGTGTACAGATGAAATAAATTACGCTGTTAAAATGTCTTACTCTGAATACTTTGGTAACATTAAAAAGCTATGTAATAGACATTATAAAGAATATTTTGACAAGAAGAGTAAAGAAAAGGGCATTTGGTTTAAAACCATACAACATCAACTTGCTAGGATACCCTGGTTTATTTATAATAACTTAAATATTATTGTTATAGCGCATAGGCTGCGCTCAGGCCATTATCCATCTAGAAAGTTTGGACATCTCATGAAAAAAGTCAATACGCTTGATTGTGATACTTGCGGAGTCTTTGATGATGTCCAACACCTATTGATGGATTGTGTCAAATGAAGTCAGCGCCAAAGGAACTCGTTGATGTTGAAATATAATCTTAACGTGTACGATGAAGGACTTTTCATTAATATTCTAAGTGACCCTACTTCAAATGCGGCGTTAGACCTATTTGAGATATATGTACAACAACGACTTCCTCTGTCTCATATCATTACATAGTATAGTTAGTATCTTAGAATAAGCCACAATGGGGCTAACATATTATTTTATAACAAATGCTCATAAATAAATAAAGATAAAAAATAAACCAGTAGTAATAAAGACTATATAACATCACGCTCCTAACCTTGAGTGCAGAACAGCAATCGAAAACGTACAATAACGGTATTCTGAAAACCCCGGCTAATTAATCAAGAAAGAAAGAAGTAAAATAATTTATTTGACAAAATAAAAAAATATAATAATAACAAGTTAAATAAAAAAAATTGCCAAATGGGACCTAGTTCAGCATACGCCAGGCTAAGGAAGCCCGGGCACGCCACAATCGTGGCGGTAAGTCCCGTGTTTGAGGAGTGGCTGGAGAGGCGGCATGGCGCCCTCACCTTCCGGCTGACACAGGTAATGACTGGCCACGGTTGTTTTGGCCAGTTCCTGTGTCGTATACGCCGGCAAGAGACGCCCGGTTGTCACCACTGCGGCGACTGCCGCGACGTAGTTGAGGACACGGCGCTGCACACTTTGGCGTTTTGCCCCGCCTGGGCATCGCAGCGCCTTGAATTGATCGCGGCAGTCGGATTGGTTGCCCTCTTGCTCCCGGCCGTAGTTCAGTCTATGGTGCGGAGTGAGAGGTCATGGAACGCCGGCGCCTCCTTTTGTGAGGAAGTCATTTCCATCAAGGAGGCGGCGGAGCGGGAGAGGGAGCGTTTAAACCCTCTCCCCAACCGCAGAGCCGGACGCCGGAGGGCGCGGGACGACCTCCAGCCACCCTGAGGTTTGACCTGGGGGTGGCGGGCTTTGCGGGCCTGCCCGCCATCCGTTCAGCACCAGGTCCGAGAGGCGGCGTGCGTGTTCCCACGCGCGCCTCTATGTCGAGTCCGTCTCCCCTCTAGGGGGGACAGTAGGGAGTGCTAGAAGTGCCTATAGGGTAGGTCTTTCGTGTAGTGGCCTGCCGTTTCATACGGCGGGCCGAAACCTCGGCGGGGTCGCGACCGCATGCGAAAGTGATTCGCGCGGCCCCGTCGATAGTAGTAGTAGGTTTAGTCGGTATTCCGGGAGGTACTTTATCATCTTAACATCTTCTTTTACCCCGGCGAGTCCGACATAACCCCTCCGCCCGCTCCCGCGGACGGGTATGCGTAATGCATTACCCACGTAAAAAAGAAAAAAAAAAAAACAAAAAATAAATGGCTAAGGAAGCCTGGCGCTGGTTTTCAAGTAGATCCCTTTAGTGACTGCATGGATGCTAATAAGAATTCCCATAAATTATAATGATAATTAAAAATAACATTAGATTACTAACATAAATAATTAACAAAAAGAAATACAAATATACATAAATTCATAAAAATGTCAAAATAAAAAAACAAATGTAAAAAAAAACATATAACAACAACATAAGCAATATATTTTATAATTAATAATACAATGTGAAATGTATGTTTCAATACAAATATGTAGACATAACATATAAACACATTAGAGAAATAAAATTAGAATTAGTATGATAGATTGTCAATTAAAATTTTTATTTCCCTATAACTGGGATTCTATTAATAATCAGCCCTCCCCTATACATATTTTTCATACGCTCGTGCCGTATGTTTGCAGTAGGTTCGTTCCTTACTACTTGTGACGTAAAACTTATTTGGCGAATATGGGTGTAAGGCACCTCTGTAAACCTCTTCTAAGACATATTAGCGTTAACCTATGTATGTATAAGCTAGTATATTACTTTATTCTCGCAACACAAAATAAATACTTAAAATATTTCGTTTAAAATTCGTTAGCATTGTCCTTGTTTTATCGAAATTCGGTGTTTAAAGTTACGATCAGAAGCTATTTGCTTTCTAACTCGAGGGATTCTGGTACCTAATTGTTTTTCATTAAAGCTTACTAGTTAAGTCTTGTGACTTGTGACAGAGAGTCGTATCTAATTTGGCCATTAAATTGGAATTCATCTAAATGTTATTCGGATTGGATGACTTTGCGGAGGTTAGACAAGTATTTGAGATGTTTTGCATTTGTAAATACGAGGAGGAATAGGGATTTTATCTTACCAATCTAAAGGACTGTGGAATATTATGCTATGTTTGTTTTATGATTGAAGAGTTACGGCTAAATGACTTGTTTAGCAATTGTGTATATACAGAATGTCCCAGAATATGTGAATCGAATTGTAACGGGAGATTCCTTAAGTAAGGACCTTTCAAATGAGATAAATAAAAAAAATAAAAAAATAATGTTGTGTTGTTGGTCAAACGTAAAAGATTTTCTTTGGTGCAAAAAAAATACACCAAAATAATGCTGCGATATCAAAACTAAGTCAGTTTAAAAAAAATCGTTTGTAGTTTGACGAGTCAATCCTTCACAAATTATAATAGTGAACAAAAATGAAAATTAGCCATAAACGAAGCACTTGGAGTTAAAAGTCTGGCAAAGTCGTACTTTTTTAAAACATTGATTTTTTTATTTGAATTAAAGCACTTATTTTAGCTCATTTGAAAGGTCCTTACCTAAGGAATCTCTCGTTACAATTTAATTCACACCTTCTGGGACACCTTGTATATGTAAACTATGTAAGAGAACCTAAAGAGCACGCTTATAAATTAATAAAGTACAAGCTTTTGTCCGCGGCTTCGCTCGCTTGAAAACAGCACTTTTTTCAACGAAAGGTACCTTGTGGCCTTTTTTGTACCCATGTGGTCGAGTAGTTAAGGCGTGAAAGCGTAACAAACAAACTCACATTAGCATTTATAATATAAGTTAGGATTAGGAAGTTCCTTCTATGAATACAGGGGTTTAATGACAAATTTTATGTAGCCATAGTGTATACTCAAGTGAACTATGTATATGATAGTAATGGTGCTCCCACACTGCTGTTCAAAAATGTTTACAAACTTTATCTAGCACTAAACATTCACCAACAAATGTTAGTAGTTGTTACATTATGTTAGGAACTCTTAGATGTTTTGAGTGCTCCTACATTGAAGGAAAAAGTTCGCAAAATTTTTTTACATTTGAGAACATGACATTGTCTCGCTGTTTAGATTTACGTTTCGAGGCGCTTACACGAAAATGGAAGGAGATTTGCTCATTGGATTAGCTTTTATTTGTTTAAAAAAAAGCGCTCTATCTGGATGCGCCATACACTAAGACCTAGAAAAAATAGATGTTTACGAACAAATGATAATAAGTAGATGTTATATTTTGTTACAATTTCTTTAGAAATGTTTATTAACAATTTTGTTGTTTAGTAAACATAGGTAATGTTTACTAAACATAAAAACATTTATTGAAATTAAACTGCTATATACGGATTTTATCGCGTTGTTTATTTGACACTTTATTACAAAATTTTGGAAATTTTTACACTACTAAGTACTACTATTAAACTTTACTAATTTTTAAGCTAATTAAATTATTATTAAACTATTTAGATTTAATTTATTTTTACACTTTCCCCGACGTTTTGATTTGAGACATTGAGACAACTGCCATCTTAGTCTCCCCGTGACCATGGCTGCTGAAAAGCAACCGAAACGTCGGGGAAAGTGTAAAAATAAATTAAATCTAAATAGTTTAATAATAATTTAATTAGCTTAAAAATTAGTAAAGTTTAATAGTAGTACTTAGTAGTGTAAAAATTTCCAAAATTTTGTAAGAAAGTGTCAAATAAACAACGCGATAAAATCCGTATATAGCAGTTTAATTTCAATGAATAATATTCGCGTAAATAGAAGACAATATTATAAAAACATTTTCTAACTTTGTGATTAAATGTTTAAAAAAAACGTTTACTAATGTTTGTGAACACTTTTGAACAGCAGTATTCGAGCACCATAAATCGCGCTTATTAATGTATGAACTGTAAGAACATTGTAAATATTTTATTATACCTTACTAGCTTCCGATGCGGCTTCGCTTGGCAACTGTGTTTTTCCTGTATAAAAGGAATTACCTTTTCTATACCCCAGATCAAGTCAATGCGAAATTTCAAGATTCGGTCGGGTAGTTTAGGCGTGAAAGTGTGACAAACAATCTTAAAATTGCATTCATAATATAACCAAGGATAAAAAAATTATACCGTGGTTATCAAAATGGGTATTGACTTTCATATTTTTATATCTAGACGTACAGATAATCAATTCCTTTAATGAAATCTGTTGGTCAATGCTTTTGGTATAGTCGGTATGAACACAGATTTTGTATCTGTTGCTTGATCAACTTTGACATGTTATTATGGACGTCGATATTTCTACGTCTAGCTTACTCTCGTTACAGTTCGGTGCTTCAGGCACTGGCTTGATATTTATTTATAAAGATCAATAAGAAAGATAACCATGTATCATTATTATAGATGTTATTTTGTATACAGAAATATGTTAGGGTACTTCGACATAACTACACTTCAAGATAATGAGACGACCACCATCTTAGTCTCCCCATGACCATGGCTGCTGAAAAGCAACAGAAACGTCGAGAGAAGTGTAAGTCGAAAAAGTTTAATAATTTAATAGTATATATAGATTCAATAGCTCAGTGGGGAGACCAACAGACTGCAATGCAGAAGGTCTCGGGATCGAACCCACGTCGCGCACCTCTGACTTTCGGAAGTTATTTGACTTTTCGAAATTATGTGCGTATTGATTGACAATTATCGCCTGCTCCGTGCCTCGGAGATCACATTAAGCCGTCGGTCTCGGCTGCCATGAACATCTATGGCAGTCGTTATTGGGAAGTCAGTGCCCTATAATATCCTGACACTGGTCTAGCCTTAGGGTATCGTTAGCCTTCGGGTTGCGGAGGTCAGGTGGCAGCCGCTCCTTGTAAAAACTGATATCCATTCAAATCCAGTTAGACCAGTAAAGCCGACTCCAAGTGACTTGGGAATAATAAGGGCTAGGGAGAAGAAGAATTTAATAGTAGAAATGGTAATTAGTAACAGTAGCCTAATCGTTTTTAAAATTATAAACCTGTAGTGATATATATGATATAATAGAGAAGATGGTTGGAATGTACCACCAGCTTGGGATCCAGTAATAAAAATAGTCAAACCCAAGAAGAAGCAAACCACAGCTAGACTTCATGATACTTTGAGCTCATTCTGCGTAAATAGAAACACCAATGATTAAATTATGTTCGGGTACTTTGAAATAACTACACTGGAACATTGAGACAACTGCCATCTTAGTCTCCCCGTGACCATGGCTGCTGAAAAGCAACCGAAACGTCGGGGAAAGTGTAAAAATAAATTAAATCTAAATAGTTTAATAATAATTTAATTAGCTTAAAAATTAGTAAAGTTTAATAGTAGTAGAAGTGTAACAATTTTCAATTTTTTTTTCAATTTTCAAAGTGTCAAATAAACAACGCGATGAAATCCGTATATAGCAGTTTAATTTCAATGAATAATATTCGCGTAAATAGAAGACAATAACCTGTAGTGATTTCAAATAAGCTGCGGTTTAATCCGTATAAAGTAGTTAAACTTTAATATGACAATAGCAGTTCAAGTTCTCTTCGTTACCGCTGACTGTGATATCTAATTCTTACGCACTTATTTTAATTTTATTGTATTCTAATTTACCTAAAACTAAATATTACAGTTACAATGCAAGTTGTGATCGTTTCAAGCAGCTAGTGTTGCTGATATCAAATTTATTTATACACCTATATCTCTTTAACTGCTCATTAATTATTTCTCATTTATATCCATTTTGTGTCCCTGCCTCATATAACAGATAACATACTTATTGTTAAGACATTAATTTAGTTCAAATGATAATATAATTTTGTTTAATATTATATCTGAAAATTGAATTGCAGCTAGTAGGTAGATATTTATTAGGAATATTGAGAACTCACAAAACAACAGTATGTCCAAATCGTATTAATATTACACATACGTTATTTCAACGACGAAATTTTTGGTTTGCGTCATGCCGCGGACATTCTTAATAAATATGTCACGAATACCTCCTCAAAACTTTTATGTTAGTTCTAAAAACAGAAACAAGCCGAGAGTCGTGTCGCTACAAATAATAACGCAAGGTATATATTATAATCGTGTCCTTAAAACATATGTATCTAAGAGACGAAACTGTTTACTTTGCAGACTTTATGAAATTTCAAAGTTAGAGGCCTTGTCGAACTTTCTTTTGACAAGTTCCCCCGATATTCGCCCAGAGCGTGTGGTTCAATCGAAAGTTTCCGCCGGCTACGTTTCCGCGAAGAAATATTCGCAAGCAATTTTATATATCGAGATTTCTTTATAAGAAGTATGTTAGGGAAGTATGACATCTCGCTGTCAGCCATCAGCCACCTACGTTGAATTGATCTATCTACTTATTCTAAACAACTAAGAAGTTGCGTCAATATTTACTTACTTTTCTGCCGTATTTTTTTATCACCTTTAAGAATATTAATTTCACTAATAAATGACCTCGTCCCCAGGTGCACTGTTGAAAGAATTGACATTTGGACGTCGCCATCGCGTGTCGTCACCGATAATGTGATTTGGGGATTTGGGCAAAACTTGGAAACTATTTTACTTTAAATGAAAATGATTCTAATTCCTCACATATTATTATAGCACTAGCATTTGCTCGTGATTTCGTCCGACAGTGATGTGCCATATTGATCCTCCTGAACTGAATTAGATAGAGTCGTAGCTTAGTTTTAAACATAAAACATGGCGTTGATCGCACGCAAGTGTAACATTGACTCAAATTATATTGATTAGTAACACCATTGTAACAGGGCTTTCTGAAAAAATAAATAATTTGAATTTGAATTAGTTTTTGCGTGATGCCGACGGCACAACAGGGACAATCATCTAAAATCATTGTTTCTGATTTGGACACCATGAAAAGCCGGATCGCAATAAGTTTTCTTTAATATCACCCATGTACAGACATAGACACCCTGCTAGGTATGTAATAATACAAGCTGTGACCGCGGTTACTTCCACTGCTTTCCTAAGCTTTGCGTAATATTATATTATAGCCTATATATAATATTACGCAAAGCTTAGAACCTTGCTATAAAATACGAAATAAAAAATAAATTTGACGGGCAGTTTCAGAGATTAGCGCATTAAAACAAAGTGCTCTTCAGCTTCATAATATTTACTTGTATATACATATATATATGCACTAAAATTGTCTTATTCACAGGATAAAGCAAACAAAATGTCTGGCTTTTTACTAAATTCCTTACAGCTATGACCACAGTAATTGTCGGCACGGATTTTCCACGTTTATCTGCCCTGGTCTCATGGGACTTACGGGAACTTTTACTCCGCAAACCTTTGTTATCACAGTGCGGTCAGTGCGATTTCAACCATACCGTGATGCGGGCCTTGGGACGAAAGATAGGAGAAGTGATTTTATTTCCTATCGAAATGCTGACAACCAAGGATATTAATTGGTCGTAACTGTCGTTTTATGGTTGTTGAAATAATTGCTAAAGATAGAGATAGATGGAGATATAATAAATTTTTATGATGTAACTTAGCTGCAATGACAATCCAAAAACTTCTGCTTTTATTTAACGCTTTAAGCGCACAATATTCGGTTCGCAAAACTTTGTCGAGGAAAAAGGCAAATTCGCAAAGGCCTATTCACAAAACCGTCGATTCGCAATAACAGCACAAGAATTTTACGGTTTCATTTGTTATGGGCATTTATAATACTATTGGGTCAGCCATTGAGTCCACTAGCGGTTTTGTCTATTAGTGATAAAACTATAAATGTATCAGATTAAACAATGCAATGATTGAGATTCACAAACACAACACATTTCAATAACTATGTCTGTATCGCAGCGCATTGCGTAAAATAATAATTTTTGTATATTTATACTACATATCACGCCGTTATCTGTAAAGGCCCTTTCAATGGTGTATTATTCACATTTTACCAGTTATGGTTTGATCCTAGGGGGCAAGCCTATTACTCTGCCAGGCACAGACCCAAGCTCCTTGCTGCTACTAAGAATTTCTTCACAAAAAAGCCAATAATACATTGCCAAACTCAGGAACCAGAAACTAGAATAATTTAGTGCATTTATGACCGTTGTGCATCGAGAAAATTAACGTACAGTCAGCAAGTAGCCGAATAGTAGCTGATTTAAGAATCAATTTTGTGAATCTGTATTATATTCGGGTCACAATCAGCTATATGAATAGGTGTTACAAATTGCCCTAAAATTAAAAGAACATTGCATGCCTACGCATTAGATTTTGCTTTCCAGAACGCGAGTGCTGGCCTTTGTCGCTCTTGCGAAGATAAAACAGTTAGTTGGCATTGTTAAGCTTACTATGCCTGTTAGATAGAAGTTATAGCATAAATAAATGAAGCTTAAAAAGCTAGGTCTTTATAGAAAACGTTACTAATATTGTTACAAATGAGGTAATAATTGCGTGAAAGCAATTCGCTTGGAAACGAGGCTTTTAAAAGTATTAACTTTAGCTTAGGTTGAAATACCGCACAGTGGGCGGAGGCCATTCCGATACAGATTTTTGAATATAAATGAGTCTTATATTATACTAGATTTTTCCCGCAGAATCTTTCGTGTGGAATTTGGAAAGAAGTACCTATCTATATTTTTATTGAAGCTGATCTACACATAATATTCGACTTCTAGGCGGAGTTTCAGGACAAAACATGTACCTGATTTTAAGTTAGACCTCCAGCAATACAACTCTGAAAATCGGTTTCAATTATTATTATTTTAGTGTAGTAGTTTTTGCGTGATGCGCGTACAAACATTCAGACAGACTAACAACATTTCTAAAAATAATTTTCTTTAAACTCCTCTTACAAATTTTTCTTAGATAGACTTACTGTCTATGTATAGACATGGACCAGTTACCATATAATTATATGTATATATAAATATCATTATGTGTTTCCTTAATGTCTGATTAACTCATGGTTTATGGATGATGTGTACTCTGTTGAATATCACAACAGTTTGAACATAACAATATCCCGAAGGTTTAGGCAGAAATATGTCACACCGACGTTTCACGCAACATATTTAGCAAGTTTAGATTATAGATTATATAAATTAACAGTAATATGTATTTAATAGCCATTATGAAAGGAGATATTTAGTATTTCTGTCCTATCCCTAACCCTCTAGATGAGGTAATAGTTTTGTATTAGGAACGGGTTCACGACGGTTGTGCAATGAGTAGGGAACGAATTCATGACCTCTAGGGTCATCGCATTTATAAGAAAAATCCTTTGTTATTTCGCCGCCTTATGATACGAAAGTCCTTAATTTTCAATAGTAATGGCTGAAAGACCTCATTCCAAATAAATCCTTATTTAAATATTCATATAATATTGAGCTCGGTGTCCAGGAAGTTTCAAATTGGGCGCTTTATTAGACCGTATTCAAGATATTCAGGCCGGCACGAGTTCACCGTTTGTGTATTCATACGAATGGTTGTGGACATACCATTTTGTCGAATACAAAACGGCTTTATTAAGTTGTTCAAAATACGACCTGTTTGGATTGGAACGTGAGCGGGAATATTAGCTTTTACGTAGACACGTGTCGAAATTTGGCCGGTTATTTTCGAGACATATTTCATTCGATAGAATTCTTGGATGATTCTCATTATATTAAATACGCGAAATAGCCGCCTACGATAAAAACCACATGGTTTCTTTACTTGTGTAAAAAAGCTTTATTAATTGATATCAAAATAGAAATTGTAAGGAAATAAATATTTTTTTGTTACTTCAATATTATAGAGGGGATTTATAGCTACATTGAAAATGATTTGAAGTACCTAATTACCTACCTACATATCTTATAATAAACATCTTTAACAATACAATCTTTTTGAAATTTTAACATGTTCTATTGTAAAAAGGAAAAAGTATTAAAGGTAGATATTATTTAAGAATTAGAATCCTATTGTTCAAGCATTTTGCAATTTTAAACTAATGATCACTAAAGCCTATTTTATTAAGAGATCACAAAATTATCTGTTCGGCATAGAATCCGGTACATTCATTTGTCGTGGTCATATACATATATTCATAATCATTTTTAAAAGAACAGCAAGACTTCAAAAACTTCAAGCAACGGACACAAAGAACACATAGACTCAGAACAACTATTTATGGATCGCACTTGTGCTGTCTAGAGATCGAACCCACAACACACGGCGCGGCGATAGTGGCGAGGCGACCACTGAAACCACTATCCGGGTAGTCAAAGTAGTAATTCTCTTTGCAGAAATATGATTGTAGAAGTTAACGTACTTTTTTCTAGAATTGAAACTGCTTCCTTGTAATAGGAAAAGCTAGGAGCAAACGCAAAAGTTACGGAGATTTAAAGTAAACGTCCGCTTCGCCATGTTGCAAGAAAATTCTTATTGAAAGAAAGTTGAATAAATCTTGAAAACAGAGAAAGTTTTGATATAATATATTTTATCAGAAAGTTTGATGTAACAAAATTGGTGCATAAGTTATTCAGTTAATAACTTATGCAACAATGCGTTTTATGGCAAAAACTTAATCCTTATTAATATTATAAATGCGAATGTGAGTTTGTTTGTTACGCTCTCTCGCCTTAACTACTCAACCGATCATTATGAAATTTTGCGTACACGTTGTCAGGGTACGGGTCGGTACAGACATAGCACCTTTTATCCAGAAAATAGTACTAACCTAGTTAGATTATAGAGTTGGTTAAAGTGTAATTTATCATCCTTTCGTAATCAATTAACTATTAATTTAAAATATAAATTATAGGATTCTGCTCATTTTAGTCTTATTATTTGCGATTATATGTAAGGTCATGAGTTCGATTACCCGTTAGGTCATAATATCATTGAGGTTTTCTGTTAGACGATTCTTAGTGGCATAACTAACGCGTGGAGTTCAACAATGTGTCGGATTACGCGTTAGTTGAATGAGAGTGCCACATCTCTTTCTATGTCTTTCGGATATTCACACATGGATCTATAGACGTAGGTATATCGTTGTGTTATTGTTATACTCTAAACATCTGTGCTTTAATAATTATACTATTGCTACCAGAAAAAAAAAAGTCTAGTCATTTACGTATATATTTGTTTGAAGTTTAACTAAAGTGTGTCATAGTAATAACAAATATATTTTTTTTACTACCCATAGTACATAGTCTCACTCTCACGCCTTTATCCCTGAAAGAGTACGGAGAGTACTAGTGTTACTATACTAGTACTCTCCGTACTTCGTAATCCGTCTTATATTATCTGTGACGGAGAGGTATCTAAACATAATCAGTGTTATTTCACCAGCTGTGGTTTTACATCCCACGTAACAAAAGGGGGAGTATATTATCGTTTCACCGGCACAATTCGTGACTCCGTTCCGTTACTGAGAATTTCTTGTTAGAACAAGTGAGAATCGGCAATGAATTGCCATAACTCTTAGAGTTCGAAGAAATGGTTCAAGTAATATGCAAAGGTCACGTGATACCACGTGACCTTGAGGTCAGAGGTCAAAGGTCAAAGTCTTTTCGGGGTATGTCGACTATGCTGAGTCGAATGGCGTTGACCGCGATTCTCTAGCTCTTACGGTTCTTGAGTTGAAAGTTGTAACAGACAGACGGACGGACGGACGGACAAAACTGTTGTATAAGAGATTTTTCGAACTCTACACATTACCTGACCTGCGAATCGAAACAGAGACGTTATGCACAGCAGTCTCATTTACCACCGATGCAACTCTGAGGCAGCTATTTTTATATTAGGGTGTGTTTAGATATGAGGTAAATAGTATAATATTAGACAACGGGTTTTAACATTGGTAAGTATTTAAAGGTATAAATACCTATTTATATCGATTACTATCGGTCGTTGTCTTTAGTCTAACATTCTATTATGTGTACAAATAGTGAGTCTAATCTTACACTTTTAATAACGTCACCTTCTGTCAAAATCGGATAAGAGTCATATAATTAATGTAAGTCATAAGTATTTTTATTGGTTAATCCCAAACAAAAATACTTTGAAATTATTGATATACGAGTACCTCTACTTAATGTAATTTAATCTGAAGTATATAATTAAGTACTCCGAATTTAATCGTATGACAATTGATTAGGTAAATCATTTTCTGTTGATCTTCGAATTTCTTGACTCAGTTTTCGAAATTTCAATTTGTTTGTGACCCGACCGAGTCCTCACACACACATACGTACTAAGCTACGCAGACGAGAGAATGAAATCTAATATTTACTTGTGTTCGCAGGGCTTTTCTCACGTACAGTCTCGGTTTCTCGAGAAATCTCGACTTGACTTTTGCAGAGATATAAAACGCAGCCCTGTTTGCACAGGGAACAAGTAATTTTCATTCTCGGTCGATTGGTTAGTCTCTGTACTTAGTGATTGTCTTAGATTTAAATTAAACTTCTTTATACGGATTTGATCGTGTCTCCATTTCCGTAACCATGATGTTTACGGGGAGAAAAGGTTACTAAAAAGCAACCGAAACGTCGGGCAAAATGCAAATTTAAATAGTTTAATAATTTAAATAGTAGTGAAGTTTAACAGTAGTAGTATTACTTTAATAGTTTAAAATAATGTAAACGATTTGCCAAATAAACAACGCGTTAAGTAATTTAATTTAATTATTTATTAGTAGTTTAATTTGTGTAGTGGCCTGCCGTTTTACACGGCGGGATCGCGATTGCATGTAAAAGCGATTCGCGCGGCCCCGCCGTCTATGGTTATGTCGAGGAACACCGTGGTCGGTTTAGTCGGTATTACCGAGGTATCTTTTGCCTGGTGAGCCCGACATAACCTCTCCGTCGCCCCGCGGAGAGGAATGTGTCAAAACATTCCAACACGTAAAAAAAAAAGATTAAATAAGAACCGTATAAAGTTGACATTTAACTACTTTGTACGGGTTTTATCGCGTTAAGTACTTTAATTTCAATGTTATACATTCGAGTTAACTTAAGACAGTATTATAATCTTACATTTTTATAAAATACTTAATATTACGCCACGGCTTCGCTGACGTTTTCTGGGATTAAATTAGGTTATAACATTCTCTGTCTTAAAAACCATCACTACCTTCTTTAAAAATAATATTACTAATGCGTGGCTTCGTTATCTACATGAAAGAAGACCACCTAAGAAATACACTCTCACATTTATGCTATTAGAAAGCATTATCGTTTAGATGATGGCTAATGGTGACGATTTGCTTAAGCGGAGCGCATACGCAAAACGATCGCGACACGATACGGCGACGTGGTGCTGACGACCGTTATTCGACTCATTAGAGATTGTCGCATTTATTTGTTCTACCCGCATACCAAAAACGCATTAGACTGACACTGCAGACGAAACTATTCATATTAAAGCGTTGAATACTGCCACCTCTATGAACATTGCGTTTACTGTTGGTTTAAAGAGAGAATAAGCAAGACAGGAATAAACGATATGCAGCAACTAGAGGCCATTATTAAGAAAACGTATTACTATTGTCCATAACCACGATACGCTAATTATGTTTGGTATTCTAAGACTTGACAGATTATCCAAAAATCTAACTTCACAAGGTGCTTATAAAATTTTTGTATTTACATATACTAGCGAACCGCCTCGGCGTCGCACGGGTGTACTACCCGTAAAACCTTAACAAATTATACACCTAAACCTTCCTATTTCTATGTAAGTATCTATATCTTCTATGAATCACTCTATGTATTGATGAAACCCGCATAAAAATCCGTTCTATAGATTTTGAGTTCATGAGCTGCGAACAGACGCGGCGGAGGACTTTGTTTTATAATATGTAGTGATATAATTCATATCGGGTAACGCAATGAAGCATATTGTTTACTTTTCAACCAGGTTACACTCGCCGAATGTTACTATACCTACAGTGTTTGAAACAGCCGTAGATTAAAAAAATATTAGACAAACAAAACAATTAGTAAGTATTGAAAGGTATAAATACCTATTTATTTTTCGACGGGTTGATGAGGGTGAGCTCAGCGACGCGACGCCATCGTAAAGTCCGGGTTTCGGCAACTTCACTCACTTGGTCTTTATTATGATAAAATACACTCAAACATCAAACTTTCGCATTGCATGATATAATCCTCACTAATATTATAAATTCGAAATTAACTAGTAGTCTGTCAGCCTGTCTGTTACCTTTTCACGGCTAAACCACTCAACCGATTTAGATGAAATTTGGTACAGATATAGTTTAAAACCTGGGGAAGAATATAGGCTACTTCTTATTGATGTAGGTACCACGCGAGCGGAGCCGCGTGCCAAAGCTAGTATTGTATAATTTGTGACGAGTGTTAATGCTATCATGCATTTTGATAAAGTTTTTGTTGCTTGACGATTTGACCGTGTTATACCGACCGTGATCTTAAGCTGACTGGATCGGCGATGTAATCGCTACGTTTGTTAGGCGCAAGAATCTTTATCTACCCTCACTTTTCGTATATTTTTATATGCACCGTCACACTCTAATCACGATATCCCGATTAATTGTGCTATTCGACGTGTCCCTATTCTGCAATTATTAATCATCGGATTCCACGACGCGGATAATTTTAAATCATCTTTCCTATTAATATTTCTTATTACCCTGATTTCAATGACTCACACACTATTTTTAAATCACTAACCGGTCGTATACCGCCGGCTCGCATACCAGCCGGCAGATTTGTACCCGTCGTAGGCCGGTGGCTCGCATGCGAGCCACCAAATTGGTTTTACGTTAGCTTAAGCTAAAGCGAAGGCGGCGCGCGGCGTTTTGGCGCCAATTTGGTGGCTCGCATGCGAGCCACCGGCCTACGACGGGTACAAATCTGCCGGCTGGTATGCGAGCCGGCGGTATACGACCGGCTAATAGCAGAACATAGACTGGAAACGTACGCAACGTACTAATTATTGGATCGAATGTCATTGTTTGGAAGTCCTCTCCAACGATCGCGCTGAGCTTGCTGGTGTCAGCAGAGACTAACGATATTAAATTTAACACTGACTAATATTATAAATACGAATGTGAGTTTGTTTGTTACGCTTCCACGCCTTAACTCTACTAGACCGATCATCGTGAAATTTCGCGTACACGTTGTCAGGGGTACAGAAAAGGACATAGGGTAGTTTTTGTTCTGAAGAAAAGGTGTGTTCCGAGGGAAGCCACGAGCAAACGGTAATATGTATGTAATAAAGTGTACAAATCGCAATAGGTTAAAACCGTTCCTCTGTTTAGATTTTGTTAAAAAGCTTTACCAAAGAAAACATTAGCGCACAAAAATATCATAACTGTTTAATTAATTTGCATGGATGGCGCATTTGTTTTAATGGACATCTTATCTCTAATTTGACACTAATGTTGGAAGTTCGAACCTTGTAATCCACAGATAGTTATGATAGTCAAGTAGAGATAAGATGTGAAACAAGGAAATTACTAGACAGCACAACAATAACTGAAAAGATTGACAAGGCCTTTGTAGTGAGCACGGGAAATTGGTAATAGGCAAGTGCTACAGTCCGGCGAGGCGGTAATCATTGTGGAACATTTATTGGACTCTAGTGGTGACTACAGATAAGAATGCGTAGCGTGGGACGTCTCTCTTCTACATTGACAGTGCTAATTAAAGTAGCGGAGACTGGGTTAGAGAGCTAATATATATTTATTGCAAGGAAATCTCTTGTTTAGATAAGATGATGATAATAAGGTTATATTAGTACATATAAGATCAGGTTTCCCCATAATTGGTAAATGTATCAGAAATTTATTTTGTGTCATGCAAGTATATTATCCACTATATTATATGTATAGTTAGTGCTCGCAAACCTAATAAAGTAAATACCTAAATAAATAAGGCAATAATGAAGGTGGAAATAGAAAATGAAAGCGTCATTTTGCCTTGCTTATGTGGGTCTCGGAGTCTTAGAAATCTGTCTAAATCCTCGATTCAGATGTATTATTATCGTAATAAGTCGATACTCGTAATGCTGATTTAAATATTTCAAATTAATAACTAATTCTTAAATATTTCATTTTGACAACCATTTCTTTCGATCAATATTTTAAATTCATATAATTCTAACAGATTGACATTCAATCTGCTGATAAAAGTGGAGTATTGGAAGGATATATACAAAACATACAAATTAATCTCGTAACTAGTTATTACAAGAATAAACGATTAATTGAAAGTAAAGTAATAGAATGTTCGATTGACCAAGTCTGAAGCAAAATTAATAGCTTAGCTAGCGTGAAAGCACTTTAGTTCACGTTCGACCTCGACTGTACGACTCGAACGAAATTGAGTATCGGAAATAGGATTAGATTAAAGTCTTTTATAACTGCAACTGTGACCCCAGATTGAATTTGTTTTATTTGAAAGCTATTCAGTTTATTTAAAACGGATCGGTTGGGATTCATGGCAACAATTTTATGAATATTTTCTGAATCATTTTCATAGATTTCCGTATGGATAATGTTTGTAATTTGACTGAAAGTTTTTGGTAGGTGCATTATTTTTGAGATTGGAATATAATTTTTATATGTAATATGCATGATATCAGTATACTTCAGAGATTTTCATGCATTATACGTATGAATTGGACTAGCTGTCTTAAATATGCCAGTTTGTCAGTTTGCCCCTGCTTCTTTATTCTATCTTTCATTATCTTAATTTTTTACTAATTAATTAACAGCCAAACAAAATTAAATTAGCATTGTGTCTGGGCTCTGAGTTGGAGCGTTATCCATAAGTTAAGTTAACATATACCTATAGCAAAAGATAATATATATTAATAAGATATTACCTTAGAAACTGATAATTTTTTGTTGATCCGTGCCGGCTTTCTAGCCTGTGACATTATACACAGCCTTCATATTACTACTAGATGGTGCTTCCTTTTTTATTATGAACTACATCACTGTACTATTATCAAAGCGAACAACAGACGAGCATGTATTGTACTCGTATTCATTGGTTATTCTTTCAAAACAACAATGGATCTGTAAGAGCTCTAATTAGTTCATAAATCAAAGGCATTTGAAAGTGATCCTGTGCTCACTATAAATGATATAGATAACGTTAATATCACGTCCGTGGTCGGAATAGAGTTTTAGTTAGAAGGTATAATAACAACTGTTAAGGTTTAAATTATTAAAATCAGAAATAATAGCTTAGGTAATCTATTACTCGTTTTTGTATCTATGTAATAAATAAATAAATAGCACTTATTAACCCTTAAATGCAAAACACTTTTACTTGACTTTTTCAGTCTATAATTTGATTGTGCAAGTTTTCCAAATAACTCCTTCTATTTATATTTTTGCTGTGATGGTCGTGGCGTTCATGTGGATGTTACTAATATGAATTACCTATAGCCACAAGTACGTATTACTTAATAATATGAGTTATTGTTGACGTCAAATCATCATATCCCACACTAAAGCCTTTAAATCCATTAACGAACATATCCGTCCATGTCTGATGCAATTCCTAAGCGATTATGGCTTGTATCGATTACTAGACGAAAGACTAACTACTTGGTAAATCTTCAGTCAATCGGGCGGAAGATCATATCTCGCTATACTTATCTATGCGTGGCATTTCCTCAATAATCATTTTGACCAAACGACTGTCAATACAACAGATTGCATAGACAGCCTGGTATGCAATATTACTTCGACAAGCCTTCTTGCCAAGACTATGTAGGTTATCGTGCAACATGCTCAGATTTTCTCGCCTAGACTATTGCATATGGAAACTTTAACATAAGCAACTTTCTTAACTTTAAAATCTATGTAATTTTCTCTAAGATTTAACCCTTTAGAAAACTACGGGCCAATAATTCTGGTTATAAAAAGTATTCAAAATAGAGTTCCGATCTAGTCTCACTTTAATAATTATCACAAGTAGTATTCTTTTAAATTTAGATAAATGTCAAATATCATCATAAATTTCATTGCCTGGCATCATGGCATTTGACGTTTATTAGACTACATCGGAACTATCTTGAAAATATTTTATTACGAGAATCTTCAGACCTCTATAATCGATTAGAAAATATGATAAGCATATTAAGTGGAACAACATGCGAGTAATAGATTGATATAGTAGATAGCTGTGGCAATATAAAGCCTATGCCTCTACCATGTACCTCGGGGCACCCTCGGGACTTGCGGATATTGCGGTTAAAGTGCGGCGAATGCCATATTGCGGTTTCTCTGTCTTGTCAATGAAGTTGTCAACAATGTGGTTTTATCGGCAGCGAGAAATATTCCTCTTATAGAGGCAGAAACTATTTGGAGTGAAGTTTGTTTATTTGTTCGTGGGTAGTGTGTTACGTTTACGCGAATGTTACATATTGAATTGAAACGGATTTTATATTTAAAAAGAGTTCGGTTTATTAAAAAAAGAGACTAATGCCCAACTTTTATTAAATTGTTTAATTGTATATACACTTTCCTCTATGTTCTGCGAAGACTAAGTTAATGTTCATCTTATACAGTTTAAGATTGACACGAATACCACCTCAGTAATAAAATGCAGTTAAGTTAAAAGGATCTAATGGCTGCTTTCATTAATGTTATAAATGTAAAATTGTATTTCAAAATGAGAAATACGGATCTCTTCATTTTATAGAGAGATAGCTTATGATCCGGAGAGTGCCATACCCCATTTTATACAAAAAATATTCATGATTTTTATGTAATAGATCATTCGACCAAAGTTGTGAAGTCATGTGTAAAGTTTAATAATACAATATATACAAAACAAATTCAAAACATATTATGGCCACTACTTTTATTCGGAAAAGATAAAAATATCTGTACTGCTTCAAAAAAGAGTCAGACAGACAACACTTTGATCGTTTTGATCTATCCTTAGCGTGTTATGGATGAAGCTTAAGGTTGTGGACTAAAACTGCACATATATCAACGCTAACGAATACATGCCAAAGTATTCTGGCGTGTATAATAGTACCTAAACGGCTTTAATATGATATACATCGTCCATACTTATGCCTCATATAAATAATAATATTATCCCTGTATTAAACCGTCCCACTGCTGGGCACGGGCTTCTTTTCAGTGTGAGAAGGGTAAGGCCATAGTCCACCACGCTGGCCCAGTGCGGGTTGGCAGACTTTACATATCTTTGAGAACATTATTAAGAACTCTTAGACATGCAAGTTTCCATACGATGTTTTCCTTCACCGTTAAAGCAAGCGATAATTAACTATTTATTACGCACATAACTTCGAAAAGTCAGCGATGCGCACTTTGGGATCGAACTCGAAACCTCTGTGTGGCAGACTAACGGTTTACCACTAGGCTATTGCTGCTGTTTGCCTCATTGGTCCTATAAAATATATTTGCATGCGACCATGAGATCTCAGGTTTGATTCCCGGACTCAACAAACTATTATTGGGTTAACCCAATAATAGTTCGTTGAGTTGCTGGTTCTCAAATTTTTCCGAGATGATAACACATCGGCAAATTTTCAGAACCAGTCTGGAAATGTGCTCGATAAACGATTATATACTCGCTCCCTATTACGTGAGACTAAAAATATAGCTGGTAAAATGTGGGCTCAAAACGCTTCTGCTTACCCCTCCAGGCATATAAAGGCTTAAGTCTATGATATGTTTAAACAACAACAACCTGTCACTAAGTTCTATTAAAGCCTAAAATCCTATCAATCATCCCAAAGTGTCAGCACACCCACCGTATTTCATAAATAAAGTAGACGAAAATTCATTATTTCTTGTATTGTTTGTTGGTCTTATATTCCGTGGACATTGTTTCTGTGTCCGCACATTATTAATGTGTGACGCGTGACGTTCAGGAACACGATCACTATCTAACATTGCGCCGGAATAGCCGCACACCCACATATACATACACACACATATATACACACATAGACAGACAGATGCTATACTCGGGTTATATTAATTGTATCCTACTTTACTGTATTGCGTAGGTGAGGAACAATGCTTAGTTTGACAACACACTTAATATATTAATCCAACTAATATTATTAATAGAAGGCTTGTGAGGATGTTACGATGTTTATAACTCAAAAACATGAATACTCTTGGATAGATTTGGACGAACCTTGGTGCATAGAAAGACCATAATTTGGTTCACCGCGTAGGATATTACTATCGTGGTGATACGATCCAAAAGTATAAATTATGCAAGTTATATCTACAGTATTTTAGTAAGTGGAAGGAAATCCTAAATAATTTACTCTTAGGCTAACCCAACGTCGACTATGGAATATTTTTCAGTATCATGTATACGTTACTCGTAGGGGTAGGCGAAAGACAACAAATATCTACTTGGCATAATTATCCCTCCTGCTTCATTCGCTCTCAATATATTGTTCATGCACGCTGATCAGTGTAGCATATTCTAACCTATCTCAAGAATGTCTCCGAACTGGTCTGAAAATATTTGCATATTTATCATCTTTAAACTTTCATTTCTTAGCATCAAACCTGTAATATTGGCGTTGTATGTGTATGAGACAATATAGTCACCACCATCATAATTTTTAGGCCGATTTGCTGGTTGACATGTGTCTCTTTTACGTCACGTCACTTTTCTTAGTCGTCTACTATCCGTTGTCCGTTACAAAAAAAGCATGAGAGTAATATTTTGATAGGGAATATAATAATTTCGTCTTTTCAACCATTTAATGGTTGGATATTTTCGCGATCATGCATAATATTTACCGTTTGATGCTTTACTTTCCTATAAACGGATTTTATTCTAAGTTAAGTTTCATCAGTTTTATTTTAAGCAGAACATTTTAACTATTTGCGAGTTATTCAATCAAGTTCAATCGAGTTATATTAACAATCTCTTAGTGATTGTTGCTTTGCACGGGCTCTGACCATGGGTCTTGGTACCTTAAGCCAAATCAAAACATTGAAACAAACGTAGATTTTCTGTAACAATACCTGCATTGAAAATATAGTTTTTTAATAGAAATATTTAAACAAGACCAAAATCCACAAGTTCGTTTACATTTACATCAGAAGCACATTTCATAGCATTAGCCATTAAGATAGCATCACTGCATCCTAGTGCGATACGAACGTACCATAATTTTAACTAAAATTTATAGCTACCATAGTTATAATTTGGCTTTTGTAGCATTTACATTATAAACAGACAGACAGACATTTCATTAGACAGATCTACTGCCCCATACATATGTATTTATAATATACTAATCTTAATAAGTAATATCAATACCAATATTAAAAAAAAATTATATATCTGAAGAGTTTGTTTATTTGTTTGTTTGGTCGAACGCGATAATCTCAGAAACTACTGGTTCGAATTGAATAATTCTTTTAGTGTTGGATAGCCTATTTATCGAAGAAGGCTATAGGCTATTTAACATCACGGAGGTGGCACAGTAACTTGAAACGCAGGTGAAACAGCGGGCATAGCTAGTTATAAATACGAATGTGAGTCTTTTTTGTTACGCTTTCACGCTATAACTGCTCGACCGATCATTATGAAATTTTGCATACACGTTTTTAGAGGTACAGAAAAGGACATAGGGTACTTTTCATTCAGGATAAATTGCTGTTCCCGAGGGACACTATCTTCAGGACCCGAGTAGATAGATAGATAGGGTTTCGGGGGGATAACTACGGATCTCCCCCTTTAGACCAGGGTACTGCGGGGTTAGGAAGCCTACTGTGCCTCGAAAGGTGTGTTCTATCGATCGCTGATTAGAGTGCGTGGTGCCTGACATTAGAGTTGGACTCACAGGGGTATGTGGTTAGCCGTAGAGGACGACATGTTCGTTGCTCGGCAAGCACGAATTGAATTTTTTTTTTGATCGCGTGAGGCACGGAGTTGTCTTTAGTGAAGTGGCGGTGTGGTTTCGCTGCCACAACGCATCTCGGGCGCTTGCCTGCTCAGCAAGTAAGAGTCATAGCTAGAGTGACTCGGCCCACACCCGGCTTGTAGGTATATTTGGGTAGGCGTATGGATGTACGTCGGGAAGTGAGCGTGCCTTATACAGCTCCGGTACCATACTGGAGATATGGAAGGCGGCTTCTCCGTCGGCTTCAGCGAGGTTTTCGTTAACAACTCCTCTGGGAGTTGCTAACGAAAACCTTGCGAGTGGTGAGCGGCTTTATTGCTCCGGTACCTATCTGGAGAATAGGTAGTGTCACTTGGGCACGAGGTAGCTCACTTACGAGAACCGGATCTCTGAGGTTAGGATGAAGAAATCGAGATTTGGGGACAAGAGCTGTCTATAACTGGTTCCGGAAGGTGCTCTCGGGCACTGGAAGGTACGGCGGCTACACCTAATATAACCTTGACGATTGATGTAGGGGAACGCTATATCATAAACTGGACTAGTCGTAGAGAGAGATGTTCCCGAGGGATATAAATTTCTTGACAATATCTACATTAACGCAAGCAAACCCACGGGAAAAATCTAGTTATATAATATAGCTGAAGTGGTTGTTTATTTGAACGCGCTAATTATGTCAACTAAAACTCAGGATTTAAAAATATTTTTATCAGCTACGTGGAACAATGAACATAAACCGCTGGGAACTGTAAGTACCTACTAAGCAACTAAATGCCGTGACAATATATTATTAAAAATGTATATCAAACAGTACATTTTGCTGCTGATTAACCTTAACGATCCCTTATCGGATTACCAAATTAAACTTAAAGCTGAAACAAAACCCTTTATCCTCAAAATTGTTTGTTTGGATTAAGTAAAATGTTCCATCAAAAAGTTCATAAAAACATTATTAATCAGACCGCAAATAAATATATATGAGATAAAATAAGTTACCGTCCCTTAGACCAATATCCGTCCCAGCAAAATAAGTATGCGCCTAATTAAACCGTAAATGAATAAATTAAACCACAAAACGAAACAGGTCCAGGGTCCGAGTATTTGAAAGCAAATACCCTAAAACAGGCAATTATAATTGCAAAAGCTCTTCTGTATTATTCGCCTTAGGGTTGGCTGTAGCGAACACGTGGATTATTTCCAACTGAAATATTTTATTGTATGTACACGCTTTGCTTTTTACATGCGGTTGAGAGTTCCTCGGATGACAACAGATGAGTACTATTTTATCAGATGAATAACACTTTTTGATTAAACAGCAGCCAATCAGCTATATATATTTTTAAAGTCAAGGTTTCACCACAAAAGAAATGCTCTTATACTAAGTCTGCTCACGACCGACAGCCACTGCAAAGATACATCTCTAGATTTAAGGGTCTAAAATAAGTGTAACCGGGACTTATCAACGTGGGATGGGACTAATCCCGACTGGCTGGTTCTGTTAATACGTCATTATCATCATCCTATTTCCGGGCCATGATGTCTCCATGTATAATAAAAAAAGACTCAAACGAGTATCAATATTAAGACAAGTATCAAGATCGGAATGACACTCTTGAATGGATTAGCAAAAGACGTTTTGGGTTGATGAAGATACTAAATTATATATGTACTGTCATTGGAATTTTCCTTTTCTGAAGACAATTCTCGCACTAAATATTATTCCTGTATCTTCGGGATCTTAAAAACAAAGAGCATCAAAATTCAGCACGGCTAAAATTTTTTTTCCGTGTGGGGAAATAAAATTTTAGCCGTGCTGATTAAATGTACAACACTCGGTGCTATATAGAAGCAACGTAACCACTTTAACCATTGTGCCATTCGTGCATTTCTCGTTATACTCTTCTTATTTCTAATTTAGTCACTCGATTCTATTAAAGACTGTATATCAATACATATGTATTCTAGTAAATTGTTAACACAAGCTGAACTCATTTCAATCTAACACGTTGTTTATTGGAACTAGTTCACCGTTTCCTAATAATGACTGTAGACGAGAGAAAAGAACATATTAACTGCTGTCAAACAAGTTCACTGGTTTTTCTCATTAGTTCTCTCCTTTTTCTATTTCTTTAGGTTTTTACGTACTGATCTACAAAAATCTGTCTTTGCCACCATGCTTTTGATAAGGACAAAACGTAGTAAAATAAAGTTGCTTTAGAGAGATTAAAACATTATGCCGTAATATTTACATATGTTTTATAATATTAACATATCCGCCAAATAAAATCATTTATATGCTCAAATGTGGTACATTAGCAGATACATCGTATTATCATGGCGCGTAACAATTTCAGATAAATTGCGAATATTGCATTGGACACAAATTAAAGGGGCTGAGGGAAGACTTATGAGAAAATTTCTGGAAACGAATTACGTAAACTGAGGGGCAACTTGCAGAAATAATGACATCGACAGGCTACCGAAGTTTTTTAATATAGAACTTTTTTACCGAACCACCTCTCCAAATATGAAAAGCGCTTGCGGGTCATAAATCATTTACACGGTTTGAAATTCAAAATTTACGTTCGTTGACTTTAAATGTTCAATATTAACTGCTTGAAATATTTAATGTACATGGGTGATGAACTGCTATTGTCATTCGTAATTTTATGCAGTTTCGTTATGGAAATAACCTTTTAAATAAAAGCTTTGTTAAAAAATTGTACTTGTTCCTACTTCTTATAGGATGGCAAGCCAAGCCAAAAGGCAATTGTTGAAATACATACCTATTCAATGTGTTTTCAGTATCTACAAAGAAAACGTGGACTTTATAAAAACTTTTTGAGGGTTTCATTTGTAACACAACAAAGAAACCAAACGGAATTAACAAATTTTTTCTTTCAAAGCAAACCATACTGAAATTTTCTTTGATAGGATTTTCTTCGTATTTCACGTAATTCTCAAGGAACCTTGAATATAAAAGTTAAATAAGACTAAGAAAGATCGCAAAGAAAACGCTGCGTTCGCAGGGACTGGGCGAACGAAGTTCGAACAAAAGTCAATTTTATAAAAGGTTTAGAGAATTTCAGGTCAGCAGTAGGTAGTAGTAAAACGGCAATCTGTGTCGGACACCTATTCTAGTTGTTACAGCTGTAATTTGCTTGAGTGGGGACGGGACGTGTCGGTCATTCGATTAGTGTGGAGCGCGCGCCCGCGCCGTGGCCTGCGCCTCACCGCCACCGCACCGACTGCGTCTCTTTAACGGAAATGCTGAATTGGACAGTTAGGCTACGACTACCACATCTGTGCACGGAAATAATGCTCTTGCTTTTATCTATTTTCCCTTTCTGCTAAATCAACGGATTCATTGATAATATTTTCTTTTAAAACTCAGTAAACTCAATATAATCCAATCATTTTAATACTGATATTTCTGTCGAATTGACGAATTTGAATTCAATTCTCGTTCGCAGACTTCAATTATTATTTAACCAATGTAAAGCAGTCGGCGTGAGATACATATTGAATATTGCTTAATTTACGCCAAGTTCGTATCTGAGGACGAGTTTATCGTTTTGCGAATTAGTTACAAATGTAAAATGTCTAGTGGTTGGATCGGTGCGGTGTCACGTGGGCCGGCCTTCGTTACAGGTTTGGTTTGGTTTGGCTTCGTTTGCTAATTAAGAAGTTTCCCTTCGATCGGCGCAAATTTTATTACGTCAGGGCTATCCTGAAAATCTTGTAAAATTAAATTAGTTGTAACGTCGAATCGGATTTTCAATTTTAAGGTTAAGATGGAAGCCGTTCCAAGAAAGTCTGATTATACCCTTTGTGATCACGGTTTGTTGAACTTGGCACGTACTTATTACTGATATAAATTGCTATCGATATACCTATTCGTGTTTGCTTTGCTTAAACCTGGATAGAAATAAATTTGTAATTTAAATGTAATTGCGACACGAGATTAGAGTTTTGCTGTTTGGAATAGGTAAACAGATTTCATGTTAGATAGGCATAATAAATGTGCGCAAGCAAATAAATGTTTGAATTGTATCGAATAACATCGTAACTCAGAAAATAAGGTTTATCAGAGAGCGAACTAAAAATTTTGTTGGTCTTATTAAATTTTAGATGCATAATGGGCGTAAGTTTAAAACACTAATAACTGTTTGTTGATACAACGAAATCAATTATGACTTTACTAATTTTAAAATTTAATTGGGATTATACTGTAAAAGCAACCAAATTTTAAAATTGTGTATTCTTCAAACATTATAAGCAGCCTTTCAAGACATTGCTTTAATTGTTTTAAATTACTTTATTCATTAATTATCTGATTACCTATGGGCACAGGTGTGTGCTGTGCTATGTGGTTTTATGGTAGGTAAACTTAAATGATTTAAAATACCATATTTAAAGAGATGATTAACATTCGTTACATAAATCGATAATATTTTAAAGTACATTTTTACAATAAAGAAATCGGAAACAATTTTCATAACCATATATAGTTATAATATAGTTCAAAATATCCTTTATAAGGCATATTACAGAGGTGAGCGCCTCGACATGACGGTCTATTTAAAACTGATGTGATTATATGGCGGGTAATATTTAGAGTACGAAGCGTAGGTCGTAAAGCGTGGCATGAAATGATATGAGCTTAGCAGACGGTGAAATTAGACTGACATAACGTTGATGAAATTATAAATGTGATCATTCTTGCTGTAATTTATTTTTTATGATGATGAAGTAGGTAATAAAATGGAAACAATATAGAGCGTCTAATAGAAAGATATGGTTATGATTAAAATTTCAATTTTGTGTAAGTGATAATGAGTTTTGTCGGGCCGAAAATATCAATTGATCTTTTTTCTTTATACTCAGGAGCTTAACTCTTGTCGGTGGACTCCATCGTTCTCTATTTTCAAGATCTTGATCTCCTTATAGAGACTCCTTATAAGACATTACCATCGCTTTTTCTTGTATTTGGTTAATGCAAGTCCTTCTAGGTCTGCCTCTTCCTCTCTTTCTTTCCACTTTTCCTTCTATTGTGTTTTTATGAAGTCACCATGTCTGGTCAAAGGTGGTCAAACATCTTTCCTCTGCTGTTCATAATTGTCGTCAAAATGCTGCGTTCTTCGTGGACAAGACTTAGTACTTCTACGTCGCTTTATAAAATTTGATCTGCGTTTATTATTTTATATGATGATGTACTGCATTTTGCGTAAACATCCTCTTTGACTTATCGATCATCATCATCCACCGTTGATAAAACAATCGATGCTGTGTTGACGGTGCATGAATTGCGTACCGATGATCTATTGATGGTGGACTTAGAAGATACAAAAAACTTTATATCAGCGATCGCTCCAATACTGACCAATCAAGGATATTGATTTGAAGTGTATTTATACTACATAAAATCGGTCCCTCGTGGCACAAAATATGTCTAGAGTTTACTACTCTTTAATAGAGCAGCGATAGCTCAGTGGGGAGACCAACAGACTGCAATGCAGAGGGTCGCGGGTTCGAACCCACGTCGCGCACCTCTGACTTTCGGAAGTTATATGACTTTTCGAAATTATGTGCGTATTGATTGACAATTATCGCCTGCTCCGTGCCTCGGAGAGCACGTTAAGCCGTCGGTCCCGGCTGCCATGAACATCTATGGCAGTCGTTATTAAGAGAGTGTCGACACAAAAGATCCCACTGGGTCGAAGTGTCGCCGGTCTGTACTGACTGGCTCCCGCATAAGATACATATGTACATACCTCTTTAATAATTATAGAGTGAATAACGTAGTTAGTACAACAATATCAAAGTAGGATTAAAACAAGTTAGAGCTAAGTAAGTCAGTAAAAACGTCATGAGCGCTTGCAGATCTGGGAATCTGAGATACAAACCTGTTACGATATTTGTATGTTTGAATGCCAGATTAGTCACCCATTACGTGAGATTTAAACTCCAGACCGAATATTCGGTCACGACGGTCAGTTTTAACCGAGCCTGAGCATTTGGGCAGGAGATACTATAGTGCACAAGTGTGTGTGCAAACAGTAGTGCACTCAATATTCACTCACTCTCATAATCCGATGGGACGGCAATCCAACACGACTGGAGAGAAATCAGGCGCAGAACCAATGACTATACATACATGTTTCTCAAGGCACGGGGGTAACACCGCCTACATCTTAACAGGCTTCAGGCTGCTATTGAGAAACTCTTGTTAGGAAACACAACAAATTTTTCTTTGCCCATCTCGCGATTCGCACCCAAGACCTCATGCACAGCGTTTGCATACAATACCGTTGCTTCACCGAGGCAGTTAAACGTTAGATTTGAACACATCTAGTATAATATGGATAATAAGTATACAAGTCTCTTAGGGGTGTAAATTCGTGGTGCTACGCTAAATTGCAATAGAAATAAGACCGATATAGAAACATAACATTTTGCAGACATAAAATCTGCCAATGGTATCGTCGTGCCGGATAAAATATTGCAAAACAAAGAAAACGAATTGAAACGGCACGTTGTTTATTGATACAATCAATATTTTTATTTCGGCACGCAAGTAAACATATTGGTGCAATAAATATTATTCTGCGGTGTTGTTACTCGTGAACATTTCTAGACATTCATGATTGAATTTGAAAGAAACGACTGTTTAGTGGGTTCGGGTTTTGAAGTTATTTTAAAAAACAAACCCATTATAGTGTGACTGACGGAAGATCGTTAAATAGGGTACTTGACTCCCAGTTTTCTGAGATTTAAGACAAATAGTTAAGTAACAATAAAATAAAATAATTTATAAAATTCACATTTTAATAATTAAGATATTGTAAGTACGTTTCAAAGCTGGTAGTAAGTTATTGTAAAATTAGGTACACAGATATATTTTTAATTTGTTTTAAATTATAATATTATAATTAGAATTTACTTATAACCAAGCTAAAATTATTGCATCTGCATATTTTTGTTGTCGATTTTATCAGGCGTTTTACTTTATTTCAATGACTTTGTCAAATGACAAATTTAGTTGCAGTAGAACCGTAGTTATGATTAATGTTGTATGTCTTAAAATAGGTAAAACTTTGTTTGTGTTCAATTTAAACTAATATACGAAACACTTTTCAAAAAGTGAACTATAAATCCTACTTTGTGTATTTTACGATTCAAACTTACGCTGCGCGGCAATGTGAACTTATTTGTAGCGCAACACTGATCGATTGAGTAGGTATATCAGTCTAAGGAAGATTGATTTTGCTTGCTGCATCAGGATTAAAGAGCGAATATTTACTAGTTACAAAGTATAGTATAAATTCTATTATATTTTTATCCATCTCTATGTGGCAATGTAAACTCGTCGTGTTGTGAAACGTTTTACAACATAATTCTTTATTGTTAAAGATTCGATTAATATGTTGATAGACCATAAATCTATATGCCTGCTATATTATGTTACTTAATTCACGCATAGCAGCTACGTCTAGGTACAATATTATTCACTAAATCTTATCCACGACTGTCATCGATTTCATAGATTGGGTGGCCTCGATGGCGTAGTGGTTAGTGTAACTGATTGCCACGCCTGAGGTTCGATTCCCGCACAAGTCAAACACTTATGTGCATGGACATGGATGTTTGTCTTGGTCTGGGTGTTTCTATGTATAATATGTAAGTATTTACAAAAAAAAAAGTATATATGTATGTTTATCCATTGTCTAGTACCCATAATACAAGCACTGCTTAGTTTGGGCTAGATGATGTTGTGTGTATGTGATAGAATATTATTATTATATTTTCTTTTAAATATAGACTATATCTTGGTACATAATATTTCTATACTAAATTTCATAACAATTTTAGAGTAGCTATGTTAAAAATACGTAAAATTGCCTTCGAATAAACCTGTCAATTGTTTGATGCCAGATATAATTAAAAACCTATTGTGTCCTCGCCGATGTGCCGCTGCCACTAGGTTAAAGTCTGTTTTAGCGACATAAGCAGTTGACCATGCAAAAAGGTATCGCGTTTTATACAACTGTATTCGAATATCATTCGATTGCGATCATACGTTTTGTAGCGACAATGTACATAAATTCACATAGAATTAATGCACTTAGATAAGTCACATTTTTAGATAAAGTTTAGATAGTAATACGCACGTGCCACATTAGTATATAAGCTTTATTTTTATCCAAATTAAATCAGACTAAAAACCATCCTAAGTCTCATTACACTCCTTGCCAATCCATGGGCAAATTGGTGACCCCGACGTAATTACGTGACAACGTCACTAGTAGTGCCATATTAGTAAAGGATTTTTTAATTTTGGAATGGATTCTCAAACATTTAATCCTTAAAACAATAACTGAAATAATTGAAACCACAGTTTATTGTTAAGTATAGGTCAATGCGAATGGCTACTATAGAATAGTAAAAACGAAGAAGCGGTATAGGTGCCCTAATGATGTGCAAATAAGTATAATTCGCGAAACTGAAACAACCGCAATGACATGCAAATATTATATCTATGCAAAATACATAAGATTCATTTAGATCGTATTAAAATACTGCTGTGGCTCAGCGTCAGCGTATGCGACTGTTGCGCATGAGGTCTCGGATTCGATACCGGTTCGGGTAAAGGCCTTTTCGAATAGTTTGTCAAGTTATTTTTAGTTGCAGCATGGCGTGTGGAACTTATCCCTGGATCAAAAAAATAAAAGCGCATTTCTGTAAGCGCTAAATATTAGCTGTATTCGCGATTGGAAGTTGAATGTTATTGCGTTTGAAATATCTGTTTAGAAAATGGTTAAATTAGATTGACTCTATAAAAGGCACTGTTATACTTACTGCTGACAATTACAAATAATAATTCACTCTCCTGACCAGTACGAGATTGCCAATATTGTGTTCCCTCGTTACATCGTTCGCCGCATCGTATCGGGTTAGAGTTAAAGTATCGTGCATTTGTGCTCTCTCGAGTGCCGTCGCGCGCTGTACTTTGGCTTAAAAAATATTGGGTTCGATTCCCAACAATATGCAGCTTACAAAAATACTTGACCTTATTTAATTTTCTTTTTATTTAAGCTGGTCTTTCCAGCACTAGGATTAATTCCTGAATCGTGGGACACTTTACAAGCCTTCAAATAACGGACGCAAGAACACCATGACTCGGAACAACCATTTGTGGATTACGCAAATTTTCACATCACTTGGCGTAGTGGCACGGCAGTGAGACGTATACCATAAGCTATCCGTGCAGTCAATAATAGTCCGATTTAAGTCTATTTTGTAACGTATTTTGGGTTATATTTGCATGAAGTTCAACGTCACAACCATCTCGTCGTAATTTCCTCTTACTCCGAGCTACTTATTGTATTTACCATTCGTATTATGACATATACTAGGAGCTACATGTAAAGGGCTTACCATACAATTTGCTTTGATTGATAGAGTGGTTCATTTATCAATGTCATTTGCCGAATCGACAAAATAAAGCCATTGGGGTGTGGTCGGCTCGATCCCCTTGTTTTATGAGCCGCTTCATTTTAAGATTTGGCGGTTTAATGTGTAATGGATGAATATAAATCACGATATAATCGCGTTACTAAGTGAATTCTCGTTTAGAATTATGCTAGCATTTATATCTGCGGCGATTTTAATGTTCAATGATGAATTATCTTCTAAAGCGGCAGAGTTATGTTTACTTATCCAAATTCAGCAGTATTTAATATCTTTACGTTTTAGAGGGAAATACTGCCCTTTAACATAAATCATAAATCATTTATTCAATTGCGAACATGGGTTTACAGTTAGAATGTTAACATTTGT
Source organism: Catocala fraxini (assembly GCA_930367265.1). Lineage (NCBI taxonomy): Eukaryota > Metazoa > Arthropoda > Insecta > Lepidoptera > Erebidae > Catocala > Catocala fraxini. The sequence goes on along the minus strand of OV884026.1, from coordinate 9,948,779 downwards.
ATAGTCGTCCTGCCACATTCTACATTCAGGCATTCAAATTTAAATAGTTCTGATTATGAATGTTTTTAGATTTGGTATAAATTAATTTGAATAGTCTATTATTTATAAAACAATAAAGTTATTCGATGTCATTTTGAATATATCACATAATTATGAGTATAATTATAATTAATTAAGGTCATTGTAATTTTTATAAATAAATTTAAGTTGTAATTAAAGCCATAATAATATAGAATTAACTTATACTATCTGTGAGAAATTCTGATACATTATAATGTACTTTAACTTGTAAAATTTCTTTTAATTGTCTTTTGAACGCATTATCGTTCAAATCTTTCAACTGTTTTGGCAGATTGTTATAAATTACCAGTGCCGTACAGAAGACACTCTTACGCATAGTTGCAGTTTTAGCTGCGTGCAGGTGCAGTCTGCTATTGCCACGTCTGTTCCACGAAACTTGTCTTCTAGTCGTGGAAATAAGTTAGTATTTGATCTAACAAATACTGCTATTTCAAAAATATAAATGCTTAGAGTTGAAGTGTAAAATTTTGTACTTTTGAAAGTATGGTTTACAACTTTCAACTGTCTTAAGTATGAACATTGACCGTATGTATCTCTTTTGGACCCTAAATGCTATAGTTGTATCTGTGGAGTAGCCCCAGAATATTATGCCATAAAGTAAATTTGAGGCAACTAGCCCGTAGTAAGCTGTAATCACGTCTTCTATATTTACAAAAGATGCTAACGTGTGCAAGGCGTATGCAGAAGAACAATTTTTATGCAAAGATTCTCTATATGTATGCGATTTTCAATCCACTTTTTTTATCTATCATTAAGTCGAGGAACTTCGAAGTCGTTACATTTTCTATAATTTTATTATTAATGCTTATATTTTGGTGTAAATTGCTAATTGAACAGAATATCAATCTGAAGTAATACTTACTGTTGCTTTTCCTTCGGTGAGTATGAGCGACCATTCAATTAATTCCTTGATCCTTTTTTTCCATTCCTGCTCTTACCTCTTTTCTTTCCAATCCTACCACAAAGGATAGTGGCAGTGACATTTGCTTGCCAACTGTGAGCTGTTTTGCCATTTATCTGGTTTACGCTTGAGAGCTGCTTAGCTGTTTTTCGTCAAAGTTGCTTCTGTGATGGTAACGAGGCATACCCATGTCCATGACTAGCGGTTACCACTAGATCGTTTACAATTAGCGGGGAAAAAACATCATTATATTTTATATTAAATTCTTTTAAACAATTTTCTTACCTTACCTAATCTATCAATTTGGGTTAATTTGGTAAAATTACTAGTATTCTTGTTATCCCAAGCAATTTGTAACACATATTACTGGTAATCTTTTAATTTTGGATAAGGTGTACATATAACTTCACCAAGCAACATCAGCCCTAATTGGATTTCAGTTATAATACGTAGTTCTTCTACAGCATCAGGGTTTTGGTAGTATCGCAATTGGGTTGTCTTATATTAGGGGTTAAAGTATGAAATTGCCGATTTGTACAGAAAAATTGAAACTTGTTTTTTTCTAAGATGTAGGTACTATACTTATTTAATCGAAATATATACCCTCATTATCTATACATTGCTGCCATTTAAACGGAAGTTCATTTATGTCTTTACGTTAGAACTCCGGGAACCTAGATTCGATAAACTGTGTGAAAGCATTTTATACTGCCTGCTGGGACGATTTTTTTTATCACGTAGTTAATTGTTCAAATCACGACAAAAATGGTTGTCTGTTGGAGCAAGGTCTGGCGAGTACGAAGGATGACGTATGGTTTCTAACTGCAGCTCCTGTAGAGTACAACGGTTTCTCGTGCAGTGTGAGGTTTTGCGTTATCATGGAGCAATAATGGTGAAGATTGATTCACGAGTCGGGGCTGTTTCACTACCAGTTTCGCCATCATTGTTTGAAGTTCGGCACAGTAAACATCTACTATTATTGCTTGATCAGACCTGAAAAAACTATAGTGAATAACATCATGAAGAGACCACCAAACAGTTACCATTACCTTTTTATTGGTAAACTTTGCTTTAGGGCACTTTTGCGGTGTTTAACCTGGGGTCAGCCATTGCATTTTTCGCTTACGGTTATCGTAAAGAATCCATTTTTCGTCACATGACACAATTCGATCAAATATTCATTTATTTCTGTACCGATTCAACAAGGCAACACAAGTTTCAACACGCATTTCATTCTGCAGTTCAGTTAAATCATGAGGCACCCATTTTTCATATCTTTTTACCTTATTGATTTGATACAAATGAGCCAATGTTGTAGTTAGGGTAACGTTAAACCATGCCGCTAATTCCTGGGTAGTTTGTTTCTTCCACCATCTTCTTCAATTCAGCGTTATTCACCTGTGTGGGCGGTCTTCCACGTGGTTCGTTCTTCAAGTCAAAGTTTCCATTACGAAAGCGTTTAAATCAAAAACGCAAGTTGCGTTTATTAGCAGTCTCCTCACCAAATGCAGCGTTGATATTGCGAGCCGTTTCTGCCGAGATAGTTCCGCATCGGAACTCGTATTTAAAAATGATTCGGATTTTCGAATTATCCATCTTTTCCGTCTAAGCTGAATAAAAAAACAATTGAAAGTCGAAAATCGAATGTTGCAAAATTTTTAAAAGAGGAGTCATACGTATCCTGTGAAAAAAGTTTCACTCAAAAATCTCAAACCATGAAGGTTTTATGTCAATTCAAAGTATGTATTACTATACAACGGCAACTTCATAGTTTAACTATTTTATTTAATATATTAACTTTATTTGGAGAAACATGTTTCGTTTCAGGGAATAAATTATTTATTTTTACTTTTGCACGGATGGCGTATTGGTTTAAACGGGCTGGGGGTACAACACTCACGAGGCAATTTCTGTGATCCACAATTAGTTGGTCCTAGTCTGGATGTTCTCGCTGTCTGTTGTTTTTAAGTTTACTGCGATGTGGGCGTTATAACTAGTGCGGGAGATACAATATAAATAAATATTTACACGTATTTTTGGAGGAGATGGTGTATGAAACAAACTTTATCTCCAACAAAGTCGCATTTCACAAAAGGTTTAATCCACAATTTTGTTCTGAAGATAAAGTAATTGCGAGACTGCACTGTTGAATTCAATTCCATACATTCGCTACAAACTCTACAAAGTCGACGCTATATTTGATACAAGTTAATTTAAAAGTGCCTAGTTTGTAAGTGCTGAATCTATTATACTCGCAGTAGAAACGTCCAATGGTGGCGATTACGGTTTTAGCCAATTAATATTTTATGTTTACGCATGCCTTATGTCATATTACTGTTATTTAGGACTCACGCGAGCGGTTTTGAAACGTCTTAATTGTAAAAAATATCTTATTTTGGAATGAAGTTCAACCCTACTTTCTATTCGTAAATTCACGCCAGTATATCCACGACAGAGTAGACAAAGCTGTATTAAGCCCACATGTCGCCAAATATAATAATAATAATAATAAGGAAAAGGGCATAACTACGGGGCAACCCGCTCCGGGTCTCCGTTGTCACGAGACCCGTGATGATGAAACCGGCGCCGCACCGCTCCACACCCCTAGTTACACGCACCGGTGTTGCCTTCTGCTGCTGGCTTGTATGCCTATGGTTGCTATTCAAGAGACCCATCTAGTGAGTTGACGAGTTACCGTCTGCCCATCCGATTGATGCTATTAAAGTATTCAGGGCAGACACAGTTTTTATCCATCGTTACCTATATACCAGTCCATCAAACACACATCCCCATAGCCCAGAAATATTAGAGTACATATGTAGCAATAGTCCTACGTCTGCTGCGGTTAGTGCCACCGTAGGTGTTCTATCCCACTTTAGATTAAAACTCTCGAAGGGCCTCTTTACGTTGGCCCCATGTCTCCGTGCAAGCCTCCCAAAGGGCCAGGTATTTTCTAATAAAATATGTTAGAAAATACCTGTGATAAGAGAAACATAATAATAATATTTATTTTTCAAAAAGTTACAGTTAGCATGAACACAGTACATAATACAAGTTAATACAGTATATCAAGACAAGTTAATACACAATTTGTTATACTCTGGTACCCAATGTAATATTTAAATTTTGTTTTGGGTATCAGGTCCCTCGCAGTATCATATATTGTATGTTTAACATTAGACTTGGAAATAAATAATGATTCGCTCCTACAAACAAGATTGTATTATACCCCGCATATAGTCAGTTAATGTTGTAGGTTCCACGTTATAGTGGACATTCATATTGCTGTTCTTTAAGTGCATTTGCATATCACGTATTGCTCCTACGAATAAAACTACCAGAAAAACCGAATAATCGTGTTTGAGTCGGGAATCAAACCCGGAATCTCAATATCAGTCGCAAATTTAAGTTTATCAGCCATTATGAGGTTCTATGTCTATGCCACTGAACTAACGACGTGATGTCTGACTCGATACTACAGAATGGCTCATTCATTAAATATAATATGTAGTTTCATAGAATCTGGTATTAGTATACGCAATGAGGTAATGCATAAAGTAAGTGATGTCGTGAACTGAGCGAGCTTTAGCTGATGGAAACACTTAAGGCTGTACCGCGTTTCGCGTCGTTGACTCGCGGTGAGATAGCTGCACGTACCTTTATTAAGGTGGCTGTTACCAATAACACCGATTCCGTGATGATCGTAAATTATATTATTTACCTTTACACATCTGTCTCTTTGGTTCTATGGTATAAGTTAGCGTGAGATTTCTATTGTTTAGCCATCTTAGCAAATGCATCTACGTTAAGGTCGTCTTGGATGATTTTGGCGCCAATATTGTTATACAATAGCAATGCACCTTCTATTTGTATTTCTTCTGGATATTAGAGGCAAGACGGTGTTTATATAATGATTTTCTTCTTCGGCGGTTCCGCATATGGATACGAATCATTTTCATCATTCTCAGTCTGCATGATTGAGAATGATGAAGATGATTGCTATCGCCAATATCACCGAAGAAGCAGATAGAGGTGTATTTATCCACATTACGCCAACTATATTTTTTAGGAGGTTAGCTGTCTATTAAGAATTTCTTGATAGAAAACTCAATAGCATTTTGCTCAACCTTATGCAGAGCAATCGCATACACTCCTGCTACGCCATCGAGGCAGTCTCTATTAACAATCTATGCCTACGCCTCTATATGTACATATTATATCTACGCCTTTTCGCTTTGACTCGCATTGTCTGAGTTTTTAGGATTTTATCAAAGAGTATTTATTTTGTGACCTAAGCGTATAAATAAAATAATTTGTCTATAATCAATAGTACAATTTGCTAAGCAGCAAAACGAATAACTTAACTAATGTCTTAAATATCTTGTCTGTTCAATTCATACGTAGTTGTTTGTATGCAACTCTTGACATAACTCAGATTAATTTAACAAATTACTTGCTCCTAGTTGGGGAGGCACTTGAAAGTTGTAGCTAGCAGCCTAGGTTGTTTGAACGACTCTTCTGTGTGTAGTTAGCGGGCGGCACGCGGCGGCGACGGCTTTCCCTGCAGATAAGTCGACATCAGCTCGAGTACTATCGTGCGAGAAACGTTCGCCGAGTTGTTCAACTCAGACTCTGTCTCCAAACTGGAATAGTTCTCGACGTTTCGAGTCGTACTTCACGTCTCGAGCCCTACACGGAAACAGTTACTTCTTTTGTTTGAAGCTTCGGTTATGAACGTTTAAAACTTTCGAGATTTCTACAAACAAGCGAATAGTTTTCGAGTGCTTCGAGGTTGAATGCAGACTATTTAGTTACGCGATATTGCTAGCGAAGGTTTTATTAGTGTGCACTGAACTTCTCTTGAGAAAGAACATTACTATTTTTTATTTACAATGCTATTATCAAAGAATCAATTTCTAACAGCATTTTGTGAAACAAATTATTCCAATTATTATTTCACATTTATAAATTGTCGTTAAATTAACCATTCCTTTATAATTGCTTTGAAACATTACATTACATAGTAATGGTTATTAGTACGAAATTTTTAATAATTCATACCTTTGCTAATGTTTAGCGTCTTATGTCGTTGACTGTACAACACAGTCATTACTAACAATGTGACTACAAGTCTACGTAATATTCTCGTTGTGTATTAATAAGTAGATAATGCGAAGAAGTTGATGATAATAAATTGTCACTTATACAATAACATTGGCCAGTTCATAGAGGATAATGTTACATAAGAGCACAGCTATAATGAGCAAAATCAAGTTACATAGTTAGCGAGATAATATTGCCGGCGGCAAACAAACGACGGAGGAAACAAGGGACAAAGAACAAATACAGAATAAAACGGAGTAGCATTATATCACAAAATTGATACAACTCTTTATACAACCGAACAATGCCTTTAGGGAAATTGGAGTGTTGCCATTTTTAAAAACAGAATGTCAAATAGCAAGACGAACCTGATTCGTGCATTGGATATTAAATTTTACCTGAGTGTTGATTTATGGCAGGCGAGGCGGGGAGTGGCAATTTCCTTGCGGAAGTGTTGCTATGGCGACATGTAGTACGACGCCTCCGCTGAGAATCTTCAAAATATGACCTTAACAAGGCGGCCTAGTGTTATTGTTACGTGTTTTATGGTCGTGCCCATGTTCATTAAGATTTATAAGCAGTTTTTACGTTACAGTTAATATTTCGTCCATAATATAATTAGAATACTTTTCAAAGTGGTAGTGTGGACTTACAAGTTTAAAGTAGTATAAGTAGAGGCCTTGTGAAGTTTTCCGTATCATGGTATTACATTGTATTATGTAAACGGCAATAAATTGACAAATGAATGTCAATTTATTGCCGTTTAATTGATACTTATGCAGCAGAAATGCCAATATTGCTAAATTAAAAATTAATAGCTCTTCTTATTTTTGAAAGCGTGAGTGAGAGGTGGGGGAGGGACTCCTTAACGTGTCGTTATGGTGATTTTTAACTAATAAGAAAAAGTACGCAGCCAGTTTTAACCATATAAAACGTTTTTTTTGCCTCAACGTTAATTAAAACCACCTCGAAAGAACTAATAAAGGAATAGTAGAATCATATGCACCGCACAAACATGTGTGGACTACTTCAACCGAAAAATACGATTTGATGATATAATATTTATGTTCTTAGCCACATATAACGTCGCGCTGTGCGCTAATCATTTAAAAATACACATTCGGACTTAGTACTAAGAAATAATTTACTTAGTACTTAGTATTAAGAATATAGAATTTCCATTGATAAGTTAACCAAAAAATCTTTCTCACCAATTTTCAATACGGGACGCAGCTTCCAGCATCACATCTCCAAAAGAAGAGATCGCATATAAGAGTTAACTGTAATGCAATTAAAAATGTAACACGATAACCCTTTTATATAAAAACAAAACCTCACCATCGTAGATATAACGATAAAATATTCATTGCTTAAACTGTACGTATTCAATTCGCTAGAGTAAAGGATTATTACGCAATGTATTGAGAGGCGAGCGATTGCTACGCTAACAACGAGCATCGGTACTAATGCACATGGTTGCATAAATCGAGGGTTGCCTGTGGGGATTTAGGTTATTATTGAACGTAGTGCTAGTGTCAGAATTATTACCAGTCCAATTCCTTATATGCGTATTGTGTATTAGTATCGGTATCAAGTATTTATAAAGATGAGATACTAGACCATACAGGTTGATTAAATTATTTGCATACTAAGTTGTTTTTTCTCTTTCCATCGTTAACTCAGTCGCGTTAGTGTTAGCAAGTTGACGACTGCAGCATCATATTAGGCATATACAGGGTGTCCCAGAAGTCGACGTCAAGCCGGAATCAGGTAACAGGCTAAGTTATAATACCTGTGAGCAAATATAAAAACATATCTAAGTTACGTATTTAAAATTATAGGTATTATAAAAATAATCAAATATATTTACAACCTGTGACGGTCTTTTCACTCCTGTTACTACAGTTATAAATTTTTTGAATTACTTTTTTTTGTTATGTAATCGCCAATAATCGAAAAAAATCGAGAGCTTAAAGAAGTATTCTATATTATATTTACATTTTCAATTTTTTTTGCTGTGTATGTAAAAATTATTAAAAACGTAAATATCTGTAGAAACAGGAACGAAAAGACCGTCACAAGTAGATTTTTTAGATTGTTTCTAAAATGCCTATAATTTTTAAAAACCTACGTGAGATTGAGTTTGTTTGTTTGTTACGCTGTCACGCCTTAACAATTTGACTAATTATCATGAAATTTCGCATACACGTTGTCGGGGGTACAGAAAAGCATTACATAGAGAAAAAGTACTATTCCCAAGGGATAGAAATTTATTGACAAGATCCGCGGGCAAAATCCAGGAATGTAAAAAAAACGCGTAAAGGTAAGACAATATAAGTATTTATAGAGCACCCAATTCAAGTCACAGAAGGTCTCCGTTCACACAGCTAAAGGGAATCCTGCACATACACGTACACATCACCACTAGTATATTGGCTCAAAGGAGTCCTATCTAATAATAATGAATCCGAACATAATGTTCCACTCTTAAGACTGCGCCGAGCGTAAGACAGATAATGACAAAGCTCGTGCGGCGCATATACAAATCGGCGCGCGGCCGCCCGCGCCATAGAAAAATTGTATGGAGGATTTGAAGTGCTTTTTTGATAAATATGTATATTTATGACAATACGTTATTGGTTGACAAACCAATAACGTTTTTTTCGTTTAAGCTGTAAGATAGGATAGATTTCTACTGTTATAATCTTAAAATCACGTAACACGAGCTTACGTTTTTGCAGATTTATATTTATATATATTTTGCAAATTTACGTAATTTTGTAGGCGAAATTATTAATTATTTTAAGTTTTTTACACGCAGTAACTATAAACACATTCATTGTTATGGTAAATGCATATTTTATATTTGTATTAAACAAAAAGTGTTGATTTTATTCACTTAACTGTGACCGCCTGTTTTGGCACATTTCGCTCGGCGCAGTCTTAAATACTTAATGTATCATATTTCGGGACTCATCTTTTTGTCATTAGGCGTACAATAGCGGACGATATGAGTGCTCGACACACAATTAATATACCACGTAATAATAAAGGATGACTTTTACTCGGCGGTGACGTGACAAGGGCTTCCTCAGGGGCTTAGAAGCTACCATATATACATGTAAGTGCGTATTAAGTTTTTATTAGCCTTTGTTCAAGTAGGCCATATTGTATTCCAGCTAATAGTCGCCATGTTTAAGCTTTTGCCTTTAGTTAATGATGATTGTTTTATGTCATTTATTTAGTTCTTTTTTCAAAAGATATCTGCGAACACTTGTGTCCCAAAGCATTTTACGAATATTTAAATAGCAGACACAAAAACATCTAGATTGGTTTAAAGACTATACAAATATTATAAGGAGAAAAGATTTCATTTTTAGTTTGTATGTCTTTTTGTTTGTAATGATTTAACGCTAATTTCACCATTAAAAAGCTATATTATCACCAAGGCTAACATAGGCTATATATTATTTAAAAAAAGTACTGTTTCACCTAACCTAAACTGCAATATATAAAACTTATAGCACTCGGCACTCTGATAGTGGCAAGACAACTGCTACTCAACTAATGTACCATCCGTGTAGTAATAAGGTCACAGCACACATATCAATCCTATTCCGTACCTCTGACAACATATGTGCGAAATTTCGTTATGATCTGTCGAGTAGTTAAGGCGTGAAAGCGTTACAAACAAACAGACTCATTTTAGCATTTTTAATATTAGTTAGGATACAACGAAATATTACATATTTATATTTAAGATAAGATTAGATAAAGTATAATGGATCGACAAAATTAACGAACTTTGATAGGTAATTAAAGTAGGTTGAGATCTTGCCGTGTATTGTATGTCAGATAGATTCCATTTATTGACATTTCTGTTTGTGATAGGTAGGCTAAAATGTATCTTGTCATTGGTTAAATTGTCATACATAAGAAGATTATTTATAATTTCCCGCGTGGATAATAGTTCCTTTGGGTTAAATGCACACACGTGGATCACATTTAGTACCGTAAGTACTGTCGGTATTGAACGGCGAGGTAAGCTTGTAAGGTGGCTTAAAGTTGAAGGTGAACTCTATAAACGAAGTGTGAAAACGGCATCAAAATATGTTTAGTAGTTCATACGCGATGCCGCCATCGGTAGAAGCAGACATAAAAATAACCATTATTTAGCATTTAAAATCAATCTTGATATAAAAAATAGAGGCTATTTTAAATTTTATAATATGATATAAATTGCTATAACATCAGATATGACTATTTGCTAGTAAATATTCATACCTGATGCAAGTAATAAAACAAAGTATTTTAAGTTCTAGTTAAAACTAATTACTTTTCAATTTCATTAAATTTTACCTTTGAAATAAACATATTACATCTATACTAATATTATAAAGCTAAAGAGTTTGTTTGTTTGGTTGAACGCGCTAATCTCAGGAACTACTGGTTCGAATTAAAAAAATATTTTAGTGTTGGATAGCCCATTAATCGAGGAAGGCTATATAACATCACGCTACGACCAATAAGAGCGGAGCAGCAATGAAAAATGTTGCAAAAACGGGGTAAATTCTCTTATCTTATATAAAGCAGACGAAGTTGCGCGGGTCAGCTAGTAAATAATAAAAATAAAGCTTTCGTATCCGACTATTCAAATATTTCGAGGTTGTAAATTTTAAAATGTAAAATATTTACCTATTACTTTTAAAATATGAAAACGTATACATGCATATGTACCAACTTATTACCTTCGGTACAACCATGCAACGTTAACATAGAATGTAGTCATACATACACAGGCTGATTGGTAAAAGACTGGACATATTGAAGGAGGGTATTCAGTACTCGATTCTGGAACCGAATATCTAAAAAAAATAGGTACTTAAATTTGACCTAGTTATCCAATAAAAACTTAATATGCGGCTACTCTTGCGCATATACCAAAGCTAAACAAAATCTTCACCCCCGACCCCCACTAGCGCACCCCGTACTCTATCGAATTTGCACCCCTGCCCGTCCTGTTCTTATCAAAGGTCATTAACCTCGGTAGCGCAGCGCGCTTGACAGCTGTGTCAGCTGTGTGCGACCCGCGCAGTGTCCACATTTTATGGATATTTTATACAAATTTTCATAAAGGTTTTCTTTGCAGGTTACAGTTTTTTTTATGTGTACGTTCCGTGACCTGTAGTCCTATGTCCTTAAGTATGTACAATGTTTAACCAGTCACACTGTACTTACTCTACATTGACTTACACACACACATACCAATAATGCTAAGTATGAGTCCGTTGCGCATACACACTTACTAATAATGGTGTGTATGTGTGTGTGTGTGTGTGTGTGTGTGTGTGTGTGAGTGTAAAGGGCGTGCAACCGGAAAAACATTTACAAACCACGGTCCAACTGTTTTGCGACATTTAAGCATTCTAATACGAAGCCTCTCACTAATATTCAAACAGATTTATTACATCGGAATGATTCCGCATCTTTATTATTTTAAACACATATTCTGTTCGTTGCAGCTTTGTATAGCAAAGTTGACTTTTAATTGCGTACAGTTTTATTGTAGCCGTCTCTATGGTATAACCAAAACTAATTATACTAACAGAGATTGCGGCGATGCTCAAAGGGATTACGCACGCCGTAACAGCTCACCGTACAAGCAATTATAATCTGCAAATTCAACATACTGCCGTGCTTCTATAGAAATGTTGACCTTACGTAATCATCATGCCAGCACAGCACTCTGTATCGCAAATTTCCAAATACGTGTAATCTCTCCTTATAGCTCGAGTTCCCTAATGACGTAAAGAGGTTCCAACGTGATGGAAGCAAGTTTACTCAGCCAAATAAATCAGACTAAGTTCTGTTCATTTTGTCCGAAAAGGGAGCGTAGGTAACACGCAAACGTAAACACAATCTTAGCTCCCAACCATTCTACAAGGAAAAGAAAACGTTACTGAACCATCACTTATTACACAAACGTACGTAGTTTCTGAGAAAATGTAAAATAAGCAAAGGATTGCTATTCAATTTTCTTTATATTTTATCATTGGAAATCTTATTTTCTATTTGTTCTTGTACGTGTGTGCTTCGCTCAAAGCCAGTAGAAATATCAAATTCTTTGAGTCGTAGCATGTCTCAGATGAACAGCATGGAGTCTAGTAGTGCATTCACAAACGTAGAATAATGTCTGCCAGCACATATTTTAAAAGCTTTTATGTGTTCGAAGTACTTTCTTGTATTTCGTTTTCTGGGGACATCGAGATTGGAATTGTTTTCAGATCTAGAGACAGAGGAATAAAATAAAGTTATTTATAAAATAAACTGCATCCCGTTCTGCCCGATATCGTATGTAAAGTTTGTAATTAGAACTGAGAATCGAAAATAGAATACCATCGTATGATTTTGTTTGTAAAACAAACATGTTTTCCTCTGAAATGTATAATTAGGGACTTGCGTTTATGACGTATTCATTTGTTTAGGTTGTATATAATCTTAGCATGTATTCCAAGCGCATATAATGGTATACTAGATTTTGCCCACGGCTTCACTCGAGTAAATGTAGGTTAGATTAGTAACAGTACTTTTTCCGGATGAAGCAGCGATAGCTCAGTGGGGAGACCAAGAGACTACAAAGCAGAGGGTCTTGGGATCAAACCCACGTCGCGCACGTCAGACTTTCGGAAATTATATGACTTTTTGAAATTATGTGCGTATTGATTGACAATTATCGCCTGCTCCGTGCCTCAGAGAGCACGTTAAACCGTCGGTCCCGGCTGCCATGAACATCTATGGCAGTCATTATTGGGCAAGTTAGTACTATCTAATATCCTAACACTGGTCTAGCCTTAGAATATCGTTAGCCTTCGGGTTGCGGAGGTCAGGTGACAGCCGCTCTGTGTAAAAACTGATGTCCAGTCAAATCCGGTTAAACTAGAAAAAGCCGACCCCAAGTGATTTGAGTATAATAAAGGCTAGAGAGAAGGAGAAGACTTTTACTGGATGAAATGTATTTCTGATCACCTGACAATGTGTATGCAAATATAATGATGATCGGTCGAATAGTTAAGGTATGAGAGCGTAACAAACAAATAAATAAACTCATATTCGCATTTATAATATTAGTTAGGGAAGGCTTTAAGGTAAATAAAATAGCAACCAATTAAAAAAATACGTTATTATTTACTTCAGTTTATTAAAGTAATTAGGTTCGTAGTTTAGCGTGTTCTGCTTTTAAGATTATCTGTGGAGTCATCACTAATCTTTTTAATTACCTACATAATCAAAGACAACCGCATCTATTTTTTCTGGCAGTGATGTAATATACTTCCTCTAGGTCTTGCGTTACACTTCTTACTTTATAATTATTGTTCTATAACAGTCTTCAAATTGCGTAATTGGCTAGCTTGCACCGATATCACAATGGCTTATATTGCTCCGTTACTATCAATGTCGCAGAAGGAATCCCAGAAATACGGACTGGAACTCCTTTAGGAGTGACCTCAGAATAGATTTGGAGGATTCTAAGGGTAAGCTCAATTCTATATTAGACATCGAGTTTACAGCAGATAAATAGGTCCAGACTGTGAATACGGCCTGGACAAAGAACTGCCCTGAGAGGGCACTTAGGCCTAAGAGGGTACCGTGGTGGACGCCAGAGTTGGTCAAGCTGCGGCTAGAAGCCAGACGAGCGTTTAACAATGCTAGAACCAGCAGGGACTGCAGCGGTTACGCTCGTTGTTTGAACAACTACAACAAAGCTGCACGGAAAGCCAAACGGAAGGCTTGGAAAGCACACTGTGAAAATCAGTACCATTCCTGAAGGAATGAGGCTCTCCAAAGCTATCTCGACTGTCAGAGCACACCCATTGACAACCATTAAGGATGGCAATGGGCAGCGAACAGGGTCTGGTAAGGAGACACTAGCTATGATGCTAAACACACACTTTTCAGACTGTAAGATAATAGAAAAGGAGCAGGAGGACCAGGTCACCCTGGTTGAACTAAGCTGTCGTACAACCAAAGCAGATTGGGACACTGCTAGGAAGGTAGTGGATGAAGGGAAGGTCGGCTGGGCTATAAATGGTTTTCAACCGTTCAAGTCACCGGGTCCAGATATGGTTTATCCCATCATCCTACAATAGGGAGTTGCACTCTTGGTTCTGCATTTGTGCAGACTATACAGAGCCTGCATAGTTTTTGGATACATTCCAAAGATGTGGAGGCGTGTTAAAGTCATCTACATACCAAAACCGGGCAAAGTGGACTACGAAGAAGCCAAGGCATATAGAGCTATCAGTCTTGAGTCGTTCTTCTTGAAAGCCCTGGACAAGTTAGTAGATAGACATGTCAGGGAGTGAGCATTATGGAAATTTCCCCTCCACAGGCTACAATGTGCCTACCAGTCGGAAAAATCCACTGAGACTGCACTACATTTTGTGGTAAATAAGGCAGAACATGCATGCATGCATTGCTACATTCCTGGATATTAAGGGAGCTTTCGATCAGACAACCTTTGATGCCATTAGTGTGGCATCGGCAAATCATGGCATAGAGCCAACCATTTGCAAGTGAATCGATTGTATGCTCAGGGGTAGAATCATTCGGTCTGAATTGTTAGGAGATGAAATGTATGCTACAACAACCAAGGGCTGCCCTCAGGGTGGAGTACTTTCACCACTCTTATGGTGCTTGCTAGTCAACTCACTCTTAGAACAACTCAACAAAGGACCGTACTTAACGGTCGGATATGCTGATGACTTGGTGATACACGTCAATGGAAAGTTCCCGAGTACGGTATCTAGTCTCATGCAGAAGGCCCTGATTATGGTGGAAAAATGGTGCAGTAGCAATCATTTATCGATCAACCCAGGGAAAACTACTGTCATGCCGTTTACTAGGAAGAGGGATCTGACAGGGTTGGGAACTCTCTCCATGTATGGTACAATGGTCCACGGAGGTGAAGTATCTAGGTAAGACCTTAGATAGCAAACTAACGTGGAAACCACATGTAGACAAAGTCATAGAGAAGTCTCAGCGGGTCTTCGGCATGATTCGTTCTACTTATGGGAAGACCTAAGGGCTAAAGCCCAAGGTCATCAAGAGGCTATACACGAGGAACTAAATTAGCAACATACAGGTAAGCGCTGTCGAAGGTGCAGCGATTAGCTTGCATGGCTGTAACAGGGGCGTTCCCGACTACGCCAACGGCAGCGTTAGAGGTCCTGTTGGATCTAACGTCGCTACACATTGTTGTGGAGTCAGAGGCGATAAAGGCGATACATAGACTATGCATGGAATCCGACACACAAAATTGGAGATTTCGAAGGATCTCAAAGGGATTATGGGCATGGGATGTGACAAAATGCAGCCATTGCACATATTAAAAAAGAATTTTAAAATAAAGGTCCCCACGAGTGACGAATGGAGACAAGGTCAACAATCCCCGGAAAAGAGTTGTCTCATCTGGTACACTGACGGTTCCAAAATGGAAACAGGATCAGGCGCTGGTATCTATGCCAACGACTGCAAGGTGAGCCAAAGCATGGGTAAATATGCATCGGTCTTCCAAGCGGAAACCTATGCTATAATTGCTTGTGCTCAGGAGAATATTAACAATAATGTCACTGACAGGACTGTGTATATTCTCAGCGACAGTCAAGCTGCTGTCAAGGCTCTGAACTCGTATAGGGTGGACTCCAGGCTGGTCTTGAACTGTGTTAAGGCCCTTAACAAACTTGGCAGGAAGAACACAGTCAGACTGGTGTGGATTCCGGAGCATGCAGGGGTGCAGGGGCAATGAAGAGGCTGACAAAATTAGCCAGAAAGGGCTCAGAGCAACTGTTTGTGGGCTCCGAGCCATTCGTGGGACTCTCTGAGAGTACCGTCAAGGCAGCTTTGAATGCACATGGCAATGATAAACACAGGCTGGAATGGATGGCCCTTAGGGGTCTGGAACACTCCAAGAAATTCATTGCAAACACAGCCACAGACTTCACCTGGAAGTTCTGCGGGTATAACACGAGCCAAATGCGCTTGCTCTCAGGAGCGTTCACTGGCCATTTTGGCACCAACGACTTCCTGTGCAGATTGAAGTTGGCACACAATTCGATCTGCAGAGCCTGTGGTGAACAGGACGAGTCCATATCGCACCTACTGTGTGAATGTGACGCGTTGGCTGGATTGAGGATGGGTCTGATGGGATTGGCATATCCAAACCCTGAAGACATCAGGCTTCTCCCTCTAAAGTGTACGCTGCATCTGATGCAGTACATTCATAAGGAGATAAATCGGCAAGGGATAAATCTTGGGGCCGACACAAAAGATCCCATCGGCTCGAAGTGTCGCCGGTCTGTACTTACTGGCCCCCACACTAGATAAGATAAGATACTATCAATGTGCCGAGAGTTGAGCATCCACCTGAAACGCATTTGAAAAGATAAAAATTGTGTGACTAGTTCACGGTTTTTCAGTGTATGTAAATTATCTCGGTTTGTAAATTTTACTGTGGATATTGTAAATAAACGCAACAAATAAACTTTATTTTGATAGTGATGTTGTATTTATTTTTCAATAGACTTGTTCGTATCCCACGGTAGTTTTACGGTGCATTCTGTGTTCATTGTGAATACGTATGACATGACAGGGCAGTCGAGCGGAATGCAGCAAACGTGTGTCGCCGTCAAACAGCCTGCGAAGCTCGAGAATTTAAATATCGCGCAATATTTCGCGATGAAATATTTTGTGTCGAAAGCTAAATGTTTCAACACCTGTATAAAACGTTCGTACTTTGAACGTTTATTGGCTGTCAGGCTACGGTGAGAAAAGTTCAACGTCGTTTGCGAAATCTTTATGGAAAAAGGATTTAGTGGCTTAATCCTTAGGATAAAAGGATCTCAACTACGGAGAAGCGACCTTTCAGCTTACGCAGGGTCTCTGTTAATTATGCAGCGTGTATCTAGTGAAATTCTTTGATAAGAAAGTACGGTGATCGTTTAAATAACGGCCGTCAGTCATAGCTTTACAAATATCTATATATTACCTGCATTATGTGCTGGTGGTGGTTCTTTGATTTTAGGTGTCAATATTGTATGTAAAATAATTTTCTCTCTTTTTTGTCAGACGCGTAATGATTGCCTTTCAATATACGTATTACAAGATGTTTTCATTTATATTTTTTTTATTTTATGTGGTTGGGGTAAATTGTTTGTATACCTGATATTTTATAAATTTCAGGACGTACAAAATACATAAACAGATAGAAAAATAATAGCGACATGTATGTAAATTAGGACCTACGTTGTTAAAATCTAGACACATACACACAAAAACAATTGCCTCGATGGCGTAGTCGTTATCGAATCGAGTGCCACGCCTGAGGTCGCGGGTTCGATTCCCGCATAAGTCAAACATTTGTGTGCCTGGACATGGATGATTGTCTTGGTCACCCATGGTGGACACCCATGTCTCTATGTATAATATTTAAGTATTTACAAAAAAATTATATATATGTATATTTATCCATTGTCTAGTATCCATAGTACAAGCTCTGCATAGTTTGAGCCAGATGGTGTTGGGTGTATGTAATAGAATATTATTATTATTATTAATAATGCAGGACTCTAACCAGTACAATAGCTTTCTAAAAAAACAAATTACAAATCATTCTATAATATTGGTACCTATCAATTGTATGTATACATGTTCCCGGCGACAATTTCCCAAGTGACACACCTTAATAGGCGCGATGATAACTTACAATTTATTCAAAAATAATCTCCACCCTTTCAGTTCTCAAGGAAGTTGACGGAGGCAGTTTGAAACTTTCCCGTGGGACAGGCAGTAGCGCCTGTTTAAGAAGTCATAGCCAACAGGCGTCCATCAAACATCGGCACTTAGAACTTTAATTTTATTCATGAACTACACGATTTACGGATCAAGCCAAGTTTTAATATTTGTTTTTTAAACATTTAAGGCTGTTACAAACGGTGAGCTTTGATGTTTAAAGTTGTAATGATAAGGTTAACATGCAAATTCTGAATTTTTAAAGCTCTGAATTTTGTTCTATCTTTGAACATAACACTCACTGTTGGGTCGCTGGTATAAAATACATGAAAGAGGTAATTAACTCATTTCAGCTAAAAAATGATATTAGGAATGCTATTTAAATATATATTTTTTATAATTTAATGAGTATATTTATTTTATCATTAATATTTCTTATATGATAAACCGTGATACAAACTTCAGTGAATGAAGCCAGAGAAGTGTGTCAGGATCGTAGCAAATGGAAAGCCGTAGTCTCTGCCTACCCCTCTGGGAAACAGGCGTGAATCTACATATGTATTTATGTATGTATGTATGATACAAACTATCAAGGCATATTATACAGGACTGCGGTAAAATCTGTTAAATGCAGTTTCAATTATTTTTTTGCGTATTCCTCATTACTGTGTTTATGTTTATAATAACACTAAATTTTGCCCACGTCTTCGTTCGCGTTAATATAGACTTTCAATACATTTTATCCTTCGGGATGGGACCTTTTTCCTAGATAAAAGGAATCCTATGTCCTTTTTTCTACTTCTGACAACGTGTATTCAAAATTGCATGATGTTCAGTCGAGTAGTCAAGGCGTGAAAGCGTAACAAACAAAGTCACATCCGCACATTTATGATATTAGGTGGGATTTTATAGAATTCTTGACAAATATCAAAATTATACGATGATGTTTGTCATGGCGAATTCTAATTAGTACTTTGTACCATTTTGTGTAGCTCCTTATAAGGCTGCACATAAAATCTTTCATCTTTATGAATGTCTTAAATATGGCCTACATCTCTTTTGCAGACAGCTAAGGTTTCGAAATTAATTTAATAGGATATATTAAGTTTAAATGGATTAACGGTTTAGAATAAGTAGCGAATTAAGTAAGATTTAAATCAGGTGGAGTGTTGTTATTCTAAATATCATTCAAAGCCGTGTTATGAATTTTATGTTGGAAAACGACCAAGTTACGGAATTTATTTACATATTAATATTGTTATAAACAAATATTTGCATTTAAGTTATCACAGACATATATCAGTCTATTGCTGTTCACCGGGAGTTGTTCAGACTTTTCGACTCTGTCAGTTCATTTTCAGTGTTTACCGTCAGAGAAATTTATAAACATAGTGTTATTAAATATAACTTGCTAATTAAAACCAGGCTCTTGTTTTAAGTAGTATTATTATAGTGTTATAAAATTACTGCAGTAGACTCGCCTTGAATTATTGGGACCAGCAAGTCCAAAAACATAGCCGGTGAAATGTGGGTATAATATGTCTCTGCCTACTCTTTAGGGATATGTGAGTGTGATTCTATGTATAACACCTTGTACTATGTATCTGTATTGCTAATTAGTTATCATCTAGCTTAGCTACCTCGACTACTTACTAGGCTGGAATTCATAATTTGTTGTTTTACTTTAAAATGGTTACTACACACTCTTTTCATTTGAAGCACATACGACGGAGCGAAAGAGCCTTTTAACCATTTGTTTTGTGTATAACAACACATAGTCACCGTCAAAAAGCCTTTCAAGCAGTAACCTACACACATAAACTGAAGTTCAAAAGATAGTAAATATTTAATTTGCGATGCACATACCGCTAGTTATAGTAATAGGTTGCCACTCCTCTATGTATGTTTATAGACAAAACCTTCGTGACACAATAATTTCTAAAGCATTAAAGTATCTTTTGATATAATAGACGCCTTTATCTTCGATACAGATGTTATTCTTTGCTGGCTTTCATTTCGAAAGTATCTTAAGAAATATCACATTTTGAAGTTATCAAGCTTAATTTTTATGTAACAAAGGTGTCAAACAAGCATTCAGTCCGCGGGAAAAGGTATTAAAGATGGGATGAAAAGCAAGGAACGGCGTACCTATCCGGTAAGAATGTGAGCCAAGAAACCTTTTCCTGCCGTGTAAAGTACAATAACCGTATTACATACCATCACCATACAAATAAAAGTGGGTTCTTCTATTCAAATGATAATAAATATTTATTCGTTTTGACTCAGTCGATAAAGTAATTTACATAAGTAAAGTTTTTTTAAATACGTGTCTAGCGGATATTCGTGTGAATGGAGGTCTACAAACATTAAAACAACGTACACAAAGAAATCCAGTCTTGGAACAACTGTAGATCACATAAACTTTCATCCAGTGTGGGATTCGAAGCCACGACACAGCGCAATGGTAATTTCCAGGCGACCACTTAAACCTCTACGGCACATGTGCAGCCGTTGATAGTTTCAATTCGTTGGTTTGATGAGTCCCGCTTCCTCCAGGATATCTCTAGTCTAAATATGTCAAGTTACGTAATTAACGAGGCGATGCGAATTGAAACATGAAACATTGAAACATGATTGACATCCAATTAGGCATTACTGGTAGAATCCGCTATGAAACAGAGGCCAAACTAATTATTACCAAATGGTAACCGCAGTTACATTGAATGCTTGAGTTTGTAATAAAGGAGTTTGTGAGGTAGCGTGATGGCCTATCTTCTGACTAGCCTATTAAGAAGAGGCCTGGGCCCAGCAGTGGGACAGATTATAATCAGGGCTATGATATCGTCATATTATAATACAAGATTATGCCCACGGCTCCACTCGAGTAAATGTAGTTGGTTAGGTTAGTAACAGTTCTTTTTTTTTTGGATGAAAGGTACCCGATATTCTTTTCTATTCCCCTGACAACGTGTATGCAAATTTCATAATGATTGGTCGGTAGTTAAGGCATGCAAGCGTAACAAACAAACAAACTCACATTCGCATTCAAATATTAGTTAGGATTATATAAAAAAGGGCCTTCGTTTGCCTTTATCTGACACTTTTCTTAACTGCTGGTATTAGTAATGCCGAATAATAAGAACTTCAATAAGGAAAAATTTTAATAATAATTATTAAAACTTGATGAATATACGGCATATTGCCAATTTAAACTTTTAATAAGCAAATAGTTAATTGATTTTGGATAAAGGTTAATTTTGGATTTCAAATATGCAGAAGAAGTTATAGATAGCAACAAGAGGTGGCGTTTTACTCAATCCACACTGCTCCATAGAGCTTGTATTGTACTAACAATATTTGCCTTATGAGGTACCAGGCACAATTACATCTAGATGAAAGTTCCTCTCTTTGTGTAGATAGAACATCACACCTCGTTTATTCACAGCTATAAATAGGATTCCATGAAAACATGAATGGGATGCGAG
Source organism: Catocala fraxini (assembly GCA_930367265.1). Lineage (NCBI taxonomy): Eukaryota > Metazoa > Arthropoda > Insecta > Lepidoptera > Erebidae > Catocala > Catocala fraxini. The sequence goes on along the minus strand of OV884026.1, from coordinate 9,927,422 downwards.
ACCTCAATAATAGTACGAAAGTTACAGTAATTTAAACAGTGAGGAGGCCAATAATTTCAGGTCAAACAACAACACGCCCACGGTTTGAGTGGGTGTACTAAAGTTATTCATACTAACTGCCTCAGTGGCGCAGTTGTAGTGAATGCGACTGCTGTATATGACGTTTTGGGTTCGATTGACTTGAACTTTGTCCGGTAGACGACAATAAAGTAGTAGATTCCTATTATGTGGGAACTATAATCTACAACTCTACTTTACAACAGGCGAAATATGGACCCTGCTTACTCTTTCTCTAGTTTTTTTTACTTTTTTACTATGCATTACTTTTTGCAGTAGATTCTTTTATTTATTTTAGTATAACTGAATTCAATATTATTTTTGTAAACGTAAAATATTCTTGTATACAGTGCAAATCGTTTCATTTAGGAAAATTATTACAATGTCGTAAAAGATTCATATCCATTGAATGAATCAAATAATGTGAGTATTTCTCTTTGCTCACGGCTAGCGCAATGCGTCAGCTAGCCACTGACGACTATGTGGAAGTTGCCTATATTTCTCAGCACGAATGCGTTTTGCTCCGTGTAAAATAAATCAGTGTACACATGCATATCTTTACATCGCTCAGTGGATTTAGATATATTTTTCTAGTGAAGGGGAATACGTACAAATAAGGAGATGCATGAGATACCTTTAATTTATAGGCACGGGTTTATCCTAGTACAGGCTTGATATAAGTAAATCTTAGAAATGTATTCATTTTTAAAACCGTAAGTTCATTATAAATGCGAATGCGTAACAAACCAACAAACAAACTCACATAAGTTTGTTTGTTACGCTTTCAATTTTTTAATTAATTCACCAATCATCATGCAATTTCCGTCTCACTCTCAACCGTGTCGATTGCTGTCGGATGACTGCGACCAACTCACAGTGCTGTGATGTCTAGTTGAGGTAATCCGTCGTAAGTATGCAGCGCCGTGTCATCAACATTCGGGCGTCTCCTGCCGGCCTATGCAACCGAAACAATCATGGCCAGTCATCACGTATGTCAGCTGGAAGGTGAGAGCGCCATACCGCCTCTCCAGCCATTCCTCTAACACGGGACTAAACGCCACAATCGTGGCGAGCCCGACTGTTAACAACCTAACCAACATTTATACGAGCGAATCTTCAAGCAAAATCATTGTTATTTATAAAGCGTGTGTCTATTTATCTTTTACCGCAAAATAAGAAGTTATTCGAGTCGGTTGAAAAGTGCCAGATATAGGAAGTAACAAACATAATTGAAAAAACATACGGACATATAAATCTCACGCCTATATCCCCGAAAGGGTAGACAAAGGTGCATTGTATGCACATTAGGCCAGCTTTAGTTTCAGAGTTTACGTCCAGTGCCTATGTTGTATTGCCGTCAATCTGGCACAGTGCCTGATCCTGTGCTGCTACTAACACTTTTTCCTGAAAATCTTCCTAACACGTTGCTTGACAACTGATATTCGATCCCGAGACTTCACGCAAAGTAGTTTTATACACTACCCGAGAGCTAACAAGTGAGTATAATTAAAAAACACAGATATTCTTCCTTCATTACATACATTGGTTAATAAATGACTAATAATTATTAATACATAAATTATTCTTAACCTTCTGAGAAAAACTAGCGCAGATAAATCACACGAATGAGAAATATATAAGAAGTAATCGCGATTATATTTCTAAAGTACAAAATCCATATCAGCAATTGTACTCCACGCCTTAATCAATATAAAGTATAATAATTAATATCCGATTAAACTTCGACTCATCCTATTACCTGAGGGTTTCAAAAAAAGAATATGTCACGTCTCAGCAGATTTAATCTATATATAAAACTCTTCCGTTACTGAGTGACTGACAGACAACGCACAGCCGAAACTACTGAACGCAAGAAGCTGAAATTTGGCATGTATGTTGCTTGAAGAGTGTAGGGGAGCACTAAGAGAGAATTTTTGGAAATTCCACCCTGAAGGGGGTGAAAGGGGTGAAACCCGATATTCACACGGGAACGGGACTTACGCGGGTGAAACCGCGGGCAAACTACTAGTTCTTATATAAATCTCTGGTCTGACGAATCTCAGTTAATTTTTAAATAGGGCTCAATGGCGCAAAATACATTGGCGCATTCGCAATATTAATACTGTTTGTAGAATAACTAACGAACGGGCTGTATTTATTTGGTTTAAATATTTCCGTGATATAAATTTTATCCAATAAAATAAATAACACGCAAGGCCAGACACTGATTAACGACAATAACTGTACGCGTAAAATAGTGGGATCGTATTGATGTCAAGTGAAATAAACTATCTATGAATTTACTACATAGTTTTGTAGTCACATAGATGAAGTATGTAGTGGTCTGAATAGTCGCTTTGCTATTGCCGTAGTGGCAAGCTCAAGTGTTGTGCGTTGTAATCCTACACGGGATTAAAAATGCTGTGATCCACAAACGGTTGCTCCGAGTCTGAGTGTTCTCTATGTTCATTGTTTGAATATGATTTCACAAAAAAAAACAATTTGATTTGATTTGAATGTTTGATAAGTGTCCGGTGACAATAGATTTATTCCAAGTGCGAGAATCCTCTTTAATAAAACATTTTTTTAGGCTTTTATTTGAGGTTTTACAGCCTCTAAGGTTCTTCAGTCCCAGGTTGGATTTCTGAGTCAAGCTTTAGAATTTCGATTATAATTTGCATTGAGTTTTTGAATCCATGGGATAGATAAAAAATAATTATTTTCTTGAGTTGCCCAAACTAAAATTCGCTGCCACACATACTTGACAAGGCTTTTACACACTTTGAAAACATTTGGTCAAACAATGTGACTATTTTGATAGCTAAGAAGTTTAAATTAACTTTAAAGAAAATAATATAAGAAATAAATAATAAAAGATAACTAGCAAAATAACTCGCCCCGCTCTCTAGAGCAAGAAAACTAATTATTATACTATAAATGCGGATGTGAGTTTGTTTGTTTTCTTTCACGCCTTGACTATTCGACCGATCATCATGAAATTTCGCATAATACTATTTTATCCAGGTAAACAACTGTTCCCGAGAGATAGTAACTTATTGTCAAAACTTAGTTTAACGCAAGCGAAGCCGGGAGGAAAATCTGGCTACTAAATAAATAACAACTAATTTTTCAGATATAAAAGGGAAAACATTCTGAAGCGTCGAAAATGCCTTTAAATAAACGGTAAAAGCGTATTCCCCGAATTTATTCGGAAGTCTATAAATAATCTGCCTTCATGATTTCAGAAATAATAATAATAATAATATTCTACCACATACACAAAACACCGTCTAGCCCAAACTAAGCAGAGCTTGTACTATGGGTACTAGACAATGGATAAACATACATATATACTTTTTTTTTGTAAATACATACATATTATACATAGAAACACCCAGACCAAGACAAACATCCATGTTCATGCACACAAATGTTTGACTTGTGCGGGAATCGAACCCGCGACCTCAGGCGTGGCAGTTGGTTACACTAACCACTACGCCATCGAGGCCGTATACGTCAACAATTGTCAGATAACTATATTAAATAAAACACATTTTCCTGAATTCTTACTCAAAATCGGTATCATGTATATTTAAAACGAATTTGGTCAATGTAAATTGAATTGTAACACTGCTCGCCTTTTCTCTGTTGCATAAGCCTTATGAAAGATAACACAATGTAGACTTTATAGAGCATAACTCCTTTATATGAGGCGATAGGTTCCGCTATAAAATACGATGTTCCGTTCTTTCCAATCCTATAAAAGCCACATAATAGTCTCTATTATTATACATCACCGAGCTGTTGATACGTTCCAATTACCAATTATTCATATATAAACTCTTCGTGAATATATTGGCACACGAATATAATCTGAACTTCGCCCCAACTCATGACGTATTCATTTGCAAATATATAACATCAAAGACTAAATTGTATAGCATATTGTGGAAATTGAATACCCTATTCATAGGTGCTACATATCGCTACAATTTGCATGGAATGAATTACTTAGCGGGCGTTGTCAAAGGGCTCGGAGCCTGGAACGTTGATTGGTATTATATACTACCGTAGACATGAACTGCCTATACTCTTATATAACCATGTCTATGTTCTTTGTAGAGCTACGAAGGTTCTTAATTGAGTAAGTTGTGAATGTTTGGTAAGTATCAACGCAGCGCGTCGGTATTACGAGTACATACCCAATATGCGTGTTTGAGTTATTCAAATTGACGTCCTGAAGGCAGACGTAGATGTACTCGTATATTTGTATTATACCAATGTTACAAGTTTGTACTGTGTAATTTCGACGGAGCTAATTGTTTCAATGAATTATTTAAAGTACCATGCATTATAATATACGAGCTAGGTTCTGCGTATATTTCTTCTTAATGTTTATGTTTGAAGAGAAAAATGGCGTCGTTGGAACTCTGAAAGATATAAAAAACGAAACGACTGGATGCTTGGCTTGTAGTTGCATTTTTAAGAGGTTTGGCTGTATGTTTAAGCTGTTTAAGATTAATGTTCAGAATCTACAATTCACTTTGTAAATTTAAGATTATCAGGATGTGTGTTTTCAAAGTAGTGTGTTCTTTTGAGTTTGTTTTGTTGTAATAAATGATAATTATTGAATAGTAAATTATTACCACCATTCAATAAAATAAAATTGATTAAAAATAAACACGCTCTAAGTAATAACTCCCGATACAGGATCCTCCTCATAAATGATGGCCTGTCAGATATGTACCTAATGCGAGTCTCTTAAGGTGATGATCGAGGTTTTTGGCATTAAGGCCATTGACCGTTATAACTATCGGTACAATTATCGCTGAATCAACATCCCACATATCGACAATCTCGCCAACAGTGGTATAGCTTGATTGTGCATAATTTGGGATTTGGTATAATTATAACAACTCCCAAATAAGGTTCCATAAAGTTTTGTCAAATGTTTTTGTGTGGGATTCGAACATATAGCACCTAGCCCAGTGGCAGCACCGAAGTAACCGCTTATCCGCTACGCTTTCCGTACAGCTTTTATAATAATATTCATCTACAAATAACTTATCTCGCCGCCATTGTTACAAGGACCAGAACTTTGGAGCTTGTTGACTCGTGTATGAGACAATTCTCGTCTAATTCTGTGTATGAAGTTATGAACTTTCCGCTTGTTGCATCCTGTGGGAATGTTCTTTGAGACAAATTTATACGTAACTATTTTACTTTGTTAGTTGTGTAGTTTATATCTTTGACAAATTGAATCTTTACATAGAGAAAACAGGCGTTTGTCGCACTGTAAGTGTTTCCTGTTATGGTAATATCGTTGCTGTTACATGCAAAGATCTCATGTATATTTACGAATTAGTAGACAAAGGTGTATTGTATACGCCGCACAAGCACATGCTGACTTGACACAAATATTTGAGGCCCACATAGATTTTTGTTCCGTTTGGAAATTGAACTCGGCATGGCATAGCACCGAAGTGACCACTTTAGCCATTGCGCCATTGGTGCAATAATGCATTTGATCTGATGGATGGCAAACGAGCGTGAATTTATAAGTTTAGTACCTCTGTGATTTATTATCACAGGATCCACGAAGCAGTCACTTCATTGCTGTTGTCTATAAATACATCGTACATACGTAGTCTCACGCTGTTATCCCCATAAGAGAAGGCAGAGGTGTATCGCACTCATATTTCGTTAAATATGAATTTAAGTCCCACGTATACAGGGAGTCCGGTAATTAATGGATAACCTTGAAATGTCTTATAGTAGAACTGATGGCCGTTCAGGGAAAATATGAAAAAAACCTATCCTAACTACTACCTGAGATATGATATTTTTTTTTATTACCATATTTCACTTTCTTGTACACTACGAACATAAATGAATGAATTCCATGGGTTGTTTGTTGTTTTATTATTAAACACTAATTATGCTAATAGATAGACAGTCAAAAGTATGACTAGCTATTGCACTTTTTTTCTGAACGGCCATCATTTCTACTATTAGACATTTCAAGGTTATCCATAAATTACCGGACACCCTGTATGTTATCAATCCAATAGCGGTTGAGCCTGTTGCGGTCTACCAGGCATAATTCCAGACCTTGCGTTGGTACTCAGAATTCCTTGACAACAAAACCCAATAACATTTTGCTCGACCCAATAATCCAACCCGAAACTCCAAGCACATCAGTCGCACAGGTCGCACTACCACAAACAAAGCAGTTCGAAAATATATTTTTAGAAACAATTTCTTGTGAAAATGTTATTACTGCCTTTCTATTTATTGCAGTTTTGTATTTGTTTATTCAGTTTTTTAGCTCGAAAGCGTTATTTGCTTCCTAGGTATATTTTTAGAAAACATGTTTGCAAAATGGCGATGGAACATTGCGCGTCATGTTAGATATGTAGCTCGTTCATGGCACCGCATGAATGAATATTGAACATGTTTCACGAATGAACGACGAATTCCGAGTTGATCTCGTGAGCGTACCCTACACGTTCTAGATAAACTTTATGGTATGAAATATTCGGGTAGAAATTATAAGGTGCAAGGAAGGTGTTTAGTGAGAGATAAATAAATAGAAAATAAGTTAAATATTTAGTAAGAGAGAAGGAAAGTACAGAAGGAGAAAGAAAGAGACAAAACGAGAGGAAGATGTTCTTTTTAATGATTATTTCATGATGTTTATTTTATTTTGTTGCGTTTCACTTCATAATACAATCTAATACACATTTAACTTATCCATATACATATGTATGTCAGGGGTATGAAGTGTAATGTAATGAAGTATCGTAGTAGTAGTAATGATAAGTGTAACATAATGTTAGTCCAGTAAGAGGTAGGCATATGTCTACGCCTATGCCTACCCCTCAGTGAATAATTGCGTGGGACCAAAAAGATCACATTTTGTCAATAATGGTTTAGGGCCCACTTAATAGAAGATGGTCCCACTTAATAGGTATTGTCGTCTACCGGAAATATTTTCAGACTTCGCGCTGCTTCTGAAAATTTCATGACAGAAAATGCAGTCAAAACATGTTTTATTGCATGCGATACAAATAAATCCAAAAGTTTTACAGCCATTAATTACGCAATATAATAATGAAAACCTTCCCAGACTAAAACATAAATCATAAATCATTTATTCATTCAATTCATTTCGGGTATCACATAATTACAAAAAGGTTAAATTAGTACCACTAAAATCTGCCTGAGGAGGCGTATGAATGTCAAGTATAAAAAATATAAATACATTAAATTATTGAAATTAAACTGCTATATACGGATTTTCTTCTTCTTGGGTTTGACTATTTTTATTACTGGATCCCAAGCTGGTGCTACATTCCAACCATCTTCTCTACTTCTCTCTTCTGTACCACCAGCTTGGGATCCAGTAATAAAAATAGTCAAACCCAAGAAGAAGCAAACCACAGCTAGACTTCATGATACTTTGAGCTCATTCTGCGTAAATAGAAACACCAATGATTAAATTATGTTCGGGTACTTTGAAATAACTACACTGGAACATTGAGACAACTGCCATCTTAGTCTCCCCGTGACCATGGCTGCTGAAAAGCAACCGAAACGTCGGGGAAAGTGTAAATTAAATCTAAATAGTTTAATAATAATTTAATTAGCTTAAAAATTAGTAAAGTTTAATAGTAGTACTTAGTAGTGTAAAAAATTTCAAAATTTTGTAATAAAGTGTCAAATAAACAACGCGATAAAATCCGTATATAGCAGTTTAATTTCAATGAATAATATTCGCGTAAATAGAAGACAATATTATACATTAAATTATCAAATTACATATTTAGTTAAGAAATTAAGCAAAATAATAATGTCGATAAATGTAACAAATGAAATTAAAATGTCATAAATATGCCTAGATAATTAAAAATACATTCAGATAAATAGCATTGAATGTCAAAAGGGAAAAGTTAAAATAAATTAAAAATGTCAAAACGTAAACGTTAAAATAAGAAATTGAAATTAAATTTATTTAAGATGATTATCATTCAAAAAATCATTAATAACACTTTTCCAATGCAATCATTAATACAGCTTGGGTCTTTGATTGAAATGTAAAAACTGTATTGTAGCGTCAATATTTGTATGGCATTACTTATAGACACACGCTTGTACATACTGAAAAGGGTAGACAGAGATATTGTATTACAGCCAAACTTTGCCAGCGATAATTTAAATCCCCACGTCACTAAGTTGTGCCTTAAAATATTGCTGGTGAAGTTACGTTATTGGATGCAATTCTATTGCTGTTTACTGAGCTTGTGACTAGACTCCGTGCTGGCACTATATATATTATAATAACAGAAATCCCAATTACACGTTGTTCGATTCGATATTACAACCGTTAGATCTTAGGGTGAGCCTGAACCAGATTTAATACCACGAGCCAGGGAATATATAAACACGAAAGTCATAGATAATACTCGATATCTCTTCATGGTATTAAAAAGTACATATTTCTGCACGCAAGTATCTACTTATTCATTCCATGCCTTTTCCCTATTTTAAACGTCGATAATACAGGAATCTTCGTCTTTTGAATACGTTAAAACTAAATGGAACTTATTAAAAGCACTAAATATTCTTTAAAGAATATCCAAGAAATAATTTACCAAATGTTTGGCGTTTGGATTAAGTTAATAATTAAAGTTTATTCGGTGTGCTCAATTTGTAGGTGTTAAACAGTTTTTACTAAGGTTTCTACTACTTACACCTAAAACGATTCGACTCATAGAGGGTATCAATTTCAAACGAAATAATAATGCTAGCACCCTTAAATGTTACCGCTATAGACAAACGATATAAGGGATTTTGCAACGAATTTACCATGAAAATATTTTGATTGGAATTTATGAATTTTGATAATTAAATGTTACTACTGAGTTAATTAATATAAAATATTTTGCCGCCTTTATAGATACTGTTTAATACTGTTCAACACCAAATTCTTAATCTGTATATATAACAAATATAACATTATATATCAACCTTAAAAATCTCTTTAAGGTAGATATATAATGTTAATCAATCTAAAATTGTCTTTTCTTTCTTTCGTTTATGCGAATGTTATACACTGAAATTAAACAACTTTATACGAATTTTATTGCGTTGTTTGTCTTTTATTGTACTTATATATATTTAAGTAGCTTAAATAGAAGTAAACAATAACTAGTAAAAGTGTTTAACAATTGAAAGTTTAAATTTTTGAAATTATGTAATAATAGTGTTTTATAAAAAATATACTACGCGATAAAAGCCGTATAAAGTTGTTAAATTTCAAATATATACCTTATACCGTTTGCTCATAGTTTCGGTTTCGTGATTCTAAGGGAAAATATCTATTTAGAGGAGCCATACATTTTCTTTATATAATTAATCGTTTATTTAATTCCCTGGTCAAAGGTACTATAAGTGCAAAATGTACGTTTATCCGTTATCTGTATGAGAGTACAAAACGACAAACAAAACTTTCGCGTATATGAGAAACAAGAAAAGATTCATTTGATTGATAACGTCAGCTTTTTCTAATTAGCCAGAACCCTTGTACCCTCTACGGTCCATAGTATGTAGTTTGATACACATGTAATATTCTGTGCAATAAAGTAAAGGTTGTATGCATAAGCGTCGACCCTCATACGTCACACGTGTTCCCATAATATTAGGAACAATAATGGCGTCATGTGCACATAATGATGGGGATGACTTCGTGGAACCCAAAGTCTTCTGATATTATTATCCGGTTATCCTACAATCGATTCTATCCATCATCGATACCGCTATGATGACCGAATAAACTAAAGTTAGTGCTTTACCAACTTTTAGAAATGCTCAAAGAATCGATTTGTAACATTATAATCATCGATTGTCTTTGTCGATATTTTCGTTTGTTTATGACTTGGACGCCTTTGAGGATAACAAGACAAAGACTTCATCAGCCTAGCTGTGGACCATGCGACGAAAATAAATTATTGTGTAATAATAGATTGCTATATCAAGATGCTTTTAACCCTTTTTCGGCGCACTATAGTTATATTTGCTTATAGTGTAAAGGATGTGTAATACTTTTTGGGTCAGCGCTTCAAAGTGGTTTGGGGTTGCCTTAGATGTTTTCCATCCAAGTAGAGGAAAGGGTTCAAGACACTCAACTTCGTTTTAGTAGCAAGTAATACGACATATTATGACTGGGTAGACATTATTATTTAAAATATATAATGTTTTCAATGGAATACATAATACCGTAATATTACATTGAAAAGTAAAACAACAAACAAGTAAACATATATCTTGGTTTAAATCTTATTTTAATTATGAATGTAAAAGTTTATGAAGTTGTTTTGATTATCACGCGTAAAATGTTGAACAGATTTAGATACGATTTGGCACACAGATAAACTGTGTTGTAGATTAACACAAAACATTAGTTATGATACGATACTTTTAAACTTACATCTAATACTTAAGTACTTTTACCGTACTTGTTACTACTGCCGTAAAAATTTATTGAATAGTTTTAGAATGTAGAATAAATTTTTGTAGAATTGTTCTAATACGTCACCAGAAAGTCTTCAACCACATTTTGCCAAATATGGTCACACTTACTAAGAGTCAGATTCTGTCAAACTCTGTGATTATGAATTATTTTGTAAAGAGAAAATCAAATAACCTTTTGCCCGTCCCAAGAATCGAATTGGGACCTCAACACCAGATCCTGGAGTTAGCGTAATCATATACTAAAAGACTAACGTCACAGATTTATTCTGAACTAGCTGTTGCGACATCGTCCACGTGGAATTTAACTACGAAGTTTTTATTTCTTTTTCGCGGAGCCCTATATTCTTCTAAAATAAAAGTAGCTTAAGTTACTTCTTATAACATCAACTATCTGCTAGTGAAAGTACCGTCAAAATTGGTTCAGCCGTTTCAGAGATTAGCTGGAACAAACAGAGAGACAAAAAAATTTAAATTGTTTTTATATAAGTACCGTGTATACTTTCATATGCATTTAGTAAAAAGCTGTTATTTTGACATTACAAACAGACACTTCAATTTTATTTATTTGTATATATGTATATATATATATATAATCATACACATCCTGACTTAATGCTCCGCTGAACATAGGTCGGTCTTTGTTTGAGCCATCTCCTCGCCCCTGTGCTAATGTTATCTAGGTTCGACCCACGCTTATTGTTATAAGCGTGGGTCGTCCACCAATCTTTTCCCCGGCCATGCCGGAATGCCATCCAGGAATACCGTCCTGTCCGTGGGACCCCTTCGTCACAGCTTTACTTCACTTATTATCACCACGCGTTATCAATACCACCGTTGAATATGTTCGTGCGTCTTTCGTTTTCGACATTTAAAGCTCGGTCTAATAATAATATAAATTTTAAATGGTTCCAATTACTATAGAACGTAATATTTAATACTGTAAATAAGCTTCTAGATTAAATATAATAACAATCAGTGCAGCTACTTATCAGAATTTACGTTAAATAGGGAGAGACGAGAAAGTAGAGATTAGCCCGTAACCGGAGTGTTGGCAATTATTGCGTATTTTATTAAAATACGGCGCTGTAGTCGACTTTACAGTACCTACTTAGCGAAAGAAGTTAATTTACACTCGTTTACAGTATACTAGATATTGCCCGCGGCTTTGCTCGCGTATTGTAGGTTAGGCTAGGCTTAACAGTACTTTTTCTGGATAATATTAATACTTTTCTATTCCTCTGACAAAATTTCATGATGATCGGTCTAGTAGTTAGGGAGTGAAAGCGTAACAAACAAACAAAACCACCTTTGCATTTACAACTCGTACGCAATAGACATTAAGTGCATTTTTATACTAACTAAGCTTTTTTATTGACTGTCAAAATGACTAAACACTCCCTGATTGTAAGCAGTCGTATAGTCCATGAGCAGAGTCCTGTACACCACGTCCTCACCAGGTGCTTTTTCGCGCTTCGCTTGAAGGACCCAGGATCGAAGGACGAGGGAAACACGTGCCAAAATTACGATCCGGTAATTGGTGGTAAGTGGTTTTTGACGCCTGCAACATCAGGGATGAGGATTTCGCACTAACTGGAGAACGAATGGTAACTATGATAATTTGAGTATTGTGATTTGAATCAGTAGTCTTGTCAGCGGTCTTTACATAAGTTGTTACTGTGCTGTCAGTGTTTGAAGGCAGCTCTTGGTTAGGCAGTATTTTATTTTTTCTTTATGTCGTATGGCGAGTTTACCTTATGTAGGTAGCTTTCACAGGCAATGGTAATCGGTGTACCAGACAGAATGTATCCACGTCGCTATCTTAGTGGTATGAAAGGAAGCATGCATTATTTTCTTGTCGCTTACGGGGATTGAACTAACAACTCTTGGCGCACCGATACAGGCCATACAATAGCCTCCAGCACATTGCATCAACCGTGCAGTCCATGGATACGCCGTACACCGTAGCTAATCAATATTCAAGAGTCATTATGTGAAATGTAGATCAATCCATTTGTGTGGTTATCCTTTGTCCGAATAGTTGCACGATTCACGTTAAAATTAACCCTACCATAATACAGTCTACATATTAAAACCTGGTAACATTTTACATTGTAATCGTATTTTATACATTAATTATATTGTACACGGACCGCAGACAAATAGGTACATTAATTAGTTAGAATAGTACGCCAACATAAAGTTGCTTGTGTAACAAGACATGTAAGCGTAAAAACGTTGCTAAAATAATAAACCCCGCGGGGTATTCGAAATAACAAAAGACTACCCTAATAACTTTCGTAAGGTTTCTGCCAGAGATCATTACGAAGGTTTTATTAAAAGCGTTGTAAGCCACAAAAATTCGCTTGAAATGTTTTTAATTAAGCCACTGAAACATTTGGTGAAATTAAATGGCCGTGTTGTTATGAAAGCCCTCCATTATTATATAACTTTATATTTACACATTGTTTTCACAAGCCGTGATTTTTATTTTATATTTTGTGAAGCAGCGATAACAATTTATAATTATATGATAACATTACAGAATGAGCTGAATTTGCTTTCGAATAATGTCTATCTCATTTCAAAAGGTGCGTCTGATGGAATAAATATGAGAGAAAATACATAAAAGAAATCGTTATTGATAGAATAGACGCAGTAACATGACTATAAATTGATGTTTATTATTATTGCGTAATACGCATGAGCACCCTTTTGCCTTAAATTATTTCTGCATTAGTATATAATTCTTGTATCTATGGATTTAAGAGTTTGCGATAACTTAATTTTTGTTAAAGGGGGAATATTGTAGTGACACTGCAGATGACGTTTTACAAGTCGCGCAAGTATACAGTAGCGCCAGGTGACAGTCATCTCCCCGCAACCACTCAGTTAGGTCGTAGCTCAATATGAATTTATATTATTTAAAACTGGTACCAGTAAAAATACTTCCATGTCTACAATAGCATCTAATTTGACCAACCACAACAACACTAATGATTACCCCTGCACATAATATTCTTATTTATACTATTTACAGTATAATTTCATTCAAAACTAATCATATTTTTTTATGTTTGGTAATTTTTGGCAGAAAATAACGCATGTACAGATCCTCCGTCACGAGTGTCGGAAAACACTGATAATATGACACTTCCCGTTCGAGTATGCGCATACTTCTAGTGAGGAATACAAGGAGTTTTTTATAGGTTCCGGATTATATAAAAAAGTCACTTAAATAACAAAACAAAGAATAGAATTTGTAATGGATGGCATTGCATTTCTTTCAGTATAAAATGTATTTAGGTATAACAAATAAGTCGTTATCGAGACCATTTACAATTAAATTAACAAAATATTTTATATTTTAAATATTTTAACAAATTCAGGTGTTTTTAATAAATTATTAAAAACACCTGAATTTGTAGCGAGTAAGCGAGTAAGCGAGGTAATCCCCCTAAGAGTTAGTAAGTCAATGTCGTGCGTACATGAAGATTACTACAATCTTGATGCATGCCAATCTAAACCAACATGGCTTAGGTTAGGTGTAAATGAAAAATGTTATGTCAGGAATGATCCTGACATAACATTTTTGGTTCTTTTGGCTATGAAGCCAATGGAATGAATGAAAAAAATGTCCATCTACACATGCAAGAAATTGATATGAGCATAAATATTAGTCAATATTATTATTTACTAAGACAGCTATCGCACTAGGAATAATTCCTGAGACGCGGAGGACTTACTAAAATTCTAACTATCTGTGGTTCATAAAAATGCGTGTCTCGTATGGGATCATATCAACGACACTCGTTACACAGTGGCAGCGACGACGAGACCACTGAAACCACTACACCAAATATGCATATATTTTCTTTTGCTCGTCTAATAGTAAATGTACAGATCAAAAACTTCGCTATCGATAAAAACTAGATACTTTAAAAACCTTACCATAAGAAAGGAAATGGATCCCTTTCTAATGTTTGACTGAATTCGCAAATTTGAATTATTACTAAACGTTATTTTAGACATGTTTTTACGGAATACATACTCCTTGAGCGAGACAGAAAAGTGTTCATTCACTGTGGTCGTTGATGATAGCAGGAATGCAATATCAACAGATACATCCGTTTTACTTAATTTATAATAAGCACTACTTATACCACTCAGATTGTAACAAAATGCGAAGATATAAAAATATTAGGACACGATGGGTTTGAGAGCATACGCCTCGTTCGGCTATCTAAACAAAACACGACTGTCCAAGAAAGCACCTGGCGCTACTGACAGCTCCAACCGGTATGATCCGCTCCAAAATACAATTTCCATAATTAATCAATCAGGAACTCTTCAATCTGAGAGTCAACGACATCAAAAATTCTTTAATAAATTGGACAATTCGTAAATGAAGTAAAATAAATAGTTGGCACCGATATACATGTACCGATATAAAATGAAGGGTTAGTCGCCATTTCGCTTTTGATGAGGCAACAAAATATAGGCCTGAAAATATAATGTCTCGTACGTGAGAGACTATCTTTGACTAATACTGATTTAGTCGGAAACGTAACGAGTTCGTTGGAGTGTTGTTGCGATAGCGATAGTCTATCGATAGTATCGTGATACTATCGTGGCCTTGAAAATCAGTCATACTATCGATAGTCCTATCGAAAATATCGACCCTAGACGATACTTTCGATAGTATCGATTGATAAAAATAAGTATACTATTGCTAAAGATCAATAGTATCGATACTATCGAAAGATTGCATTTTGATAGTATCGATACTATCGGTAACATCGACAATACCGATAGTTTTGCCCTATCGATAGTCGACCAATTGGCTCGTTTTATTCCCAGTCGACACTACCAAAAATACTTCGATAGCATTTTTTTGTTGTTCTATTTGGCAAACGAGTAGATGGATCGCCTGATGGTAAGCGATTACCACCGCCCATGGACGCTATATGCAACACCAAAGAAGTCGCAAATGCGTTGCCAGCCTTTTAAATTTTCCTCTCCTCCCCAGATGGGGGGAGGGGATTTGGGCCTCCGGTACTCTCACTCACTCGACGAAACACAACGCAAGCGCTATTTCACGCTGGTTTTATGTGAGGCCGTGGTATTACTCCGGTTGAGCCGGCCCATTCGTGCCGAAGCGTGGCTCTCCCACGGATACTCAAATAAAACTATCAATACTATCGATATGCGTGGATAGATCATAGATAGTATCGATAGTATCGACTATTTTGACGTGATACTATCGATAGTATTGATACTATCGTAAGTATCGTACCTCGATAGTTTCGATAAAGTTCAATAGTATCATCTATTTTTCACTATCGATACTATCGACAGTATTGCAACATTTTGATATTTTCGATAGGACTATTCGCGCTATTGACTGTTTTTCAAGGTCAACTATCGATAGTGAAACTATCGCTATTGCAACAACACTAGTTCGTCGCACCGAATGCATCTGCGCACCTGTTTCCGGCGATTATATTGTGTCAATATGACACTGACAGGCGTAAATATGACTCAAGGTATCAACACATAAGCCTTTCGAAACGTTCCGAAAAAAACCAATAGATAGCGCTTTATTAAATTTCAATTACAGAACTAAATTGCATATTAATTTTTTTTTCTAGATACTGCGACATACGTATATAGGTATATAGATTTCTTTTAAAATAGCCCCTGTACAAGGTGTACCTCCTGTGTCGCAAAGATTTTTACAAATATTCATACAATGGACACAAATAACAAACCCCAGACTCGGCATAACTATTTCTGAATCACAATTTAATATTAAAATTTAACTAATTAAAACTATTTATATTAAGTTACTAAATAGCTTTAATTAGTTTATATAGCTTAAATCCAGTTAAGTTCAATGATAGTAGTATTAGAGTTTCAAAATTATGCAATAAAAGTGTTCTAAAATAAACTACGCGACAAAGTCCGTATAAAGTAGTTTAATTTCAATACTCAATACTCAATACGTTTATTGCACACCATAATGTTACATAGATGTTATTAGACAGGTACACAGTTCATTATGGACCCTGTAGGGCACGGCAGCGTAGGAGAGAGGATGAAGTCACATAGAACTCAAAATTCAATAAAGTACTTATGCAATAATTTTAGTTATGTTTAAATAATTATATATTTATCTATTTTCTTGCAAGTATTTTACAATCTGTATAAACTTTATGCTCTTTATAATAACAAATTGTGTATCCAATTTAGTTCCTATATATATGTAGGTATATGTATTGATTTTAACATAATTTACTACAGTATATGCTTATCAGTTAAGTATTCATTTATGGTATAATACGCTTTATTTATTAATATCTGCTTTAACTTGTGTATGAATTTCTTATCATTTGGTTCATTTCTAAAATGTTCTGGGAGATTATTGTATATTTTTATAGACATAACAAATGGGCTTGTTGCGTGCATAGTTAGTTTAGATGCGGGTAGATTTAGTCTATTTTTATGGCGTAATGAATATTTAGTTTGGATGTCTTGTCTTTTACTATAAAAATTGGGATATTTTCGAACAAATTTACACATTTCTAATACATATATAGAAGGTAAGGTTAGAATTTTATTCTTTTGATAATGGGGTTTGCAGCTGTCAGTTTCATGTATGTTGACCAGTATCCTAATAAGTTTTTTTTGTAATGTGAAAAGTGTTGGTGTGTCTGTGCTATTTCCCCAAAGTATGATGCCATAACTTATCAATGTGTAACATTAGCGTAAACAGTAGACAATATTATACAATTTTTATGTCCCGGTCCCGTGATGGGATCGAACCCACAGCAATCAGTACAGTGGCAGTGGTAAACCAATCACTTAAACCTAACTAACATTGTAAATGCGAATGTGAGTTTGGTTATTTGTTCGCTTGTTAGGCTTTCATGTCTTAACTGCTCGACCGATCATCATGGAATTCTGCATACTTACACATTTTCAGGGGAACAGAAAAAAATATAGGGTACGTACTGTTACTAATCTAATGTAACATATTACGCGAACGAAGCCGCGGGCAAAATCTAGTATAACAAAATATACAATCGTAATGTAATTTACTTCGGGTAAAAGTGCATATTAACATTTTGAATTGGCACATGTGTTGATTAATAGACAAAATTTAATCAAAGTTTATATTTGCACTCTATAATTAAATTCAAATTATACAGCGTAAATATGTACGCCTGTTTTAGTAATGAATAATGCGATATAATTAAATATTTGGCTTATGCAATTTGAAGTTGACGTTGTGTTACGAGATTAACGAATTTTAATAATATCTATGTATCTATATATTAATATGTGAAGTAAAAACATTGTACCCCTTTTTACGAAAATTGAGCGGACGGAGGAGTTTAAAATTTGACACAGTTAAAGTTTATATATTTTTATAAAATATGCTTTAGAAATACATTAAATTAACGGAAAAACAATACACGCACACAAACATGCATTTGACACACGCAGTCGAATCGCGTTCGTAGCATTTCGGCATTGCTCGGTTGATGTCGTACAATTCTTCGTAACTATAAATAATAATAATAATAAAATATTTATTTGAAAAAAGTTACAATTAGCATGAACACAGTACATAATATATCATGAGACAAGTTATACAGAATTTGTTGAACTCTGGTACCCGATGTAAGATTTAACTTGTGTTTTCGGTACCAGGTCTCCCGCAGTATTACATTTAGTTAATAGTTACAAAATATATTAGGTGTTCTTGTGAGCAGCTATAAAAATATGTGCAAGTACGCAAGTACGTAACTATGGTTACATACCTTAAGTACCTATTGCAATTTCGCGGTATGGGCATCAAATTTTAGTAGTTTATCTTTACGAATAAGCTACTTATTGTAAAATGGAGTACATACGTCAATAAAAGAGTATGGTTAAGTATTATCTTAAAATTTAAATTAATTATGGTCGAATTTCGATCACTTGGCGACCGCTAGTATATATTAATACTCGAAGAGAAAACAATGTATTACTTTTTTTTAACCCATTGAATCGCAGCGACATTCCTATGACCAGGTACAATTGGTTATAGGTATATATTGCATGCATGGAGTTACATATACATATATAGAGATGAAAAGAAAAAGCTACAAATAAAAAAACTTTATTTTGTTATTAATTGTATTTATCGACTTCAGTTGTATGATTTAATTTATACTCAATCTGTAGCAGAAATACAATATCACGGGACGCCGATTTATTTATTAAATAAAATAAGGCAGGTTTTTGTATCAGTACACGCTCCAATGATTCGCAATGACCGATGTATTCATAAAAAAGTAACTTGTTATTTCACGATATACAAAAGGAAAATTTTAAATTTGCTCGCTTTTTTCACTTGTTTGTTTTATCTCGCTCAAAGAGTAGGTACGTTTTCCGTAAAAATATGTCCGAAATAACGTTCAATAGTAACCCCAATTTGCAAATTCACTCAAACATTAGTAAGGGATCCATTTCTTTTTTATTGTAAGGTTTTTAAAGTGTCCAATTTCTAACGTTAGCGAAATAGCAATTGTCCGGTTTCGCGGCGGACCAGCCAAGTATGAGCGGCACTTTAACTTGCGTCAGTTTTTAATCTGTACTATTGCTATTAGATGTGCGATAGAAAATATATAGATATTTGGCGTAGTGTATTAAGTGGTTGGCTCGCCGCTGCCACTGTGTGCCGAGTGTTGGTGATGTGATCCCATACAGGACAAACATTTGTGCAAACCACAAATAGTTGTTCCGAGTCTAAGTGTTATTTGTGTCCGTTGTATGAATTTTAGTAAGTCCTCCGCGTCTCAGGAATTATTTCTAGTGCGAGAGTTGTCTTTTTAAATGATAATATTGACTAATATTTATGCTCATGCCAGTTTCTTGCATGTGTAGATGGTCAGGTTTCATTTGCTATGATTCTGACATAATTTTTTCATTTACGCCTATCCTAAGCCATGTTGGCTTAGACTGGCGTATATCAAGATTATAGTAATGTTCATACACGAACGACTTATTGACTCTTAATAGCTTTACTCTTTTTAGTTACAATGTAGAATAAATGTATAGCTGATATTACCAGTGTGACAAAGTAGCGTACATTTTTGATTTAACCTAGTTTTAGCTGCCAGTGGTTACATTTGCGGTAAGTTTAATGAGAACATTGACCAATTTAAATATATATAATAGTATAATTGTCATATTGACTGTTGGGGCCTTAGTTCATTTGATATATACCAAAAGAGCTACAATATTCCTGTGTAAAATAAGTAGTGTTTTAATGATACACGAGCAAAGCCAGAGTAGAAAGCTTGTACTGGATTACTATATCGTATAACATGCAACCTTATAATTTCCTGTTTTTGGAGTGTATAGTTGTGGAGATTGCTAGTTTGATAGCAAGAGTTGTCTTCATAACAATTTTGGACCCAAATGGAGTTTCATACCAGCAATCAAGTATAAGGCTAAGGACAAAATGTATCAGAAGGTAAAGATGAAGGTGGAGTGGAGCTTACTTCACTGAATAGAGTAGTATTCTTAAATTAAAGAGAAAAGAACAGATTAATAGGAAACGTCTCTCTAGCAGGCCATATACGTAACAACTAAGTTAACAATGTGAGATATACACTATATCAGCGTTTTATTGGACTCATAAAGGAAGTATTTCACTTGTAATCCCTATAAATACGTAAAATTACGATGTTTGTAGACGCGCACTAAAATATATGCATGAACACGGATACCTTAAACAAGACTTCGAATCCCGTCGAGCATGGACAGAATTTCTTTTCTTTTCTCCATTCTTACAGGTACTACTGTTTTAGTAGGCAATATATATATAGGTATAGCTGCATTTACCACTAGTAAGCCCTATCTGCAATGTTAAACGCACAAACATAAATCATCCTAATCGTATTTATAATATTATTATGATTTATGTTTGTGCGACTTATCAAATCACCTATCCTAACTTATATAGAGAAAGAGAGAGCAAATGATCAAATACCAAAAATGAATGCTGTTTGAGAAATAACGGCTGTGAGTTTCATACAGGTCATCTTCTTATAGGCTCAACCTTGTGTCTTAACCTAGCAACAAACATAACTAAACCTACGACGATGTTCCTCGATGTTACCAGAGTCGGCGGGGTTACGTGAATCGTTCTTACATGCGAATCGCCACTCCGTCCAGGTTTTGGCCCGCCGTGTGATAGGACGGGACCCTATACGGCACTAACCTACTAAAGTTACAAGCTACATTATGTCCTACTGCCCCCTCGCGGGGGAACGAAAACAACACGACTGAGAGGAGCGCGTGGGAATAAGCACGCCGCCTCTTAGACCTGGAACTAATCGGGTGGTGGGCAGGCCCACGAAGCCCACCACCCCCAACCTAGTAATTAACATAAGTGTAACTAACGTTAACATACTAACCACTATACTTTGACATTCATAAGTGTTGCTTTGTGATCATAATGAATAAATGTTTTTTTAAATATTATGTTTTTTGTCTCATGGGTATGCTTCTACCATTTTACTTTAGATAAATACTCTGACCAGAAAAAGCCGACCCCAAGTGACTTGAGAATAATAAAGGCTAGAGAGAAGAGAAGAAATACTCTGATCTTTGGTAGGTTTACATGGGGTCATGTCACCAAAATGCAGAGAACCTTTAAGAGATTTCATATAAAGTGGTATGGCGTATAAAGGTATTGGGCACCTCAAGTGTAATATAAAATATATATAAAGTCTGGGCTATGGAGATGAGTGATCAGTGGACCAGTATAATACATTTCGTATGGGTGAACAGCGTCTGCCCTCAATACTCTAATGGTGTCAAGCTAGATTAGCAGGCGGAGGCACGCCGTCTCATTATCATATCCCTGAATACTCACCATACGCATACACAATCTTTAAAGGCACCACAGCAAACATGCAAAGATCAGGTTTTCTAATATCCTAACTTCCTAAATAATATTATAAATGCAAATGTGAGTTTGCTTGTTACTGTTTTGCTTTCGCTTTGACTACTCGACTGATCATCATGAAATTTCGCATACACGTTTTCAGGGGTATAAAAAATGACATAGGATAGATTTTTCGGGCAATAACTAGTAAATAATAGTTTCAATTACGCGCTATCGAAGAGGTTATGATTGGAATTTCATGCACGAAAAAGTTGCGTATAAGGAAATCCATAGAGAACCTATGTGAACGACAAAATCTTTAGACATTAAGTTAAAATATTCGTTGATAGATAATAAATGTTTTCGAGTGGGGATCACGAACAGGAAAGACTAAGACACTTCGGCATTAGATAGACGACGACTTAGGTTAGAAGCTATTGGGCTGGTTTAGGTTGAGAAATGTATATTTTCTTATCTTATTATTGAGAATAGCCAAAAAATTTAAAGATTTCTCTTGTGCATTAACGTCTCGTTTTTGATTGCCGGGTAGAACAATATTATTCGCCTTTATTGTCCAGATATTCCTAGTATAGCACAGAGTTTGGAACTGTGCCTGGCAGACGGCAATATGCTTGGCTGTATTCCATGGGGTCTTAAACTATAGCTGGTAAAATATTAAACGTACATTTCGCCAGCTTACAACTGTTCGTACCGTGAGGTACAAGTGTGAGAAAATATAATTTAATATGAACGAAATTTTATTTGTTATACCTAATTTAGTTCCTGTTCACTTTGCGACGCTAAAACGACACAATGAAATATTACTCAACAGGATACGGGATTCCATTGAATCATCTTGTTTGTTTAAAGCTATTACGCTCCCCTCTGCTACAAGCAGCAAAGTCGATAAACAGGTGATACGCTCTGTTTTTCTTCTACTCTATTTTGTTTTATTACGAAAATCTCTTGAATAAGTGGCGCAATTTTTATTTTATTTTATTGTGCTTGGTGTATCTTCACTCAAGAGGAATAATACACTTGCGGAATCATAAAAGCATATAAATAATAAATTGCATAAATAATACCCACTCAATAAAAGTACCCACATTGGAGAGAATAAAATCGTGTGACGTCTATACGAAACCATTACTTTGATGTTTATTTGAAAGGGCGACCTCCCATTTTATATAATATTTCTGTGTTGACGAAAAGAATTGGGTGATTACCTACGCCGATAAAGTAAACATACGTATCGACCAGTGAAATATGTTTGTAAGCACCTAAAATACGAGTTGGTTGTTCTGTTAGTAACTTAGACTACTTTCGATCTTTGCCCTGCAGTGGGATGTTACTTGTGTGCTTATAAAAAAAACTTTGCATACTTAATTACTCTATTATTAATAATTTAATAACATAATTTTTTAATCTTAATATTTTTAAATTATTATATTTCGAGCGACGTTATTGTTAAATTGCAATTTATTGCAAATTTCAGCAGTTAATGATAGTTGATTACGATATCTCATTTCGGTACGAGTACTAGAAGCAAGATCTCGCATTGCGTCTGTTCGGGTATTCGTTTTCCACATGAGTAAATTTATGTGATCCACAAATAGTTGTTCCAAGTCCCAAGGTGATTTAATCTCCCATTGTAAAATTCCCAATTACACAGGGATTATCCTTTATGCAAGATTCATGTTTTTATAGAAAATATAAATTTAAAAATATACATGTTTTAAAATTTTCCGTCCGGTGCCATTATGCCTTGTGGCTCGAAACTGGAATTGCTCTACACATAGTACGGTCACCTTACGCACAGGAGAATTCTGTGACACGTGAGATCAAAGAGTAATTAACAGTTCAGATGCGTCGTGCGGCAGCTTAACGAGAACATTCACGTGTCAAAATAAACAGCGCTTTGATTTGATACATGTGCTAATTACACAAAGTATTTACACTTCAGATTGATATACTTTGATGGCAGTTTACAATTAATTAATTTAAATTGTGATTACTAATCTCAAATTTGGATTACTATGTAATTTGTGCTTAAAATGGTTAGTTATTCGGTTATCGTTGATTTTAATATAAAGTACATTACCTATAACTAGTTTATGACAACTTTTCACAAAATTATAGTAAGTGGTTAATTAGAGAATATCCGATTATAAAGCCTTATATATGTTTTTAATTTATGTTAATTGAGACTCAGACCTCACGCACAACTGTCGTAATCATTACGACTGCGCCACTAAAGTATTAAGATACTCAAGCATAAAATCAATAATTTGATATATGATAACCGAGTTATACTGCTGCATAAAAAAGGAGACAAGAGCGATATAGGAAACTACAGACCGATCAGTTTGCGCCACTAAAGTATTAAGATACTCAAGCATAAAATCAATAATTTGATATATGATAACCGAGTTATACTGCTGCATAAAAAAGGAGACAAGAGCGATATAGGAAACTACAGACCGATCAGTTTACTGTTCAGTATTTATAAAATATTTTCAAAAATTGTACCATGTAGAATTACCAATACCCTAGAAGAAACCATCCTAAGAAACAAGCTGGCTTCCGAAGCAAATTCTCAACTATACAACACACTCTAAAACAAATTCTTCAGTAATATAGAGAATATAATAAAACGTTTTTCATAGGGTTCGTTGACTTTAACAAAGCGTTCGATACAGTGGAACATGAGTATGTATGGGACGCTTTAAAATACAAGGGGTGCAAGTAAAATACATACGAATAATTAAAAACGTATACACAGCGAGCACAACACAAGTTAAACTTGAATCTACTGGCAACTAATTTCCTATTAAAAGGGGTGTACGCCAAGGAGATCATATATCACCTAAACTATTTTCAGCAGTGCTGGAGATGATCTTCAGGAATCTAAATTGGACAAAAAATGGCCTCAATATAAATGGCGAAAATCTCAACCATCTACGCTTCGCGGATGATTTGATTTTGTTCTCAGGGGACGCAGGAACTATGGGACTAATGTTGCAGCAACTATCCGATGAAAGTGTTAAGGCCGGCCTAACAATGAACCTAACTAAAACCAAAGTTATGACGAATTCCCAACAAATAGTACCTAGCCAACGAACAAATAACAATAAATAACGAACAAATAGAATATGTAAATGAATATATATATTTGGGCCAACTTATATCTGCAGATGATTGCATGAATAAAGAAATAGAACGAAGAATAACTAATACTTGGAAACTGTTTTGGTCTCTTAGGGAAATATTGAAGGACTTTATCCTTCAATATTGCCGTCATATGCCAATGAAAGGAAAACTAAAGTATACAAAATATGCATTATGCCATGCTTACTATACGGGTGTCAGACATGGGCGTTAATAGAACTACAAGAAAGTATATTAAAAGCTTGCCAAAATGCAATAGAAAGGAATATTTTAGGTATAAAAAGAAGGGATAGAGTAAAATTACAAGAAACCAAAAAGAAAACAAAATTAAAAAATCCACACAAAGCCTACAGACAGCTTAAATGGCGTTGGACGGGGCATATGTTAAGAGCAAGTAAAGAGAAATGGACTAAGTTTGTAACAGAATGGTATCCAAGAGATAGCAAAAGAAATAGAGGCAGACAAATCAAAATATGTGAAGATGACTTCAAGAAAATAGCTGGTCCGGTATGGACCCGTTTAGCAAGAGACAGAAATACGTGGAAATCTTTAGAGGAGGCCTTTGTCGACAGACAAGCTGTTCCACACAAACATCCAGTTGCCGATCATTCGAACGCAAGTTAAAACTGATTAAATCAATT
Organism: Catocala fraxini; assembly: GCA_930367265.1. Lineage (NCBI taxonomy): Eukaryota > Metazoa > Arthropoda > Insecta > Lepidoptera > Erebidae > Catocala > Catocala fraxini. The sequence continues at coordinate 9,902,081 of OV884026.1, read as the reverse complement.
TAGTTTTTTAGTATGTATGTATGTATCTTATGTGAGGGCCAGTCAGTGCAGACCGGCGACACTTCGACCCAGTGGGATCTTTTGTGTCGACACTCTCCCAATAACGACTGCCACAGATGTTCATGGCAGCCGGGACCGAAGGCTTAACGTGCTCTCCGAGGCACGGAGCAGGCGATAATTGTCAATCAATACGCACATAATTTCGAAAAGTCATATAACTGCCGAAAGTCAGAGGTGCGCGACGTGGGTTCGAACCCGAGACCCTCTGCATTGCAGTCTGTTGGTCTCCCCACTGAGCTATCGTTGCTTTGCTAGTTTTTTAGTAAGTAATCATTTATTAAATGTAAGGAAAAAAACAGCAATAAAGGCTATTTTATTTTTATTTATTATAACCATAGGCATGTATGTATATTATTTCACACATTTGTTCTTAACGAACACTTATTATAATATTGTCTCATGTTTACGCGAATGTTGTACATTGAAATGAAATTAATTTATATAGAATTTATCGCGTTGTTTATTTTTAGAACACTATTATTACATAATGTTAAAACTTTAGACTACTATTGTCAAATACTGTTACTAGCTACTGTTTACTTCTATAATTTAAGCTTTTAATATTATGAAAAATAAACAATGTGATAAAATCTGTATAAATTAATTTCATTTCAATGTATACTTAATATATCAATTGTGTATCATTAGTCTGTAGGCAAGAGGCACAAGCAAAATTGTTTACTCAAATTCCGTCTGTTTATTTTCACCATGAAATAATACCTCAGAGTTGGGCTGTTGTCGCTTGTAAAATGATATTAGGTATTAAACATTAACTGCACAATGGACTATAACTATAAATGTAACGTCTAGGGCTTCAGTTAATTGCTCTTAGCAACACTTCGGAGAGCTTTGACCGGGCGCGTATCTATAAATTCAACCGCAATAGGTGAGTGAAAATTACGTTTCGCCAGCCACAAACAGATCCAGACCGTCTATGGTTCTATTCTCCACAAACATTGTTATTTTACGAGTTCTAGATTTTGCCCGCGGCGTCGCTCGCGTAATAGGTACACTTCTTAGGTTGTCGACCACTGACCTTACTCGTTGATAGATTCTATCAACGAGTAAGATCAGTGGTCGGCAACCTTGTCACATATTTTACTCTGACAAGGCTTAACGACTGCTGTAAATTTAGCAACAACCGGGATCGTCTTTTTACGTGCCCTCCGAAGCACGGAGACGCTCAGATGAAATACCATCAAGCGGTCATCCATCTATTTTTTTATCTTCATGGGAATGCTTTTACGCGCCGTCCGCGCCCGGGGAGGCGCGGGTGTGTGGGACTCGAGCCAGAGAAGCCGGCCGCATACCCACTAAACCCCTGATGACGTTTCTCCAGTACCTAGTGTCGGTGATTCGCGCTAGCATTCACCGCGACACCGACAGGTCTTGGCCCGCCACGTGACTAGGCGGGCCCCAGCTGTTTGGGGGTGGACCAGATGGTACATCCGCCCCCCTCAGTGGAGGGGAGCCTCCACTGAGGGGGGCGCACGGAACGCCTATGCCCCTCTCTCGGGCCTGTGCTGCTCGGGCGGCAGACTGCCCAAGTCCACCGCCTGCATGCCGCCCCCTAGGGTGGCTGGAGGTCTGCGCGCGCCCTACGGCGGCGCCCTGGACGTCTCCTGCAGTTTGGGTGGGGAGAGACCAGTTCCCTCTCTCGTTCCGCCGCCTCCTTCGCGGACATCACTGCCTCGCAGAAGGTGACGGCGGCCTCCCATGCACCCTCGCTCCGGACCATGGACAGTACCATTGCCGGCAGCGAGAGGATTTGGACACCCAGTGCCCCGGTTAACGACCGGCGTTGTTCCTTCCAAGCTGGGAAGAACAGTACTTTTTTCTCGATGATAGGTACCTACTCATATCCTTTTCTGTTTCCCTGACAACGTCTATGCGAAATTTCATACTGATCGGTCGAGTAGTTAAAACATGAAAGCGTAACAAACAAATAAACAAACTCACGTTCGCATTTATAGTATTAGATAGGATTTCGACAAAGCTATAGTGTAATCCTATTATTGTATTAATTTTACAACGAATGGTAAAGTTAGTAGGGATTAAATGTCTTTATGGAGTGCTGTGTGTATGTTTATGAGTGTTGTAATAACAGTCGCGTAAGGCTCGGGTACGGTGTATTTAATGGGCTGTGAATGAAAAATGGCACAATTGGCATGACGCGCTGGTCGCCAAGGGCATCGCGATTCCTAGGGGGTCTGTGAGTGCTCGTTGTGGTTTTATGAGTCGTATATGTATGTATGTTGTATTTATATCTGTGTGGTGCCTGGACCACATAGGTACTGATGGGGCTACTAAACGGGCAATATTTTTACTGTAATACGTAGCTGCAATGTTTCCAACTATATAACGGTCCTCTCAAATCTGAGTAGCCATATGCATAATGTTGACGTGTATTATATAATTTAGTTGTTGTTGCCGCCCAGTATTTTGCAGCCACATTGTAGAAAAAGTATGCCTTGTGTATATACTGCATATACGGACTGATGGTTAGATGGTAGATGGTTCTCATCTTATATAATTAATAGAACACAAAAGGTAGTAATAAAAGGTTTCATTTCAGCATCTATTAGAGTAACATCCGGTGTGCCCCAAGGCTCTATCGTTGGCCATCTTTTTCTTTTTTATAAATGACATCATATACTGCTTCAGACACTAATAATATAAAATTGTATCACATACACACAACACTATCTAGCCCAAACTAAGCAGAGCTTGTACTATGGGTACTAGACAATGGATAAACATACATATATACTTTTTTTTTTGGAAATACTCACATATTATACATAGAAACACCCAGAAAATTTCTACTTTATGCTGATGATCTGAAAGTGTTTAAAACTATAAAGAGTTCTGCTGATTGTCACCTAGTTCAAGATGATTTAAATAGGCTCTCTACTTACTGCTGTAATAACAAATTACATTTTAATATTTACAAGTGTTGCTCAATATCATTTACAAAAAATAAATAGCCTTTTCTTATAATTACAATTTAGACAATGTTTCATTAGCTAAGGTTTCTTTAGTGCGTGATCTTGAAATGCTACTCGATAGCAAACTCTATCTTGATCAGCATGTAGACACTATAGTAAGGAATGCGTATCGAAAGTTTGGCTTTGTGATGAGGTCCACAACGGAGTTCAGATCGCCTAGTACTTATATTCATATACGCACTATAGGTGTACTCACAGATATGTAACCTATGATAGTTTACTTGAAATATATAAAGTTTTTAGCCTGAAATCCAGACGCTTATTTCTTGAAACAATGTTTCTGCACGATGTGTGTAATAATAGACATGAATGCACCGCTATAACTAATAAAATGCTATGTTGTTCTTAGAACAGTTAATAGGCGTGAGGTGCGTGCGCGTCCTCTCTTTGCTGTTTCGTCCTGTCGTAAAAATGCTGGAGTTCGCGCACCTCTACGTCGATTATGTCATAATTTTAAAACATATTCATTGAACTGGATATATTTAATATGTCGGCACCTAAATTTCGGAAAATTTATTATATAATATAATATATTCTACCACATACACACAACACCATCTAGCCCAAACTAAGCAGAGCATGTACTATGGGTTCTAGACAATGGATAAACACACTTATATACTTTTTTTATTTGTAAATACATACATATTGTACATAGAAACACCCAGACCAAGACAAACATCCATGTTCATGCACACAAATGTTTGACTTGTGCGGGAATCGAACCCGCGACCTCAGGCGTAGCAGTCGGTTACACTAACCACTACGCCATCGAGGCCGGCATTATTATAACTTTTAAATAATTCCTACTAAACTTATCTTACTTTTATGATAGCAAATTGTATTTAAGTTTTCCATGCATTGAAGGTTTATTAATATTAACGAGATGGGCGTAAAAACCTAGGATTCAACCTATTCGTCTTAAATGTAAAAATAATTAACAGAAATTACCCTTATATCTCGGGGGTCTTTTGACCCACAGGGCCCATATCAAACTCGACCGAGGTATGACCCCAAGGTATGCACACCAAGTTACAGCCTAGGTCAATCAGTCCAGTGGTTCTGGAGTTATGCCGGTCACTAACAGACAGACACGCAGATCCACATAGTGTTTTCATTGTGTGTTGTGTGTGTATGTGGTAAAATATTATTATTATTATTATTATTATTATTATTAACCTCTTCGAAGAAGACTCAGATGTTAATAAAAATTGTCATGTTCACTACTTAATTAATTATATTATAAATATATTAAGTGGATAACGTTGTGAGTGCACATGTATGTACATGTATCGTGTTTAAACAATGAGTTACTGTTTGTTATGCCGAATAAATAAATAAATATACCGATGTATTATTGACACAAACGTTCAAATACTATTATTCAAGATAGCTCCGTAATTCCTGTATTGCAGGACACCTAACAAACGTTGAAAAACAGAGATAAACATCACCAAGGCCTGGAACAACTATTTGTGAACAATATAAATTTTTGTAGTGAAATTTGGGAGTGATATATATTATATAAAAGAGGGTTCTGTTTTATTTTATTTACATATATATATATAAAGAGTTATACAGAATGAGAAAATCTAGCTAATATTAATAAGAAACTTAAATTGTATGGATATACTACTCCATACGGAACGTGAAGTACTCAACAGTACTTCACGGTTGAGTGTTGTTTTCAGAAAATGATTAAACAATGAGATATTTCGCTTCTACACAGAAACATTTATAACTTAACTGAAAATATTCCTTTATTTTGCAATATATTTTCTTGTTTTATACAAGTTACCGATGAAAACAACGAAATATAATTTTCTCGGATTAGACATCAACATTAAATATTGAAAATCAGGTTGATTTATTCGTTTGTAAGTAATCTTTGATGTTTATTTAATAGAATTTATTTTCAGCTTTTTCCTTTAGCCGAGTATTACATTAATTTTGATTGTTTCTTTATAAAGAAAATAACTTTGTCTTAAAATAATGTAGGATCTTTTGTGAGCAGTAATAATAATGTTGTCTATAGAACGGTTACCGTACAACAAGTACTTATTATTCGGTTTTATCCGACTGTTTTTAAACCAGATCTCTTATTCATGAGCATAACCGATGGTATATAATTATACTACTCGGGCACACTCGAATGATACATGCGACTTTAAACGTTTGATACAACGACTACATTATGGTCTAAAAAACTGATCCTGCTTTAAGGTCGTAATGTCCTATATCTAATTTCTTTCATCAGGAGCATGTACAAAATAAAATGGTCATTTTTAAAATTATTTTGTATTTCGCGAATAGACAATATATTATTAATAACATGTTTTATTAATAATAAATATCAATAACCCTTTATGTTTTTTTTTAAAAGTTATATCGCTAAGTATCTTCGTATTCGTTGATTCAATTATGTGATGGTTGAAGTATTTGTTAATTTTAGACAAACCATAGAGGCTTAAATACAAGCAGCTATACATGATAAAAAAATCGAATTCGAATTGGCCATTCTAAAATATTGATGAAATAGTTAGTATGAAAATATTAAACTTAATGGATTTAACATCTTATTTTTGTGTTAACAATAGTCACTATAAGACGATATGACCACACTTTACTGCGACACCTGTACATCCGGCAAGGAATAAAGAAATTGAATGTACATTTCGAATCAAAACAAAAGGCCATTTATTGTTCTAGATACACAGCGGCGCAGGTCAATCGATTACCTGATACATCGTTGTGACAAATAGTTCCATTTGCCGTCTCCAGATGGCAGGGGCTGCCTTTTATTTTGTAAGCATTGCCGCCGGGAATTTCATATTTCGCTTCGACGGAAGGATTTCTACGTCCAACTCAGAATTGGAATCACGATTGCTCAAAGGAATCATTTCGTTACATTATATAGGTGCTTTTAGACGTTACATTGGAGGAAATATCACTCTAATAATCAAATCAAATTCTTTCTGTGCGTTGACTGCCGTAATGGACCGTAGGTTTTGATTGCTATTTTATAGAAAGTATACAAATACTTAAAAAGTAGTTTCTGAATAAAGCTAAAATATTTAATGCCTTGGTAACGTGTTTTTAAAAACTTACTGTATCTGACTTGTTGCTTCTGCCTTAATTGCTTTCATAACTGCCTCGGTGGTTCAGCGGTAGAGAACGCAATTGCTCGGATTTGATTCTTTGGCCGAGCACATCGTTGTTTTGTTTTTCTGTCAACAAATTGAGGTTCAGTAGGAGCACGGAGTTTATGACTGTGCCCAATTGACGATAATTAGCTCCAACCTTTATTGCATGAGCCATGAATCATAGCTGGAGAAATTATGGTGTAATACATCTGTACCTACGTTTCAGGGAAATATGCATGAAGCTATAATTATATATGCGTTGTTTAAAAAAAAGAACAAGCTTGAGTAGTCTCGAGAAAGATCTTACCTTTATATTCTTTAATAACATGTTTTCATATACGCATTATCAACCTCAAATCAGTAAACTGTCTTTCGTATAAGACACATATTTGATTGTGTGTAATATAAACTCAAGTAATAACACACGTCTAGCATCTACAAGTGTTTGATCTACTTCTCATCCTCTCAATATTCGTGTTCATCCTTTATTGAGAGAACCCTGATGATAAATAGCTATTGTGCTTTATAAATATAAAAACGGTTCGAGAAAAGATTAGGCACTTGTGTTCCTTCGACAGGTGGATTGACAGATAAAGTGTAGAGTAAATTGAGTAGGGTGGGTGTGGATAAACTGTACAGCGAATTGAGAAGGTATTTTCTGCTTTAGCCACAATGCTCAAAATACCGTTTGTTGTATATTTCAACAAAGGTTTTACTAGATGACTAGCTGTGTGTGATTGATATATTGAAGTGGTTTCATTTAAAGGCTGTCGTGTATTGCAGTTAATGAAATATTTTTGTGGATTCTTTGGAGCGGTGATGTTGTTTTGTTTATGGGTTTTGAGTACATATATTATAATTAAAGAAACTTTGGTAAGTAATTGAACAAAACAACACATAGTAAAAGGGCTGGTCAATTCTTTTTACGTATCAAAATAAACCACCAAGTTCTCGTAAATACTCTGGCAAATTACGATAAAAACGACGCTAACGTCAAAATTGAGTGTAATGTTAAGATTTAATCTGTAGTTATGCCATTGGCAATAGGCGCATCACACCAATATATGTAGCCTTGCAAATTGATTTCGTTACGATCAAATCTTTTCCTTGAAATTAAACTACTTTATACGAATTTTGTCGCATATATGTAGTAAAAGTGTTTTAAAATAAACAACGCGACATAATCCGTATAAGGTAGTTTAATTTCAATGTAGGTATAACATCCGAGTAAACGTAAGACAATATTATGTATTAATTAAATAAATGTAAATCTTTTCTTATTTCAACTACATTGTTCATCTGAGCAATGTCGGTAAAATAGAGACGAGACAATGGAAGTATGCAGAATAACGCAGAACTAGTATAACAAGATATTTGTTTACAAACCGCTTACGCTTTGAAAAGCAATATAAACCACATTGAAAATTATTACAGTAGACTCTATAACAATAAATACTTTTATTGATTTATAAAGACTATTAGCATTTTACATATTTTTAGCAATCTTATTTACCGCGTAAGGTCAGTTAGAATTACATCAAATTAGAATACATGCATGCAATTAGTAGTAGTTACCGAAAGAGTGACGTAAACATGACAACTCCTTTAATGTACTTTTAATTATTCTATTGATAAATATAATCTAACATTTGAATAAAATAAATGCAAACATTACTTTCAAAGTATTTAGGTTCTTTGCTGGGACAAGGGTCGTCCTTGTCAACGTAAAGGTGAATTCACACAAAGTTTATCAGAGTTTTAAGCACCCCGAACTGTATATGTTATTAAATAAATTATTGTGACAGTAAAGCAGCGATAGCTTAGAGGGTAGTTCGTTGGACTGGCAAGTTAAAGGTATGGAATACAAAAGGCAAATCCTATTTTATTAAACGATTGCTTGGATGGCGTATTGGGATGAGTAGGTCCCACACGGGTTAAAAAATTGTGTGGTCCAGAAATGGTTCCTCCGATTTTGGATGTTCTGAATGTTCGTTGTTTGAATGTTTGTAAAAAGGATCCGACACTGGAACTATTCTTAGTACGGAATTTCTCTTTTAGTAAATAATAAATAAGAAGTAATTATTGAAAAGGAACGTTTGCCTGTGATTGTGATGTGATGTAAGAAGTTCTATAACTAACTGCACTTGGCTAATGCCTGTCAAATCGAACCAGTGATAGAGATTCAAGCTGACTTGTGGTGGTTACAAATAAATATAGCATGTAATAGTAAAATATATCAATTAAGTTGTTTATGTACAATTAAGAACATAAGTGTATAATCTCGCATTAAATAAGAAATCATAGTGATTTTAGTAAAAAATTGGGAACTAGATGGCGCTATGCAGTACGACTACATCGCGCTATGGTTTCGTTACCAAGCATCCTAATTAATATTATAAATGCGAATGCTAGTTTGTTGATTTATTTGTTTATTTTTCATTCACGTCTTGACTACTTGACAATCATCACTTATTTACATAACCTACATTGACCCAAGCGAAACTGCGGCCAAAATCTAGTTGTATCTAAAAGCTCCAACAATTTTTATTAATTAATGCCTTTCGTTTGAGGAAGTAACGACTTTTATTCATAAGTCTTTATACGAATTAATTAATATAAACTAACAGAACAGCACGATTTGTTAGTCATAACGATACCAACTTCAATGTTCAGTATAAACATTTTATCCCACCAAATTCCCACCTTAATGCCAGCGAACTCCAATTTACGAAGTTAAAAGACAACTTCTAAACGAGCTAATGGGGCACTGAAGACTTTTCAACTTTTCAACGCATTAATTGAACAGAATGAAGTTTCTTATACCTACAGACTGTTCATTACCATCCATTATAACGATATATCATAAGTGGCCATTATACTACTACCAAATTCAGATTTGCCTAATTAGGTTTAGATTCTACCTGATAGGGAAGCATATAATAATATATATATAATATCAGCCCTGTATATAAAATGTCCTTCTGCTAGGCACGAGCTTATTTCTCAGAGTCTGAAGGGTTTGGTCATAGTCCACCACGCTGGCCCAGTGCGAATTGGAAGACTTCACATATCTACGAGAACATAACGGAGAACTCTCAGTCATGCAGGTTTCCTTATGATGTTTTCCTTCGCCGTTAAAGCGAGCGGTAATTAACTAATTAATACAGTCATAAATTTGAAAAGTCAGAGATGCGTGCCTTGGGTGAATTCATGTGTCGCAGAGAACTTTACAAACATTCAAACAACGGACACAAAGAATACCCAGGCTTGAAAATAATATGCTCTATTACACGCAAATACGACTACAAATTGGCTTATTCAACAAACTTGAGTTCAGTTTTGAAGTGTCGAACAGTTTCCTTTCTTCCTTCGTAATTATAAAGTTTAGAATAGGACACGTCGCTTGTTGAAAACGATTATACTCGAGAAAAGTCTGCAAATAAAAAACGTAAGCTGGTGGCTGTCAGTTCTGATCTGCCGACGTGCCTTTTACATTTCAGCCTTGTTTCCAATTATTTGACGTTGATTGTGTAAACAGGAGACTGCAGAATGAAAGCCGCAATTTTGTAGCGTGTTTATTGTTTGATCTTAGATTATGCCCATGACTATAATTATTTATTCGTGTAGTGTCTAACGTACGAAACTATTAATTAGTAGTTGAATACAATAGAAGAAGTCAAGTGGAAGACCCGAACAATTATCTGACGACAAAATAGTTTGCTCGGCTGTATAAGTAGATACCACCCACACACAGAAACACGGTGTGAGAGAAATAATATTGTTACGACGTTTCGCCCGTTTCTTTGCATCTATTTCTTTGCTTCCTTTTTTATTAGAATCTCTATTTTTAATACCTTTTCCTAGTGTCGGTTACTAGGGTTGGTAACGGGTGATACCGCAGGCGTTACACGCAATCTCTATATATCGCTTACCATAAGCTGAGCCGTAATTTTATTTGCCGGTTAGTATAAAAGAAAGAAATTATAATGTCCTTTAATGAATTGACAGTACAGGATATAATTATAAGTTAGTCAGTCCGAGGGTGGTTGAATATAATATGTTTATTAATATGTGTACTCAACCAGACTCGGAACAACTACCAGTAGAATACATAAAGAGCTCCGTGCTCATATCGTACTAGCAATATTCGTTTATATCGGCAATTAAATATAAAACTACTGAGTCATGAGTCAGTCTAATAACCCACTATGACCAATCATCAAGCAGTTATTCTGAGACAATTTAAGAAATAAATGTCCTTGTAAAAAATACAGGATTATATTTAATTAAATGAAATTGTATGTGATTAATTTCAATTGCCATGTAAATATTTGCACTTAAGCCTTGTACGAGATGAAGCAACGTGGTGCAACGTCGCGGGATTCTCATACAAATAACAGAGCATCACAGAATAGACATATTGGGTAATTGACTTAGCCTCTATATAATTATTTGGCAATAAAATACTCCTTTCATTCGGATAGTTCGACGAAGGTTGTGACTTACAATGGATATGTTCTTGACATTGTCTCCCAATTGGCAACACTTTCATGTCTTTTTGTGTTCATACAAATAATGTAATAGAAATGGCATCGAATTGCGCTTGTGCGTGTAATTTAAAATATGCTATGTAGTTCTGCTATAGTCTAGTGAAAAATCGGTGGACTGCCACGCAAAGGTCTCGAGTTCGATCCGAAGACACACACTTCTGACTTTCCGAAGTTATGCACGTATTAAATAGTTAATTATCGCTCGTTTAAATAGTGAATGCAATGTCGTGGTTTCCTTTCCTAAAGGGTCGGCAACGTGCAAGTGATGCCTCTAGTGTTGCAGGCGTCCATAGGCTACGGTGACCACTTACCATCAGGTGAGCTGTATGATTATTTGCCACCTTAGTTGTATAAAAAAAAAACCTGCGTGTATGAGAGTTTTCGAAGATATGTAAACTCTGCCAAAGTTGGTGGTGTAGGTCAAGTGCACTAGGCCAGCGCGGTGGACTATGGCCTAACTCTTCTAACACAGAGAAGTGGCCCGTGCCCCGCAATGGTACAGTTTAGTACAGGGCTGATATTATAGGGGTTAAAGTATGAAATCGACGATGTGTACTGAAAAATTGAATCTCGTTTTTTTCTAAGATGTACCATATTTATTTAATCAAAATATTTACCCTCATTATCTATACATTGCTGCCATCTAAACGGAAGTTCATTTATGCCTTTACGATAGAACTGCGGGGATCTAGATTCAACAAACTGTGTGAAAGCACTTTGTACTACATCCTGGGAAGAAATTTTTTTATCACGTAGAAAATTGTCCAAATCACGATAAAATGGTAGTCCGTGGAGCAAGATCTGGCGAGTACGGAGGATGACGTATGGTTTCTAACTGCAGCTCCTGGAGAGTTACAACTTCTCGTGCAGTGTGAGGTCTTGCGTTGTCATGGAGCAATAATGGTAAAGATCGATTCACGAGTTGGGGCTGCTTCACTGCCAGTTTCGCCATCATTGTTCGAAGTTCGGCACAGTAAACATCTACTGTTATTGCTTGATCAGACCTGAGAAAGCTATAGTGAATAACACCATGAAGAGACCACCAAATAGTTACCATTACCTTTTTATTTGTAAGCTTTGCTTTGGGGCACTCTTGCGGTGTTTGACCTGGGGTCAGCCATTGCATTTTTCGCTTACGGTTATCGTACAGAATCCACTTTTCGTCACATGACACAATTCTATCCAATATTCCTTCATTTCTGTACCGATTCAACAAGGCAACACAAGTTTCAACACGCATTTCGTTCTGCAGACCAGTCAAATCATGAGGCACCAATTATTCATATTTTTTATCTTATTGATTTGATGCAAATGAGCCAAAATTGTAGGGTGACGTTAAACCATGCCGCTAATTCCTGGGTAGTTTGATTCGGATCGGCATCCACCATATCCTTTAATTCAGCGTTATTCACCTGTCTTCCACGTGGTTCGTTCTTCATGTCGAAGTTTCAATTATGAAAGCGTTTAAACCAAAAACGCAAAGTGCGTTTATTAGCAGTCTCCTCTCCAAACACATCATTGATATTGCGAGCCGTTTCTGTCGCGATAGTTCCGCGTCGGAACTCGTATTCAAAACTGACTCGGATTTTCGAAGTATCCATCTTTATCGCAATAGCTGAATTAAAAAAAATTGAAAGTAAAATCGAATGTTGCACATTTTTAAAATAATAATCTTATAGGTATCATGTGTAAGTAAGTTAGTAAGTAAGTATTTTAATTTTTTTAAACATTGGTTGGTACATACACGTTATTATAACAAATATTATAACATAGAAAAACTAGAAAACTCACTAGGAAATCTCACACCATGAAGGTTTTATGTCACTTTAAAGTAGCTATTATCTTATCTTATCTTATGTGGATATCCAGTCAGTGCAGACCGGCGACACTTCGTCCCAGTGGGATCTTTTGTGTCAACACTCTCCCAATAACAACTGCCATTACATAGATGTTCATGGCAGCCAGGACCGACGGCTTAACGTGTTCTCCGAGGCACGGAGAATAATTGTCAATCAATACGCACATAATTTCGAAAAGTCATATAACTTCCGAAAGTCAAAGGTGCGCGACGTGGGTTCGAACCCAAAATCCTCTGCATTGCAGTCTGTTGGTCTCCCCACTGAGTTATCGCTGCTCAAAGTAGCTATTATTATGCAACGGCAACTTTATTATATAATTATATTATTACCGGAAGCGTAGTCAAAAAAGTACCAGTTACGTAATAGGGAGAGAGTACATTACCATCTATTAGGCACATTTCCAGACTCTATATTGGTACCTAGAATTTATTCAAAGGTAATCTCAATTACACTTTAACCAAATCTCAAATCGAACCGAGGACGTTAAAAGCGACTGCAAACGTGCAAACTTTTCACTCAATATAACTACTTTATACAGATTTTATCGAGGCCTAACTTTTGTCCTCGGCGTCATTCGGGAACAGTATTTTTTTGTTGGATGAATGGTGCTCAGTGGTGAAATTTTATGATTGGCATCATGGCGTAAGGCGTGAAAACGAAAAAACAAATAAACTCACATTCGCATTTATAATATTAGTAAGGATTGCATTAAAACAATTTTTAAAATGTAGAACTGCCAAATAACCTTTCCTCGTAAGCTTAGATTTTTTGGATCCCACGTAACAGAGGGCCTTAGCGTGCCTTTTATTAAGCACAAAAATGACAGAAAATTCAATAACATTTTGCTTGACCCGGGATTTGAACCTAGGACTTCAAGCGTATCAGTCGCATACACTCCCGTTGCACCACCGAAGCAGTCATATCATATATAGAAAAAAAATTACATTTAAAAATAGTTGAATAGTAGTTTTATTTGAATGAACCGCGGTAAAAACCATTTAAAGTAGTTTACAAACTTTCAATACATTCGCGTAAACGTAAAACATTATTATGCACTTATCTACCAAATCTTGGCAGCTACGTAGTAATAGAGTACTATTAAGGCTAGTATTCCAGACTGGACTTTATTTTGTTCTGGATAGAGATATTATTTGTATGGCATTGCTTTTGTTTAAGTTAATGGTGGTCAGATGACCAGAATGGAGGTACGCGCAGCTGTATTCCATTACCTTGGTTTTACCTAGTTTGGGTACCTATCCAAACTAACTAAATACATATTTATAGTCAGTTTTTAATTAGGAAAAGAAAGTATTCACGAACGACATCGCGAGCGTGGGAATTTCTCAATCATACAATGAGAGATATTGCTATTGACTTTGTGTAGGTAACCATTGTGTTACATTTGGCGTAACAACCTAACAATAACCTCGTCATTTCATAAATGTAGCGATTGCGCAACTGTTGATCTTAAGGTCCCAAGTTAGATCCTTGGGTCGGGTAATGAGCTTTTAAATCTTTTTGACAAATGCAGAGCCTGGATTCAGGTGTAATGTACATTAAACGTAAGTCCACGCTTATCTTATTATTTTGCTGAAAATGTAAGTTGGTTTAGCCATTGTAGAAATGGGCGTGCATAATCACTCAATATATTTGATAGTGGGAAATCGGCAATTTGGAACCTTTACTAGATCACAACTTAACTGAGACCCGAATCGAAACCGCACCGAAAAGAAGAAACATGTTTAGAACCGAAATGAAGAGCCGGTTTTCAATTCTTGATTATATAATCCTATTGTCTACCGGGCGCAGTTTCAGACTCAGTGCAAACATCTAATATTTCCCTTGATCTGGAAATTGAACTCGTGACCTCATGCACTGCAGTGGCATATATTACCACTTCAACACCAGGGCAAACCAATCAAATTAAATAAATATCTTATCAGATTTATATTGATTTTAAGAAAAACAAAGCAAAATAACATTAATTTACCTTTTAGTTACAGGCTAATTGCGTAATATTAATGTTTGTGTAAAGTTAGAGAAACTTCCACGTAAGTAGTCAGGCACGCGACGTGTTGCCGAAGGCACGTGCTCGTAGGTTTTACACGCGCCACCTACACGTGACGAACAAACAACTCCAAGGATACGAGATCGCCCCCGGCCGAATATTTCCGAAGCTAATTAATTCTGAGGAAAGCCAACCATATCTTGATTGGAAAATAAAACTCCCGCCAATAATATAAGTTTGTAGTACGAATTAAATTGTTAATGAAACATAGTTTATTTGTATATCTTTTATCTTTAAAACATATCAGCCATATTATGTCAACGTGTATTAGTATTGGCTTTTTAATTTTGTTTACTGTCCTACTAATTTTGGCTGGATATCAATATCTGCATTGAGCTACAGTACACTACCGAAACTCTAGGAGATAACGATATACTAAGGTCGCAAGATGGTATTTACCATCAAGTGGGCCATTTTTTATACTACCGAATGAACAATATAGCATAATAATATATTATTCATTTGGCAGCATAAAAATCTATTTATAAAGTCAGGTCGTTCTGTTTTGGAACGTCAGACTAGATAGCAAGAAGTCTGACTGACTCCTCATATCATAGAGTTGACTTGATCAAAGAAATTTGACACTTTTTCAAAACAATCTTAGGAGAAAAATTATGGAGGTAGAGTAAGACCGAGTTGTACCTTTGTGCAAAAAGGCAAGAGGTAAAAAGAAAAGTGGAAGACATACATAGGTATGTGGTGATTACTCCACAGTCATGAGCTACACTCTTAAGTTAATGAAAAAGAATAAGACCGCCGATACCGATAGCTTACTGTTTTCGAAAGAGCGAAAGAGTAAACTATTTCATCACCGGTCTTTTAAAACAAGCGCCAGACCGAGCTTTTCCGTAGCGTATGCTTACAACGTCAGAGTTGTCTCTCGTGCATTGGCAACCTCTCAGTAATGGCTAATCTATTCACTGCAGAAAAACAACACAAGGCTGCTAGATTGCCATTCTCTGTACGGTGAAGGTACATCCTCCATCGAGCTGCCACAGTTTAAGCAAAATTTCTCGTTTAGGAGGGCCAAAGTAAGAAATTCACGGCTATTCTTTAAAATCGACGTTAAATGAAGAACGGGTTATACGCTCCCAAATCGTGGTGATGTTGTATATAACCCTTAAGAATCGACCGCGTCCTTCTGCTCCCGTCAAACCATGATTATGAAAAATGATATGCGGCGGGAACACGCATCACAAACAACTTTACATTATTGCCCCATAGGCAATAATGTTAAGTTCTTTGTGATGCACACCAAATATCGACCACGTACTATTTTGTTATATATATTTCTATGAATTAAATATGTAGATCTTGGTATAGCTTTTATAAAGCTTGTACCAAACCAAAAATGATCTGTGATAGAAATACAGACCAAAAAAACAATATTGTTTGTGTTCGAAATGTCTGAATCCGAATTTAACACAACTACGCCCATGAGTTTTTTGAACTGCATGCTGTCGAAGAAACATCAAAAAGACAGGTTCAAATAAAGAAATTTACTTGCTTACGATACTTTTCACCACAAACATTAAAAACAGAAAATTTTATTACAAATATAATAATTGTTATGAGCATTCACTAGATGGCGCTCAGGTTATTTCAAAACAGGGTCTTTTTCGTACTGCCCCTCGGGCTTAGCTGCGGGTGGTAGCTAATAAACCAATAAATCAAAAGACAATTCAAGGACAATTTAGTAGCCTCAAAGGCTTTTTGTTGTTAATCTGTAGCCATAAGGTAAATTATTTGCGACTACTGTGTGGTCGTTTTAGGTGTTTATTGTATTCAAACTTACAAAATCTAATGATCTGTGAGAATAAAAGTTGGTTTCGATCGTTGAAATAAAAACTGTTGCTTGTGTTTTAAAAATGTCAATGAAAATTTGTTTGGTGAAGTACTAAAAACGTTAAGCTTAAAACGGTAGAAGTTATATTATGACTCTTTGTTATACCAATATTAATCAAGATGAAACATTTTGTCCATCTTTCAAGCAGAAGATAGGCGAAATATTTCACTTTAATTAATATCGTTTAATAATCGCTACATGAAATTGCTTTGTAGCTCGAGCGGCTTAAGCGCATCTGTTGCTCATAAAGTCGCGATTCATATTTTCGCATGGAGAAAATCTGTAGGCACTTAAGAACTGTATCAGCTGATGAGCGAATAGCAGTTATTATAATTAAACACTAAGACGTAAAATAAAACTGGCATGTGTTAGATGAACAGTGTCATGAAGACATAATTTAAATTAAATTAAATTTTTAATTCTATTTATTTCAATCTTTGTGGGCAACCATTGGACGGCCACGCAGAGTTGGTTAATTGCGTGACAAATAGTGAATTATTTATCGTTGGCTTTAACAGTAAAAGAAAACATCGAGAGGAAACCTGCATGTCTGAGAGTTCTACATAATGTTCTAGAAGATATGTGAAGTCTGTCAACTTGCACTGGGCCAGCGTGGCGGACAATGGACTAACCCTTCTGAAGGACCACCCTCGCACTAGGGTTTTAGTCCTGTGTTACAACAATCTTAACAAGCTTATAATTACGGACATAGAGTGTACCCATAATATAATAGTCCCGTGTAGGATTTAAACCCACAACACTCAGTGCGTCAGCAGTATCACTTGCCTGCTGCGTTGTCCGTGAAATGATGTGATGTCATGTTTTTTAAATGAATGAAATTTCTATGTATTAAAGTCGGCTCTTCATTCTATAATTGAAGCTGAGAAATAACCTAATATCACAACTATATTTCTTTCAAATAAACTTACTTAAAACTCACTGCATAACTAGTATTAGTAATAGTTTTACTACAACTGCCTATCTACAAAAATAGGTACATACGTATTCAGTGTGAACATAACAAACCGACCGTTCCAAGTTTGTTTACACTTCGATGCAAATATTTACCAAACCCTTTAAATTTCCGACCAAGTGATACAAGTATTATGACATAATAATTTCAGAGCATTCCCCTAATTTAAATGACGTGAGTACAATCCTCGAAATTAATGTTACACAAAGTAATTAGCCGGATGAGCTTTATAAATGGTCCTGACTCCACCTTTATCGGGCTTACAGCATGTTAAGTTATATGGCAAGAGAATACGTAAACGCCAAATTGAGTGCGATTAAAATCTTTGTCATGTCAAGACAGTCTGTCTCTTTGTTATACCCTCTATGGATTTTCTTATATGGCCACCCTGTATGTGATAATGGGCATAAGCGTGTTGTGTATATATATGGTGATAGAAGTGTGCAGTTATATTAATGTGTACCTCATATTTTGTTACTAAGTTGAGTTTAAAGGGAGGTATAGTGGGATTCTGCTTTAACCAGTAGGCCTGCCATGAAACGTAAATGCCGAAGCTTCGGGTCGACTGTTCGTACCTTAAAAACTATTTATTCTGAAATGTCTCCTGAATATCGGAGGGTAACGTGGATTATCCTGAACCGTTTCATGTAATATTTCTAACAACGCGCAACGGATCAATGTCATTTTGAGATAAAGAAATCCAAAGAAACTGCATTGTAAGTATTTTTGTTCGGTCCGATGTTTCGGGCAGTTATTTTCATGCTAGACCTACGAGTATTTTTCTAAAGCCTTACTGTATCTGCAGAGCAAGTATATAAGAGTATTGTCATATAACCTACGATGTCGCAGGGATAAAATACAGCACAAGTCCGGTAAATATTTTCATATACATTGTACGGGCTTGTGTGTCAGTGGAGGACTTTGTTCCTTGTGCTGATAGCTCAGCCGTCTATTTTAGGAAATACAAAAAAATATAAGTAAGAGATACAAAGAACATTTCCACTTCAACAGACACTTATAACGTATCGAGTTCCTGCGAAGTGACGACATGAACCAGTTTTGCAGTGCATTTACTCTAATAAAACACTGAACGCGCTATGCTTTCTACTAACGACGCTCTGCTTATCATATGCTATACAAACAAATCGCGTCAACATGTATAGCGTGTGTATTAGTACTAAGTTCTACAAAAGCAATACTATTATAATGACATTTGTATTGACGAATTGCTGCAGTTGACCTACCTGTGACGCGCAGTATTTTAAGTTATGACTAATATAAAAGAAGCCTACAAAATTAGTACATGAGTAGGTCTTCTCTAGGTTCGATGTCACAACTAACCAGACTGTCTAATGCTAATGTCTTCTATTGGTAGGTAAAATAAAAATCTAATTTAAAGCCACTGACAGGTTGGCGTTAATTTAATATTTTTAACCCAGTCTGATGTGGGGTTAATAAAATTTTAGCACAATATTTTCTTATATAAATATTCAAGAGATTTTAATGCCCCTAGTATGGAGATCGAGTTATGTAAGGTTTTATTTAATGCTTTCAAAATGAAGTTTACACCACAGAGTGAGATTAGACTATAATTCACTCTAGAGTTAATTTGTTTAGGTAGTTGAACTTTTAACTTTACGTGGTCAAAGCTATATGATTTTAGAATCATTAGGAGCCTATCCTATTAAGAATGTGTAAAGATATCTAGCAATATGTGCTATACTTACTAACAAGATCGATTAATTCCCATAGCTCAAGTTATGTCCGAAGGCACTTCATTAAAGCGAAGTTTTTTACAAACTCGTTGAACCGAGTGATGTAAACACATCTTACCCGGTCTACAACATTGCTTAGTTCTGACAGAAATAGACACATAGCTTGATAATTTTGTTTTACCTTCGCTCACCGCACTAGGTGGAAAAGCACCGAATGATGTACGATCATCGGTGGTGCATCTTAGTAATAATTGTATTACATTCAAGCATTCTTATAAAGAATTGCAGTGGGTATACAAATATGTTTATTTTTAAACAACATATTTATCTATATAGTATCAAATATAAACTACATACAATAATTAACTCGCACTTAAGTTAGTATTAATCTTTGGTCCATTTAAATTTAAATTGAATTTAGATCCTGTTCATATTGCCCGCTTCTAATTAAGTAATTATGTATTTTAACTTTAATTTGCACATATAGAAATGAATAGCTCATAGCACTACGCTTACCTGAAAGAAATTGTGACGCTAGACTAACTTATTATAAGTTTTTTTTGTAATCTCTGTCAACAGTTGTTGGTGAGTCAATAATATAAAATAAAAATATCAAAGCCTTTGGCTGAGGTGTATCACACACACCTACAGTCGCACACACGTGCACACATTGCCCTAATATATTTAGTCCCAAGTATTACAACGATACTACTGCCGTCTGTCAGGAGTGCAGTTTTAGATTCCATGTTATTAATGACACTTTCTTCTTCCGATGCAATCTTACTTTTCTGAGATACTTTCTAAATAAAAGCAATTGCTTAAACCAGAAGGACTGAGCTGTTGGAGCGAAGGGCTCTAGGGCTTCTGCGTGTTCTACCGTCCATTTACAGTAAGTATTCTAGGGAATTGTGTGACTTGTTGCCTTTGTCAGTTCTATCGTCGTACTATTTGACACTGCAGTAAGACTCAAATGATTTTAATTTTTTTATGTTTAAAGATGACTTCGCCTGCACTAAGATACTTCCAGTTTCACGAATGACTTTACAAATATTCAAACAACAAACACAAAGGACACCCAGACTCTTCACAATTATTTGTGGATCACAAACATTTTTGTCTAGTGTCAATCGAATTCACAATCCTTGGCGCAGTACAAGTTATGAGGCGACAACTTAAATCAGTCATCCGTGCAGTCAACTTGAATACCTATTTTAGTACGGTGAGCTTTTACGTACGTCAGGATTTGTTCTTTTTACTAACGATGTTTAAAAGGCGTCCCACTTTCACGATAAGCACTGATTTGGCTGTATACATTGCTGAAGTCTATATGTGGTGGTTTCTTATTATCGAGTAGTCCCCTAGCTCCTCTGTTACTAGAGGCAATGAACAAAAAACCAAGATGGATCATTTATTTATTCAGGACTGCGCACAATGGCATACTATGAATAGGGTTAGGACGATACAGTTACATCTCGTTCGCTACTTTAAATGAATCGTGTAATCAACCACGAAGGCAGGTGAATACCTAATTCGTTAGCTTTCAGCAAAGAGGTATCGTTGACCCATTTGTTCGGAGCTCAATCACGGATCGAATTCAATTTCGCCCACTTTTATTCGCTACGATAATCTTGAAAGATACAAAAGGAAATAAAAGAAACCCTATTATGATTTCGCTCTGATTATGGAAGTTATTGGTGTATTATTCACTCATACAAGAACAGGAATAGGGTTAGATGACGACTGGACTCTAATGTTATCGACGTAAATACTAACAGATAGTTTTACTAAATTAATTTTTGTAAGTGACTGCAGGCAAAACCAACACATTCGTTTAACATAAAGAATGGTAACATAAAAAAGGGTTTAGAGTTTAATAGTAATTATTATAAAAAGTTACTAAATTTATTTTAGGAGAATTGTATACTAATATAAATATGTATTGAAAGAATTCCAAGTTATTGATCTAGTCCTTCTATAATTAAACTAGATACCTTCAAGTAAACATTATTGCATCTACTTATATCTTTGAAATATGGTATAAGTTTAGTATACCTTTATATGTGTTCACAATACTTTTTTATTTCTTTCCTAGCTTTTAGTTCGGTGCCAATGACTTAAAAATTATCCAGTACAAAACATGTTTCAAGGTATGCAGGAAACCAGACTGCGCTAGCGTGGGTTGTGGAGCCATTAGCCGGGTTGTTCGAGCTAGCAGTTCTAAAGATAAATTGTCGCAAGTAAATTCTATTGCTAGTATATGGTGGTGTGTTGGACTGCCCAGCTCCAGTTAACTGGCAGTTTGTGCCGCGGCGTGGACACCGCAATAAAATAAACGCGTCCCAACCTAATGTGAGAACATATACCAAATGAAACTTGAATTGCTACAAAGGTATATGCTTTCTCTAATGTGTTGTTTATAGTTGTATCTCCGAGCCACGGTTATTGCGTCACATTTTTTTATTTATATTTTAATGTTTCAGCTTGGTGGTTGGCAAAAGGCTGTTGGTAAAATTGTTTTTAAGACTATTTATTTATTTATGAAGTAAATATATAATATAGCGCATTGTCTAGTCAATAATAATATGTAGGCAGTAGCCTAGCACGTACGGCCTTGCGATACAGAGGTTGTGGATAAACTCACTCCTAACACAAATATTTAGCTTAGCTTGAGAAGTTAAGTGTTATTAAATGGTACACAAACACTATAAAAATGGTAAAAACGCATCTAGCGACTATATTTACCTAGATTGCTTCCTTAATATTATAATTGAGTAAGTATGTTTGTTAGTTTGTCCTTCTTTCGAGTGTCAAGGAAATATCAAACCAATATGATATTTTGTGAAAGGATATGATGTATACTTTTGTTCATAAAAACGCACACAGCTTGCGCGAAAGTTATTTTGTTCCTTAGAATAATAGCAATGTAGGTTAAAGTTAGTTTTACATACATAAATACTTATATCGATAATGCAACACTTAGCCCAGCAATCATAATCATTAATTAAAAATATTATAATATCTTTTAATAAGTATTTAATTCATATGAATGATCAAGTATTGAAATATTTTTCTTACTTACGTATTCCAACTAGTTAGATGGCTGCTATTATGATGTCATTTTATAAGCATAAAGGTATTTCACAAAAAGGTTTCGTCGCGAAAATTCTTCATAATTTGTGTAAGAGTTATAGACAAAAGAAACGTGATCAAATGTTTTTGCTTTAAAAAGTCTAATTAAAAATGCAGCCTCGTTTGCATATCTCAATATTTTTAAATAAAATACTAAAAAGCATTGTAGCGGTATTATATAGGCATTTATGTTAGGAGAGGATGAGGAGTTTGTACGTGAGAAGGATAATATTGTCATTTCAGATTACCGTCGTTCAGATACTTGGCTTGAGGGCCGGGAGCTCGTGAGCGTCGCCGGCATTATGCAATAAAAAGACTTTAATATTGCCATTTTGCAGGCAATTTAAACTCCAATTTGGTGATGGCACCTTTCTGAACAATACTGTTTTTACATTTTACTGCGTTCAACTGTTTAAAGTGTTTTGTTGAGAATGTTAATCATTTGTGTGCTTTGTTCGTTATGCGCTTGGTTTATTCGTGTGAAATGCTATTTAACATAGTTTAGGTAAATATTCGTAGTCTCTGCTTACTATTCTAGGAAACAGGTGTATGTCTATGTATGTATGTGTACGTATTCTATGCTTTAACAAACAATGTTGTTTACCGATTCTCTTTGGCCATCTGTTAGAGTTTCTGAGGAACCAGAGCAGCTGCACCGAGAATGATCTTCTGAAATCCAATTCAATTGCCATAGGTTTGTACTAGTTTGGAATATTTTTAGGTAGAGATATTCCGTACAACCGACAGAAAGCTGTTGTCCCTTTTCATGTACTACTTCTAAGTATGTGTAAAGACACTGTTCATAGTTATTATATATGTTCTGTATTGTTCTCTATGACAACGTCATTAGTAGTTGTGGGTTTAGTGGGCGTCATCTGGGTAATATGCGAGCACAAAACACAACGATGCCGGTTTTACACTATTTTTATTTATAATAAACAATATTTTCACTTAACAGTAACGTTGAATGAAAATAACAGTTAAGATCGAGTAGTGGGTTCAGGGCACTGATCTTACTTTTCTTTACACAACTCACAACTCAACGATCCGACTCGATCAGTCGCTATCGCTCAAATGACCCCACTCAAGCACGCGCTCTGCTCTGATTAGTCGTTACGTGAATTACAATATTCATAAATTTTATTAGATTAATAATGGTTTAGAGCTATAGAAAAAATTTACAAATCAAATAAAATAAAATTAAGTATTTTAAAAGTAATTTAAATGTAGACAATTTGTATTATGAATTATACGTGCAAACAACAATCAACCCGACTCATAGCTTCCTCCGACATATATAACATTTTATAACTGACTAGATTTTGCGCGCGGCTTCGCTCGTGTAAAGGTAGGTTAGCTTAGTAACAGTACTTTTTCTGGATGAAAGGTACTCTATTGTTCTTTTCTATACACCTGACAACGTGTATGCCAAATTTCGGTGTGAATAAAATGCGAAGTAGTTAAGGCGTGAAAGCGTAACAAACAAACAACTAGTCACATTCGCATTTATAATATTAGTTAGGATACTAGACAATACTTTTTTGTATTTTTGTTGTCCATTCAGTAAGATTTTTACAGAAACAGCTTAAGGTCCAAAATATAATTCGTATTTTATCCGTATCAATCTTGATCGCACGGAAGAATACCTACCATACCAATAAGACTATATTATATATTACTAAAATATAAATACTGACCTCGAGCTGTTTTCATAAATAGATATTAATATACGGCATTTGTTACAGTTCTATTTTGTATCGGTAGGTATTGGACCCTTGTTTCTGTACTTTACACCGGGGCAGCAAGTTCACAACGTGTTCAGAGCAGCACCCTGTTTATAAATGGTATTATAAACTTAGCGATTTAAGCACCTAATATGTTTGCAAACTTAGTTTAAACTCAGTTTCGTGCTATGCCGCGCCGAGCCGCGTTGCGCCGGTAGCAATGATATAATTCCTCCATTAATATTATCTCCGAGTTATTATCTTATTGTTTGTTTCTAAATTGGTTCTCAAATTTGAATAATAACTAGCTACAATTTAGTGAGGAGTATTGTTATTTTTTATAAGCAGCGGTAGCTCAGTGGGGAGACCAACAGACTGCAATGCAGAGGGTCTCGTGTTCGAACCCACGTCGCGCACCTCTGAGTTTCGGAAGTTATATGACTTTTCGAAATTATGTGCGTATTGATTGACAATTATCGCCTGCTCCGTGCCTCGGAGAGCACGTTAAGCCGTCGGTCCCGGCTGCCATGAACATCTATGGCAGTCGTTATTGGGAAAGTCAGTACTATCTAATATCCTGACACTGGTCTAGCCTTAGGGTATCGTTAGCCTTCGGGTTGCGGAGGTCAGGTGGCAGCCGCTCCGTGTAAAAACTGATATCCAGTCAAATCCGGTTAGACCAGAAAAGTCGACCCCAAGTGACTTGGGAATAATAAAGGCTAAGAGAGAAGATTATTGTTATTTTTTTGGTTTGTTTAATTGTAAAGCAAAAGTTGATAAAATAGTTTTAGTTTTTAGCAAAGCATGCCCCAAATGTAGCTTTGTTAGTTTGCTCGTGTTATAATTTAAATCTAGAGTTGTTTTAGTATACAGTGTTCCTTTCGTTTAGTAATAATATTTTAAGTTTAGTTTCAATCAATTGTGATGCTCGGTAATCACAGGATGCAGACAAACCACAAACGAATGCCGCCCTAAACGCCAACATAATGCGCGTTTTTGAGAAATTGAGTCACATTTACACGAAGATGTTATCCAGAATTGGTCCACTACGGTGCACCATCTGCAGCAAAGCCATTTGGCCGAATATAAATTTCACACATAATGTCAACGAATGCATATTAAAATATATAATAAAACAACTGTGGCAATATCACTTAAACTGTTTGTTTTATTTAATTTCAAATTTCAAGTGCTCTTAAAATCCTTGTATATACATTTCCACTAGCCGTATTCTAAATATAACATTGTATATTTTGTTTATTTAGATTGTACAATTATGCCTGGCAGGAGGCTATAATTAAAAATACGTTTTATTAAATCCATTCATAACTACTAAGCCTTAGATAACGCTTAATTATATTCTCAAAATAGGTCTTATGAGCCATCCACACTTGACATTACGTATACGTTGTTTGACTGTTTGTAAAGACCCTCGCTGCACAGGAATTATTCCTAGGGTGAGAAATGTCCTATTAAAATAAATACCATATATGTGCTATGTCTATATTAAATGTTGCGCAAAATTCAGTTTTAATACACTATATTTATACCTAAGGTGTAAAAAATAATAAACAAAAGTTACAAGAGGAAAAATTGTAGCTATTTAATATTTATAACATTTTAATTTCTTATTCTTAGTGCCCTGATATTGGCGAATTGATTGAAAGGTGCTACAATTGGGTTTTTACTTATAGCGCCTGTAACTTATTTACGTCTTTAAAGTAACTTCAAGGGCTTGTCCTATTACCTCCAGATAGCATTTATGTATAACATAAAAGTCTCGCCATCTCTCTTCTTTAACCTAACGTGAGTGAGTCAGCATGCGATTTATCTTTCGGATAACTTTTAATTGTTAGTTGTAGGACTAGCCATAAAGCTAAAGTTGTCTATCAGACACATTGCCAGTTTACATGTTCCGACTAAGAGACATCAAAAAATCCAAAAGCATTTAACACAACTCGGGACCTAAATTGGTGATTTAGAATCATAGAATAACCGCAAAATATACTACGTAACCGACAAGGCAGTCTTAATGAGACTTAGCCCATTTTTTATTACAATTGGTAGTAGATAAGCAAGTTGCCTATCTGATGGTAGTTCCCGCTGCTCATAGAAATAGTTGTGCGCTCATAGCATTGCCGAAGCAGTGCGAATGAAAAACAAAGATCAGCAGTAAGCAACCGTACCGTACAGAAAAGGCAGGGGAGAACAGAGGACTTACCACCATTTTAAAGCACTATCTGTATGCGCTAGAACGCGAGAAAGCTACATACTTTGCAAATACGCATGCAATGAGAATGCTTTAAGAAATAGCGAAAAGCACCCAGAAACGGCTATATAGAGAAGAATACTGAATCACCAAATCAACTTGCGTTTTTGCATTTTATACTTTGTACGATTTCTCCAAGGCTTGGAATATGTGCTTCACAGTATAGCCTGCTCTCAAAGCGTTATATTATTCATGTACGTCACGAAAATAATAGTTTAAGTTTCGAAGTTTAAGTGACATGAAGTGCTAGCTGTTTAGTTATGGACAATGTGATGTAGGTGCTACGCTCGAACAACTTCAAAATAATCTACATATTTAATATGTGTACCTACACACTGCCACGTAACTAGTTTAACATGAACACGTGACTTCGGTCTCGTACTTCCAGTTGCTATAAGACTGCCTTATTTTTCACGTGGGGGAATGCTTTGACGCATACCCCTCCGCGGGGGCGGGCGGAGGGGTTATGTCTGACTCACCGGGGTAAAAGAAAAATGTTGAAAAGATAATGGATCTCCCGGAATACCATCTAAACCTACCACGGTGTTCCTCGACAAAACCACTATCGACGGGGCCGCACGAATTACTTGCACATGCGGTCGCGACCCCGCCGAGGTTTCGGCACGCCGTATGAAACGGCAGGCCACTACGCGAAGAGATACCCACCATACACATTGGCACTTCTTACTCACAAACTCTACTGTACCCCATCTAAAGGGGAGACTGACTCGACACAGAGACGCGCGTGGGAACAAGCACGCCGCCTCTCGGACCTGGTGCTGATCGGATGGCGGGCAGGCCCACGAAGCCCACCACCCCCAGGTCAAACCTCAGGGTGGCTGGAGGTCGTCTCGCGCCCTCCGGCGCCCGGTTCTGCGGTTGGGGAGAGGGTTTAAGCGCTCCATCGCCCGCTCCGCCGCCTCCTTGATGGAAGTGACTTCCTCACAAAGGGAGGCGACGGCGTTCCACGACCTCTCAATCCGGACCATAGACTGAACTACGGCCGGGAGCGAGAGGGCAACCAATCCGACTGCCGCGATTAACTCACGGCGCTGCGATGCCCAGGCGGGGCAATCTGCCAAAGTGTGCAGCGCCGTGTCCTCAACAACGTCGCGGCAGTCACCGCAGTAGTGACGACCGGGTGTCTCTTGCCGGCGTATACGACACAGGAACTGGCTAAAACAACCGTGGCCAGTCATTACCTGTGTCAGCTGGAAGGTGAGGGCGCCATGCCGCCTCTCCAGCCACTCCTCAAACACGGGTCTTACCGCCACAATCGTGGCGTGCCCGTGTTATAAGACTGCCTTGTTAATATAATTACAACTTAAACAACCAGCTGTTCGGTTCAGTTACTGCAACATATTTTAGGTTTATTATTACAAATTTTGTACTATTTATATTAAGACTTCTCGAAATTTTGACTATTTCTAATCAACCATGATAACGATCAAAGCGATCGACGATCGTGAGGCAATTCAAATTAAGAAATATCCTAATTTCTTTAGAGAATGTACTAGTTTGTGATCCAGTAATACAATAACTAAAACCTTGGATGAACCGAAAACACAGAAAGATAACACTTCTTGATACTTTGAGCTTATTCTGCGTATATAAAATAAATAAATAAATCCGGTCCGGTCCGGTGCTCGAAACGTCAACATCGTTGTAGTGCAATCCTCAAACTTATTGTGATTATAAATCATTTACGGGCCTTTGGACACGGTGAATAGTGAAAAACACAATCATAAGTGCTGTGGATTTATGGAACTATCGACTCTGGTGCAATAATCGTGAAAAGAAAACAGATTACAACTAAATAAGAACCAACGACTACCAGATTGAGGTTAGAAATTTTGTCACAGAACATTATTAGAAATGTCGTAGTGTCGCTATCAGTCAGTCGACAGTGTCAGTATCGTTCATCGTATCGGTGTTGCCAACGCGAAAATTACCATTTTACCGCTGCGTTCCATTTTACGCAAAGAAGTTAAAACTTAAACATGGAAGATGAATTCCAAATTCTATTTGACAAAATGAAAATCGAAATGCAGAAACAGACGGTTGAACTGAAAGAGTCTATAACTAATTCAATCATGGAGAAAATTGATGAAAATCTTAAGCCTATTATAGCAGAAAATAAATATTTTAAGATAATATTGGTGAGCCAGCAGCGATAGCTCAGTGGGGAGACCAACAGACTGCAATGCAGAGGGTCTCGGGTTCGAACCCACGTCGCGCACCTCTGACTTTCGGAAGTTATATGACTTTTCGAAATTATGTGCGTATTGATTGACAATTATTGCCTGCTCCGTGCCTCGGAGAGCACGTTAAGCCGCCGGGTCCGGCTGCCATGAACATCTATGGCAGTTGTTATTGGGAAAGTCAGTTACCTCAAATATCCTGACACTGGTCTAGCTTTATGGTATCGCTAGCCTTCGGGTTGCGGAGGTCAGGTGGCAGCCGCTCCGTGTTAAAACTGATATCCAGTCAAATCCGGTTAGACTAGAAAAGCCGACCCCAAGTGACTTGGGAATAATAAAGGCTAAGGGAGAAGATTGGTGAGCCCTGCGAAAGAGATGGAATATTTGAAAACAGAAAATAAGCAAAATAACATTATTATTTTTGGATAAAAAGAGGAAGAAGAATTTACTTACATCAGGACTAATACAAGATATAAAGAAGATGTTTAATAAATACTTAAATGTAAACATTGGGGATTTTGAAATAAACAACTATCTTAAATTTAGTAAAGTTCAATAATAGTAGTGTTAGAGTTTCAAAATTATGCAATAAAAGTGTTTTAAAATAAACTACGCGACAAAATCTGTATAATATAATAATAATATAATATCAGCCCTGTATTAAACTGTCTGCTGTCTACTGCTGGGCACGGCCTCTTCTCAGCATGAGAAGGGTTAGGCCATAGTCCACCACGCTTCTCGCTCCCGGCCGTAGTTCAGTCTATGGTCCGGAGTGAGAGGTCGTGGAACGCCGTCGCCTCCTTCTGTGAGGAAGTCATTTCCATCAAGGAGGCGGCGGAGCGGGAGAGGGATCGTTTGAACCCTCTCCCCAACCGCAGAGCCGGGCGCCGGAGGGCGCGAGACGACCTCCAGCCACCCTGAGGTTGGACCTGGGGGTGGCGGGCTTTGTGGGCCTGCCCGCCATCCGTTCAGCACCAGGTCCGAGAGGCGGCGTGCGTGTTCCCGCGCGCGCCTCTGTTTCGAGTCCGTCTCCCCTCTAGGGGGGACAGTAGGGAGTGATAGAAGTGCCAATAGGGTAGGTCTTTCGTGTAGTGGCCTGCCGTTTCATACGGCGGGCCGAAACCTCGGCGGGGTCGCGACCGCATGCGAAAGTGATTCGCGCGGCCCCGTCGATAGTGGTTTTGTCGAGGAACACCGTGGTAGGTTTAGTCGGTATTCCGGGAGGTACATTTTCTTCTTAACATCTTTCTTTTACCCCGGCGAGTCCGACATAACCCCTCCGCCCGCCCCCGCGGAGGGGTATGCATCAAGCATTCCCCCACGTAAAAAAATAAAAAAGTAAAAAAAATAAAAAAAAAATAGTCCACCACGCTGGTCCAGTGCGGGTTGGTAGACTTCACATATCTTTGAGATCATTATTGAGAAGTCTTAGATATGCAGGTTTCCTCACGATGTTTTCCTTCACCGTTAAAGCAAGCTATAATTAACTGTAAAATCTGTATAAAGTAATTTAATTTAAATCTGTAATAAATAGTTTAATAAGACAATATTAAGAAAATTCTTTATTGTTGGAGTTCTTTACAGTTATTGAAAACTATCTGCGTCGCTTTTCTGTTACACATCGTATATAAAAGGCGTATAGTTTATATTCGCTGAACGTTAACCGATAAGTAACTGATGGACAGTGGCTTTATTGCGTCTGCAATCATCCATAAAGTTGCCAATGCGTTGGCGATATTTCTGAATTGCCGGCTGCCGATGGTAAGTCTGATTTATGTATATGCACTTTCACATGCAGACGCAGACTGCATCGAAGGAATAGACTCGTTCGCTCGTAGCTATATTTTAGGTTCCACGTAATGCGAACTTATTATCATTTATCAGGCATATTGCCAGGGTAATATGCCCGTAAATGGTAATAACCTCAAATGGTAATAAATTCTTAAACGAAGCGCGACGCTTGCTCCGTTTTACCACCAAGGAGTTACTTATAGGAAATCTCAATAACAGAATCAATATCCGACTTGCTGATCGTATCCAGGACCTATTCATCAGCAGAAAGCGAAGCAAAAGCAAACGTATGCCTCAAGATCAATGATATGTCATCATTAATCTAATTAACGTGTGGATGAAAGCTTGATACGTTAAATACAACGCCCGATACTTGCTCTAAGTGGACGCGTGTTTGGTTATTTTTCTAAAATAGTATATCTAATAAACACAAAAATAAGCTATACTCCGCAAACTATTAAGTTTACCTTCTGTTGGTCAGTGATCTACTTATGTGACATTTCTAGTAACGCGCAAACAACAGAAGCGGCTCTCTTCACCCCCGCGGGTAAAAGAGAGCTCCTCTGATTTTTCGTCCTGCTCGCCGATAATCTACGCAGCGCTTACACACGGACTGTTGTGTTGTATCTAGTGACGCTGTTGTTGAGTGGCGCAAATCATGAGCGTAAAGCGTTCACCACCATCCCGAAGTGGTTCATTAGGAAACCTACCGACGCAAGCAGAGGAAACAATGGAGCAGCAAATCACTTTTAGAAAACGAAAACATCCTGAAAAGTGCTGCAATTGCGCGCAAGAAATAGAAAGTTTCCGCAAAGATATAACTAATCTACTGGACAAATTTACTAGTACACAGGAAGATACTTTGAAATTTATGCGTGAGAATATGCTAGAAATGAAAAATCAACTGAATGAAATTCAAGGTTCAATTCGAACTCTGAATATTGAGCAAAATTCTATGAAGGCCCAAATATTGGACCTGTTGGATAAAAATAGCGCTACCGAGAAGAAAATTGAATCGTTTGAATCTGGTCTTACCGAAATAAAAAAGCACGTACCAACAACTAAACCGATCCATGACACCAATGAAAATATTATGCGAGAATTGCAAGAACGTACAGCTAGAGAGAAGAATATAATTATAATGGGCATACCTGAAAGCAGAGGGTCAAGCGCAGATGAATGTCATTCTTCTGATATGACAGCTGTTTTGAATACAATTGGTGCACTTCTTGGGGATTCTCCATTGCCTAGTAGGATTTACAGGCTTGGAAAATATAATACCACGCAGAACCGCAAAATTAAAGTGTGCTTTGATTCGCCGCAAATAGCAAAAAATATACTACGTAATCAAAAAAGCCTTCCCACTGGCATCAAAATTAATTCAGACCTTACTCCTATGCAGCAAAATTACCTCAAAGAACTGAAAGACGAATTAGAACGAAGGACTAAAAATGGAGAAAATAATTTAACGATAAAATACATAAGAGGTGTACCAAGCATTATAGAAAAGAAAGACACAAAAAACTAGTAAGTACCCAATCATCCCATACGAACGATATTGTAAACAATAGTATAACCTATCAAGTACTTGATAATTATCAGAACATACTCGCAACCAAGTCTAGTTTAAATTTTTTCTATCTCAATATAAGAAGCATTTGTAAACCAGGTAAACTGGACGAGCTTAAGTGTATTCTTCATTCCTTTAAAAAGTGTATACACATCGTTTTGCTAACAGAAACGTGGATAAGGTCAGAACAACAGGCTCAACAGTTTCAGCTTCAAAATTATACTCACTATTATAATATTAGGCCTGATATTATTGGTGGTGGAGTATCCATCTACGTCCATAACAACCTAAAGCACGAAATGACATCGACACTCGCTATTGCTGGTAATAACTACTTATGGATATATCTGCATAAATATGCTCTTAATGTAGGAGTTGTATACAAGCCTGGACACTCAAATTTTAACGAATTCCTTGCCGACTATGAGACACAATTGTCAAAAAAGAAAAGAGCTATAATCTTTGGCGATACTAACATTGACTTGTTAACTAATTCTGATAAAACCAAACGATATACAGATATGCTTACTGAATCCGGATATAAAATTATTAATAAAAAAGATACAACGTACTGCACTCGTGAAACTGCTACAACTAGAACAATCATTGATCATGTTTCAACAAATCTTAAGGAAAACAACTTCCATTTTGCAATAATTGAATCCGCTTTATCAGATCACAAGAATATCTATGTTGAACTAAAACATGTACAACCACCAAAAAAAAAAATTATCCAGTATGAGGCGATTAACTTTGAAAAGTTATATAAAATGACGGAAGCGACACTATTTGATAATAAAAATCACGATTTTCTTCAATTAGACGGATTCATCAAGAGAATGGTAACAAAGAACAAAGTACAAAAGTCTAAAATTATTAACGAACCACAAACAGAATGGATAAACAGACAAATTATTACAGAAATTAATGAGCGAAACCAATTATGGAAAAAACTAAAACAGAATCCCACAGATGAGGCATTAGAAAGTAATTTTAAAAATAAAAGAGATAATCTAAAACGAAGAATAAGGAGCACAAAGGACAAGTATTTCTATGGAGAGTTCATGAAGTGTACGAACAAACCTAAAAAGATGTGGAAGCTTATCAACAGTCTTTCAACTAACAAAATTGTTAAAAGTTGTATTCCCTCAAGCTTAACAACGCGTGAGGGTCAAGTAGTCACAGATCACATTGAAATATGTGAACATTTTAATAACTACTTTGCAAACATCGGAGAACTATTAGCTAACAATATCCCATCGAAATTTCACAATAACAATAATGACATATACACGCTGCCTAGACCTTCACCAAACACTATACATCATGAGCTTTCTGAATTCCCTTTATGCACTGCGAACGAAGTAGCTAAAATCATTGACAGTCTCGACACAAATACTAGCACAGGTATTGATGACTTAAGTACTAAAGTCCTAAAATGCATCAAAAGCTTAATTATTCAAAATTTAACTGACTGTTTAAATAAACTGTTAACCATAGGTTCCTTTCCAGATAACTTAAAAATTGCCAAAGTCAGTCCTATTTATAAAAGTGGAATAAAATCAGATCCGGGTAATTACCGCCCTATCTCAGTGTTGCCAGTACTATCAAAAATCCTAGAAAAAATTATTTATAAAGGACTTAATCAGTACTTAACAAAAATCAACTTTTTATATCAAAACCAGTATGGTTTTCGTCCGAAGTCGAATACACTTAGTGCCACTATAGACTTAATAACAACAATTAAAACAAAAATAGACCAAAAAGATGTCGCGGTTGGAGTTTTCATTGATTTAAAAAAAGCATTTGACACGGTTAGTCACAGCTTACTTTTAAAAAAAATGCAGAGTATTGGCATCACTGGGGCAGCGTATAAAATGATTCAGTCATATCTGTCTAACAGATACCAGGTTGTAAAAATTGTAAACTATGAAAGTTCTCCTCAATCTATAACCTTCGGTGTACCACAAGGATCAATCCTTGGGCCTTTGTTATTCCTAATTTACGTTAATAATATCTCACAGCTTAACTTAAATGGTCAACTTACATTATACGCAGATGACACTTGTATGTTTTACTTTGGACACGATCTCAATCTAATTATTCAACAAGCCCAAGAAGATTTGAATACCTTGCATGAATGGTTTCAATATAACCTTCTTACTATTAATATTTTAAAAACGTCGTATATAATTTTTTGCGCTAAAAATAAAACACTTCCGAACCACGCCAACCTCCATGTAAATGGACAAATACTCAAGAAAGCTACCCAAGAAAAATATTTAGGGCTGACACTGGACAAAAACTTAACATGGATTCCACACATACAAAGCATAAAGAATAAACTAACGTCACTAGTAGGATCGTTACACAACATAGCAAGATGTATTCCACCAAAATCTCGAGCTCTGATCTACAATGCTTTAGTAAAACCTCATATACTGTATCTTATTGAGATCTGGGGTATCGCGGCCAAAACTAATATAAAACCAATCCAAACAGCACAAAATAAAATAGTAAAAATTCTATATCATTATGACTTTTTAACGCCATCTGAAACTATATACAAAGAAACTAAAATAAAAAATATCCGGCAATTATATATGTATAACACTTGCATACTTATATATAAATTAATTAATAAACTCATTCATTCACACATTACTTTCACAACAAAAGGTGAAATACAAAAATATTCATCTCGGCGCGCGAACCACCTAGTTTTACCAAGCATTAGAACGAACTACGGTAAAAACAGCTTAACGTTTGCAGGAGTACAACTATATAATGCACTTCCAAATGATGTGAAAGAGGCGACTTCGCTTAACATCTTTAAAAAAAAGCTAAACGATCATATATCAAATAAAATTTAAAAACTATAGCTTGTAACTTGGACCGCTCGATTTGCAATCTGACTTTTATTACCTATATGCAGTGAACTCGTCAACCACACGCCCGGACTTTTTATTTTTAAGTACCTACATCGGGTTTTTATTAATTTTCATTAATGTAAACTAACTTTTCTCATGTAAGTGACATGTATGTGTTTTTTTTGAGAAATAAAGATCTTTAAACCGAAATATATTATTGTCTCTACAATTGGTTACAGTTAACCAATTTACCTGTACAGTTAGCAGAGGTGCTACTTTCCATTTAAAAGAGCACTCTAAGTTTAAGATTGGTAGCAATCCTATTTTTCTAAACTAAAAACGTAAGTTTGTCGTTTGAATAGGTTAAGCATTTTATAAAGTTATAATATTGAGGGCCGAGAGAATTTCCTAATGTTCTTATAAGTGTGGGCACTAATTCATTAATCTTCATAGCTATGGTATACAACTCAGGTATCATGAGCAAGTTAAGGCACTGACGCGGGTGGTATCTATCTGGTAAACGACTGAGGCAACTCAAGCAATCCACATGATAAACCCATGCATGTTGTATGCTTAGCGCCAGCCAGTGTCCTTGCATGCGCGAGAACCGGACAAACCCATATAACTGTAACGCAATGTTTTACTCACGCGCATGTACTCACAACGTTTCAAGAGATGGTAGTAAGGCACCAAGTCGCTATTGGACTATATTATTTGCGTCCACGTGCTACGGTTTTCTTCTACATTGAGCTTCCGAGAACTTACATACTAACACATACCAACCTACATACATACATATACACCCTATCCACTACCACTTCAATTTACTAACTACAAAAGCTCAAAAGCTGTGTCAGTAGCAAAGGCTTTTTTACGGTATTTCTGCGGGATTTTATCACATAAAGCACGGTATCGATCACGTTCGTTAAAATAACATCACACAAAACTCAGATTATACAAGTAATGGCATTTGATAAAGCATAAAGAAAAAATACACCCCAATTTTACCCTGGCTTCCTTTAATCTCAAAATCGATTGAACAGAGATCAGCTGTCGTGTTTAATGGTATACTTTAGGCTTTCCGGAAAAGTTTGTGCACAGATCGACGTTAATTAAAAAGTTGTGTTTGGATTTCATCTACTTTCACTGCGACAGAGGAATAGACAATGACATCCAGAGATAATAAACAACATTAAGTGGTACGCGGGTAACTGTTTATGGTGCACCCGAACTTGGCAGATTTTTCCTCCGTACGTTTGTTAGCCTTTATCTTTACTACCTTTGTGCTTTGGGAAAAATATTGTTAGGTCGGATGGCTGGAGAGGTATGTAATGACATTGCGGTTACGTTGCTTTTTCCTTGTTCCACATCAGGTAATGGGCTCGCGATAGGATTTGAATTATTTCATGCGACAAATTATACTTCGAGAGATATAGACAATTTTTTTATGTAAATGTTTGTACAAGTAGGCGGTATAATTCTGATATTAAGAGCGACTGTACAGTTGTATGAATAGATTTTTATTGCTTAATTTCATAAGGATATAACTTGGTTGGGTGTTTGATGTTTATCTTTTATATAGTGGATGCAGCCAAAGATGACATTACTGCAGGCAAAATAATGGCACAATAATCTAATATGTTTCTTAAATTATATTTTACATATTTGCGCTACTGTATTGTTTAAAATTGCAACTACTTCTTTCAGGTAAATTTAAGTCATGTAACAGTATACCGTGATTGCTAAATATGGCCATGACCCCAATGAAAAACATCTTAGACCCACGGGTCATTTAATTGTACAGCGGCTCATCCAACGTTACGAATAAGTGTGTATTCACTTACAAATATTTATTTTGCAACCTAAACAAATTATTTACTTAGGTATCAGGATGATAGATCATCGAAATACACGAAAACGATATTTATACTATTACGTAGAAATGTCCGGTGGAATCTCTATTCGGCAAACAAATACGAATAAGTATTTCCCGATAAAATATTCGTGATGAAGTTTTTATCACCATGTTTATTTTTAATCGATTTTGTAAATTCACTCATCGTACGCACCACAATATTATCTTTAGATATTACCAGACCCTGTTGTTTTATATTGTATAAAAATACAGTAAGTAGGTTAGCAGCTGCCGTCAGCCACAATATATAGAAGCGAATAAACAGCTTTGCGTAAGTTATTTCTTCATTATGATCCAACCAATCTCCGCTCATATATCGAATATCGATAATATCCTCAGATAGGGCTAGTCAACATAAACATTAATTACAATGTGGTACACATGGCCGGGCCGAGAGTATAACTGACGAACAACAATATTGGAGATTAACTCAAACAGCGGCGTACAGTCCAGGGCGCGTAATCACATCTGTGGCGTCCAATGTAAGCGGCCCAAACAAGAGCCCTGTTAAATTGGGTCCCGAAATAATTTAATTATAGGCCGACGATCGCGAAACAATTTTCGGGCAATATTGACTTACTCGATCAGCGCTGCTGGCTAAATCGAATTCTTACCCCTAATAGAATCATTAAAGCCAAAGACAATGAACAATGAATCGTTTCAGCTTTTATATTATTTTATTTTTGGATATCCAACAGAGAGGAAAATTTAAATATTGATTGAGGTCGGCCACATAAAAATGTTGGCTTAATTGAAAGGTTCTGTTTCTTATTTCACGATGACCTTTTACAGATGGAGTATTGTAATCGCAGAATGCCGTTTGGCTATGGTGAATGATCAAAGCGGCTTTCTGCGAGCCGATCGTACAAAACGTATTAGCGTTCTTTATTGTGGAGGCCTCGGTATTCCTTAATTCGTTTATAGATTTTATCAATACAGTTCATTTAAAACCCGTCCCTTTTGTTTGGTTTGTGGCAGTACCGAGCGGGCTCAAAATTAGCAGGACTCTAAGGGGTGACTATATAACTGATAAAATAATGTTGAATCGTTTAATGTTTCATATTATTTATTAACTTTAATAAAAATTAAAACTATTTCTGTACAAGAAATAATAATTATTGTGTTTCTTGTAGATAGTCAATACTACTTGCAACGGAACTAGAACTTACAATAAATTCGGCAGGTAGAGGAGTAAAAACCTGCAACACTATTCTGATTCATATTTTGGTTAGGCGAGGTGATCATTTATACCACAGCGTGATATACCTATGCAGTCCACTTACTAAAATAAAACTAAATTTTAAAGTGTCTTGTTAAAGTATAATCACCTTCTTTATTGTACTTAATTCTTTCAAAGCAATAAATAAACTGCTCCGTTTCTAGTTTAAAACCAATTGTTAACTAATAAAATTGGTTCGATGGAAATAATAAAATTGGATTATTGAAAATCTAACTAATATTATAAATGCAAATATGAGTTTATTTATTAAGCTTGCACGCCTTAACTACTCGACCCATAATTATGAACTCGTAATAACGATTTCAGAGGTACAGGAAAAAAAGGATATCTTTCCTCTAGGAAAAAGTACTTTTCCTGAGCGAGCGAAGTCACGGGCAAAACGTAGTGTATGATAAAATTAATATTACATATATAGAATATATCTTAACTTATAGGTATATTATGTACGTTTACCCATTATTTCATTGTTATAACTGAACATACAGCGTCTTCTATCTTGACAAAGTGACTTAAGTGCGCGATGCGTCAGACGCAGCCACCGTTTGCGCGGCAGGGGACTCGACGACAAACTGCTTTCAAACTTAACAGAATTTAACGTCCTACTTCGGGGCAAAATGCACCAATAGCGTCAACAGAAAATATATCGAGGATTTTCAGTAATATATGGTAGTGTCACATGCACACAGTTGATAAAAATTGTATCTTTTACTCTATTTATAGACTGTCGGTTGTCGAAATAAAGTGTATATTTTCACTATTTATAGACTGTCGTAGTAATGGAAAAGGATCTTTTCTCAAAATGAGAGATGAGAGGGTTATTGTCTTCTACGCTAGACAGGTGCACATTGGTAAATATTTCGAGAACATTATGGAGAATGTTCACGAAAGAGTTCCTGATACAGACTCCAGACTTTGTTCTAAAAGACAAATAGCAAACAATCACCACTCAGTTGGTACCAAATGCCAAAAATAGCTATGAAGACCCAAAAAGCAAAGGCGGCATAATCAGGATTTTCTTTAATATCGGATCTTACCTGCGGCATCCGGGATAAGGCACAACTAAAACATGGAGGACTCTTTAATAAATATGCAGATTAACTCACGTTGTTCTCCTTCTATCTACTTGAAGTTTAATATCTCGGTCAAATATTAATTACTCTTTGCATTTTGTATAGGTCATAAGCTATATTGAACGTAGTCATCGTAGTACTGGTCTAACCCAGCTTTATCCAAGCATTGGCGAATAATTATTTATGCATAAATGCCACTAATCCAACCAACCAGCAACCTCGTTAGAGCGGCTACAAAGTGAGTTGCAAATTGCACTATCTTGCTTGTCACGGGCTGACTTTTAAACAATAGGCAATCATTGACAGATCGCAAGTCGATCACATATTACAATGCATTATTATGCCTGCCCACTGCAGTCTCTTACATTCGCATCAGATGATAAATCGCATCTGTCACATAAACTGATAGTCATAATGATATCCAAACATAATGATGAAATGCGTTCACGCTTGTACAATTTGTTAACCTTGACATTTAAACTGTAGCTATGGAAGTGAATCTACCTTACGAATACGTACCACAGATCCAAAAGGCTACACAAGCTATGAAATATGCAAACCGTTCCGCGAACGAATATTGACGCTCCAATTACATAGAGAGGCGTATGTCTGTAGCATGGCTGTTCTGTCGGCCATGTTCGTATTGCTGTCATGACAAAACAAGTAAAAATAGGAAAATAATTGACGAATTGGACGCGAAGTGCTCTACAGAAGGCATGCATGAACGTTTTTTAACGAATGAATGCCCACGAAAATTGGTTTCGTTACAATATACACGGGTATAGGTTGTGCCGAAACGAAAACTGCGTGTATTTGTCTCGATTAATCAATCCTCTTGATTGTATTCTGTGGCTTATTTGTAATCACAAGATTGGCAAGTAATTACGTTGAGCCATGTATTCATGTACTCATGGCCAGTACAAAAATAAGAATTGCAAAAATGTTTCAATTATTGATGATAAAAATACAACCGTGCAGCAGAGCTTCGATTCGTAATCTCGGCAATCAGTATCGCTGACTTGACTTGACTGAACTACTGTTGATAGGTTGTATTTTCCCTAAATATAATTTGCTCATTTGTGATTTACGGGCTGTCGAGATTAGTACTTAGTAATGATGATCATCATCATAATAAGTTTATAAATAAAAATACTTGTGGCAAGAGACTGCGTGTAACTTAATTATTAAAGCGGCGATGTAACCGAGCTTCTGTTTAATAGCTGTAATTTTTCCTATATCCTATGGGACCCATATAGATCGAATTGAGGCAATATAAAGGCGGTTTGTTAAAGCGCTATGTTCGAAGTTAGGCTTAAGACGTAAGATAAAAGAGTACAATGCTCAACTTCAGGAGTTCAAATCATTACCCTAGCAAAGGAGATGGATAAGTAACTTGTGTACTCTGTTCAAAATTGTAAATGGCTTGTCGGACACTCAACTCGTCGAGAGATTGAAATTCAAAACGCCATTGCGATCTGTGCGCACACCACAACTTTTTGTAATACCATCTAGCAACAATCATGTTTCGCATAATATCACAATATCTAGAATGTGTAATCAATATAACCGTATATGCTGTCAAATAGATATTTTCAATGATAATTTGAATGTATTTAAAAGCTCTCTTCTTAAAAATAATATGTACAAACCCTTCAGATCCTAAACGTTTAATTACTGCCAATTAGTAATACAATTGTGTAACCATGTCTTACTATAAATCTATGTATTCAATTATATATTGCCTATATCTGATTATTTATTACTGTTTATCATTTCACTGAAGTTCTATTTCTATATTTGTGAATGATGTGTATAGTTTTAAGTGGACTGGACATTTGAAGATGTACTGTGTTCAATTTATTACTATATGATTACTGATCTGTTGTCTGTAACTGTATCACGTAATAATAAAAAAACAATAAAAATTATTTGCGTTGGACAGCTAAATGCACTGTGTACTCCTAAAAAATCTTGTTTTATATTTTTATATTCCTAATCTAGAACTGAAGCTAACAAAGTATACGACGTTAGTTAGACACAGTTAATTTAAAAGAAATGCAGATTACAAGGATTTATTTCGTTTTGCTAAATGAGTTCGGAGTTGATGCAAATAAGTGGATTAATACTGGACGAACTTTAGAGCGGGTAGTATTACTTTAAAATACTGTGCACTGCTGAACTGAGACATTATTACTCTTTAACTAAAACGTTTAAACATTTGTGTTAAAAAGGCAAGCTTGTTCAGTTTTCATAGACAGTGCAGGGTTAAAATTTTAATTTATAAGTTTCAAGGATTAAGTTTGGAAAATATAAGACTGGCTTGGTGGCGCAGCGGTAGTGTATATGACTGCTGTGCATGAGGTCTCGGGTTAAATTCCCGGGTCAAGAAAAGTATTATTGGATATTTCTGTCAAACATTTTTCATTACCAGCATGGGGTCTGGAACTGTTTCTGGTAAATGGCAAGAACGCTTTTTAATACGTGAGACCTAAAGTCTTAGTTGGCGTAATGTGGGTGAAATATATATCTCTTTGGAGATTTAAGGCATGATATTGTGTATGTGTACGTAAAATTAGGAGGTAGATGACATAACTATAAAGAGATCAATTATCCACAACTGCGTAATAAATTCAAATTTCAAATTTATTTTTCCAAAAAAAATGGTTGACAATTTTGTTATAAAATTAGTCAAAATATATACATCATGTTTCACCTGTCTGGCGGCATCCAAATGTTTTACAATGTTCTTACTCATTAATCATTATTTAATTGTTACCATTTCACAAAATTATATCACTCTCATAAAATTATACCTTCTTATCCCTAGCCTTTATTATTCGCAAGTCACTTAGGGTCAACTTTTCTGGTCTAACCGGATTTGACTGGATATCAGTTTTTACACGGAGCGGCTGCCACCTGACCTCCGCAACCCGAAGACTAACGAACGATACCGTAAGGCTAGACCAGTGTCAGGATATTATAGGGTACTGACTTCCCAATAACGACTGCCATAGATGTTAATGGCAGCCGAGACCGACGGCTTAACGTGCTCTCCGAGGCACGAAGCAGCCGATAATTATCAATCA
This sequence comes from Catocala fraxini, assembly GCA_930367265.1. Classification (NCBI taxonomy): domain Eukaryota; kingdom Metazoa; phylum Arthropoda; class Insecta; order Lepidoptera; family Erebidae; genus Catocala; species Catocala fraxini. The sequence continues at coordinate 9,859,994 of OV884026.1, read as the reverse complement.
ATACGTACATAATTTCGAAAAGTCATATAACTTCCAAAAGTAATAGGTGCGCGACGTGGGTTCGAACCCGAGACTCTCTGCATTGGGGTCTGCTGGTCTCCCCACTGAGCTATCGCTGCTAAATCTCATATATCTCATAAAAATATACCATTATCACAAAATTACAGGTATTGTACAAAATTATAGTATTATATTATATTATTATATTCATGGATGTCAACAATTAAGAATACGAACATTATTATTAGCGAGGTACCTTTTAATAAATATCTTTATGAAGCCAAGTTGAACTATATTGTAAGATTTATTTGTAAAAGCCATAAAAATGCTGTATATTTAGACATGGACTATTCAAAATATATACCAAAAGGTTCAAATTATGCTCTAAATGCAGCTAGATTGATTTTAAGAGAAATTCTCAGAATAGAATACTGTAGAAATTATCATCAATACTTAAAGGTACAGCAAATCAATGCATTAAACCACACTGTTTACATTGATAAATGTGTACAAACAGAGCCCATATTACAGCAAATCAATGCATTAAACCACACTGTTTACATTGATAAATGTGTACAAACAGAGCTCATATTACAAACACCGGATAATACAATATGTAACAATTTGCCCGAGTCAAAAAACAACAGTGTAAACCAGTTATTTCGTTCATAAACATCTGAATGTACTTCACCAGAACATAAACGGCTTACACAGCAAATCAGATATGCTGACTGTAATATTAGACGAATTATACGTAAAGGGTGTTTTAGTAGACATCTTATGTATCACAGAGCATAATATGATAGAAGGGGATGAAAACCTTTCAATTGTACCAGGTTATAGATTAGTGTCTTACTATATGAGATCCAGCAGGCATGGAGGATCCTGTATTCTGGTAAGAAATGAATATCAATGTAAACCACTTGCAGAAATTACCAAAATGTCTATTACAAACATAATTGAATGTTCTGGAGTTGAATTAATAAATCTTAAAATAATTATTCTTTGTATTTATAGGACACCAAGTAGCAGTGCTAGCTCAATTAACACTTTCCTGTTAATTTTAAGTAAGATCCTAACTAAATTGTGTACAAAAGGTAAAAGACTAATACTATGTGGTGACTTTAACATAGATGTATTAGAAAAATCGATGACGAGCAATAATTTCGTAGAATTACTCTTGAGCTTTAATTTGGTACTTCAGTTTCATCAGCCGACACGTAAGGCCAGTAATAAATGTATAGATAACATTGCCCATAATATCAGAGGGTGTCAGGGCCAAATAATAGAATTCGCCCTTTCAGATCATAGTGCCCAAATAATAACATGTCCGGTAAGGAAGGTTAGTTTATTAAAATATTGGTACACTTTCAAACGTCTCTATAACAAAAATAACAAAGAATTGTTTTGTAAATATTTGAGACAAATTTCTTTTGATCCTGTTTATGAATCTAGTGACCCTAATGATTCTTACGAGATATTTTTGGATTTGTTTTCTGTAATATATAATCTTTGTTTTCCAATCAAGAAATTTCGGGTCCGTTCTACAACTAGGCCGAAATGGCTATCAAAAGGTATACAAGTATGCAGTAAACGAAAACGAGACCTATTATGGAGATATAGAACAAACTCTAACGAAGAAAAATAAAAATTTGATACATATGCTAAACGTTATAAAAAAATTATAACTCTAACAAAAAAGGTTCAAAATAATCATTATATCAATTCTTCTAATAACAAATGTAAAGCGACTTGGCAGGTTATAAATGATATAAAAAATAAATTTCCTAATGAGGGTGTTGAGAAACTCATTATCAATAGAGAAATAATTACCGACCCCAAACGTATTGCAAACATTTTTAATAACCATTTTGCAGAAACAGATACAAGTAATAATAATACACACATATTCAAATTACCCTCTCAAATAAAGTACAACAATAAGTCAGTATTTCTCTCGCCCACAATACCCCACGATATATTAAAAATAATATCTTCTTTGAAAAATACATTTAGCGCAGGTTATGACGGTATAATCACAGAAGTGGTAAAAAACGTAGCAGTTGAGATCGCTTCACCTTTAAGCCACATAATTAATATTTGTATCGAACATGGTGTTTATCCCGATAAACTAAAAATTGGAGTGATTAAACCTATGTATAAAAAAGGTAATAAAACTGCAACTAATAACTATAGACCAATAGCTTTACTATCTATATTTTCAAAAATATTTGAGAAATATATAACTGCCTATATAACTTCTTTGAAACTAATAACATTTTCACAACATGCCAATACGGATTTAGAAAAAACAAATCCATAAATTTAGCAATATTTAATTTTTTACATGAGGTTTTAATAAATATGGATAAACGAACACCAATAGCAGCACTTTACATGGATATGACAAAAGCATATGATCATGTCCAGCATGACATTTTATTAAAAAAGCTATATGCATACGGAGTAAGAGGTAATGTTTATAGCCTAGTCGAATCATACCTTAGTAACAGAAAACAGCTTACCGAAGTAAAAAGGCTAAATATATCTAAAAAAACAGAAGAAACATTTAAATCTGCTTTTAAAAATGTCTCAATAGGAATTCCCCAGGGAAGCATACTGGGCCCGCTTTTATTCCTTATTTATATAAATGACATGCCCACAATAACAACACACAAAATGACATTGTTTGCCGACGATAGCACAGTACTGTATACCAATAATACTAAAATGAAACTAGAATATGACATAAATAAATCTTTGACATTAATCATAGAATGGCTTTATAGGAATAACCTAAAAATTAATTTGGATAAAACGAAAATAATGTTCTTTAAACAACGTAATAATATAGAAAATAATTTGAATATTACTTACTTAAATACAAATATAGAAGAAATTAACAACACAAAATTTTTAGGTATGTACATTGATAATAAAATAAATTGGAAATATCATACTGAATATATTTGCAAAAAGATAAGCCAATTTTCATATGCCCTCCATAAATTAAGTAAAGTAGTAAATCGACCTGCGTTACTTACAGCTTACCATGGCTACGTCGCATCTACGCTACGTTACGGGATAATCTTCTGGGGTAACTCAACAGAAAGAGAACGGGTATTTATTGCACAAAAGCGTTGTATCAGAAGTATGTGTAATTTACAACAAACAGATTCCTGCAAGCCGTATTTTAATGAATTAAATATTTTACCCTTACCCAGTTTGTTTATTTATGAGACTTCAATATTTATAAAAACAAATAAGGGCCTATTTGAGCATCGTCATAGAGAGCGTCATAAGGACAAGCTGGCCATAGTTGCCAGTAACACACAGTTAATGCATGAAAGTATGTTTTGTTTGGGTCCACGTATATATAATAATATACCATTACAGATAAGAAATATAAATGAAATACCTATCTTTAAAAAGAAACTCCATAAATGGTTAGTAACCAAATGCCACTATTCACTAAAAGAATATTTAGAAGATAAGGAATAGCAAAAAAATGCAGACAAACTATTCAAACAATTTGTTAATAATTAAAAATTATCTATAAAAATGTATAATTTGGATATGAATTCTTTTAAAATGGTATATAATTTTAATAAATTTAATTTAATAATTTTATTTGTTATTAATATGTAATATTGTTTTAATTTGAATTTTATAAATGGTAATGCAATTTAATGTAATGAATAATTATCTGTATTAGGGTAAAACATGTCTCTATTTTATTTTTTAATTTGTATATTATGATTATATTGTATGCCTAAGTGGCGGAACACAGCTGATTTATAACATATTTGTGTAACATCCTCTGTACCTGTGATTCACAATAAAATACTTTGAATTTGAATTTGAATTTGAACACATTAAAAATTTCAAATAAGTAAAAGCAATGAATAAAATAATTAATAAAAATCTTTTTAAGTTACAAATACTCTAATTGAATAAAAACACTTTTCTACGAGCCATTTTTGTAATCTATATCTAAACAAATCTACTGGGAGTTCTTCTATAGTTTTAAGATACGTGTGTTACTTGGTACCTGTGGCTGCAGGGATGGCGTGTTTTAGTTTAATTTGCCGTCTTGCCAGTGTCACTGCGGCGTATATTGTGGGTTCAATCGGAGATAAATTGTTTGGTCCATAAATAGTTATTCTGAGTCTAGGTTCTTTGTGTCCGTTCTTTGAATGTTTGTAAAGTCGTCGCGATACAGGAATTATAAATATGATGGAATTATAATAATAAATCGTTTATTTCAGACAAAGAACATAAAAGTCCAGACAAGAAAAGTTATTAATTTACACAATTATTTATACTAGCGGTCGCCCCGTGGTCGAAATTCGACCATAATTTATTTAAATTTAAAGTTTGGTTTGTTATTAAGGTTTTTATTGACTGGGTCGTACCGTGATGTTATATAGTCTCTTTCACGATGAATAAGCAATCCACATCCAACAATAAAATAATTTTCCAATTTAAACCAGTAGTTCCTGAGATTAACGCGTTCAACCAAACAATCAAACTCTTCAGCTTTTTAATATTAGTATAGATTTATCAATCGAAACTAAAATTGGTTCAAGTAATACCACGTGACCTTGAGGTCATAGGTCATAGTCATTTCGGGGGTTTATCGACTATGCTAAGTCGAATGGCGTTGACCGCGAGTCTCTAGCTCTTACGGTTCTTGAGTTGAAACTTGTATAACAGACAGACGGACGGACGGACAAAGCTGTTGTTTAAGAGTTTTTTTCGAACTCTAAAAAGGATAAAGCTTCCGACAAGTTTGGATCCCCAAAAAGTAACACTCCGTTTCAGAGCATCTGGACTCGGATAGGTTAGTTTAGTGGGCTACTCTGCTATGCACCGCCTCTGCCTTACCTTTCGTGGTCTTTTTGCCCACTCATAAATAGGCGTCCAGCGAAACGAGGCTCCGATGCAATATTTTAAAGTTAGAACTACTTTTGATCAAGATCTTTTTTCGTCAGTTGAAAGTACATACAATTCTAAAGTATTATACAGATACTAGTGTAGTTAATCGTTACAAAGATAATAAACGTAGCCTATCATACTAATTCGTCCCTTGTTAGACAAATCTTTAGTCAGCACAAAAGCTGGGAAGACAATGCAATCGTGATTATTAACAGCCTATATTTATTACATTTCGATTGTTTGTCAACCGTCTAAGCAATTATTCGCTTGTCAATGCCAGGCAGGGGTGGTACAAATAACTTTATCTGTTTCGAGATTACGGATGTCCGCACAAATTAGTACCATAAGGGCTCTTTTCATAACTGTAATTGAATACACCAACGTAGTGAATCAAAATGAGTCTTATCAACCGTATAATGCGTTCCTCTGTGTTATATAATAACCAATGCAGAGTTGGTGCAATGACCAGGACTTATTGAGTATTGTACACGCATAGTCATTGCCCCACGGTTATATTCCCAAGATGGATAGGCAAAGGTATATAACATATGTACATACATTTCATAGCCATGGTTTTTAGGCCGTCCAGATTAACATAATACTGTCTTATGTTCATGCGAATGTTATACATTGAAATTAAACTACTTTATACAGATTTTGTCACGTTGTTTACACACACTTTTATTACATAATTGCTGTTTACCGGGCACACTTCCAGACTCTGGGCTGTTATTGAAAGTATCTTAATAGGAAATCCCAATAACACTGTGTCCGGCTCAGGTATTGAACCCTGGACCTCATGCACAGAAAACGGAGTCAATCCCACCGGGGCAGTAGTGTATGTTTGTAAAAGGTTGTGTGGTAGCTTTTTGAACCGTTTTTTTACTCTACTCTAGATTAATATGTGTAAATGCTGGGTAATACTGCATTAAAAATTCAAATGTATCTAAGTAAAATCTTTGTGGTGGTAAATATTATTGACAGTTTTGCTCTTTGTGGTTTTATCTTTTTATAAAAGCACTAGATTTTGTCCGCGGCTTCACATTGTTAATCAAAATTTTGTTAATAAAATTCTATCCGTCGAGGACAGTAGTTTTTGCCTGGATGAAAGGTAGCCTATGTTGTATTCTGTACCCCTAACAACAAACAAACTAGTATTAGCATTTAAAATATTAGTTAGATTTTACAATCGCATAACAAAAAAGCGGTCTAAAAAGGACGAAACAAGAAAATCATTCAGATAGAAATTCAGAAATGCATAGCTACAAAAATGGTCAAGGTAGAGCTATGGTACCACCCACTGTATACCTACCCTGTTTGTTTAATGGAGGTGTTCCTGGCACCCACATAATCATAGTAGGTATACAGTAGGTGCGACCACGGCTCTAACTTCACCATTTTTGTACCTATGCATTTCTGGATTTCTATCTGAATTATTTTCATATTTCGTCCTTTTTAGACCCCTTTATTACGTAGTTGGGTTATAGCTTTATAAACGTTATTTTTTAATTTCATACTTTTTCGTAATATTTATATAGGCTTTGTCACCTGGGCCATTATTACGAATCTATCGACACCTCATTCACTAAAATCGGTTCAGTAGTTTAGGCGCTACGGGTGGAAAATACAAACATACATACACAGACTGCCAAAATGATTACCCTTCCTTTTGGCTTCGCCGTAGTCGGGTAAAAAGGCAAGTTATGTTGATTCAACAGTTATTGCAGTTAATATCAACTAAATATATTTTGAAGGAAGTGAGTCTTTACAAACCATAATATTGACTCTTTAAATAATCAGAGTGTGCAGTCACAGTTGCCGTTACGTGTAGCCATTACACGTTGCGTGCAGCCGGACGATAAAACATCTAAGTCAAGTGAAGTATAGACCTGATCGACTCACCTGTATAGCAAGTGGGCCGACACTATCGGACCCGGAGACCCGTAGGTGGTTATAGTTATAAAACATTTGAACAGCATTACACCAGTAAATGGTCTCGTTGTAAGGAATCTGTGTGCAGAATTTCAAGTTGCAAGACCATGCTGTTTGTACTCATATTTATACATATATACTCATATTTCAGTCAGTCAATCAAACAATTTCTCCTTTTAAAGGTAAATATATTTTTTTCTGAATGAACGATATGCCATGTCCTTTTCTATACTTCTGACAACGTGTATGCAAAATTTTATGCGGAGCAGTCAAGTAGTTAAGGCGTGAAAGTGATACAAACAAACAAACTCATATTCGTATTTATAATATTAGTTTTGTCAGTTCGATTCCCGGATCTGGAAAGGTTTTATTCGATTTAGCAGTTAATAAATTCTTATTACCAGCATGGAATCTGGGATAGTGCCTGGTAGACTGCAATAGACTTGACCTCTATTTCTTAAGACCTATGATCAGTTAAATTGGCGGCCTCGATGGCGTAGTGGTTAGTGTAACCGTCTGCCACGCCTGAGGCCGCGGGTTCGATTCCCGCTCAAGTCAAACATTTGTGTATGAACATGGATGTTTGTCTTGGTCTGGGTGTTTCTATGTATAATATGTATGTATTTACAAAAAATAAAGTATATATATGTATGTTTATCCATTGTCTCGTTCCCACAGTACAAGCTCTGCTTAGTTTGGGCTAGATGGTGTTGTGTGTATGTGATAGAATATTATTATTATATTATTATTATTAACTAAAGGCAAAATGTGGGTGTAACTAATACGCCTCTGCTTACTCCTTCAGCGATACAGACGTAAGACTATGTATGTATTCAGATGCAATACTGCAATTTGTATATGGGAATCAAATGCGAAATTACTATAACGTTTACTACAAGTACTAAATGAATAAATAAGTACTGCAAAGTTATGCCACGACACTAACTAGTCCAACATAAAGTCAATAAAGTCGAATTGAATTCAAATTAGACCACTTTTATTATTAATACCATTAACTTTGTTTTTCAATTTAATTTCTAATTAAATCCCGCATAATTTAAAATATATAGCAGCATCTTTAGTTGCGAGGGGTTTTACTTAGGGGTGGACCGAACGTGGATTTCTGCGAATACGAATATTCGGCAAAACTTTTACCGAATTTAATATTTAGCACTATTTATTTCCGTACCTAAACAGTTCAAGTCAGCAGGACTACCGTGACAGGTAAATGCGGTAGTTTCGGTCCTATTATTGGTACTATTGGTACCATGAAAATCATGAAGTAACGCTTAGATCGTCCTAAACTCTACAATCAAGTGATCCAAAGCAGGGAGTATTGTTACTTTACTAAATTTATCCAAAGAAACTCTGCAGTAGGCAGAATCTTAATATTTCGTTCGCCCGAAGTTTCAGACAGACATTGTCATGGTTGACTTACATCACTTGTTTACGGACAGCGCATTGGCGTCGGATTGATGTAATGGACATTTAATTATTAATATATTGGAAACCAATTATAGCTTGCAATGCATAATCTTGAACATTTGAGACTACATTAAGTTTAAAGTAAAAGTATGATCAAAATCCGTGGAGATGTTGTAAATTAATTATGCTACTCTTTATTACGGTAATATATCATTAAACATTTAATAACGATTTATAAAGAGTACGCTGAGTCTGAAATCCAAAATCAGCTACATATATTTGGTAACCATCTGTTTTATATATCGTTATTAGAAATAGAGCTACAGTATCACGTAACTACGAAGTAATTATCTCATATGCTTAAAACTATGGAAGACATTGCAATATAATCAATCTTACTTAGTTATATACAGCTTAATACAGTCTAGTATAGTATTATATTATCTGTGATACAGTTAAGACTTTGGGTATGACTTTGACAAACGATCGATGACATACGGTGCAGCGGTAGTAAATACAACTGTTGTGTATTAGGTAGGTCTCGGATACGAATCCTGGGTTTTTCTGACAATAAATTTTGAATATATGAAATAGGAAGTTGGTGTCGTTGAGCACCCCCGTGTCTAGAAAAAGAAGGTAAAGTCGTAACCCTTTCGCTTAATTTCTCTCCGGTCGTGTCGTATTACAGTGCCATCGGAGTATGAGCATGAGGATATAAAAAGTTGTGTTTGCGCATGCACTTGCGTACTATAATATTTCCTGCACAAATGGCAATTCTACGTTTTGATTGAAATTCTGTCTGGAGGATCTTAAGCCTGCTGAATATGCCGAACATTGAATATGAAACCAATATTCAGGCCATCCCTAGTTATTATTACGAACGGTATAAATCTTCTCTTAAGGCACATTTGCCGGCGCATTACGCCCACAGTTACTTCGAAACTAACTTTGTGCAACTTCCCTTCCTCTAACTATTAAGCGTGGATTATGGGATATTGAGGACCTTGTGGCTAAACATGTGTGGTATTAAAAACACATAATAGCTTTATGTTTATGTATATACAAATATGTTTATAGTAACGGTTATATAGTTGTAGGAAACTTCCTCTAATGGCGCGGTCTATATGCGCATGCAATTTTTGCATTGCATTTCTCATATGGATTACAAGCATGGCTGACTCGTGTCGATCATTTACACTATGCATACAATCGTAAGTGCTTCAAATGCGTATGATAGCCGCGTCGTGTAAAAATGTGCCTTATCAGAAGGAATTAATATAAATACCACAACTGTCGAAGACAGTTTAGCACTGTATGATGGATTTGTATATTAATAAAATACAAATAAAAAGACTTACGCATGTGTCTCTAAATATTCATCACTGGTGTTGTTGTTGTTGTATTAAAGAAAACTCTCGCACTAAGGATATCGTTTGTGTCGCGTCTAATTTTACAAAACATAAAAAAACGGATACAAAGAATCCTCGAACTCAAAACAATTATTTGTGGCTCACATAAATTTTAAATCTACAAAGTAGTGGCAGTGGCGCTCCTAACAGTTCAGCTCTACGCTATCTGTGCAGTTACCATTGTTCGCTACAATCAACTGATATTTTCGGAACATTAAGTCTGCATAGAGAAATAATATCTAGCGTTAAATCTTGTATCGAGAATACATTTACGCTAACTGGTATTATTCAGGTCCAGGCCTGTGTCTGTGTATCTTTTAAGATATACAAGCACAGGACTGGACCGGCCAACTATTCATGAATCGAGGTGACCGATTAAAGTATACCACTATACTACGCAATCAAGAAAGTTACCGGCAAGTTTGAACAGGCTAGAGTCTACGTAACAAATACTGGCAATCGCCTTAAAGTTATAATTGTATTATAATCTCAATAAGAATTGTCAGAATTGAACACAAATGTATTTGTTTAGACTGCACGGATGGCGTAGTGATTTAAGTTGTCGCTTCGCCAATGCCACTGTGGTGTGACTTCGATTCCTTTACGAGACAAAAATTGTCTACCACAAAAATAATAAAAATTAATGAAATTTGTTGTGTCAAATTATGTGTTAGTAATTTGTACAAAAAGGTATTTTCGGAGTCTTCTTTTAATATAATGCATATAATAATAGTAAATTAATCTAGGATACATTATTTTAAATTTACAATTTACAAATTTATACTTAAAATGAGTGTGTGCGTGTGGGTGTAGCTGTGTGTGTGAGTGTATGTGTGTGTATATGTACCTACCTATACATATATATACATACCTATATGTATATATATAATTCCGCGTGTTGTAGCAACGCTTCTATGTCCTCATATGTAAGTGGTTTTATTCACTTAACTAGTGTTTCTTTGCAATCATAATATTTTTTTTGTGAATGTATATGTTTTTATTTATTTTATTATGCAGGGTGATTTTGCAATCGTGTAATTCCTTTTAATCACGCATTGTACTGGTGAAATAGAATACCCTTGACCATATTTTTTTGTAATTAGAATTATGTTTTTGGAGAAATTAATGTACGAATTTTTTTCGTAAAATGGTTTCAGATAGTCATGTGTTAACCACTCGACACAATCTTAATATTTAAAAAAATAATATAACAATAACTGATGTCGTAAATAATAAGGGGCAATAAAAAGGACCGCCCGTTATTATTTACGACATTAATTATTGCTCCTTTTTTTTAAATAGTAATAAATTGAATTTGTTTCGGGTGGTTAACATATGACTATCTGAAACCATTTCACGAAAAAAAGGTACCTACATTAATATTTCCAAAAAAATAATTCAGGAATAAAAGAAGGTATGGTCAGGGTTATTCTATACCACCAGTAGAATGCGTAGTTAAAAGGCATTACACGATTTCAAAATCACCCTGTATAATATACAACTTTCTGACAGAGAGGACATCACTAATCTGATAAAGGCTAACAGTAGAATATCTAACTTTTTAAATGCATAATCTTTAGGAGTGCGCGTTGTACTCGTTCTAAATGTATGAATTTATTCTCCCCAAACCGGAATACAGTATACGAGCACAGATTGTACCAGTGCAAGGTATATTTGTGTTAGTAGATTTCTAGGAGGGGTTTGGTTATTAGCTAATAATTGTTCCGAGACTGGGTGTTCTTAGAGTCCGTTGTCAAAATTTTTGTAAAGTTCTACGAGCCACAGTATCTATTTGTAGTGTGGAAAACAAATAGCCAAATAAAAAAATTCGTCGCAAATTAACGCTTGTAAACATAAGCTTATAACGCTCATAGCCAGTTGCACTCACTGATCGGTAAACGATTAGCGAGGTTAAGCAACGTTGGGTGCGGTCAGTCTATAGATGGGTGACCGCTTAGTGCTATTTCATCTGAGCGTCTCCGTGCTTCGGAGGGCACGTAAAAAGTCGGTCTCGGTTGTTCTCAAATTGACAGCAGTCGTTAAGCCATTTCAGAGGCCTATGGGCGGCTTGAACAACTCTTGACAACAGGTTGGCCACTAACCACACGAAAAGAAGAATAAGCTTACCTATAATATTTTCGCTACTAGTAAATGACACAGTTACACTTATTAATGTGTAAGAAATCTTGTTTACGAAGCGATACAAAGAAAATGTAGTTGAATTAGTGACGTGTATTTGCCCAAACTATATTTATTTGCCTTTGATGTTATTAGAACGGTTTTCTCCGGTTCGTGTGTTCGGTAACTTGGTAAATCTGAGCATAGTCTCCTTTGTCACAACTAATTGGTTGATTAGGCTGAACGGCTATTCATTTGTGTAATGATGTACAGTGTCCTGGTTAGTCCCTTTTGTGTAGTAATTATGTTGTATAACACTTTAGTCCCGGCTTGAGTTACTACTAAACCCTATTTATGCATACATTGGTTTATCAAAGGAAATATTTATCAAATGTTGGTCGAATATTTGTAATATATACATTTTTGAAACATTTTGTTTACATAGAACAATACAGGTTTAGGTAACTAATAAAAAAAATTTTTTTTTTTTAAAGATGACGCCCGCTCTTTGATTAGTTTACAACAACATTCAAACAACGGACACAAAGAACACCCAGACTCGGAACAACCATTTGTGGATCGCACAAATTTTTGTCCCGTGTGGGATTCGAACCCACAACACCCGGCGCAGTGGCAGCGGCAAGATGACCACTTAAATTACTACGCCATCCATGCATTTTTTTAAAGTATTTTTTATCAGTTGATATTGGTTTGTCTTGTTATATTTTTTTGTTTTCAGTATAAGTAATAGAACCCTGCTTTTAAAATGGCTCACTGCTGGCCATGCACTCCCGCTTACCTATTATAGACCGTAGTCAACCACGGTAGCTGAGTATAGATAGATACAAAACTTGTACTTCTTTTAGTTATGAATTTAATTTATTGATAAGTTCATAATAAAACAGATATATATACCATGTGGCTATTACCTTAAAGCATTCATAATATGGTGTTACTACAATAATAATAATTGTGAAACTCTTCTTTTCTATAGGCTCGAAAGGTATTTTCCATTAGCACTTTTATTAATATTTAAGAGCTCCATGTAAATAAAAGCAAATCAAATTGTAATATAAATTCAATATTCATAGTAATAAGCAAAATCTCCCTTATATTAAGGGTCTGAGGGGTTTTCCTTTAAGTAGCATCGTTATATAACAGTTTAAGTAAAGTAAAAACTGCATTTCTAACGTACGTCGATATACAGTTTCATTGCAAAATGTTCCTTAAAATATATTTTAGCGAAACTATGCGGGTTGAACACGAGCAGGAAAGTTTAATCCCATCAACCTCTTTGCTTAAAGGTGGCTATCCTATGTACGTCAGCGTGGAATATCTAATAGCGGAAATTTGAAACTAGTTCACGTTAAACAGCGGGTGGGTCGAAGCACTTTCCTATATTAAAAGATTTCGCGAGTTTCGTGCACTTCGGACGGTAGCTTCAGGCGTGGGGCACAACACGCCTGCGTAAACCTTACTGCGTAACTCGCTTAGCTACTGTCGCCATGCGGAACAACACCGCACAACATTTTATTTATTGTTTTTTGTTTTTCCTTCTTATTTGGTTTTCTTTTTTGTTTTAATTATAGTAATTATTAGAAATAGTAAACACTTGTACTGTTAATATGTTGTGTTTTTATTGGTGTGTCTAATAAATTACTTTTCTTTCTTTCTTTCAAATCCGGATTAATTATGAACTTCGAGCGATTTCCTTTTAGATTAATTTCTTTAAATATATTATCAGTGGCAGTCGCCATTCGGTGTTAAGAATTGAGTTCTGATTAATTGCAGTAAGTTTCAATTTCCGCCATCGATCTGGAAGACGGTATCAGGTTTATTCATTTTTGAACTTCGGCGAACTTCAGGAGTCGGTTGTTGTTGGATCGTTTCTTAGTCACTTTATAAATTTGGTACGGTACCCATTTTTTTACTCATTTACTCGTTCAGAGTGACAATGAGATCGCATTTTTAAGCCGCCGCCTACAAGAAAATATTATTACAGCGTTACTCTTGTTGAATTACCTTCACGTAAGCAGCAACAGCGAAACTTTACAATTTAACTAGCGTTTGTCCGTGGCTTTGCTTGCTCGGGAACAGCGCTTTTTTTCTAAATGAAGAGTACTTCATATCATCTTCAGTACCCCCGAAAACGTGTATGCGAAATGTTACGATAATCAGTCAAGTAGTTGAAGCGTGAATGGAACAAACATTCGCATTTATAAATTAGTTAGGATTGCGGTGTATTTAAAAAACAACAAAACTGATTGTCATCTAGCAACGCCTTGTAAAGGGTTAACGTATTCAGGTCAAGAGCGGTTCATGGCAACCCTACTCTCAATAAACGTTACATCGTTTCGGCACGTATGAGAATCTTTTAACTTCTCCAGGAAGCTGTAATTTGAGTTTCAAAGACGTGAAGCGACTTTTTCGTGAGTTTTAATTATTCTTCATTTCCATGTTAATGAGGGTGAACCGTTTTGTCACAGACTTACGATCGTGATTAAAATACGTTTTCAAAACTTGTCACAAATTTATTCTAAATGCGTTGACATAGTTGTTTCTTGTAATGAAGTGCTCTAGTCAGTAAAGCTATTGTTACTATGTCTAATCGCTTCTTCTCTATATTTTAATACGACATAACTTTATTATGTGTTTCCACTTTTATATTTGTAATTTTATAAAATTGTTACATTACACAAGCTGAAATTGTCAATTAGAACAAAGCTTGTAGATACGATAGCGACAACCCTTGCGATTGGTTAAACGACTAAGCTTTCCCGGCGCTGCGATTGTATTGAAAATGTAGTCATATCAGAGCATCTGTAAAGTTTGTTAATATTTTCTTAATCTAACGGCAAAATCATATCAAAAGCATTTTAAAATCACCGCCAATTACTTATATTTTTTTCTTGTGATGTCTGGAACTGAATTTCATACTTTAGATCTAGTGAAATATAATATAAAAACAAAATAATAAAGAAAATATTACTCATTAAAGTATATCCTGTCACATTCTACATACACGTACATATATAAATAACATCTCACTAATCCTAATTGACAAATTAAGTAAACAGATTTATTATGAATTTTGAATGTTATTTTAACTAGTGTATTTTTCTATTGTATAAGTAATTCAAGCCATATATAATACAATTTATATAATACAATTAGTATAGTGTTATATTAAATTAATATACACCCACACAGAATTTGTTTATGCATAGTGGAAGACGCTGGCACCTGTGATACAATGTACATACATTAGCACAGGTTTCACATTTTATTGCTTTTATATATTTTCTTTGATTTTTATTATAATGTGATGATTTTTGTAAGCCCTTTTTATGTGCAAATAAAATAAAATAATTATTACCTGTTACTGCTGCGAAAAGTAATATATTTATGCCATGTTGTATGGGCTGTTTTACTCAAAGGCAGATTTAAACATTGAAATAATTGTGGAAGGGTCATGTGAGCATTGGACTGTATTATAATATCCTGAATATTTGTTTAAATCATAGTTGATGTATATTATTATAATATAATAGATAAAATTCTGGAAGGTTCATTCGAAATATTTATAAATCTGATCAAATTTCCCAAACAATTTCGGCGAATTTATTAAGATAAAGATCCCCATTCAGGGCGAAAGCGGGCCGGGTTCCCTTTTAAAAAATGCCTCCGGGGTGATAAAAATACGGGACTCATTTCGGTGGTATTGTGGCTTATGTCACGTGAGACGAGGGTGACATACAAACCCCCGCATTATGTAAATATTATAGATAAAGACAGCATTCAATTAGGGAACACTTCACGCACGGCTCGATCCACGCACGTCAACGAAGTCAAGATTTCATTAATTAACTCAATTATAATCCCGCATATCAAATTCATAATAACTCGCACTGGCGTTGAATAAAGATCGTCGTACACCCACCAAATATTTATGTGCTGAAGTCACACACAGCTATACCTACTATACAGTGGATCATGAGATAGTAAGATTGGGTGTTTTCATGCTAAGTGCTACTATTAATATACTACACTCGCATGTAATAAACATTGCATGCCAAGGACCGTCATGCTCACTCAAATGTCATTGCTTGTGGTGGCGTCATGGACCGGGTCGATCCCTTCCCTTCAATATGGCGAAGGGGGCGATGGCTGGTCCACCTTGGTATCGTGGTATTCGATGATTTACTTACTTACTTCATTTTTATTTAAACAGTTAGATTTAACTACGGACTACAATTATGCCTGCTTGATTATTTATGTACATGTAAGTGGATGCTCCTATTTACTATACTGCTGCTTTAAAGACTACTATCAAATTTTCTTAAATGCTTGAGTATATTCAGTAATAGTTCACGGAGAAATAGTTGCAGCACGTTACAGCTCTTATGATTTGTAAACAAAAACTTGGCGATTAAAAAGAGTGGCCATGAGTTTCTTGCCCGTTCTTCTCATGAGCCCTACACCATTGCTTTGCTGATCGTAGCAGTATTTGAAAAATTTAGTGTGACTTTGACATTCATAAGTGTTACCTTGTAACCTAATCTGAATAAACTTAGTTTGACTTCTGAATTTTTTGAATTATTATAGTTACAAATTTTTATACTTATTAATTCTATCCATAGTTCCATCCACACTGTTTATCGAATACTAGGTACATACATATAAAGAATCACGCAGCGCTATAGTTATTTATTGTTTTTTAATGTTACTACTATTTTAATTTAAAAGGACATCTCCTGCAATAAGTATAATTCATGTCACACTTTACAAATATTCAAAGGACGGACCCAAAATCAAACAGTTATGTACCAATTATATGTGGATTACACAAATTTTTGACTTGTAGGGGGATTGAACCCGCAACACTCAGCGCAGTGGCAGTGGCGAGGTGACCATTTATACCACTACGCCATTTATGCAGTATTTGTATACCTTACTTAATATATGTAACCATATTTATTTCATAAAATCATTCCCTAAATTTAAACCTCAGTTTACATTTATGAACAAAAATATTTTAACTTCAACCTATTTTGTGTGTCTTATGCACGCCATTTTAGATAACGTTAACGGAAGAAGTGCATGAGAAATATGTTGAGATGATGATGAGAGTGAATGAAACAACATAGATATGTTAGGATCATAGCAAGTACAGAGTAGATAACGCTATTGACTCATATACTTGATGCGATAAATGTGCGCGAGTTCAGTACTACTACTATGAGTTGTGTGCGGCGTGTCAAAGGCCAACTTACATTGTACTTACCCTGTTATTGTCGTTTTTAGTCAAATTAATTAAGTTTCCTTCATTCTTTCAACGCCAGTTAGCCTTATATCTAATATGTATGTATGTACATACAATTTACCGACGCATGAAACCCTCTCAAATAGCTGATGCATATATCTTGCTCTAGTTACTTGCATTGTACATGGACAGCAACATAAGTAGCTGAACATTAAATAAATTAGTTAATATATTTAAAAATATAGAAATAGTAAATATGATTGTGTATATTTCAACTGTGACTAGTATCTATTATTTAAAGATTCTGCTATCAAAATCGTTCAATTCAAGAAGCAGTTGTGTGAAGTGGAATTATTTACAGCCTTGCTTATCCGGTTTACTCCCGGAATCTGATGTAAGCGTATGTATATTAATAATATTATATATATTAATAATAATAAATAAATGTAAGTCTCATAAAAAAATACTAAAAATCCTTCTAACCAGGCAATACATTATTGTAATACGTTACTTTGCTCTTTTTTTTAACCATAAGCTGCCCAGCTCCAAAATATTTGAAAGTATCGGCCTTGTCAAAAATAAGTCTTTGGATAGCCTTATGCAAAATGTTGACGTTAAAAATAATTTCCTTTTAGAAGTTCCTTTGGAATATATATTCCTTTATATTATAGCTACGTGGCTAACATGCTTTATAGTATGGTATTCATATTTGATTTGATTTCGTTGAAATCTTCTTAGTTCGTACTTAGCGATTCAATAACATGTTTTGGAATTTTTATTGGAATATATTTTATATCGAGTAATTCGTTTAAGCTTGAAGTTTACGGGAGAGATCTTGTGTAAAATCACGTTTCATTCATTCTGAATAGAAATTGGTCAGAAAAGCACTCTGAAATGTTGTAAATCTATGTAGATCTAAATTCAATTTGATTGCTTATTAATTTAAGAAAATATCTTTATGGATATGGTAGTATTTCAAAGAATTGGGAAAGTTTCCAACTTGGTTATTTACCCGTATATTGTCATAATGTATGCCACGTGGATATTGTAAATGTATTAAGTTTACATTGTCTAATGTAAAGAGTCCTAGCATAAATGTTAATTTAAATAATGAAACAGTAACATTTGTACAATCCACAGTTTTCTTGGGCATAACTTTAGATTATAAAGTTCAGTGGGGCGCTCAGATATCGTGTCTTGCAGGGAGACTTAGTTCAGCCGCATTCACGGTTAGGAAAGTAAGACATTAATGATGTAGATACTGCGAGACTAGTATATTTTAGTTATTTTCACAGCGTCATGTCCTATGGCATACTGTTGTGGGGTAAGGCAGCTGATATTGAAACAATTTTCATTCTTCAAAAGCGTGCAGTACGTAGCATTTATAATTTATGCCCGCGAGTTTGCCTAAAAGTGCATTTTAAAGAAATTGGTATACTTACCGTTGCATCTCAATACATATTTACGAATATTATGTTTATAAAACATAATATTCACTTATATAATAAGAATAGCGATATTCACAACTTAAACACTAGAAATAAGCAAAAGTTAGTAGGTCCGTATCATCGTTTATACAGTATACGCTTTTTTAATAAACTACCGATTAATATTATAAATTTACCTTCACTCAAATTTTAAAGTGCAGTTAAAAGTCAGCTTATCCGGAAGGGCTATAATTCAATTAATGATTACTTAAATGATAAAAACTCATGGAACTAGTTGCTTGTTTTATACATGTATGTATTATATAAGTCAATTTAGTTATGTGAAGGTACTTCGTGTTTATTTTGTGATATTAAAGTATATTTCCTTTCTTTTAAACAAACGTTATAATATAAGTATTAACGTAAATTTAGTTTTAACTACATTTAGTCATGAACTACCTTTTTATGTCACAAAGTGTAAGTGTATGCGTCCCCATGCCATACTACTGTCTATTACAAATGGCTACCTACTGATAAATATTATTTCAAACCTCAAATATTTCTTACATATAATTATTAACGTTTTCTTTATTTTTAGAATTTAGTTTTATATGGACAGTGACATATGACATAATGACTGCAACACCTGGTACATAAAAGAGTTGTAAAATACTGAAATTATGAGTTGATGGCGATTTAAAAGAGTGGCCATGAGTTTCTTGCAGTTATCTTCTCCTAGGCTCAATCTTTTGTCTGAACATTGCAACTAACATAAATTTTAATTCAGTAAATGTAATAAACTCACTAACCCCTTTGACGTTCATAAATGTTACTTTGGGACCTAAGTGAATAAATGATTTTTGACTTTGACTTTGGCATTGACAGACTTATAATCTAATATAATTAATAATTTCTGCTTTGCCTAGAAGTGGTATAGTAGCACCGCTATACTTTACTTTGGATTTTACTACCACATATTTAACCTATTCACTGCCACCAAGGCATCTGTACGTATTAATAAAAAAAAAAAATTGATGCGAGAGCAAGAACAAAACTATAGACGCTGTAACATAACTATAGATTATGTAATATGCCATCTCATTCTCTTGCACATAATGACTAAGCTATAGAGGTAATGACGCCATATCATCCTCGATGTCCTTTCAAAAACTGACCGTTCTTAACAAAAAAAATAGAGATATAGAAAGAGTCCATGAGAAAAGGTACATTACTCAGTGGTACAATGTATGTATATGTAGGTACAATGTATGTAACAACCATAAATGTACTACATTATCTGCAAATAAATTATTCTTATTCTCAATCTATTCTGTACTCCGTTTTTGGAAAAGACAACTTCCTCACTAGGAATAAATCTTGTCCCGGGGATCTTAACACACATTCAAACAATGGACACATAATACACCTAGATTTGGAACAACTATTTGGGTATAACACAAGTTTTTGTTCCTTGTTGGGATCGTACCCATAACACTAGCCACAGTGGCAATGGCGAAACCACCTCTTAAATCAGTACGCCATCCGTATAGTCTTGCTGAATATATGATGATTGAGATAAAAATAACATTCGCTTTGGGAAATACAATTAAAATATATACGAGAACGTAAACTGATTCATTGGAAAATTATACTCGAAACCCGGACACATTCGAGTTGGTAATTAGGTCAGGATTTTTTATCGAGTTAAACATGGCCCCTATAATGCGTGGTACTCTCTCAGATATCGTTACAATAAAATCAATCAGTATTATTGGGCAGGTGGTGCGAACAGTAATTGCGGCTTCCGGGATCGGTATTGGGCTCAGGAAAAAATATACAGGTCCAGTGATGTTGACTTGACTAAAGTTGGCTAATCCACAGATTGTTGTTTTGATTTGTCACCAAGGCACCAACCCGCCACTTGCACTGGCAGGCCTCAACAGTGAGCATAATAACCTTGTGCTGTGTACTATTGTGAATGAGCTTTCTAAATTTCTATAAGACCCGCTTCCGATATTCAAGCAACGAGTCACATTTTGACATATTTTTCATTAAATATTAATTCACAAATTAGGTGACAATAAGCAAACGAGTCGTTTCTTAAAGATATGACCATCAGGCCTGTAAGATATGTTTGCAGTGAATTGGTGTTTATATTCTTACACGAGTTCTGCAGCTGTATGTAGGTCTTTGTAGATTTAGTTATAAATATATTTATTTCAGCAACGTCATCGTTCCGAAAATAAAATAATTATCTTAAGAAGTACGCAACGTACGACATAATAAGGAAGTTGTATCTCCGAGCGAACACAAGTTTAGCTAACGAGGACATTATTAGGGGGTATGTACAGTATGTGCGCAATACACGTGCGCGCAAATACTCCCCCGCTTAGCGGAGCGTTCGCGACTGATTGCTCAATTAAGTTCAGCACAAAATCATCAATCAATCGCAAGCCGTGCTCTGTTCACCTTTGATTGATTTCGCTCATTATATGTACGTTCTGCTTGTTAACCGAACTCCGCACGAGTGTATTAAAGTACTACATAATTATGTTGTGTGTACAATTATTTTATGAGTACATATTTTATGAAGAGCGTGAAATTGTTTATGCTGCTACGCTGACTTATTTTGTATAGTACCAAGGTTACAAACACGTATACGACCCTTTTATTGGTAAACGGTCACAGTAGCCTATGACAGCTTGTAATATCATGTGTATCAATTAAGTGTTGCTACAGTCCTTTAAAAAAAGGAGTGTTTATGCTGTCAATGCAAAAAGACTGAAACACACTAGTTACTTGCTAATTTCATAATGCCACAGAAACTCTGTTCTGCGCGTATTCCTTAAGAAAACTAGAAACCCTACTCATCCAAGAACATAAGTTACCAAGATTACGATACCTTAGTTGTGCTGTTTCAGTATGAATGACTGTATAGGCTCTTAGGACCCTATTGATGACAAGTAGTACTAACTATAGAATAAGAACGCTTATGACACCAGTGGTACAGTCGATGCTAACCTCGTAAAAAGAAATCACTTCATTGCTAGCGCAACAAACGCAAAAAGGGTAAGAATTAAGTTCCCGTCGACGGCTCAGAGCCTTCTTAAGAAGCTCTGTAGATTGATTGATGCGTGAGATTAAGGAACGTTAAAACGTTGATATTAAACTACTTTAAACGGATTTTAACGATCCTTATTTTGTTTACAGTTTTTGCTATTATCTATATTTACACTTACCCTGTCAAATTACCATTTACTATAGTGGTTCTCGTAGGCGATAAAAGAAGGCATGTCATGTTGCGCACCCGTTTGAAACGCACCGGTTCGAAGAGCACCAAGAGTATTCCACGCAGCGCAACCCCTTAGTGCGCAAACATTACATACAGCCCGTGTATTTACACAAACTCGGGTTACATGTTCAAGTTGTAGTGGCGGTTAACATATTTCATAATTATTCCAGAAAAATATATCTGTGCGAGCATGAGAACTTGTGTTCGATTCCAAGTCAAAAGAACTCATAGACTGCTAAATATGCTCCTTAAATTGCTATAGACTTATTTCTTATTGTGTGTAGCTATAAACGTAGCTGATAAGATGTGAGTAACATACGTATTTGCTGCCGTTCAAAGAAATACAGATTGGATTCTATCTATACTAATATTATGAAGCTAAAAAGTTTGTATGATTGTTTGTTTGGTTGAACGCGCTAATCTCAGGAACTACTGGTTCGAATGAAAAATTATTTTAGTGTTGGATAGCCCATTTATCGAGGAAGGCTATATAACATTACGCTACGACCAATAGGAGCGCAGCAGCAATGAAAAATGTTACAAAAACGGGGTAAATTCTCTTATCTTATATGAAGCAGACGAGGTTGCGCGGGTCAGCAAGTCTGTTATATGTATATAATACATTTCTTGTGCATCGCTAGTCTGCCTTAATAAAGACTGATCGTTAGCTGTTATAAAAAATATGGAAGGCTACTCTGCTGTTGGATATTACAGGTAGGTATACAATAAAAATAATAAATTCGTATTTCATAATGTATATTACATATTTATTCTATAGCCGTGTATCATTACATATAGATATGATACACACCGTTGCTTTGTAAACATTTGTGCCGTAAAAAGGTATGATTGATGTCACGTTTAGTAAGAGATGCTTAATGCCTGGAGCTATTCTTGACGCATGCGTATTTGTCTCACTGGTGGCGGACAGCGATAAGCGACATGTGCTACGGTATTCCTGCCTCGTTTATAAAGAAGGAATAAAACGTTATGTCTAATTATACTACTAAACTGATAGTAAAACTGCCGGTTAAATTGCTGGCTTTTTCTATGTTGATACCGAAAATTTTCTAACAAAAATAATACTTACCTACTCAGGAATCGAACCCGAGATCTTATGCATAACGATACATTACTACTCAAGGCTTCCGTCTGATAAAAGGACGAGTGAGGTCGGGCTGTTGAGCGGTGATCCGATACCAATAACGAGCAAAGAGGTAAGTTCTGTTATTAAGTCAATGCAATTAAGCCAGGGTAGCACGGTCTAAACATAGAACTTTTTCAAAATGCTGGCCTGTTTTGCCGAGGGTTCTGTCTATACTGTATAATTTTTGTATACGACACTCATATCTGCCTTGTGACTTGACAAAAATGGTAGTGATACCCATAATTAAAATTAAGACAGGTGATATTTCTGATAAAGACAATTATAGGCCTACTTCACTAGCTACAATTACTGCTAAGGTGCTAGACGGTGTGCTTGAGCGAAGTATAGCTGCACAGCTTAAAATCCACGAGGCTCTATTCGGTTTTAGCGCGGGTCTATCAACCGAAGCAGCTATATTAGCGCTTAAGCACACAGTCAGGTTAATACCGACAGAAATACACTAGTGTATGCTGCATTTCTAGACCTCTCCAAGGTATTTGTTCTGGTTAATTATAATATACTTTGTTTAAAAAGCGCGAGTAAGGCGTACCGTTTTAAGGAATTGGTATGACTAAAATTTATGGACAATAGTCTGAAATAAAAGTTTATTATTATTATTTGTTTCTCTTTCACGGGTATTTTCCTAATACGTTAGGAAAATACCCGGCCCTTTAGGAGGCTCACACGGAGACATGGGTCCAACGTGAAGAGGCCCTTCGAGAGTTTTAATCAAAGGTGGGATGGAACACCAACAGCGGCACTAACCGCAGCAGCGGAGGGTTATTGCTTCGTATGGATTCTAATATATGGGCTATGGGTATGGGTGTTTGATGGACTTGTGTATTGATAACTATGGATGATAAAACGCCGTCTGTCCTGAATACTCTAATACCATCAATCGAATAAGCAGACGGTGACTCGACAACTCACTGAATGGGCCCCTGAATAGCCACGATAGGCATACAAACCAGCAGCAGAGGGTAACACCGGTGCGAGCGGCTAGGGGTGTCGAGCGGTGCGGCGCCGGTTTCACCATCACTAGTCTCGTGACAACGTAGACCGGGTTTTCCCATAGTTATGCTCTTGAGAATGACACTTCCACCCCCTAGCATGTAGCTCTAGCGGCCCTCCTGTGACCGGCCGACCAAGGCAAGCCAGAGTTGAGAGTCTTACGGGCGGTCTTGAAGTTCCACCCTACCCAAACGGCAAGCTGGGGACGAGGCCCTAACCGACTCTCTGAGGCATTCAGGACCGCAGTGTCACCACTCACATTCAGCTCGCCACAAGCTGCCCAGCGGTTTGTGCACTTTCATTTATGATGATAGGTTTTTTTATATCACAAAGCGAAGGTGGTCGTTTAAAAGCTAGTGTACTAGGCCTTACGATATTGCGTTAGTTTCATGATGAGATAACGACTGTCCCAGAGGGGTTATTATTATTATTATTATTACTACTGCTGCGCGACCGAGGCAGTTTAATGTACCTAATTATATAATATAGCTTTTATGCAAGTCACATTATGGCTTATATCAAAGTGTGTTTATTTTATCTTGTGTAAAGTAATAGTCTATAATAGTCTATCACATACACGCAACACCATCTAGCCCAAACTAAGCAGAGCTTGTACTATGGATACTAGACAATGGATAAACATACATATATACATTCTTTTTTTTTGTAAATACATACATATTATACATAGAAACACCCAGACCAAGACAAACATCCATGTTCTTGCACACAAATGTTTGACTTGTGCGGGAATCGAACCCGCGACCTCTGGCTTGGCAATCGGTTACACTAACCACTACGCCACCGAAGCCGACAAGTATGCCAATATATGTATGTAGTTTTGTCATGAAAATCTGCAGGGTTGGTTTAAGACAATATGTTATTAGAAATTCGTGTAAGTAAATACATATATATTATGTAAATTCACCTTTGTGTCGCTGGGGTGGGTAGAGTCTGCAGATTTCTACTAAATATTCCTTTTCTTTGATTTACTATCACTATGTACTTATGTACGGTCTGCGATACAGAGTACTTTTAACCAAGACTAGAAAATATGAAGACAATTTTTTTGCTGTCTCCCCAATCGGCAAAAATAAAACATTGCAAGCACAAAATAAAACTGTTTTTGACCTTTCGAACTTACTTGAACTTTTTGATCTGACAGCAGTGTCTATTATTAAATAGAACACTGCAACTACTAGAAGGTTTAAATAAAACACAATCTGTAGGTGATCTAAATTCTACTTTTATTTGTACTTCGGTGACCTATATATAGTGGCGTTGTGAACGAAACCATATCGCGATTCAGCCGGTCGGCACAACGCCATCTATCGAGCACAGTGACAACATGTGCAAACATTTTACATTTTATTTATTGCTAATATTGGTCTTGAACATGCCGCCCACCAAGGACATATAGTGACGGAATGTCCTTACACTAAATGTATTGACACGATACAAAATATTACATAATATGCACTAACAAATTGGTCGTATGACCTGGTTTACAATATAAGAGACACTAGTACATTTTAAAAATATCAAAGAAATACTTAAATCTAAACACATGCGTAAATTTTTACTTAGAAACTAAACAATAAATATGTGACTTTTCACTGTTCTATAGGCAAGATAATCAATTTGTTAATTGGTCTTTTAATTGTGGATGACCTTGTCCGTAGAGTGACAACACGAGTGAGACCATCATTTCCGGGATGTTTGTCTAAAATACGACCCAACAACCAACGACTAGGAGGTAAATCATCCTCTTTAACTAGAACTACATCTCCTAACTTTGGCTCCGGTGTTTTAGATGACCACTTATACCGGTTCATCAGGTTGGCCAGATATTCCTGAGACCATCGACCCCAAAACGACTGCAACATTCTTTGTGCAAATTGCCATCGTGACAAACGACACACAGATGTACTATTATAGTCGTAGTCTGGCACAGAAACTATAGGTTCCCCGATTAAAAAGTGACCTGGAGTTAAGGGTTTTGGCTCCCCAGGGTCATCAAGGTTGATTAAACTTATTGGACGTGAATTTAAGCAGGCTTCAACTTGGCTAAGAAATGTACTAAGTTCCTCAAACGTCAACGTTGATTCGCCAATAACGCGTTTCAGGTGAAATTTCGTAGATTTCACCGCTGCCTCCCACAGACCGCCGAAATTAGGTGCGTGAGGAGGAATGAAATGCCATTCCGTACCGTTTGCCTCCAATTGTTCTGCGATACTGGATTGAATTTTTGTCAACTCTTGGAGTTCTCGCGCGGCGCCTACAAACGTGGTGCCATTATCACTCCACATCTTAGCGCAATGACCTCGCCTAGATACAAATCTCCTAAAGGCAGCTAAAAATGCCTGCGAACTCATATCACTAACGACTTCCAGGTGTAGCGCGCGTGTTGACATACATACGAATACGCATATGTATCCTTTATAGGCTTGATGACCTCGTCCTTTAGTTGTCCTTATGCTAATAGGCCCAGCGTAATCCACACCACTATGTAAGAATGGTCTAGCTGGGGTACATCTAATAGATGGGAGCGACCCCATCAGTTGACTGCTCACATTCGCCCTTTGCCTAGCGCATATCACACACCTCCTTACCCATTGCTTGGCTAAATTTCTGACACCGAGGATCCAATAACCCGTTCTCAAATAATTGATTATTGATTGGGGACCTCCGTGCAGTGTTTTGTGATGAGCGTCTGATACTAGGAGTTGCGTAAGATGCGCTGAGGATGGCAGCACTATTGGGTGCTTCATGTGTTCATCGAAGTTTGACCTATCGAGTCTGCCTTGAACCCTCATTATGCCAATATTGTCTAAATAAGGGCATAACGACTTCAGTTTACTCGATTTGATCTTAAGACAACCATAATCTCGCAACTGTGAAAACTCAGTCGGAAAAGTTTGTCTTTGGGTTATTTTAATGCAACATTCCAAGGCTTCTTTCAATTCACTGCTTTGTAGATATGTACATTTGGTTGTTCGGGGTTTGAATCGTCTGCAGTACGCTATCACCCTAAGTAACCTCCTTAAAGAAGAAAACCTTTCAAATATATCGAAGGTATCAGGTAAGACAGCTACATGAGCCTTGACGGATTGTTCTACATTAATTTGCAAATCCTTTGGCCTTTTGTATATTATTTTAGGTTGAACTAGAAATTGTGGACCGGAAAACCACGACGTGGTTTTAGTAAGCAAACTTGGCGTAACTCCTCTGGACGCGTAATCTGCGGGATTCTCCTTTGTGGATACATGAAACCACTGGTTGGATTCCATTGATGTCAGTATTTCTGACGTGCGATTTGCCACGAATGTCTTCCACCTACTAGGGTGGCTACTTATCCACGCCAACACTACCGTAGAGTCTGTCCAGGCTTTGATCTTCTCGTTTGGAATTTGTAAGACTGTACCTACCTCCAATAAAAGTCTTGATAGCAATACTGCTCCACACAACTCCAAACGTGGAATGCTAATTTGCTTTATTGGCGCTACTCGGGATTTTGCGGCTATCAACGATGTGCTTATCGTGCCAGCGTCATCTATTCTTCGCAAGTAGACTACAGCAGCGTATGCCGATTTGGAGGCATCGCAGAAACCATGAAGTTCGATATCATCACCGCGATTCGAGTTAAGCCAACGAGGAATGCGAACTTCAGAGAGCGACGGTAATTCTTCACGGTAAGTGATCCATTCTCGTATTAGTTCAATTGGTAATTCTTCATCCCAAGTTACACCAGCAAGCCATAATTTCTGTATAAACATTTTTGCCATAACCACACTGGGTGTCAACCAACCAAGTGGATCAAATAAACGAGCAATGTCTGATATGATAACCCTTTTAGTTACAGGTGCAGCGCTCAACGGCTGAAGATTCAACGAGTATTGAAAACAATCGTCCTTACGGTTCCAGGTTAGTCCTAAAATTTTCATAGTACTATCTATTTTAACATCTATGCCCTTACTATCGCTGTCCTCTTTCAATGTAGCTCCATTTTCATTTTCTTTTTGTTCTGTACAGCTGTCCTTAACTGATCCTATGTTATCTAATAACTCTTGATTGTTGCTGTTCCATTTTTGTAATGAAAATCCGCCTTTTCCTAATAATTCTGTTGTATCACTATATATATTAATACCTTCTTCAACAGTAGAACACCCAGTCATTAGATCATCCATATAAAAACAATTTAAGACTATATCTGCTACAAGTGGATACTTTTCGCCTTCATCATACGCGATTTGGTGGAGAGTCCTAACTGCCTGGTATGGTGCAGAAGCTGTCCCAAATGTAACGGTAAGTAATTCATAATCTTGAATGTCTTCTTCAGGATTATCGCGCCAAAGTATCCGTTGGTATATAGTGTCTTCAGGAGCAATTCTTACTTGCCGATACATTTTTTCAATGTCAGCCACCAGACCAATAGGATGCAACCTCCATTTCAGCACAGTGTGCCTCAAGTCTGCCTGCAGAGTTGGCCCAATCATGAGTGTATCATTTAAAGATATCCCTTTGTTGTTTTTCTCGGAAGCATTAAATACCACACGCACCTTTGTTGTGGTCTTGTCTTCGCGTATGACTGCATGATGAGGTAAGTATACTGCTACATGTTTATTCTTGTCATTTTCCTCTACAGGCTTCATATGGTCCAGATGTAGGTATTCCTTTATTACTTTACTGTACTGCTCTTTTAAAGGTTGATTTTTGTGTAGTCTTTTTTCTAAGGATCTGAATCTGCTTTCAGCTATACCTCGAGAATTTCCAGCCCTGCAAGGTGGATCCTCTTCGCGAAAAGGTAATCTGACTTCATATCTACCACCTTCCTGTCTTTTAGTAGTAGCGCTGTAAAATTCTTCACATCTTTGTAACACTTAACTTCTGTGAGTATAGTTGCTCTTCAATTTCCCAAAATCGTTTAAGGATATCATTGTCGTTGACCTTTGCATGCAATACATTGATATTCATGCTTGTGCTTTTTGTCCTTTTAATGTTTGCTCTGCTCACAGCACCGGACAGGACCCACCCTAACGATGTGCTCTGAGCTATCAGCGACGAAGATGGATTTCTCATCATCCCGTCTTTAAGGATTGCACTATAAACTTCTGCGCCTAATAAAATGTCTATTTTATTAGGCTGATTAAACTGAGGATCGGCTAGATCTTGAGGCTTGAGGTCAATCCATTCAAATACGCTGTCGCTTATGCTTCGTTCCGGTAAATATGACGTAATTTTACTAAGAACGTAAGCATTCAGTTTAAGTGTGAACTCAGGATCAAGCCGCGAACTAATTGTCAAGTTAACCATGTACTTGGCAATGGTTGATCTGTTGCCCAGACCTGATACGATTCCTTGAATAGGAAACTTTTTCAGTCTGAGGTACTGAACTGTGGACTCTGTGATTAAACATGCTTGAGAGCCTTGGTCGAGTAAAGCTCTGACCATATGAACTTCGCCCGATCTGGACTCGGCATTAACTAGCGCTGTGGCTAATAACACCTGTTTCGGTAAGGGCACCTTATCCGTGGCTAAACAAGACACTAGAGCGTTCATAGCACCAGACGACGAACTAGTACTAGCTGTAGTCATGTCTGCGGAACCTTCAGGACATTTCTTAACAACCTCACTCTGTTCCAAGTGCAACAAAGAGTGATGACGCCGTTGACAAAGTTTGCAAGTTGTTTGCTTCTTACAATTGTAAACTGTATGATTACCGCCTAAACAGTTGAAACATATATTATGTTTGCTAACAAATTCTCGTCTAGAGACAATAGGTTGCTTAGCGAACCTTTTACAAAAGCAAAGTTTGTGTTGTTCTGAGCAAAATTCACAACGAATGTTGTGTGTTGTAGTGGAACTTACACCTACTAAAGTCTTTGGACCATGTGAACTGCTGACCTGTTGAGCCAATACCCTTTTCGGTTCTATACATTCTAGAGCGCGAAAACGATTTTCCAGAAAGCTACAAAATTGTTTAAATGTTGGCAAATCATTTGAGTTTTCTGTATTAATATTTAACTCCCACTGCTTTCTAGTCTCAGCATCCAGTTTAAATGTTAAAATGTGGATAACAATAACATCCCAAGTGCTTACATTAATGTCTAAATTGCTGAGCGCGCTGAGACAATCATTCGTGGTATCTACAAGTTCTTTTAGAGAATGCGCTGATTCGACCTGCATACGTTTTTGTGTAAAAAGACGCTTTAGGATACAATTTACTAGATATTTTTTATTATTATACCTCTTTTCTAATAAAGACCAACACTGCATATAGTTCGAATCTGTAATTGGTGTATGCCTAACCAACTGCTCGGCTTCACCGCAAAGATGGCTTTTTAAATAATGCAACTTTTGTACATTGTCTAAGTGATTATTGTTATGCACTAGCGACACAAAAAGATCACGAAAAGTGGTCCACTCAGAATACTTGCCACTAAAATTCGGTATTGAAATCTTTGGCAATTTAACAAATGTCGATTTAGATGCATGCCCGTCATTTGCAGACACTTTAGCATTACCAAACTTGTTCAACATAGTTTTAATTAAACATTTGTACATTATATACGTTTCTTCCGTACTTTCGTACATGTCGGTTAATTTTGAGCTATCTTGTACTTTATGAAGTTCGTGGATTTTAATGTAATTGTCCTTAAACAAATTCCAATCTTTTTCCAATAAATCTTGCTTGGTTTCGACATACTCAATAGTTAACCGATCTTTGGGACTCTTCTTAAAATTAGTTAAGCCTCTTTGGATAACCCCTTGAAGGTCTTTAATCACATTAAATAGGCCTTCCATTATGACAAAAAATTGCAAGTTAAAATACAACAGTAAAACCAAAACTTTCAAGATAAAATTCTCACGACAAAAATACAATTAAAATAAATAGTTGGCAATTTTCTATCTCCCAAAGAACACAAGAGACAAAATCTTAAAATTTTACAAGTGTTTGAGAATTACTTTTACTATCGGCGGAGTTTGGGCATGGATTCCCCGTTCCCCCGTTTTTTATAAAATTATTCTAAGTTCTAAACTAATACTTAACTAACAGGCACACGTAATAAACACTTAAAACAAGTAATAAGTCCTTTCTTTATAATTTTTCTAAGTCCAAAATATCTTGAAGTATTTAAAGTTAAAATCTTCTAAGCAATAGAGTCCAAATTTTCTGATTCACTCAAAATAAAAGTTATATTAAAATTTACTCACAGTTACACTTCACAAAGAAATCACACAATTCGTCTTACTGGTGGCGCCCTCTATCGGATGTGTGACGGCTGCCTGCCGCTTGCTCCTCCGACGCCTCGCTCTCTCCAGTACACCGACTGTCTCCAGATGACGGAACTCCGGGACAGCACCGTCGATTTGATTAGTGGCGCCCTCTGTTGTTCTTCAACTGTCAGCGGTCAGATGACACGCCCCACAGCGTTACAGCGGATGACTCGGACTCTTGCGCAGCGATCCACTGCGAGTACGAGATCACGGTCCAGTTGAACCGTTTGTACTCAAAAAATTGACCTTTTTAGCAGATCCGACTCGAAGGACCAATGTTTTTGACCTTTCGAACTTACTTGAACTTTTTGATCTGACAGCAGTGTCTATTATTAAATAGAACACTGCAACTACTAGAAGGTTTAAATAAAACACAATCTGTAGGTGATCTAAATTCTACTTTTATTTGTACTTCGGTGACCTATATATAGTGGCGTTGTGAACGAAACCATATCGCGATTCAGCCGGTCGGCACAACGCCATCTATCGAGCACAGTGACAACATGTGCAAACATTTTACATTTTATTTATTGCTAATATTGGTCTTGAACAAAAACATTGTAGCAAAATAATACATAGAATAAGGATTTCTTTTATAAACTCTTTTAAATAAATTTCCTTTCAGTTTTTTATGCCTACGAATAATTAAATATTCTTATTGCTGTTATATGCGTAAAGAAAATTTGTTTGATAAAGTGTAATAGCATTATATTGAAATAACTACACTGGAACATTGAGACAACTGCCATCTTAGTCTCCCCGTGACCATGGCTGCTGAAAAGCAACCGAAACGTCGGGGAAAGTGTAAAAATAAATTAAATCTAAATAGTTTAATAATAATTTAATTAGCTTAAAAATTAGTAAAGTTTAATAGTAGTAGAAGTGTAACAATTTTCAAAATTTTGTAATAAAGTGTCAAATAAACAACGCGATAAAATCCGTATATAGCAGTTTAATTTCAATGTATAATATTCGCGTAAATAGAAGACAATATTAAGTGTAATAGCACCAGATTTTTATTTATTTATTTAGGACCACCAGCGATTACAACAACAATACAATAAAAATAGTATAATGTGAGGCTTGTGTCAGTTGCGTTACCTTTTAAGGCAGCCACAACATGTACAATTAATTGAGCTTAACTTAGTAAACATCAAAAACAGTTTGAAAGAAATATTGCATAACAAATAAAAAAATATTAAAATAAACTCATAAAATAAAATAAAATAAAATAAAATCAATATCATGTTTAAACAAATAATTCATAACTTAGTTTAATATTATTCATAAAATTAGAATGACGGTGTTAAAATCAAAATACCATCACATTACATCAGAATACACAAAAGATAAAATTACCAAATTTGAAAAAGAAAAAGTTAGATCAGACGAAATTTAAATTAAAAGAAAATATATTTCAAAAGCTGCTATTAATTAATCAAAATAGTCAACAAAAATAAATAAATTATTAATTAAAATTATACATTATAAGGAACTACATATACGCTCTAGCCAACTCCCTTTCGGAAAGCGGTTAGCGAGTCAAAGAGAATATCTGTTGACGCACTGCATCCATTCAATAGTCTGCACATACGGGGTACCAAAGAGCATTTGCCAAACTCAGTTCTCCTAAATGGGGCTGCGAACGGTGCGATTGGCTTTCGGGCGAGCCTAGAGTACACATTTACGTTGATCATACACAATAACTTGGAACAGTCTACTAGCCCTCATACAATATTAAATAAAAAATGATTTCCAAGATGTCTCTACGTTTAGCTAAGGACTGAATTCCAAAGTAATGAAGCCTATCTTCGTACTGTTTTAAAGTATTTGATGCTCCTGAACATCGGCATAGATGCCATAAGAACCTTTTCTGTACGCGTTCTAGCCAAAGAGAGTGTACGGCGTAGTGCAGTCTCCATATCTGGCAACAATATTCTAATACACTTCTAACCAAGCTATTATACAGTACTATTTTGTTTGAGAGTTTCCAGAATGCCTTGCCATTGCGTATGACGAAACCTAACATCTTGGAAGCTTTCTTAACCATTATTTCCAAGTGGGGCACAAATGTTAGCTTATTGTCAAGGATCACACCTAGGTCTTTCACCGATCCTACTTCAGACAACCCATTGTTACATATGCTGTATGACGAAGCGATAGGGTTAGGTTTTCTGGAGAAACGCACAAAGTGGCACTTTTGGTGATTTATACGCCGCTTACTGAGACCTCAGTGCGACAACAGCCCTACTCGACACCGTGAACTCGTGATCTCAAAGGACTCGGATACGATAAGGGAACAATACTCAAGTCACCACTGTGAAGTAAGCCGCTCACATGTCACAAACAAACAGGTAGTATTAGGTACTTACAGAATTTCAATAACTTGTTAAAGTCGATTTTGTTTATATTGCTTCGCGTTGTAACGGAAAATGGGTTTTATAGAGTCGATTTCTTATAGTATTTAGTTTACCCATACCACAAATATATTATATAATAGATTTTAAAACATTTATAGAGCGGATACAGTAAACGCAGAATTATTGTAATTGTTAGTGGATCTTAAAAATGTTGGTCTCTTGTGGGGATCGAAACCACAGTACTCAACGCGGCGTCAATGGAGAGGCGACCACTTAAACCACTACGCCATCCGACCAGTCAAAATCAAGATTTGTTTTTTAATTTAAGTATTCTAAGCTTTGCGTCAAAAAAAAAGTAGTTAAGTATTAATTATATTTCATATAATTAATACTCTCTATTATTACACCTATTTTCAAGGGCGGGGAGGAGGACGATGTCAGAAACTATAGGCCTATTTCAGTTTTGCCAGCACTATCCAAAGTATTTGAGAAGCTGTTAAATAAGAGGCTTATCAAATACCTAGACCACAACAAAACTCTGTCAGATGCGTAATTCGGCTTTCGACCGGGCAAAAGTACGGATGACGCCGTAAATGACCTCGTCCAGTACATCACTAATAAACTTGATGAGAAAAAGAAATGTCTAGGGGTGTTTTTAGATTTAGCCAAGGCTTTCGACACCGTCTGTGTCCCCACCCTTGTGAAAAAGTTAGAGCATATCGGAATACGGGGAGAAGCCCTTAAAATATTCACAGATTTTCTTTCTAACCGCACACAAAAAACTAAGATTGGAGAACGCATTAGCCATGAAACCGGCGTGTTCCATGGTTTACCACAAGGAAGTTCCCTCTCTCCGAGTTTGTTCCTCATTTATGTAAATGACCTGTGCCAGCTACCACTACACAATTGTAGAGTATTTAGCTACGCCGATGATACGGCCCTGATATTTTCCGGAGAAACTTGGGATGAGGTGCGCAATACTGCAGAACTAGGCTTATGCACAATTAGTCATTGGCTTGTGGATAACCTGCTTACACTCAACATATCTAAGTCCGTATATGTACAATTCACCTTTGCTAAAACGAAGCCGATGGAACTAAATATTAAAGTACACTCATGCATACCTCCTAGTGGACTTTCCAACTGTAATCCCCAGTTTTCATGTTTGTCAATCTGTAGACAAGCGACAGTAAAATACTTGGGTATCATTCTAGATGAAAACCTTACTTGGCGCCCCCATATAAACCTCACCACCTCGCGCGTTAGAAAGCTTATATGGGCTTTTAAGAGACTTCTACATGTAGCCGAATACCAGCATCTACGATCAATATATTACGCCCTAGCCCAATCTATCATAAATTACTGCATCACTATTTGGGGTGGTGCCTGCAAAACCACCATCATTCGGCTAGAGAGAGCCCAAAGATCACTGCTGAAAGTCATGACATTTAAACCATACCGATTCTCTACTAAAAGCCTTTATGAAAATTGTGGCGTCTTAACGGTTAGACAATTGTATCTATTTAATATAATATCTAAAAAACATCGTGTCACTCCGATTGACCATGCAAACTTAACGAAACGAACTGCTACTAAAGTTTGCACACCCTGTACAAAATGTAGGACCTCAGCAGCTAGACATCAAAATGGCTACCTGGCCACTTATATTTATAATAAAGTGAATAAAATCCTTAGGATTAACCCAATAACTAGAAATGAAGCACAAAAGAAGATTAAGAAATGGCTTTTATCACTAGATTACACACAAACAGAAAATATTTTACTTTAAATTATTAGTAACAGTCATTTACTCATCATTTAAGATTGCCAGGGCACACATGTTACTTAAACCACATACACACTCAGACGCTTATACGTTAACATACACACACCACACATACATGCACACAACACATACAACACACACACATACACATACACATACACGTACAACAGCATGCACTATTATATTATTTTATTGATAATTACGTAATTATGTTTTTTCTGGGGAAGACACTGTCTCCTGTAACACAGGCCTCGGCCTAGCTCAGGGTTTCAATTTGTTTTTATGTACTGTACTTTTATTATCAATAAAAATGTATTATTATTATTATTATTATTACTTTCATTTTTCACATTATATATCACATACATATGTGCAATCAAAATATCAAAAATAGTTGGAAATGTCCCCGTTACTAGGCTATAGTAACGGGGACATTTCCAACTATTTTTAAACAGGCCATTGTGTGTCCTATTTTTAAATCTGGAAAAAAAAGCGAACCAAGTAACTACCGGCCTATCTCTCTGTTGTCTAGTCTATCCAAAATATTAGAAAATTGGTAAATAAAAGAGTGGTAAACTACCTTGAAACAAACAAACTTCACTTCTTAGTGACAAGCAGTTCGGGTTTAGGGAAGGAAAATCAACAGAGGATGCTGTCTTGACACTAACATCAGCTATAGTTTCGTATTTGGATAAAGGAGAGAAATGTCTAGGAATCTTTCTTGACCTTCAAAAAGCCTTCGACACGGTGTCCATTCCAATCCTTTTGACACGCCTAGAGAAGATTGGCATTAGGGGAGTAGTCCTAGACTGGTTCAAGAGCTATCTAACCACTAGGCACCAACGTGTCAAGATTGATACCTATAAAAGCGGTGACTCTGCCTGTAAATGCGGCGTGCCACAGGGAAGTACTCTCGGACCTACGCTATTCCTTATTTTCATCAATAGCTTATGCGAATTGAGTACCCCGCCCTACCTACATTTGCTTATGTTCGCTGATGACACAGTTCTGATTTTTCATGGCTTTAGCTGGAATAGGACGTTCGAATCGCCTATGGGGGTGTCCGTACAGGGCTGCCCGGAACAAGTTCCGGGGCCCGACGCCCCCCGTCGCGGCGTCCCTTGAGCCGGAGCTCCTGGGCAGGGTGCTGGTGGGGCTCTTTCCCGAACGGAACCCCCACCAGACCCCTCCGACGATGGCGCCGTCCTTCCCGGAGGAATTGGACCCGGCCTCCATCCCGCTTGTATCGGAGGCGGCGATGGAGGCGGCCGTCAGCCGCTTACGGGGCAAGAGGACGGCACCGGGTCCTGACGGGATCCCGGGACGGGTCCTGCGGATCGCTCTCAGAGAGATGGGCGATCCGCTTCAGGAGCTGTTCGACGCGTGCCTCACGTCTGGACGGTTCCCTAAGTTGTGGAAGGACGGCCGATTGTGCCTGTTGCGGAAGGAAGGGCGAGACACAACCTCGCCTGCCGCATACAGGCCAATCGTGTTGCTGGATGACACGGGAAAGCTGCTAGAGAGAGTGGTGGCTGCCCGTGTCATCCAACACTTGGAGGGGACTGGGCCGGAGCTATCGCAGTCCCAGTATGGGTTCAGAGCGGGGCGGTCTACGATAGACGCCCTGCTCTGGCTCAAAGACTGGACGCAGGAAGCGGTCGGTGGGGGGAACAGGCGTTGGCTGTCTCGCTGGACATTACCAACGCCTTCAACAGCCTCCCGCATGGAACAGTACAGGAGGCGCTCCGGTATCACGGAGTGCCCCTGTATTTGCGGAGGCTGTTAGCCGACTACCTCCAGGACCGCGAGGTCCTGGTGGAGGGACGCGACGGTTTGAGGCGCCGTCGCGTATCCTGCGGGGTTCCACAGGGGTCGGTGCTGGGACCGCTCCTGTGGAACGTTGGCTACGAATGGGTGCTTTGAGGCACGCTTCCCGCGAGTATGCGGTGGCGTGCTATGCCGATGACACCCTGGTCGTAGTCAAGGGGAGGGATCGCGGGGAGGCGGTGCGGTTGGCCGCGGTGGGAGCTGCCCTAGTGGTCGACCGTATCCGCGCCCTGGGATTGGAGGTTGCCCTCTCCAAGACCGAGGCCCTATTGTTCCATGGGCCTCGGGGAGGACCTCCTCCAGGTACGCGAGTGGCACTGGACGGGGTCCTGGTCTGGGTTGGGACCCAAATGAGGTACTTGGGTCTCATCCTGGATGGGAGGTGGACTTTTGGGGCACACTTCACCCAGCTGGCCCCAAGAGTCCTGAGAGCGGCGGCCGCCCTGGGGAGGCTGCTGCCCAACGTGGGTGGCCCGAGTGCCACCTGTCGCCGACTGTACTCCGGAGTGATCCGGAGTATGGCCCTTTACGGGGCACCGGGCTGGGCGGACGCCCTTAGTCGCGACAATAAGACCCTGCTGCGACGTCCGCAGCGGGTCGTCGCGACGAGGGCTATACGCGGTTACCAGACGGTGTCCTAGACGGCGGCGTGCGTGCTGGCCAGTGACCCCCCCCTGGGAGCTACAAGCGGAGGTCCTCGCCGAAGTTTACCCCTTCGTGGCGGCGAGGAGGTCCCGCGGGGAGCCCCCGGGGTGGGAGGAGGTCGCACGCATGCGGCGACAGGCGCGGGTCGCCCTATTGAGGCGGTGGACGGAGGACCTGGCTCCACCGGCCCCGGGCCAGTGGACGGTGGAGGCCATTCGCCCGGTCTTCCGGGGGTGGATAGGGCGGCGATTCGGGTCGCTGACCTTTCGACTGGTGCAGGTGCTTTCCGGGCACGGATGCTTCGGAAAGTATTT
Source organism: Catocala fraxini (assembly GCA_930367265.1). Classification (NCBI taxonomy): domain Eukaryota; kingdom Metazoa; phylum Arthropoda; class Insecta; order Lepidoptera; family Erebidae; genus Catocala; species Catocala fraxini. The sequence continues at coordinate 9,821,822 of OV884026.1, read as the reverse complement.
GCACCAGATCGCGAGACGGGAGGCGACCCCGGCCTGCCACGAGTGCGGGGCGCCGGAAGACACGGCGCTCCACACGCTGGAGGCGTGTGCCGTATGGGGGCCGCAGCGGCACACGCTTTCGGCCATAATAGGCGGAGATCTCTCCCTGCCGAGCGTGATCAACGCCATGCTCGGCGGCGAGAGGTCGTGGCAGGCAGTGGTCTCCTTCTGCGAAGCTGTCATAGCGCAGAAGGAGACCGCGGAGAGGGTCAGGGAGAACAACCCCCTCGCTGACCCTCTCCAGCGCAGACGGACGGGAGCGAGAAGGAAGCGATTTGCCCGCCTTTTCGCTCCTGTATAGTGGGGTCACTGGTACAGAGTCGGGGGACTCTGTACCGGCTTGCACGGCCCCACACGTCTGGGGATGGTCTTGGTGAGCAAGGCCTTCCCTCCATAGGTGCTGAGGCCCGGTCACCATCAGCCGGGCCAACCGCCAGGGTGGGATGGTGATTGCTAACGCGACCCCATCCCGCCCCACTCCGTCGGCGGAGGGACTGCTCACCCCAGGTTTTTAGTGTGTATACCGACCCCCTTCAGGGGCGGAGAGTCTCACATAACCACCCTTCCCCCCCCGGGGGAGAGGGTATCCATAAAGGATTTTCCTGGGTCAAAAAAAAAAGAAAAAAAAAAGGACGTTCGAATTGGCGGAGATAGGCATGGCCAAGGTAACCACATGGCTGGAGGATAGTCTACTATCGCTAAATACCAACAAAACAAAATATATTTGTTTTAGTAAAACTAAAGCCTTCACTTATCCTTAAAATACACATCTTCCCGTGTAATAGGTCAGAGATCCACACTAATTGCAAATGCGCATCGCTTGCCCGAGTGACATGTGTAAAATATTTAGGGATAATGGTAGATGACCAACTTAATTGGAACATGCATATCACGTCGACTATAGCAAGGGTAAGAAAGTTAGTGTATGTTTTTAAAAAGCTGCGCCCAGTCGCAAACCAATTACTTGCCATACAAATATATCGAGCGTTGTGTGAATGCCTAATTAGGTATTGTATATGCGCTTGGGGTGGCGCATCTAAAACCGACATGATTGGGCTAGAAAGAGCACAACGCATGGTACTCAAAGTGCTACTAATCTTGCCGTATCGATATCCGACGTCGTCCGTATATGAACTTGCAGATGTATTGTCTGTAAGAAAAATCTACATGTACGTAATGCTACAAAGATATCACCAAAGAGAAGTTCCAAACCTACCCACAACACATAGGCGAGTGGTACGCTGCCCTGTGCCTCAAGTGAAGTCCGCTATAGCACACACACACACACACACACACACACACACACACACACACACACACACACACACACACACACACACACACACACACACACACACACACACACACACACACACACACAGACACACAGACACACAGACACACAGACACACAGACACACAGACACACAGACACACAGACACACAGACACACAGACACACAGACACACAGACACACAGACACACAGACACACAGACACACAGACACACAGACACACAGACACACAGACACACAGACACACAGACACACAGACACACAGACACACAGACACACAGACACACAGACACACAGACACACAGACACACAGACACACAGACACACAGACACACAGACACACAGACACACAGACACACAGACACACAGACACACAGACACACAGACACACAGACACACAGACACACAGACACACAGACACACAGACACACAGACACACAGACACACAGACACACAGACACACAGACACACAGACACACAGACACACAGACACACAGACACACAGACACACAGACACACACACACACACACACACACACACACACACACACACACACACACACACACACACACACACACACACACACACACACACACACACACACACACACACACACACACACACACACACACACACACACACACACACACACACACACACACACACACACACACACACACACACACACACACACACACACACACACACACACACACACACACACACACACACACACACACACACACACACACACACACACACACACACACACACACACACACACACACACACACACACACACACACACACACACACACACACACACACACACACACACACACACACACACACACACACACACACACACACACACACACACACACACACACACACACACACACACACACACACACACACACACACACACACACACACACACACACACACACACACACACACACACACACACACACACACACACACACACACACACACACACACACACACACACACACACACACACACACACACACACACACACACACACACACACACACACACACACACACACACACACACACACACACACACACACACACACACACACACACACACACACACACACACACACACACACACACACACACACACACACACACACACACACACACACACACACACACACACACACACACACACACACACACACACACACACACACACACACACACACACACACACACACACACACACACACACACACACACACACACACACACACACACACACACACACACACACACACACACACACACACACACACACACACACACACACACACACACACACACACACACACACACACACACACACACACACACACACACACACACACACACACACACACACACACACACACACACACACACACACACACACACACACACACACACACACACACACACACACACACACACACACACACACACACACACACACACACACACACACACACACACACACACACACACACACACACACACACACACACACACACACACACACACACACACACACACACACACACACACACACACACACACACACACACACACACACACACACACACACACACACACACACACACACACACACACACACACACACACACACACACACACACACACACACACACACACACACACACACACACACACACACACACACACACACACACACACACACACACACACACACACACACACACACACACACACACACACACACACACACACACACACACACACACACACACACACACACACACACACACACACACACACACACACACACACACACACACACACACACACACACACACACACACACACACACACACACACACACACACACACACACACACACACACACACACACACACACACACACACACACACACACACACACACACACACACACACACACACACACACACACACACACACACACACACACACACACACACACACACACACACACACACACACACACACACACACACACACACACACACACACACACACACACACACACACACACACACACACACACACACACACACACACACACACACACACACACACACACACACACACACACACACACACACACACACACACACACACACACACACACACACACACACACACACACACACACACACACACACACACACACACACACACACACACACACACACACACACACACACACACACACACACACACACACACACACACACACACACACACACACACACACACACACACACACACACACACACACACACACACACACACACACACACACACACACACACACACACACACACACACACACACACACACACACACACACACACACACACACACACACACACACACACACACACACACACACACACACACACACACACACACACACACACACACACACACACACACACACACACACACACACACACACACACACACACACACACACACACACACACACACACACACACACACACACACACACACACACACACACACACACACACACACACACACACACACACACACACACACACACACACACACACACACACACACACACACACACACACACACACACACACACACACACACACACACACACACACACACACACACACACACACACACACACACACACACACACACACACACACACACACACACACACACACACACACACACACACACACACACACACACACACACACACACACACACACACACACACACACACACACACACACACACACACACACACACACACACACACACACACACACACACACACACACACACACACACACACACACACACACACACACACACACACACACACACACACACACACACACACACACACACACACACACACACACACACACACACACACACACACACACACACACACACACACACACACACACACACACACACACACACACACACACACACACACACACACACACACACACACACACACACACACACACACACACACACACACACACACACACACACACACACACACACACACACACACACACACACACACACACACACACACACACACACACACACACACACACACACACACACACACACACACACACACACACACACACACACACACACACACACACACACACACACACACACACACACACACACACACACACACACACACACACACACACACACACACACGTGTACACACGAACACACATCTATATGTACGCATGCATGCTTAGAATGTAATATTTTGTTTTATTTTTCTTTTCAAATCGTACAAATTGATATTATATTATATTATGTTGTCATTATTTTAAGGGGAAGGCACTGGTACCTGCAACACAGTTGTTACTAGCGCAGGTGCTAGAGAATTCCAAAAATGAATTGTACTCATTTATGTCAATAAACGATTATTATTATTATTATTATTATAATTATATTATGTTAAATTGGATTCACACGTATTAATCTGACAGAAACGTATAGGTCATAGACTAGGACTAGGTCATAAAGTATTTTGCCAAAGCCAATCTAGAATTGCTACATTGTATCCAAATCCGTTAACAAATATCCAAAGAATCATTCAAGCGTTTTGACAAACATCCACATTAATATGAACTTTTCTTCAAGAAATATCTTAAAATAAATTACAACAAAAAACCTTTTGGAGTTTAAATTAAGCACAATTGTATTAATAAATATAGCTTATTTGTGCTAACTATGTCAGTCTGTGTACTATACAGCTGTACGTCTATCATGAGAAGAATTTGGCTCTCATCAGATTTCACTAGAATTAATTGAAAATCAATTAACCAGCTATTTGAGTCAGCCATTTCGATCTTGTCATTCAGTGTCATGCGATCCAATAATAATGCTCTGAAAACAAATTCCCAATTATTACAAGCGATATTAGAGGCACGTATTGAATAAAGCAATAAGTAATAAAATTTTCTACAATAACCTGATATATTAACGTTGGATAATGGCTTTTTGTTTTTTTTTTATGTGAAACGACAAAATTGGCCTGGGATTCCGGAAGCAATCGGGTGAAAGGCTCCCAGATTACAATATCGGCAGGTGAGACGAATGCGGTGGTAAGCAATAAGGAACTTTCTCACATTACTCCCCTGCCCCAGCGCGCGTTGCGTGGAACGATCCCGCAGTATAAACTCGCAACTTGATTGTGTTGCCACGATCGCGCCGACCACACCGCTGTTTTGTTTTCACTGATAAACTGTTATTGGTTTCACAGCAAACTGAGAAGTTTTCCATTGTATAAGCCAGACATGTGCACTTTGTGGATTCTGTCTCAGAGCGTAGCTTTAACCAATGAGGATATTTTGATTGATTCAACACAAGATAATTAAGTAATAATAATGGCTGTGAAAGTAAAATTCAACGTTTTATTTAATTATATACGTATTTATAGTGTCAGTTAAATGGAAATTTTTATATTTGAAACAAAGACGACATTTCAAAAGGTATTTATTATTTATCCAGAAGCAATTTAAAACCGATTTCAGTACATCATTGTTGGATAAACGGTTAGTTAAGCGGAATCACGAGATCGACTGTTCAGTATTTCGTATCGTATAATGGTTTAACACAAATTCAATAACCATAAACCATTCACGTTGGACTAATTGCTATAGATTGATCGCGAAACATGAGTACGGATCAAATATCAGCACAATGTCATCCATTACGGAGTTTGTTCGTCCATAATTTAGGGACACGTTTGGCGGAGCTGCAACCGAACTAATGGTCGGCTGTCACACTTCGTTATTCAATTTGAATACATCCCGAGGGCAACTAAACAAACGGAGACATATTCCACTCCAAACGACGTGGCGTGTTGTTACCGTGTTTGTCGCTGTTAGTAACGATTGACAAATGCATATGCAAAACAATGGAAAAATGGCCGTAGCTCTGATCCAGTGACCAGTGATCCAGAATAGTTTGTAATCTTTTCATGTTTTTTAATGCTAGCTAGGTTTTGTATAGGTATCTGATTTGTATGGTCTGACGTCTGGGCAATACGTTTCGACGTCGTCGTGTACATAATCAATGTTGATAAGCATCTTGCTATAAGTATATACTCAGTAGAGTACATTTCAATTTTCACCGCAACTAGGTACTGAGAATTTCCTAACAGGAAACCCTCCGACAAAATTTTGATCAACTCTAGAATGAAATCCTAGAAGTGCAACATTTCGGTCCTTAAAATATGTCCTTTCCTATATGTGGTACACATCTCACATTGTTTTGAGAGTCAAGGCTAATATACGAGGAAAATGTGTCGCCTATTAATTTGCACGCTGAAAGCACGCCCGAAATTTCTATTAAATAGGTCAAAATGCGTCTTTGAGGGACGTAATACTAAATTAACTGGCGCACGCTGCCTTTATCGCCAAGCATCCATACTAATAATATCTTGCGGTCTTAACAGTGACGTGACGCAAGTGGCTATTGGTAGTAGCGAGCGAAATTGCTTATTGCCTGCCAACCGACACCCGTCTAAGTATATGTAGGTATATGAGTACGTACTCTTAGATATATTACCCCGATATAACGTAGTGGTAATTTCGTTTGATAGTCTTGGAGATAGACTGGAAATGATGTGATGGAAAAAGTTTCATGCCTTATTAGGGTATTTGTCTTTTATGTGAATTAGCGCAGAGCAATTGCAGCGATAAAAGGATTTCGAAAATTATATGCCACGAATTCAATCCAACCAAATTTGATTAATTCGCTGTTATTGGTTATAATTCAAATATTCGAAACTTCATTACATGGTATTATAGTAAGTAACTATAATACCATGTAAATATATGATAGATCAATCATGTTATTAACTCGGATGACAAAGAAAACCTTTTTATTTAATAATAATTACGTAGCGGTATTAGTTAGTGTAATGCTAATAAACGTAATTAAATGATCAATTAAAGTTTAATGCACTCGAATATTCGACAAATATTTGATATTTCGATTTGTTCGAAAATTTGAATGATTACATTTTTTTATAGTTTATCAACTTTTGGTATTTGAATTTAAAGATATATAGAATCGAGACCTAAAAAAGCTTTTCATACGACGCTAAAATTATGGCCACGCTTTATGGTTACACGTTATTATATTGAACAGTGACGATATTTGTTTCTACAGATAAACTCTTTTACCGCTTGTTACAAATTAGCTGACTGTGGATTTAAACGGGGCTCCTTTGCAATGATAGCTTATGCTCACGCTCCTGTCATTGGCGTATCTAGGCTATTATTAATTAGGGCCTGGTCACTAAACAGGGATCACCTATGTACATACAATCTTAGAATTTCGGCTTAAAACCTAACATCTAGGGGTAGGCATTACATTAGATAATTCTGGGATGGGCAAAACCTACATGCTCCCTTCCTAGTATACGCCAATGGCTAATAGATCAACAAGGCTTTATATTGTTGTCATATTCGTTTTTAATAAAACCTGATTTCTATAAAATATGCGGCGCACTTATATAAAATTTGTGATGTATATTTTCAATTTTTTCAAAGAAAAAGATTTTGTTATTTCTAATACATGTACACGTTTAGCAAATTTTTTGGTTACTTTTAATTATAAAGGATCTTTGTAGAATGAGCTGTTTGATTAGGACCGAGTTAAATTAATTAATTACTGATTTTTTGTGCGGTGGTACATTTTAAGTATATTTTAATGGGTCTTGGTTCACAACGCAGGGTTTTTAAAACTGACATCCATTTATTATAATCTTATGTATGATTCTTAAAAATATTTAAATAAATACTTACCAATCCATTTGAATCCATAAGCAATGGTTCCAGTGATCATTTCTACTTTGGTATTACGCCGTGTGTTAAGTGTGTTCCATTAGGTGGACCGCTGGCTCATCTGCCAACAATAACAGATACAAATTATCAAAACGCCGACACGGGGAATAACAATTTGTGTGGAAGAGTTTGCCGCGGCCGTGGGCAATTATTTTGTTACCCTTCCTTTACGACCAACCGGCGTAGAAACAACAACAGTGTTACAGTGTTTCTTTCGAAAAGTAAAAGTAAAACCCCCTTCCATACTTCACCTTTTCCATTCCTTTCCTTCCTTCCTGTTTAATAGGGCCGCATTGCAAACAATCATATGCTTTGGTAAACGCTTACCATCGACCTTATGTTAGTTTGCCACATTTGTAGTGTCAAAAGAAATACAGTAAATTATTCAAAATTTAAGTTACTTAATTTTTATTGATAGTATAGCAATAATAAACAGAATTTAAAAATAATTTACAAATGTATGTTAATATTGTGTACATTTAAGATTTACGTTACTGAAGTTCGTTCCATGTAAACTATATACCAGTAATAAAATTTCGGGTTTTATTTCGCTCTTGGAAGTCGGTCTTTTGTTCTCCTGATGTGAAGAGATACATATGAGAGTAATAATTTTAACACGTATTTACTTTGTTTAATTTTTGAATGTGGAATGTAGATTAATTGTCCTTATATTCTGCAGCAAAAAGTGTTTATTTATTTCTCCCGGTTCATTTAACTGTGAAATATCGGTTCCGGTATTTTCCGAGGCACGGATTCGCTGAGATCGTGCCCCCTTGATATTTGAACAGCATTAAACTATCCAAATACCCCACGCCTGAGCTGCAATAAATAAATCCGCATAGTTGCGCAGATACACAAAGAAAATCAGTTTTTATTATTTGTATTAAGTAAACCAAAAGGATAAAAACTGAATTAGAAAGACATGAAATATTTCTATCATTATTCATTTAGCAGATATTGTTATTCATTTATATAAAAGATGGAGCAAGAAAACTAGAATGAAATACTAAAAAAATAAAAAAATACAGGAGCATAAATTCCAACTACGAAACAAAATTTGAACTAATGTTCATAGCCAACTAAGCCATCTTGGTGCCTAAAATTAAGTAAAAGTCCAAATCTTATTATTTTAGTCGTTTTAATTCAATGAAAAACTAAAAAAAAAATTATTACTTTGCCTTAAAAACAAAGTCAGTTGGTTTCAAAAGACGATATCAATTAAATATGCCTGAATTGGTTAGTTGCCTATTTTTGATTATTCAGTAATAAAAATCCCTTTCAAATTTAATATTCAAGCACAATAGTCTCAATAATTTTATCTGACGTATACGGAATTATATTAGCACCTTATTCTGTCTTATTGCTGTCTATTTGACAAGTGAAATAACTTTTTTGTATCTACTTAGAAAATCTTTACATAACCTTTAAGAATAAATCAATAATTCCAAGAGACTGCAGCTCTCAATGGAGAAGTTTCAATAAAAGCTTCTACTTATAACAAGATGTTTATCTTTCCCTTTCTTTCGCTGCCAAGATAAACATCAAGTCGCAAATCGCGTAAACTTTGAAAGTAAGTCTTTGATTGAGCGCTGTGTCTATGGCATGCATTTTTATATATACATATTATATACATAACTAATTTATCTAATAGATTGCCTTACATTTTCTTGTATCTTTGAAGTACATGCATATTGTTTCTGACACGTTCTACAATCTCTAGCTGCATATTTCTGTATAACTAAATGAGAGAACCTAGAAATTTGTCACACAGGTTTCGTACCTAGTACAAACTTCAGCTCTTACTAAGGTTTTAGTTCATGCTGTACCTATTATTGCAACATATCAATGTACTTACCTTTTTGAGAGAAATAATTAATATTATTATTATTACATAAAATGGGCCCGCCTGTACTTATACTACTGAATATATATGTTTTGAATACCTCTTAACATGACAAGGGTGTGATACTTTTTATCGGACGCTTATCTAGATTTCGTGTTGCTATCATTAGCCTAACAGGAAAGCTCTAAAACTTCGCTGTACTCGGTAATCGAACCCCGAGCCTGACGACCGGCAAAAACAAAAATGTATTGTAACATTTTTGTTTTTAAAAGTATATCTCCCGCTCTGATAGTAATGCCTGTGTCGTGGAGGAATTAACAAACATTCAAATAAATACAAAGAGCGCCCAAACTCGAAACAACCATCTATAGATCACACAGTTTATGTCACGTATGGGATTCGAGCCCACAACAGTCACTAGTGGCAATATTAAGGCGAGTACTTAAACCAGTACGCCATCAGGACAGTCAAGAAATAGTCTAATGAACTTGAGCGGTGTACACATAATGCATTCAACTAGGTCTTACCCCAACGGACGGCTGCATCGTGTGCATACATATTACTTGATCGATGCTTAATGTGTCGACATGGGTACATTAATGTAACTCTTTCTCAAGCCCCAACACATGATTAGAATACCTTATTAACGCGTGAGTTTCCCAACAATTTTCCTTTGAAGTTAGATAAAACAAACCTCTAGATAGTTTAATTTGCTACTTACATATTATATAGTAATGCCTAAATATCGCAGAAGTAGGCATATGAATAGCGTAGTGAGGTAATTGCTCGTCTCGTTATGCCGCTATACTAAGTGTTATAGGTTTGAATGACACACGTGACGAAAAATTGTGTGATCCACATAAATTATGTTTTTTTAAGTACGGGTGTTTTCTTTTGAATGTTTGTAAAGCGTTATGGTACAGGAATTATTCCAAGTGCGGGAGTTTCAATTTGTATACAAAAAACACTGCAGTCGCAGGCAACAATTCATCAACCAACGAAAATGTTATAGTCCTATCATCTATTACAGAAGGTTATAGGCTAATGGTTTTTGCTGGGGCAACCCTGCACCCAGCGGTAGTGTATGCAACTGCTATGCTTTTTTTTGCAAGTTTCTGGTCGTCATCCAAATCTTGCAAGGTGTTAATGGGTTGGTTTTTCTACCAAGAATGTCTAAGTAACAGTATGTCTGCGACTATTCTCACTAAACGGCCATAGGTTCGCCACCTATTATGCAGGACCTAAAATATAATTGGAGGGATATGAGTGTAGTACCTCTACTATTCCCTTCGGAGATGTAGTTTTTTATACAACCTAGGTACTAAGCAATCACACAGTCTGCCTGATAGATATACGAGTATCTCTGATACAATGTAACGGTGAATTCGTTGGTACTCTAGAGATTGAGTGGGAATTTAGTGATCAAATACAATACACACCACACTAATATCGAACTGCCATTTAAATTCAAATCCGATTATTTTTAAATGTTGGTCACATATTGCAAGTAGGTAGTTGTAGTTGATATATCCTATTTATTATAATAGTGCATGTATTTTTTTATACATTAGTTGGCAAAAACTGTTCGGCTCGTCTAGGGGTGGTTACTAGCATTGTCAAAGATAAAATTAAATTAAATGAAAATATTTATTTGCATTAACTATATATGATGCATTAGGGGCCGATAGCTTAATGCGAAGACCAACAGACTGCAATGTAGAGGGTCTCAGGTTTGAACTCACGTCGCGCACCTCTGATTTTCGGCAGTTATATGACTTTTTGAAATTATGTGTGTATTGATTGACAATAATCGCCTGCTCCGTGCCTCGGAGAGCACGTTAAGCCGTCGGTCCTGGCTGCCATAAACATCTATAGCAGTCGTTATTGGGTAAGTCAGTACCCTCTAATATCTTGACACTGATCTAGCCTTAGGGTATCGTTAGCCTTCGGGTTGCGGAGGTCAGGTGGCAGCCGCTCTGTGTAAAAACTGATATCCAATCAAATCCGGTTAGACTAGAAAAGCCGATCCCAAGTGACTTGGGAATAATAAAGGCTAGCGAGAAGAAACATTTCAGCATCAATCTCAAGCATTGCAGCGTTGATGTTATATAATTTGATAGTCCAGCATGTTCTACCTGAATTGGTGTACAAATGAGTGAAATCGTTACATTAAAAAATAATAAATATAATAATAATAATTAAATTAAGAAGACTATACAAATGATGATAATTATGATTTGCGTAGTATGAGATGATGAGATGAAAGAAAAGGAATACGAAAGATATGTGACGTATGTGAACTTCCTTACTTACCGGGCGAAACGCAGTACCCCTGTTCCTACTTCTACGTCAGCTCTCGGCTCATTCGTACCGTTACTAAATAACCAAATGGGCGAGCGGCATAACCTACTACAGGATTAACATGAGAAGATAGAAGTGGCTGGTGCCAAAATTATTTTATGTCTTTAATGATTCTTGACAGTGAACACTCTATAATAACAATAATTATCTAATTTTTTAATTCATTACTTGAGATCGGAAATTCGGATGCATATTTACCTAAAGTTCAGGTGTTGGCTATTATGGCAAGTGCTTTTTTTTTTATTTAGTACTATTATTATTATTTTTTTCTATTCATTTTCTGTATGTGCAAAATAAATAAATATTTTGTAAGATATTCTCAATAAATAAATAATACTCAGTTCGATAAAATATTTACTTTTATTTATGTTTTTTTTCATATACTTGAATGGGGAACTAAAATTTAATGTAAGCTAAATATACTTAGTCTATGGTCCGGAGTGAGAGGTCGTGGAACGCCGTCGCCTCCTTTTGTGAGGATGTCATTTCCATCAAGGAGGCGGCGGAGCGGGAGACGGAGCGTTTAAACCCTCTCCCCAACCGCAGAACCGGGCGCAGGAGGGCGCGAGATGACCTCCAGCCACCCTGAGGATTGACCTGGGGGTGGTAGCCTTTGTGGGCCTGCCCGCCATCCGTTCAGCACCAGGTCCGAGAGGCGGCGTGCGTGTTCCCACGCGCGCCTCTGTTTTGAGTCCGTCTTCCCTCTAGGGGGGGGACAGTAGGGTTTAAAGTGAGTCAGTGCCTTTGGGTAGGTCTGTTCGTGTAGTGGCCTGTCGTTTCATACGGCGGGCCGAAACCTCGGCGGGGTCGCGACCGCATGTGCAAGTGACTCGCGCGGCCCCGTCGATAGTGGTTTTGTCGAGGAACACCGTGGTAGGTTTAGTCGGTATTCCGGGAGGTACATTATTCTTATTCTATCTTTCTTTTACCCCGGCGAGTCCGACATAACCCTTCCGCCCGCCCCAGCGGAGGGGTATGCGTCATGCATTACCCCACGTTAAAAAAAAAGCTAAATATACTTGCTACTAGTTAAGCATTATTTTAATAAAAATATTCTCAGTAGCCGCTTCCTTAATATGTTAGCCGAAAATTAACTTTAGGTAAATATGCATACGATTATTCGATCTCTATCATTGCTTATGGTAACTGCTTAGGGCGCTGACTTAATAAGTCGTATTTGATACTCAGAGTTGTGTCACACTCACATTACGCCAGCTAAGTTTGACATTCCGCGTAATACTGGGTAAGTCTTTTGTTATCCACCAGGCATATTTACAACTAGCTTTTACCTGCTGCTGCACTCACTGGAGAGCAGTACCTACTTTTTTCTAAATGTAGCACTAAGGCTTTGCTCGCATAAATGTAGGTCAGGTTAGTAACAGTACGTTTTTCTGCATGAAACTACCCTATGTCCTTTTCTGCACCCCTGACAAACATGTATATAATATTTCATGACGATCAGTCAAGTAGTTAAGGCGAGAAAGCGTAACAAATAAACTAACTCACATTCGCATTTATAATATTAGTTAGAATAATACATCGCTAGGCGTGAAAATTACACTGAGGCCCTCATGATCACTAGTAACTTTCAATAACATACTTTTGAGCCTGATAAATATGTATTGTTTAAAATAATATAAATAAATAGCTGTGTGGTTGACGTAGTCTTTCAGTTATTGCCAAAGTGCTGAGAGAGAGTGCTGATTTTCAATTCCCATACAAGGGAAAAAACGTGGGTGTTACAGAAATATTGAAGTGGAGTATGGTTTATCGTTTTTAAATGTAGAGGAAAGTCCGTCAATAAATAGCTTACAAATTATGTCAAAAATGCAGTCAGGCAATATTGTCTAAACGTGATCATTTGGTGCGAAAATCAAGCAATTTATCGATGGCTGTGAAAAAGGCCTCACTGCGGAGCTAGAATTGGGCTAGTCACGTTTGCCGGCTCTCAAAGGTATCCCGAGCCGAAACAATTGTATCCACGGCACACACGTCGACATCACGGATCAAAGGGGAACGCTTTTCACGTTCAAACTGCTATGAAATGCAAAGTTCCGCATTATCGTGTATTTTTGGTAGTAAGTTTACATTAGGTCACTAGTTTTGTGTTAATATTTTCTATGTAAGACTGCCTCGTTGATATTCTGATGTAAAATTTGAACCACTACTGATTTTAGTTACCCACAATTTTACGTCCTGAAATTTAGGACCATGCACAACATTCCATCATCACCATTATAAAAAAATCTTTCACCATTTGAAAGCTATATTATCAGCAAGTAACAGGCCATATTTATTTTTTATTTTTTTGACGCTTTGAATTGTGTAAATCACATTCCTCATCGCCGGCTTTGGGGCGGGCGATGGGGATATGTCGAGATCCAGCCCCTAAGAGGGAAATTTTGGCTGAACCGACTAAAACCACCGCGGTGTTCCTCACACCTTTATGGCGGGGCTGCGCGGATCGCTCTCGCATTCAAATCGCGACCCTGTCAAAGGTTCGACCCGTAAATGTACGTGGCGGGTCCCATACAACGATCACACAAATTCACAAACACAATTAAAATTTACACACACAATTGAGAGACCTGGTCTCCGATGACAAAGCAGGGGACCTAGTCCCCCTTCCGACATCGACAGTCGTGCGCGGAAAACGAACGCCGCCTACTCGGACCTGCGCTGATCGGGCGGTGGACGGCCCCAATGGGTCCACCGCCCGCAGGCTTTCTAATCAGGGTTTTTATTTTTACCTGGGGGAATTCATTGACGCTTACTGCTCCACGGGGTCGGGTGGAGGGATTATGTCGGACTCGCCGGGGTAAAAGAAAGATGGTAAAGATGATAATGGACCTCCCGGAAAACCGATTAAACCTACCACGGTGTTCCTCGACAAAACCACTATCGACGGGGCTGCGCGAATCACTTGCGCATGCGGTCGCGACCCCGTCGAGATTTCGGCCCGCCGTATGAAACGGCAGGCCACTACACGAAGAGGCCTACCTATTAGGCAAAACTTACCCCAAACCCCACTGTCTCCCCCCTAGAGGAAAGACGGACTCGAAACAGAGGCGCGCGTGGGAACACGCACGCCGCCTTTCGGACTTGGTGCTGAACGGGTGGTGGGCAGGCCCACAAAGCACACCACCCGCAGGTCAAACCTCAGGGTAGCTGGAGGTCATCTCGCGCCCTCCGGCGCCCGGCTCTGCGGTTGGGGAGAGGGTTTAAACGCTCTCTCTCCCGCTCCGATCGGAGGTCATCATACTGTTACTAACGTAACATAACCTACTTTTACGCGACCAAAGACAAAAGCTAGTCTGTAATAATTTTTTGCAATTATAAATAAATAATTCTTAATTTTTTAAATAAAAAGATCACTACGTTACTCCCGCACTAGGTTTAATTATTTTATCGTGGGGAACTTTATGAACATATAAAAAGCGGACACATAGAACACTCAGACTCAGCATAACAATTAGAGGATCACACAAAGTTATGTCACCTCTGTGGATGGAACCCACAACACTCGGCGCAGTGGCAGTGGTGAGACGACCACATAAACCACTGCACCAATCGTGCGATGTTAAGCAATAGGTGACAGACTTCTGAGCTCTCATACCTGGAATCTAAGTTGTCTTTAACCACAATTGCTTGGAGCACAAAAAGCATGGAATAGTTTGCCGCGCGCTTCTTTTATTGGCAGAGACTGCTCTTAGACGGCGAAAGAAACTAATAATGGTATTATTATCTAGCGCCGAGTTTAGACATCACCGTCAATTCAACAATCGTCTGTGTAATAATTGTCACTGTCATGTTTGGGTTGCATAAAATATGCATCTCTCTAGTTCTTACTAGATGAGCTCATATTCTCGGCAGGACGTTAGCGTGTTCTGTGTGCTCAGATCTGGTTACATTAAGGACAGATACGTGTACGATATGGATATAAAATAACATGTATCTAGTCCTTTTCGTTACACTTAATTAACTTACGTACTAATACTGTCTTAAGTAAAATTTTATATTATATAATAATATATAATAATATTTTGTTTATTCAGGCAACATAAACCAATACAAAAATGTTAGTTATTCGGCTTCTTATAAACTAATGTAAGTGTACAGTAAACATAACATTTGATGCTATTTTC
The DNA here is from genome assembly GCA_930367265.1 of Catocala fraxini. Classification (NCBI taxonomy): domain Eukaryota; kingdom Metazoa; phylum Arthropoda; class Insecta; order Lepidoptera; family Erebidae; genus Catocala; species Catocala fraxini. Next base: position 9,805,188 of record OV884026.1, on the reverse strand, counting down.
TCTCTACGTGAATCCAAGAGGAATTAATCATGTAACGAGAATCAAGCCTTTTAGCAATCATTGCCAAGACGCGATTGGGGTTGGCCCGCACTCTGTAGAGCAAGGATGCGCATCTTTTAAGGATGGTGGTATAAAAGCAATCCACTATATTGTCAAAAAACATACCTGACGCGCTGAAAAAACAAATTAAAAAGTTTAACTTAATTATTATTATTTCGGGGCCATACTTAATACAGGTAATGCGTAGTCTTTACCACAAACAGGCGCAATTCTAGCTATATATAGGTTTGAGTTGGAATGTTCTAAATATAAAATGAGGGCCCATTTGCTTTTTATAACATCAACCCCGTCTATTTTAAACCTTTTTGTACTAAAATAAGACAAAACTATTTTAATTGGACCAACATTGAAGGTTTGTGAATAGTTTCATTCACGTTTCATCTTTATGAAAGGCATATAAAAAATCCATATCCAAAATTCCCTTTAAGTCTCAGGGCTGATTTGGTATTGCAGCGGGAGTGTATGCGACTACTGTGCATATAGTCTACGGTGATTAATGTGATGTGATTTCCAGGTCAACCAAAGTGTTATTGAGTTTTTCTGGCAAAAATCTCTCAGTGGCAGCTTGAGGACTGAAACTGTGGTCGGTAGCCTTTTTATATTTTTATTTAAAAAATACAACTCCTGCATTAGGAATAAACCCAGTGTTGCTGGGAACAGTACAGACATTTAAACAACGAACACAAATAACACCTAGAGTCGGAACAATCATTTTTGGATCACATAAATGTTTGTCCCGTGTGGGATCGAACCCACAACACTCAGCGTAGTGTTAGTGGCGAGACAACTACCTACTTAAACCACTACGCAGTTAAGGTACTGGGAAATAGGGTTGTCTCCCTATAACGTGAGATCTTAAAACATAACAGGCTAAATGTTGGTGTAGTACATCCGTGCCTACCCCTTCGGGATATAGGTGTGACGTACATAATATGTAAATTTTAGGTGATGGCGGTAACACAATCTTGTCGGTGAGATGATCCCTTAAAATATGCTAACTGGTATAATTACAAGGGAACCTCGTGTCGTTGACTGCAATGGACTAGAATTATGAGATCGCATGGATGATGAAAAAGTTAGAGTCGTTACTTTGGCTCTCCAATCGTGATGGCGTTTGTGTATTAGATAGGCCTGGAATCTGCCTGTATTTACTATTATTCTAAGTGCCTGCAATGCCGATATTATTCGATTCTCTCTTCTATGAATAAATATTAAAAAGCCGCGATAGCTTAATGAAAGACCGTTGGACCGCCACGCAAAGCTCCCGAGTTCGATCACAAGACGCACATCTCTGACTTTTCGAAGTTATGTGCGTCTTAAATAGTTAATTATCGCTCGCTTTAACGGTGAAGAAAAAATCGTGAAGTAATCTGCATGTCTGAGAATTCTCCATAATGTTCTCGAAGATAAGTGAAGTCTGCCAATCCGCACTGGGTCAGCGTGGAGGACTATGGCCTAGCCCTTCTTACACTGAGAAGAGGCCCGTGCTCAGCAGTGGGACAGATTAATACAGGCCTGATATTATTATACGGATATTAGTCTTCTTTCAAACAAAAAATATATGATTATACACATAAACTTCGTGCGAAACTTACACGATTTACAATAATTTTATTTTAAATTCTGATTGATTTATAATTTATTGTCAGACATACGAACCTTAAGCATGGCCATATTTTTCTGGTATGGAAAATTATTACCACATTATATGTTTTACCATACATAATATAATAAAATGTATAAAACGTTTTTCGATATTTAAAACTCGAAAATAAATAGGCTGAAAAATTTAATGTAATTTAGTACGGTGTAAAAGCTTTTGCTCGTACAACTTGTGATCAAAATCTTTTACTGCGTAAATATGCGTACTGCGAATATGGGCTTTTATTATTTATCATATATTTAAAATGTCCCTCAACTAATAAGAAAATGCTCATTCGTAATAATAATAACTGATATGATGCAAAAATTTGAACAAAGTATAGCATCATGGCTTCTTAACGGTTATAAAGTATATCTTATAGTTTGTAAAAAGAGCTTAAAACATGTAAATATCTAAGCAGATATTATATTCAAGCGAACATTGTGATTCATTATTGTAGATTAGAACAATTTGGAGTATTTTTATAGCGGCATATGAACAGAAATCAATATCAACTGTTTCATTTACGATGATCTGACATATAAATCTGTGTATCATTTAATTACATAGAAACATATTTACATATTATGTTTTATTTGGACACTGAGCCGTAAAATCAACACAGGTCGTGTGTTAACTCAACCATAAATATATCAAATATATTTTAACAAGCCTTTGATCAGCATTACAATATCCTAAATCAATTAACAAGGCTCAGATAAAAGCAAAAAATGTATAACGCGTCAGTGTAAAAGAGAAGACAATTTAGGTATAAATAGTAATTATATTATACCTATTTCTTTTTCAATTACTTTCAACAATATACTTACTTTGTAACGAAGCGAACAAACTTTACTCAAGAGTTTTCTACCGACCGACGGTTTTAAACTCCATCGGCGAGTTCCATTCAGTGAAAAGCGTTGGGAAATGTTTTTGGCACTTCTAAAAATGGTGGGTGGCGCCACAAATAGACACATCGAACACAAAGGAAAACCTTTACACAACGCTGGATTCCTTCAGCGGGTTTAAAACACGAACAATTACTATTAATCTGGCTTTAATTTCAGCTTTGTTAATAACTAGATTTTGCTCGCAACTTTGTATTGCGTGGTAATTTGAAGTAGGATCTATATATTTTTTCTTTGCATGTAAGAAGAAGCAAATTTACACATATAATACTCGATTTCTAGGCGGAGTATTAAGGTGAAACATGCACTAAATTTTAAGTTAGACCTCTAGCAATACAACTATAAAAACTACATTCAACTTAGTCCAGTAGTTTTTGCGTGATGTGCGTACAATGCGTACATAGGTACGTACAAACCAAAATTAATTCTAAATACTTGTACCCATAATTGTTTTGGCTTCTATAGGTCTTATAACCGGTCAATGTATGTACATAGTGCTTACTATGTACATACATTGACCGGTTATAATTTTATTAAATTTATAGACTAGCAAACACGTTCTTCAGGTCTTAAACTATAAAAAAAACCGACTAACTGATTCTTTGGCTATGAACATATTTACATGATCTCAAGCTTCATGGTCTTAAGCTGAAAGGGTAAGCAGAGATGCATTAAACCCAAATAGCTATGAGTTTAGGACCCATATTATAGGAGCGAGCGAGTGTACTGCCGTAGCTGGCACCAGAACAAGTATTATAGACTCGGTGCTGCTGCTGAGGACGTCTTGACATAAAGGCTCGATATAACACTTTGCCTGACCCGAGGATCGAACCCGAGACCTCATACATAGCAGTCATATTCACTGCCATTTCGCTGCCAAGGCACTATATCTATCCAAAAATTCATTTTCCGTCACTCAACACACCAACACTTATTATTTAATATATTTTTGCATTTATAATATTAGTACGGATTATTATTAAGAAGACGGAATGCATCGTTGGGTGCGTGGCCTACTTAGTACAACTCGCAAACATTGTTTTGTTTTGTTTTGTTCTATTTGAGAAACTTACACCTAGTAAAAGTAAATGTTTAACATATTACAAGGTCGGTTATAAATTTAACATTACAAAATGGTATAAAAACTAGGTATAAAAGAATTTTCTTATTACACTTTTTTTAAGTTGAGTAACACTGGTCCCAAACAAATCAAAATCTAATTCATCAGAAACTTTGTTATAAGTCTTGCATGCTCGTATAGTAAAACAGTTCTGCCTATAAGTGGTTCTGACTAGGGGTACGTGAAGCAATGTTCTTTGCCGCAACATTTTAGATCGAGTCCCAAGCCCTATATTGCCCAGTAGTTCTGGACAATCCACAGCGCCTTTAGCTATTTTAAAAAGGTACGAAATATCTGCAATGCGTCTCCGTTCATATAAAGGCAATATGTAAAACTTTTTACAGCGTAAAATATACGTAGCTAAATGTTTGCATGTCTTGAACTACAAGAAACGAAGAAAAGGTTTTTGAATGCGCTCAATCCTATCAATATATCTTTATATATATAATTCTACTGTACGTGTGTATGTCACTGAACTCCTCCTAAACGGCTGGATCGATTTGAATGAATTTTTTGTATGCGTTTCGGTGGCGCCCTGAATGGTTTAGATTCACAAATAAGCCCGGCAGATGGCGCTGCAGTCAGTATCTAGATTATTTATCTATACAGCAACTTCATGCAGGACAACGTCTGTCGGGTCCACTAGTATATTATAAATTGGGTTCCACACTTGCGAAACATACTCCAAATGGCTACGGACAAAGGCAAGGAATTTTAAATGTTATAATGTTATTGAAGTCATTCGAAAATCTTAGTATGAAGCCAAGTGCCTTGTTAGCCTTTTTTATTATACTCTCGATATGGTTATCAGAGTGTAGTTTTGAGTCAAAGATGACGCTAAGATCCCTGACTTCCTTCACTCTGTTTATAAATTTGTCTTGTAATTGGTATTGAAAAGTTAACGAGTTTGGCTTCCGAGTAAAAGTCAAAACAAAGCACTTGGACACGTTAAGATCCAGTCTATTAAGATGGTAATATATTTGGAGTGGCAATATTTTTGGAGTTCATCAAGATCTTTTTGAAAGCCAAAACAGTCGGAAGGTTGTGAAATGGGACACAGAATGTTCATATCATCCGCATAAAGAATGATTTCGGAATGTGTGAAGCAGGAGTTAATATTATTAATAAATATAGTAAAAAGCAGCCTACGCAAGAGTATGACATGATCTATTCGATCGAAGACTTTCGTGTTGTCTGTGTAGATGACGTCAACTTGAGAAGGTATAGACATAACATTCGTCAAATAATTAAAACAAACAAGAAGGTTTGATACCGTGGATCTAAGTTTTAAAAAACAGTGTTGGTTTTCATTCAGTTCTTGTTTGATACCTGAATAGACTGATGAATAAACGATTTTGCCAGTACTTTAGCAAATAAACAGAGCTTGAATATCGGCCTGTAATTCTCAACTTGATCTTTGAGGCCCTTTTTGTATATCGGAGTGACAAAAGTCGTTTTCAAATTTGGGTTACATCCCCTTCATTGAGTGAACGGTTAAATATTACCGTAAGCGGCAAAGATAAACTATTCGTACACCTAGATATGTACCAAAAATGGAGGTATAGCATCTGAACCAGCCTACTTATTAACATCGACCGAGTTTAGTAATTTAAGTACTTCAGTTTCACAGACTTCGACTGAGTTAATATCCACGATGGTTTGACATTCATAACCGACTGGCCTTTCAAAATGTACGATGCTAGGCAGAAAATTACTGTAAAAAAATCATGAAACATATTACAAATAATATCTCCCTGTCTTGAAGAGTTACATCTGTAAGGCATCGTTGATGGCAATGTAATAGAACATTATTTTTGTTTAATATATGACCAGAATGCTTTGGAGGATTTATTAATATTCTTTTCAATAACTTTTATATACTTATTATACATTTTTCGTTTCCGGCACCTTCGCTCTGTTACGCAGAGTAATAAAAATTTTCCAGTCTGTCAGATTACCATATTTTTTAACTTCCTATATCGTTTTATTTTGCTTTCAAAATTTTTATAGTGGTGCTTTATACCAAGGTGGGTATTTCGACAAAAATTTTATCATTTTAGATAGTATATAAGTGTCACGAAATTTAACAAGTCTACTATACAACAATGAAAGCGCATCATCCACAGTCCCAACACTAAGATCTTGCGCACAGTCAAAACTGTCAAGTTCACGTGATATCATTTGAAAGTCAGCTAAGTAATACATGTCCTTTTTTCTAGGCTCAACATTTAAATAATGTATTAGATGTTTGCTAGTTAAGCTAAGTAATGATATTATTTTCTATTAGGTGGCTCTCAATATGAACGTGTCGTTGCAAGCGAGCTTGCTAAATGGCATAATACTACATACATCATTCTATATAACGTTAAATTTAAACATCACTACATATTATAAAACAAAATTCCCCGCCGCGTCTGTCTGTCTGTTCGCGATCAAAAACTAAAAAACTACTGAACGGATTTTCATGCGGTTTTCATCAATAGATAGAGTGATTCATGAAGAAGGTTTAAATGTTTGTTAAGGTTGTTTTCTACCCGTGCGAAGCCGGGGCGGTTCGCTAGTAACCGATATGTGGCTGTGATACAAAAATGTAGGCAGTGGAGTCTTACATTCATATTTCCCTACCGGTATTTTAGAGATGGTGTTATAACATTTTGGTCAACCAGGATATTATGCCTGGGAGCTCACAACCGCTCGAAGACGTAAGCGTATGCCACTTGATAATCGATCCAGTTTACACCGAAAATACTTGACAGCAACACGGAGACAGTAAGAGGCTCGTCCATGGAACATACAATAACATGGAAATTAAAACACAGGTACCTGTCAAAATGTAAATATGCAACTTTGTCTGTTCCTTTGGGAATAAAGAGGATTAATGAAGCATTTAGTCTGTAACTTCAGACTAAATGTCTCAACTAGCAGCCAAATTACTTTTTTTAAAGACGACCTCCGTACTATGTGTATTTCTTATGTTTCGAGTGACTTTACGAACACAGCACAACACAGCAACAAGAACACATCCAGATTCGAAAGAACTAGTTATGGATCATACAGAGTTTTGTCCCGTGTGGAATCGAACGTACAACGCTCGGCAAACTGACAGTGGCGGGGCGACCACTAAAACCACTACATGATCCGTGCAATGTGTATGTGCAGCTTAAAATATAGCTGAAAAACGAACGTACGACTTTGCCATTACTTAAGGGAATGGTCTCAACATTCAGTCAAATTACTGCATATCATTCTCCATAAGGTTAAATTTAAATATCACTATGGACTCGCATAAGGTCGTGGGTTCGATTCTCGCACAATTCAAACATTTGTGTGCTTGGACATGGATGTTTGTCTTGGTCTGGGTGTTTCTATGTATAATATGTAAGTATTTACAAAAAAGAAGTATATATGTATGTTTATCCATTGTCTAGTACCCATAGTACAAGCTCTGCTTAATTTGGGCTAGATGGTGTTGTGTGTATGCGATAGATTATTATAAAAAGAAAAAAATAGTTAAGAGTAAACACTAACAGTAGTACTTATAAACCTATCTCAATTAATTAAGAGTTACTTAAGTACCTATTAATTAGCAACTAATCAGTAAAATTCTTTATAAATATTACTCAACGTATTAGGTAAATAAAAGTTAAGTAACAGCGGCGGTCCGCTAATCAAAGGTTATTCATGAAATTCAAAGCTACATAGTTGAAGGGCAAGTATTACTTAGCTTACTGCAGTCTTGCAGTTGTTGCTTATTTGCGGAATGGTCCCTAAATCACTTATCTCATTTTCATTAATGTGAATCATAGTCAATTTGGATTGCTGTTTCATATTTTTATTATTTATGTAATAATTAAATTTGCGTTTTAATTTTATAGATTTTTTGTATTTTGTGTACTCTGTGTATGTAAGTGCTACTTTGTCGCATGCTGTGGTCTCTTATAAGTGAGAAAATACTAAACCTACAATTGGGTAGTTGCCTATGTTTGAATTTGTCATTACATTATTTTACACACAAGAGCAAAAAGCAAACAAAATATTTTTTTTATGCAAAAGGCATCAAAATTGGTTACAAAATAAGGAAGTAATTAATATTATAAACTTGGATATAAGAAAAAAATTGTGTCGCAGTGGGAATGTCTTGCTATCTCCCTCCCACAACTGCAGTTAAATTGCGCTTACGTCACAGTTTGTATCGTGCACGTCCTTTTTCTGCCATTTGTTTTGTTTGTTTGTTTGAAACGCTTGTATCTTATTTATTATTGAGAAGATTTAAATAAGTCTTTAAATAAATTTTAGATTTAAATAAATTTTAGAGTTAAATGTGTAGGAAAAGGGGTCTTTCCATTGAAAATGCCATTTCCGTTATCCATGCTCATTTATTGTAATTAATAAGATAAATCAATTATGGTAACACTTTATAAACCAATAATAGATAATAAAGAAATACTATCACGTGAGATCCGTCGGGTTCGATCGCCGACGGTTCGACGGCGGTCTTTTATAAGGGTACGGTAGTGGAGCGCGTTGAAATGAATCACGTGTTGCTGCACAAACAAGTGACATAGTCGCATGACTGTTCGTTCGAATTCAGTATTTTAATTTTATACATTTATTTTTAAAATATTTGCGCTGGTAAATATTTGACTTCAATAATAAAATAATGTGAGCTACTACCTATCCTATTAAGCTTTTAATTTAATTTTATTTGGTTTCCAACAGTAAATATGGTACACTGGAGACAATGACACAGAATGAGTTTCTGATACATTTACCAATTATAGACTAACCAGCACTTATATACTAATATCACATGACGCTGCTTAATTAATAATACTTAATAAGTATTCATTCACAAAATGAATCAAAATATAAAATAAATAATAATTTTGACTTCTAATAGGTTACTAATATTTATTTATGTGTGGGATCACTATAGAAGATGCCAATTATTTTTTAATTAATATATATATCAATGTCGGATATGACTTTAGTAACTCTATTCAATTCTCTACAAATACGACCTAAGGGTGAGTTCAGGCCGATATTAGTTCTACACTTTGGTATAAAATAGATGTCGGTGATGAGATGTCTGGGAGTTGTTCGAGGCACTCGAAGTGAGATACGGGATGCCAGTTCCTCGCAGTTCATCTTGCCGTTTACCAGAGGTCTTTTACGAGTCATCGTTCACGAAAAGAGCATTTTAATATGTTGTAAACGTGTGCAAAGTTTAAAACATTTTAACATGCTCTCAATGTAGGGGCATCAGTAGGATATACCGCTAGAGGAATAAGTAAGTTGCTTCGTGAAAGCACGCTGTATAACTTCGACACGTTGTAAGTAGACCGCGTAATGTAGACTGCACACAATACTCTCGTATTGAAGTCGGCTACGGAGTAAACTTAAAACTACGAGTAGACTTATATAATAATATTTTGGTTAGAGTGACTGGAAACCTTTTGTATTGCGTGTGATGAAGCTCAGCATTTGTGCTGATTTTACGACGACGCTGTCAATGTGACTTTTAAAATTGACTTGTTTGTTAATTATAACACCAAGGTCGTGAACTTCGACAACTTCATCTAACAAGGTTCTGTTAATTTTATACGACGCGCTTAATACTTTTTTTTTTTTAATATTTTGTGTGACTACAATTTTTTACATTTAGTAGCATATTTTTATTCGAACACAACCGTGTAATTCGGTCTAGGTTATTCTGTATAAGAAGTACATCATTAGAAGAGCTCATGGTTTTATTGAGTTTAAGATCATGTGCAAACATTAAATATTTGCAGAAATGAATTTGACTTGTTATGTCCTTAATAAACACAGTAAAAAGCAGCGTTGCTACATGGAATCCCTGTGGGACGTCTGAAACAGAATAATATGAAAAGGATTCATGTCCATTAAAAGCTATAATTTGGGACCTGAATGATAAATAAGATTTGAACCACTGCAGTAAGGAGCCATGTATGCCATTGTATTGTAATTTGGATAGAAGCAGATTTTAATCGAATTAGATATGTATTCATTGAAATCAAACTACTACATATATACGGATTTGATTGCGTTGTTTATTTGACACTTTATTACATAATTTTGAAAATTGTTACACTACTACTATTAAGTACAATAATTAGTTAGTAAATAATACTTTACAAATTTTTTAAGCTAATTAAATTATTATTAAATCTATTATATTATTATAGATATGTATTACTTGTTAGAGACACTGTAAACGATACTCGCTGAATCCTAATCGGTAAACGTTCGGTAGCACAAACCATACGTATAATATGGTGGTTCAAAGGAATTAAATTATCTGTGTAGCGAACCGTGTATTTTCTACCTGTTAAAGAGACCGGTACCAAACGTAAGCATGAAATTAATTCATTCGTTTTGCTATAATGGAGCTTATAAGCGGATTTTCGGCTGTGTGCCGCCGTTTTCAATCGCTATAGTATTAATATATTTTGTATCATACCATTTAGCTGCTACGCAATTATAAGTAATTAAATGAATAAAGGAGTACCAATTAAGCGAATGATTTATTATTTATTGATACAGATTTTGGAATAATATACTTTATTTATTAATACAATATTCGTAATATTCAATTAATAAGAATAATGATTTATTTAATCTAAGTGCACAATTAAGTCAGTAAACACCATATGCATATAATTTAAGAAATAACTTTGGATAAAAGTTATCCAAATAGCCAGGAAACAAATGTTACATAACTTATAACAGTACCTTTCTCTAAATAGGAGAGTAATTAGTAGATGGTTAATCGATAGTAAGATTATGGACTCGGTTCTTAAATCTGACACGAAACCCATTGACACTTGCCAGACCTGGTTATCAATTCTATGATCGCACGCACCGTAGTCGTATTTACTACCGCTGCGTCACCGAGGCAGTCGCATCTCATTCATACAATCACTTAACAGTTGACAACGGCGGATTATTCCACTTGTTTATTATTGTTACTAAGATTACCCAGCCTTGAAACAAGTATCCAAGGCTCACACATTTTTCCACTGATCGATCTCTCTACAGTGACGCATTTCTTAAAAGTGGGTCACCATTTTCCGTGATCAATGTCAATATAATTGACGTATCAACTTAAGAACTGCCACCCGTTCACTCAACCGATATGAATAGGTTTTATTATATGAATAACCCATATCTAAGGTTCAGAGTAAACGTAGTGTAAAACAGATAAAGGTACACTTAGCACTATTCAAATAGATAAAGGTTAATAGTTGGTATCGCGCTCTCGATCACTATAAAGATGTTGATTGGAAAACCGAATTGTCGACGCGCTGTGACCCGGAAACTATAAAAAAGTTTACGGGCGGTGCGGAACCACTCGGCTCGGGCGAACGCCGCTAGGTGGCGCTGCGGCCTGTTGTCCTTTTTACGACCAGATTACGGGAAGATTAAATAAAAAACAGAATCGCCGGGCTCATCGCCATTTTTAAAAGGTTTCCTGTTTGTAGTACAGTCTGTGGACGCTCGTAAATGTTAGTTGAACTTTATTTACAGTTCAGTTTTGTTCGTGTGGTGAACAAGTGGACGTTGTTGTTCGAGTAGTTTTAAACTCTCTGGATGTACTTTGTTCTACATCTGTTTAAATAATTTATGGATGTTGTTTGCTCTGAGTGCTGACCCGCAATTCTCTTCGGTTATGGTGTTACTGGCCACTGTGACATATTTGTGTAAACGAAAGCTGCATATATAGAGATATTTTCTTTAGATCTGGCCGATGTCTGTACATAGAAGATATATAATAAAAATATAGTGAGGGGTATTTATAAGGTCTTTGTAAGTCAGAACATATGTTTAGAATTTTTGGTTCTCTGTACGTTTGTACGCGCATCACGCAAAAACTACTGTACGAAATTGAATGTGGTTATCTGACTTGTATTACTGAAGGTCTAAATTTGTAAAATAAGTACATAAAGAAAAATATTTATTGTAACCTACTTCCAAATTCCACGTGTAGTATAGTAGCAGGCAAAAGCTAGTAAATGACATAATGCTATGAAAAGTCTTGCCGATAGTATGTAGGCGTGCAAAAACGACCTACATGCCCAAAGATCTAATCAAAACGTTTTTGAAATTGATATAGAATAGTCGTGACGCTTGCACATGTTAATGTTTTTAATAGCACAAAATATATTTTACTTACCTATGTGAAATACAACTGTATCTGAAAGTTATAAGTAAAATATTAGTTAACAACAGACATGCACATAATAAAAATGTTCAAGTGCTTCCATGTAAACCACATTTTACAATAATTTTGTACAGTCACTTCTACCGCAATGTGTTTGAATCTTTTGTATGTTGAATTTCAAGTCGACGTCAAGCCGGAATCAGCTATCAGGCTAAGTTATAATAGCTATCAGAAAAATATAAAAAATCTAAGTTACGTATTTTAAAAATGATAGGCATTTTAAAGTTAACACAAAAATCTACACCTTTGTTATATAAGTATATACAGTTAATAAAATCGAACGTATGTACATAAATGTACGTTCATTTTTCATACACTATATTCTCGGTTCTACAGTTACCTGCAAATATAACCACACCTTACACTAGATCCGTGGATCGCTTATATATTTGCTATGGTATTGGTAACGTGCCACTTAAATCATTACACTATACTAATATATTAGCTACTAACTAATATATAGCTTAGCGCAAGTGGAAACATATTAAATTAAAACAAGTATTATAAATACGGATGTGAGTTTGTTCGTTTGTTTGTTACGCTTTCACGCCTTAACTACTAGACATGTTAATCATCAAATTTCATGATTATCAATCATGAAATTTCATACAAATTACTAGGGGAACAAAGAAAAGTACCGTTATACTAACCTAATCTACATTTGGGCGAAAAATGTTTTGTAGCAGGCAAAATCTAGTACTTGATATGGCTTATTATAGGCTCAGAATAATTGTTCACCATTTGTGCCTAAAAACAAAGACCCGAGAAGAGTACGCCTTTTATACGCGGTTTAACCGCGTATAAGAGGCGTACTCTTCGCGTATCGACAAGCTACGTAGTTCAGTAAGACGTCAATAGATGGCGCTGTAATAACTTATTAGATGGCACTACCGAGTTTGTCCCACAGTGCCAATAGATGGCCCTGGCTGTAACAATATCTTGCCAAATCTAGGAATTAAAAGCCTCATACGCAGTAATCGCATTTACAACCGCTTCGCGTTTGGTAATCGACGAAAATGAATAAACCAATGCACAATGGTTTATTCATTTTAGCTTTAAAAGACAAACTAACAGACAGACCAGTAATATACGTTTAAGACATACAGAAAACCCTTTCGTGTATGACATACTACATTTTGCCCGCGGCTCTGCTCACCTAAACGTAGGCTATGTCCATTTTCAACCCCTCGGGAACAGTACTTTTTCTAGATAAAAGGCACCCTATGTCCTTTTCTGTACCCTTGAGTAGTTAAGACGTGAAAACGTTACACACAAACAAACGATTCATAATATTAGTTAGGATTTACTTCTGTTTAATTGTGCCTTTATAATTTATAATAGTACATTTACTATGGCCGTAATCTAGTTCTGTTTGTGCACAGTACAGAGAGACTACTCAGGGAGACGTTTGCTTAATAATGCCAACTAGTTTCCGGGAACATGAATGCATGTGTATAAATTAATCATAATTTATTCCAGAACACTCGTAGAATTAATTTGCAACGTTTAATTTAATCAGTATACAAGCTGTACGGTGTGTAAAAACTAAAACCAGTTTCATAAAATGAATTTGTATTTACTAAAATGTTTAGGACGTATATTATATTCGCTACGGAGCTGCGGAGGGACGGTTGTGTACAGAACTATTTTATATTTTCATGTCACGGATCAACCCTTACTATACGTGACTTTATGAAGGTAGCTACGCTTTCAGAACTCGTGTACTATTGGATCATCGCAAAAAACCGGGACCTTGGCATGCCCTCGATTCACTTTCGCTTGGCGACGGCCGGCACCTGCGTCAATGAATGAAATAGTTTTATTATGATTAATAACAACTATGACCAACGAATTTATTACCCAAAATTAAATTCCTTTGAAGGTTATCGTGTTTACTTCCGAATACCAAGGCAGAGCGGTGGTTTAACAAGTTGCCGTCACAAATTTTAGTACTCTATAATTATGCATGGGTAATAAAGTAGTTCATTTTTAACGCTCATTTAAGTCGATTACCACACGCACGGCTCTTACTTTTAGTATTTGAAATATTGCGCTAGTAATTAGCTAAAAAAGATGGACAAATATCTAATTAGCAAACTTTAAAAATGTAATATACACGAGGGGTATACATGCGGTGTAATTTCAATAGATCACGTGCATTGCCTCATTGTATCATATAGTAATTGTTTGAACATCGTATTATTACACGCCTAGTCGAGGTTTAATTACTGCTTAGCAACATAGCCAAGCGCATTTCGTAGAACAAAGAATGTATTTTGGTTGCCACAGGCTCACAATGATGTTGTGAAAACGTGTGGGGATGATGTAGTGTTCATTAACCTCACATTATTGTTATTTTTGAGCTGCATCATGGCTTCCTGCAAGGTCGCTTTAGCATTCAATACTAGTTCCGCGTCCACTTCGACATTGTAGTGCAAGTACGTGGCCTTTTTATGCTCAGAAAATGGCTTTTAAATTTTTAGTGAGACGTTAACTTGGCTGTATTTTATATTGTTGATACGGTGTAGTGTTTTTTATTTGTTGCAATGCATTACGTAATGATATTGTAAATATACGAATGTGTTAGGCAAAGACGAGATCTTTTTGAGTCAGTACTGCTTGTTGATAAGTTTTGTATCTGAATCTTCATAAATTTTGCTACTGCTGTACAATGATAAGACATTTTAACGCCACGATTAATTTATTGATAAACCTATCTTTCCTTGCCGTGGTTTACTAAAATAAGTAATTATCAAAAGCAGATAAAAGTAGGTAAAGTAATTTTACAGGCGTCACCACCCTGTACCCCATTATATTCAATTAAAATCCATACGTATATTTTTCTATAAGTAACTCTGTTTGTTTGTTACCTTTCCACGTTTAAACAGCCGAATGGATCTAAATGAAATTTAACAATGAAAGAGACTGTATCCTGGGGAAGGTCATACACTTTTTATTTACTTTGCCGATACACGCGAACGAAGCCGTAGGCGGAAACTAGTTTCTATATTACTATAAATTATTATATATCAATCATTATTTTAATACAGAATTCTAAATCTTGCCTATTCTGGTTTATATCTATAGCAACTTGCAGTACGTTTGTCTATTCTTGGTTTTCGTAAATAAATATTATATCTCCATTATTTCGCACTGTTCCGGTATGTGATTACGGCATAAGATTTTCATATTCCTTAGTACAAAGTCCTTGATGCTAGTTGAAAGTAGTGCACCGATCTCTACTCGCAGTTTCTCTAAATGATAACAACCGGCACAAGGAAATACTTAGAAAACCGGTGTACCTGCTTAACCCTTGTAGTTAGCGAGTTAATAGCATTTCCTTGCGTTCTCGCGCATGTTACATTGAACTTTAACTACTTATACGGATTTTATCGCAGTTTATTTGATTTACAACTTGTGTATACGTTCACGCACTGACTGGGTCCAAAAATAAAGATAGGTATATAGATCAAGCTTTTATGAGCGTTTTTATAATACTATGACCTCTTGAATGTATAATATGAACTATGGCTTGTACCCGGAATACGGCAAATTATTTAAACCTCACAATATGGATACTAAGCTCATTAAGCTATTTGTGACTTCTGCCGTGTTGACAATAAAATAAATGTTGTTAAATCCGTAGAAGTTGCAATGAATAATTTATTTAGACATGTTATTGTATTATATATATTATTGGGGATAATGATAACGATCTCCAAGCTGGAAGCTATTAAAATAGGCCAGGGTACCATCCTCTTACGAGTATAAATCGTTATTGCATCTGCGAGAATATTAAGACGTTGCAAAGTGTATCTGTACTTTTATTTCTATAGTTTCGATTACGTAATGATGGTATCAAGTTGATACCTAGAAGGTGGTAAGTTTCTATTCGTTACAACTACGATCGCTTATTATTATAAGACAGCTGGGATATTTTAAATAGGAAAGCCCCCAGGAGTCGTATTTTAGCAAAGCAGACAGAAATCAGTGGCAGGACACCGATTACGCTAGTAATCTATCTTAGTTGGCAATATATGAACAATATGACTGAAATACTTAATTAAGTATATAATAATATGGAAGATAGGTACATATAATATAATGAAGAGATAATGGTATGAAAGACTGAAAACATGACTATGCTACTTATGATTGTAAAATACAATCTGCGTTGTATTTTAAACTTCAGATTCAAATCTCTGCATTAAAACGAATTTGTACAATGCCATTGTTCATTAGCAGACTTTCATTGTGTGGGTTGTGTTTTTGTAGACACATGTTTAGACAAATCTGCAATAAAAACAATTAAAACTTAAACTATATATATATCAATAAAATTATTGTATATTAAATGGATTAGTTTTTTTCGGTTTAAAGAAATTTATTTTCTTATAAAAACTGTACAGTTCATTTAAAATAAGATATGCATAACAAACTCATTAAAATATAGTATAGCATCTCTAGCGCTTATTACTATTTATTACACATTTATAATATTTTTTTAATTAAAATTAGTTAGCCATGATAAATTACAATTCCATAATAATAATATGTCATTTAGAGTATTGATGGATTTAATGATTCCCCGTATAATATAATAAATGTCCATAATATAATTAAAATTAACTAACCAATAAGTAAGCAGTTCTTAAATTAGCGTTCTCTCGAAGTGTAACGAGTCACTTACATTGTGCTGAGATATTTCTTTAGTTTATTTTTAAATACATTCATACTGTAACTTTCTTTTATTTCTTTTGGCAGGTTATTATACAGCTGTGCTCCCTCAAATAATATAGTTTTTTTCCCATAGTTAGTGCGTGGTTTCCTTAGTTGAATTTTGTTTTTATGTCTAAAATTATATGTAGTTTCTTTTTTGTGTAGTTTAATGTTTGTTTGTATTGTTTGGTTACTAATCTTTCTAACTAGGATGCAAGTACAGTATGTGTAAAGTTGCGTAAGATTAAGTAGGTTAGTTTTTTCGTAAAGTGTTTTTGTTGGGGTCAAGAGATGAAGTATCTTAATAATTTTATTTTGGATGGTTTGTAATTGTTTTAAATGAGTGGCGGCGGCTGATCCCCATATTTCAATCATGTACTCAAGGTGTGATTTTACTAACGAGTTATAGATAACATTTTTTAACAAAGGAGACATAGATAATATTCGGAACAACCATTAGCGGATCACACAATTTTTTTTCCTGTGTGGGATTCGAACCGACAACACTTGGCGCAGTGGCAGTAGTTTGGCAGTCACTTAGAAAAAGAAAAAAGGTCACAGTCATAAGTTATTAAAAATGAAATAGTCAATTCTTTCACCTTCGTTATAAAGTCTAACGCCCACAACTCCGCAGAAGTGAATTACAGCTATATTTCGCCAGCGTTTAATCCTGACAATCCTGCCGTTACCGAGAATTTCTGGATAGCGAAACCCAATAACACTAAGTGGTCAAAATTCGAAATTCATTGATTTTAAAAAATTTGGTCTTTATTATATATACCGCGAAATTACAATAGGTACTTAAGGTATATAATCATAGTTACGAAGAATTGTACGACATCAACCGAACTATGCCGAAATACTACGAACGCGATTCGACTGCGTGTGTCAAATGCATGATTGTGTGCATGTAGTGCTTTTTTATTAATTTAATGTATTTCAATGCATATTTTATAAAAATATTAGGACTCGCCACTCCTTCTCCACATAAACTTTAACTGTGCCAAATTTCATACTCCTCCGTCCGCCCAATTTTCGTAAAAAGGGGTACAAAGTTTTTGCTTCACGTATTAATATATAGAAGACTATCTCGTATGCCGTAGAACTCTTGCAAAATTATAAAAAAATGGGTGCAATTTTTATGATCGTTAGTCTAACAAATTAATTTAATACGAACAAAAAATAACGATCTGTAGCACAACATCAGAAGCATGGAGCACAACGAAACAAATGAAAAGGAAATAGATTTCATACGATAGGCATGAGGATATGTCTCAGTTCACAGCGAACCGTGCGAACACAACACAATGGACACACATTACAACGAATTGCAACCAAAACTACTAGATGTGGAAGTATTTTTGCAGATTATAAATAACAATTATAAGAAAATCCTAGAACAAGAGTTAGGATCCAGCTGTCTTTTTATATATATGTATATTGTCTCACATTTATACCCCCAAGGGTAGCTAGTGGTAGGACATTTCGCGGACTATGATTTTAAGTCCCACGCTATACGAGGGTATTGCCGTCTGTTAGACACAGTTCCAGATAACGTACTGCTACAGAATTACTAACAGGAAACCTAATAATACTTAGCGCTACAGGAAGGTGCGATTTCGTGGCAGTAATCGCATTCATTGCCGCTGCGATGCTTTTTTGACTGTTTATAAGTTGCTTATACCATTTATATCTTAGCGTAGTGTATCTTCCATCAGTTTTCAGAGCGCTGTAAGGAGACGATGTGCTGTCTGTTAGCACCTAAGGGCTAAATGTTTATATCTTATTACATGTAGTGCAAGCAGCCTACAGGCTATAGGCTACAGTAACCGGCTATCACTAGTCAAGCCTTGTCTATCTATTTGCCTTGTATTTAAGTAGTTAATGTCTGTCTAACTGTAGGCAGTTAGGTAGTTAGTTTAAAAAGTATATTAACTAGAGTTAGGTAATATACTTTCGCCCACAAGTCGTTAAATTTCATATTAGAAACTAGCCCAAGTTTGCCTGCTTTGTATCAAAGTAGTTCATGTCTGTCTTACTCACTAGTTTATATACTTTTTTTTTGCCCAGAAGTCGTTACATTTCATATAACAAAATAGCCGATTTCATTTCTATTACGATGTCTGAATTTATTTATTATATTGAATCATAGCTTCTGATTGCATTCATCCAATGGAATAAAAATAAATAGGTTTTCACATTCACATTTTCAATTAAACTGTTACATTTATTGATGACCAAACGCTGTAAAAAACATATCGTTGATGAAAGAAAGTTGTAGTGAAAATAGTTTTTCTGGCTTCTAAGAAAACTAAATATGGAAAATTATATTGGTAATAAATTTCTAAACCTTTGTTGTGTTGGAGGTATTTGTCAATATTCTTTTTCGACTGCACACATGGCGTAGTGGTTTAAGTGGTACAGCCACCGCGCCGAGTGTTGTAGGTTCGATCCCCACACGGGACAAGAATTTGTGTGATCCACAAATTGTTGTTTCGAGTCTGGCTGTTTTTTTGTCCATTGTTTGATTGTTTGTAAAGTCCCCCGCGACAAAAGAATTATTCCTAGTCCGGGTGTTGTCTTTTAAAAAAGATAAATAAAAACAGAACAAAGAATAAACTAATCGCAAAAAGAGCAACATTGAAAATGACGTCATATTGTAATGAGTATTAATTAAAACTAGCGCCCGCTAGTCTCATTAATTATTTGTTGTAACGTCGCTGTAGTAACTGTTGTTGTTGAATAATCAATAATGCAGTAATGCTATGCCGTCCGAACTAATTAGTGAAAATTTGTTAACAGGTCCTTTGTTGCGAACTAAATTACGTAACTGATACTGTTTCCGATAAGTAGGTATATATTATTGTGCTTTACTTTATCAGCTGACGTAAGCAAGACTTACTGTAAGCGTTTTTTTTCCTAAATACACAGCATTTGCGTATGGGATAAGCTCTGGATGCGGTGGATGGATGGATGGCTTCACAATCGTTCAAGGAGCGGATATAAATAATATCTAAAATTATATAAATTATATGGATTTGGGAGTATTATTTTTCTGTGTACATAAATTCTAAGTGTTTTCTAATTTATCACTGTGTAACACTTATGAACGTCAAATTTGATTAGTTAGTACGATTACTGAACTTGCTGGATTCTCATTTATGTTAAAGGTTCTCAGTTATGTTAAGGTTCAGGCTAAAGGCTTTATGTCAATTATATATATCAGCTTTTTCTGGATATAAGACTGTCATCTTACCCAGTGTGACCTGTGTTACATTTTGTATAAGATTTTGTTTTTCGTCCGGATTTATTTCACATTCATAAAATCATAACAAATCGTCTACTAAATAACAATACTACTGTAAGTTCATTTATTATGCATATGAATTGGTGGTGTTTTTGAACTATACATAAAATAGATAGCGACGACCAGATGCCTCGAGATGCATTTAGTATTTTCTATTATTGAGCTATTCTTGTTTAAGGACGGTTGACAATTGATAAAATATTACAAAGGTCGTTAAATGTTTATTTCACTTTTTAGTGAAGAGAATTGCGCTGAGAACGTAATTGTACATACAAAAACGTGTCGCGCTAAGTTTCACATAATTTAACGAACTTGCGGTATTATGGATTTTATTTTTATGACTGTATTTTCTCTTTGGTCGCATGGCAAAAATTCAGTAATCGTGAGGTCTCGGGTTCGATATCCTGGTCGAGAGGCAGTTTGACCTCAGTAGCACCACTAATTTTAGAAATGTGTGAAAACGTTACGATTTTTGGTGCTATGTTATAGATGTCGGGTCCATAACATGGCATCTAAAATTTAGTTGCGGAAATGTGGATGTATTGGATATGTGTATGTACCCCTTCGTGGATATAAGGTTGTAGTATAGTAGGTAGAAAAATCATAAACTCATTGGTGTTTGGAAAGATCCAGGAAAAATAATTATAGTGTCACCACTATAATTATTTTTCCTGGATCTTTTGGCCACTATTTCGCTCGTTGGATGTAACTTATGTCCTTTTCTGTACCTCTGATATTGTGTATGCGAAATTTGATGATGTTCAGTTGCATTAGTTAAAACGTGAAAGCGTGACAAACAAACTCCAATTCACATTTATAATATTATAGTTAGAATTACTATGTAAGTTTTATTAATAGTAGGTTTCGCAGATATAAAAACGTATTTTTATGTATTTCTTAAAGTCCCAAATGTCTAAAGGTAAAGGAAAATAAAAGCCTTATTAGGATCACTTTGTTGTCCATCTTGCTGTCTGTCGAGACCCTTTTTCAAGAGAAGCCGAAATATCAAAGCGAAATTAATATCAAATACAAGTCTACTACTCAATGTCTTTTCAAAAATCACGTGGATTGGTTGCAACTTTTTGAAATGGAGACAGGAGGACAAACAAGCACACTTTCGTATTTTTATTATTGGTAAGAATTATTATTTCAGTTCATTTGATGGGTAAGGTATCTTTAATTTATTTATATCAATAGATCATTATATTGTACTAAGTAAGTAAATTTTGACATGTGTAGAGTTCGTGTTAAACGTTGCTGCTAATTGTTGACAGGGTACCGACGATATTTTACATACATATGTATATAAATATATAATTATATAGTCTCACGTCTATATTTCCGAAGGGGTAAGCAGAGTTGTATCCACATTGCCCTAACTATGTTTATGGGCCCGACTAATAGGTGGTGAGCTTATTATATATATACCGTTTACCGGGTACAGTTTTATGCACCATGCTGCTAATAAGGATATCTTGACAGAAACATCTGAATAAAGTTTTGCGCGGCAATTGAACCCGAGACCTCATACCCGAGACAGCACTCGCATATATTACCGCTGCGCCACCAAGTTATCTTTTTCATAAATTTTGTCTAATATCGGTGCAAATTGAGCGCTCGATTAGCTACTTCTAAAACCACAAGCCACGGCAATATTTCTAGTTTGCTACTTGTATATGTCAGCATTTCGTCGTTCGCTGTCTGCACATACTTGACCTCAGTCGCCGATTTCGCCCTAATAAATAGACATTGGCTATAGTACAAATTTAAGAGCAAAAGTGTCCTTTTGACATATACTTTCCTAGACATTAATAATGATATTTACAATGTAGCTTAAACTCTATATGCTAAAACGTAATGTTCAATATTGCTTGCACTAACATAAGATCTCACTGCACTCGGGCTCCGTGCCGCAGGTGGGGCCGCGGGACGATTTTGAAACGCTGACCCGACATATAACAATTTATTTGATCGAAGCCCTATCACAAACAAATATGTCTCACCCCTATTGAATACGAGGGTGATAGACGAAAATGTGCATGTGGATAGAAATAGGTACTGCTAATAACTAGTGTCTGCAATTGACAGCTGCGTCTAATGTTGGGCTTATTTACCAGTATAATGTTTAGTAGCTCTAACGATCTTATTGGTAAGATTCAAACTTAGAAGTCTCCTAATTGTTAGTTTAATTATATGCTTTAAACTATATTGACTTTTAATAATATTGTCTTATGCTTAAAATAATATCAGCCCTGTATTAAACTGTCCCACTGCTGGGCATGGGCCTCTTCTCACTGTGAGAAGGGTTAGGCCATAGTCTACCACGCTGGCCTAGTGTGGGTTGGCAGACTTCGTATATCTTCGAGAATATTATGAAGAACTCTCAGACATGCAAGTTTCCTCACGATGTTTTCCTTCGCCGTTAAAGCAAGCGATAATTAACTATTTAATATGCATATAACTTCAAAAAGTCAGAGATGCGCGCCTTGGGTTCGAACTTGAGACCTTTGAGTGGCAGTTTCTTATGTTTACGTGAATGTTATTAACTTATTATACACTGAAATTAAGCTACTTTATACGGAATTTATTACGTTGACTATTCTTAAAACACTGTTATTTTATAATTTTGATACTAATAAACTACTACTGTAAAACTTTACTACTATTTAAATTATTAAACTATTTAGTTTTAGATTTACACTTTTCCCTACGTTGCGGTTATGTTTCAGAAGCCATGTTTACAAGGAGACTCGCCGCGACTATGGCTGCTAGTAAATAATGAAGTTTAATTTCAGTTGGGTTTTAATGGCGTGATACAACACTATTTCTATAAGTAACAGTAGAGTCGATTGTTTCTGGATTGCTGCGCATTGTTCTTAACCTCATATGCAAGAACAGGAGTGTTATAAATTTGAAGCTATTGATTGTCTAAACCAGTTTCCAAAATCATTGGCGCAGGCATTTTTACCGAATGAAATGGGAATTGTTTGATGAAAATCGATTTACTGGTAGACAACTAAAATCCTTGACAGCAAAGGTATTTAATCGTATTTGCGCTCTCAAATCGTTTCGATAAGTAGTGCCTTGCAGACGGTAAACATAATTTAATCATAGGCCAGGTAGTATCTAAGATACGGAGTATTGACATTGAAGTTATGGCGGACCAATGGTTTCTTGCTGTGTTAGTTGCCTTTATCTAGATATAGCATTGCAATTTGGGAGAGGATGGACCGATATCCAGGCCATAATTAAATCAGGAATATTATAGAAAAGCAATTTATGGTTATTTTTTGTTTAAGTTAAGAAACAAGCTAACGTAACGTGTCATATTGACTTTTTTATTAAAAAATTAACTGCATTTCATCAATATTGTTATTATGAGATAAAAAAAGACTCAACTTTACGTGTAGATTTATTTATATAAAACACATCTCTATTACTCTCTTTTGATATGCATAAAGCATAAAAACAAAACACGCTTGCAAATTTATACGCAGTTATTTGGATTAAGAAGACAGGATTATCTCTTTGACTTTAAATCCGATACTTATGATACATCAAAGCGCGTAAGTTTACGATAAGAGTATCGAGTGTACCTTCTACGCCAGTAATATATAATTTAATGACGTTCATCGTTTGTTTAGAAATGTGTATCAAATTTAAATATTCTTACATTACATGCTTCTAATGTATATATATACTTTACGCGTAACTTGCCCTCTACGTTACGCAAAAAGGAGTTAAGCAACCGAAAGTAGTTTTATTTACTGAACCCTAACGTATCCCTACGACTATGCCCTCGGGGTAGTGACGTACATACAGGCTTTGATGTTATAAACCTCATTATAATGTATTTTGTTATCCATATTATGTTGTTGTATTTATTTTTATTTGTCCATGTTTAGTCCTAAGAGATACCCTACCAAGTTTTGAGTATGTTTACCTTTCTTTTAAATTGGTATCATTATTAGATTTAGGTTTTTGCATACATACATTAATAGTCTCACGCCTATATCTCCGAAGAACCAACATTTAGCCACCACACAGTAAATGTAGATCACATCTAATTAGTGGGCGAGCCTATTTATAGGCTAGGATTCCAGACTAAAGGCTTGTCCCACCACCTCCAAATAGCATTTATATATAAGATAAAAGTCTCACCATCTCTCTTCTTCAACCTAACAAGAGTAAGACGGCATACTACTTATCTTTCGAATAACTTTTACTTATTAGTTGTGGAACTGGCCGTAAGTGCTGCAATTGAAAATTAATTGACCAATAAATCTAACACTTTGCCTGATTAAAGAATTAAAGCCTCCTCACGCACAGCAGTTGCATATACTATCGCGGCGTCACGGCTTCCAGATTTTAATTTTGACCCTGTCTCTAGTTTGCTTAAAGTTCAGTAACTATAAGGGCTGCTATTGCCCTGGTTACTAAAATGTCTTTGGAAGCAGAAGGCACTATGCGAGCCCATATTGGTCAAGTCAATTGTCCTCAAAATCCTTAAAAAAACATGAGCAACTTCATCTACGTAGGTTTAGTCCCAATGTTTACTTCATAATATGATTACTAACTTTATAATATGCGCGTATAATAAAAAAGTTGGAGATGGCCGGAAAACACCATTTCATAGTAAATGTTGTTGAAAAAATAATCGTACCAAATTAAAGCCACACGTTGCTCGGAAAAATACAATAAAACAGTGAAAATTCATTTGAGCATTGTGAAAATCCATTGACGGAAACATTGTTAAATTTAAATTGAATAGTGAAATCCGCTAACTGATCCGACCATTCGCACTTATTGTTAGCTATCGGTTTTTGAGTGAAACCCAACGAAATTGTGTGTGGAAAATTTATTTCGAGCTCAATTCGAGAAAGCATAGTAACGCATCATGGATTATGTCATAAACTATGTTAGGCAAAATTAATGAATCTTCTGTTTACTCTAAATATCAAATTAGGGATTTGGATATGTGACTAAATTGTACTGTTACAACGAAGATAACAGGGATAACAGCTATCTACGTTCAATTAAACAATAATGACTACTGACTAGGTAGGTACTTGTTCTATGAATATTAGGTTTTGGCAAGCTAAATTAACGTTAGTAACGTTATTATTTCCAACAACATTAGGCGTACGCATATAATAAAGCGTTATGGGAATGCGATGCATAGAACGCGGTGCGAACTTGTGTGGTAATCGACATTTTACCTTGCAAGCCTACCCATTCATTTGACAATTAGAACGTTTTTGTTATTTCCGTTTACACATAATAAATGCTTGTGCAATGAAATGTACCTTTCAAATAATTCACAAAGGCAAAGCACGGTCTTAAGTTAGAACTATCAAGACTCGAGTTCGGGTTTTCCTGTGAGGCTGTGTTGTTTTCGTCTCGCTTGCGCGGCTAGCTCGGCGAGTCTGTAAGTTCTCCGTCTCGTTCTAACTTGGGAAGGCTTGCGCGGAAAGAGAATGTGGGTAACGAACGACCTTTTGCCGTTACGGGCAAGCAGTGCGGCCCGTGCGTTCACCGGGAGCGGTACATTTGGTTGCGGCTACACTACATCGCGCCGAACGTCTGACAAGCTGAAAAAAAAAATTACGTAAATATTACAACATTCACGCATTGATTATGAAACGTCTGTAACTGTTAGGCCGAGTCCTGGACTTGTCCACGTATCTGTGTGCATGGTGCGACCGCGTTTAGTTTGATTGTGCGATCCTGTTTAACCCTGGTGATTTTATTTTATTATATTGTTTTGTAATCCTCTTCCGTGGTGTTCATTGTATCGTCCATTTCTGTGTTTCTGTTGTGATTTATTTTTGTCTCATTGGATTGTCACTGGAGTCGTTGGTGAGTACGAAAAATATTCTTATGCTCTTTAAGTTAATTTTTACCCATTTTATGATTTTATATGAATGAATGTTCCCTTCATTTTCATATGGTTACATGTGTACACGTTTAGTTTCTTTTATAAATCTAGAAACCTAAATTTTATTGCACCAATTTGGCTTACTTGGCAAACATAACAAATATAAAGACTACTGCATGGTCCAACTGTTACTATTCCATACGAGCTTAACGCTGTCTACTCGTACTGCAGCTTTTTCAGCTTATTAAAATTGATATGATTTATTTTATGACTATTCATTTAATTTGAATAAATGGTACCATATAATATTATAGCCTTTTTACGACTACATACAGACTAGATCATTTCCCATGGGTGTTGTATAAGCCAAATCATTCTTCTGCTGATATAGTTTCTTATTTTAGAGTAGCGATACGCCTAACCTAGTATAATCCGTAATATTAGACACCTCGATAAAACTACTCTTGAGGACGTCTCAAATTTACTTTTACAATGCATGACAATAACATTTCATAAGGGAGATTTGTATGTGTATGTGGGGCCGGGCTGGTGGCACGGTTATAGTAACCAATGGCCATTAAGATTTGGATGAGATAAACACATTTTCTTTCATCAACTTTGTGTGCAGTAAATAAGAAATATGTTTAGGGAAAATAACGAAGAAGTACATTTTATGTTGAATCTGTTACTATAAACTACACACGCTTATGATAAAATACATAAAAGAGTAGAAACAAAAAAATTACTACATGTGTGTTTGTAGCAAGCATGTAGTACCCAGTTCAACATTTATTAGGCCACGGAGGTTTATTAGGTACTGATTTTAGGATGATCCTGCTATAAACCCCGGGTGTCTATCAATCACCTACGTGCACGCTACAGTTACTTGTTCTTGAGCTGTGATATAAGATTCTAGCTTGGTTGGATCTGAAAACTATTATTATATATAGATATAGAATAGATACACACGCTTCACGTGACGAAGGAGCTGCACTAATTTTATCAAAGAACCAGCATTGCATCTCAATGTGGTAATGCTACCAATGAATGCTAGCGGTAGGTAGGTACTCAAGAGATTTACGAATTCTAAACCAGCGAGAAGTATTTTTCTTAATCTAATAATTATATGTGGCTGAAAAGTCACATGGATGCAAACATTTTCTCAAGTGCCTCATTGGTCTCGTGGCTGCTCACTGCCACTGCGCCGAGAGTTGTGGGTTCGAATCCCACAAGGGATTAAAATTTGTGTGATCCTCAAATGGTTGCTCCTAGCCTGGTTATTCTTTGTGTCCGTTTGAATGTTTGAAAAATCCCCCGCGATACAGGAATTATTTCTAGTGTAAATGTCGTCTCTTTTTATAAAAAAATACTAATAGTCTAATTTCTGCAATTGTATTTTTGTTGGCAAGTTCACGTCAGTAGAGTATGAGTGGCGATCGAACTGACTCTCAATCGCATCTATTAAGCCATTAAAGTATCGCTATTTTAAATATATGATATTAATTTTTTTGGGTTGTTCCGGCGTCATCCGATGTTGTTTCATCCTAGACTGTTTTTTTTGCTAACTCAACCTATTTACGTTCCTTACTCAACCGACAGCAATAATTTCATTTTCAATTCTTTATTTATTCTTTAAGTATTTCTAGCTCAACCGACTACGAAATTACCCAAAAGGTCTAACGTTTGTGTTGACGGTCTGAACAAAAAACTGTTTTAATAATTTATATCGAATATTAAAAAACAAGAAAGATTTGCTCAAATAGATTTAGAAATTGTGCACTGTTAGTAAGCTCTATTATCACCGAGTACCTAACATAGGCTATATATTTCTTTTTAAAGTAGGTACTGTTACTAATCTAATCTAACCTACTTTAACGAAGCCTCAGATTGTTTTGCTATCCATACTTTTTTCGGTAATATTTGCCACGGGTAGAGTAAGGAACGCATTTCGGTTGAATAAAGAAACTTTATTAGAATAATGAAATCGGACCAGTTAGGCATTCTAGTTTAGGATGAGTTAAGAAATAAGATGAGACGTCATAGGATGAATACGGAACAACCCATTTTATTATTCTCATGCAACATATAGGTATACCTAATATTAATCATATATAAGTACAGTTTATTATTGTATTATATGCACTTTTTTATTTAGGTTTTGGTGTTATTGCGTGCTTATCCAATAATTGCTGCTTATGTGTTTCACAAAAATCATTTTACATATAAATATTTTCACATATCCTTATCTATACTAATATGATCAATACGAAAGTGTGTTTCTTGGTTTGTATATCTTTTGCACAGCAACGAATTTCTATACAAAAAATCATCATCAATCCCATTATCTATGGGATTGATATGATTATTTGTATAGAAATAATTTATAAGTCTGAGATTGACATCGATCAACTACTCACGAAGAAATATTCTGTTATTGGTCTTATACGTCACGGAGACAAAGTCACAGGTAAAATATATTAACACGTTGAATGGTTGTAGCAGATCCAATATAAAATGTATTGTTCGTGGTCATTTGTGGCCGGTGCGGCGTTAAATGAGTTAACAATTGGTACAAAGATTTAAATAACGAACGCAAGGGACACTCGAACTCGGAGCATCACTCTATGGAACATACAGATTATTTAAATTTACAGGGAACAAAGCCACAACACTCGTGGTATTGGTAAAAGCGAAATGACCAACTATTGCGTCATTCAAACAAAAACATTTAACTCATCCATTCATTTTTAAATGATTCAATAAACTCGTTTAAAAGCTTTTTTCACCGATTTTTAAATGTTGCTAATAATCTTGTCCTAGGTATTGCCAATGTCATTCGTGCATATATTAAAGGTGATTTGGAAATCCCCGTATAATAAGTCCGGTAAATACATATGTAAATAAGATACAAAGTATACGATTAATTCTAAGCCCAAAATAATATTTACAGGAAATATAAAATAATCGCAAGCCTATTAAATAGTTGTTTACATATAATTAACTGTAAATAAATAGAATTTATTCTGACAACAATTAAAACCCGTGTATAAATACATTTTAATTTTACTCAGTTGCTAAATGGCTGCCTCAAATTTCATTCAATGGAGGAGTTTACATAATCAAGAGAGTTTATTTGTTTGATACACTTATTATTGTAACTATATCACACGGTTTTTGGGTAATTTTAAATAAAAGATCAGCTAAATTTTATCAATCTTTCGATCTTAGTTTATTATTTAAATAAAAAGCTTTTATGCATTCTAAGCTTCAAGATAATAAACAATAGAATGAATACACTCAAATATTCCTTTGACTAAGCAAAATAAATATTTTTATTTATTATGCGAAAGTAGTACATAGGTTCTTTGTGGTGACGTTTATACATATATAAATAAAAATTAGAGCAGCGATAGCTCAGTGGGTAGACTAACAGACTGCAATGCAGAGGGTCTCGGGATCGAACCCACGTCGCGCACCTCTGACTTTCGGAAGTTATATGACTTTTCGAAATTATGTGTGTATTGATTGACAATTATCGCCTGCTCCGTGCCTCGGAGAGCACGTTAAGCCGTCGATCCCGGCTGCCATGAACATCTATGACAGTCGTTATAGGGAGAGTGTCGGCACAAAAGATCCCACTGGGTCGAAGTATCGCCGGTCTGCACTGACTGGCCCCCACATTAGATACATAGATACATATATAAATAAAAGAAAATAATATAAAAGATATTCGTAAATATCGATGTGAAATGCGTTCAAGTATTACGACCCTATATAGTTTATTTCATGATGTGATCTTTTAAGTTAGAGGATGACTCAAGTTAACAAACAGGCATTTTATAATGAGATAATATGAAAGTTACTTATACATATAGAAGATTTTATAACAAATAGCCTATCAGGTAGAGAATTAACACTTCAATAAAATCATACATTCACTGCAACACACATATGATATATTTCATCTTCTATGAAGCGACACTCTTATGAAAACGAAGCAAAAACTAAGGCGTTATTTAAAATTACATATTTTCTCATCCACTTTGAATTTGATCTTTGATCTCACGAAAATAGGAAGTATCAGCTGCTTATTCTCCGGCATAACTCGTAAAAGGCGACGGAGGGAGAGGGTCATTGGCTAGAAGGGTTCCCTTAAGAGGGTGAAAACCTGGCACTTCATAGAAAAAGTTTTATTATTTGAACCTTCTGATGTTTTGATACAAATAATGCCAGCTTTGTTGAATGTACACTATTTGTAGTCTTGTTAATTATTACAACTTATGCTAAGAGTGCGTTTATGTCTGCTATGTTTACGTTCTAACTACGGACACAACAGTTACGCAGTCTCGAAACAACTATTTGTGGATTAGACTATTTTTGTCCAGTGTCCCATCAGATCAATAACGGTGGTAGTAGCTAGGCGACCACTTTAACTACGATGGGAGTCGTGCAGTTAATTATTCTGATGGTATAAGGAATTCAGTACGAATGAGCTAACAATACTCTGTTATAGGCAACAAGAGAGTAACTCTGTCACTGCGTTTTGCCCGGTGTGTCATACACCGGGCAAAACACTATAACGCAAAAAAGTTTCGTCACATACTGACCTTTTCTATGCCCCTCAACCCATCTCTAATTCCTTATTCCTACGAGCAGACGAAAATAATGTATGTATATCTCATAAAAGTTTGTGAGCTGTTTTGGTTTAACAACAAATTATAATGCAAATTGTAACAATTTGTTGTCAATCCTAGTTTAAAGGCTTACATCAATTTGATACATCGGTAGTTGTATCGAGACTGGATTGATTGATTATTACTGATTATTAACGATTTGGGTTCCAAATTACTAATTAATATATTAGCTAAACTGAAATGCTTGTGTTGAGAATCGATTAACAAAGTGTCTGAGTGGCAATTGAACCTACGACATTTTCTATCGTAAGTCCTATCGCGCATCCATTCGTAATAAAGAAAACTTTTTAGATTTTTATTAAACGGATTTATTATTATTATTTTAAATGTTGTAAAAAGAAAGAACTAGTAAAAAATCTTATTTGTATATTTGTAAACGCACCTATTAACGTACTAATATGTCGTAAGCGTGATGTCATTACGCATGCGTGAAAACACAATATTTAAGCTGTGAGTAACACGTTTTTTTATAACTGCTATAACGTACATTTCAACGAAATGTTTTGCAACGTAATCATTTGGAGTTATTTTATTCTCTAATGATATAGCTTATAACGAGTTAGTTTTATGTTGCTAGCGTTAACAAGATCCGGGTACGAATGGCCATTCGGTTTGTCATTGTTGCATTCGCTTTTTATAGCTATTGGTGTCGGTTTCAAGGGAAATCATGTTTTTGTTCAACTACGTGCCACACTATTACTAGTAATGGTATTGTATTAAATATCGATATATGGAATCATACTACTGATTGCGCAGCGATTTGCCTTACGATCTCGTTATTAGACATTTGTTGAGAATTGAGGTTTTGAAATCCGAACGGGATCCGAGCCTCGTTGGTCTATGGCATGTTTGCGTTAAGGTTTGCGGGCTTTTAAGATAGCCGAGCTATCCTTATGCTGGGAAGTTGGTGCTAAGCAGTATTACACTTTATATGCAAAGGTGATATTAGATTATTTTATATTTGAAGGATTGTGTCGGAGGCGCAAAAACAGTGAAGTCACACTCAAAAACTCATGAGATATCAAGTGTGATTTTTGGCAAGAAATTCTTATTAGCAGTACGGAGTCTAGAACTGTGTACAATAGATGCCAACAGGCTTGCCTACCATTTTGTCGACTCTGTAACTAGATCTAGCACCATATACAGGGGCATAGGCGCGTGTAGGTCCAATTCACCTTTCCATAATTTCTTGAAGTTAAAGGCTTGAAACTATGAATCTACTATTTTTATGAAGTAAACGAGCCCTTAGCCTCAGAAACTAGTATCTTAAAATGTCTACTACTTTTCTTGTGTACGTTACTAGAACGTGATGTAGTCTATTAAGATTAGTTCGTAACAACAGAATAGGCTCCATTGTCGATAATATTATAGCATCAGTAGTAACAAGATTCCTAGCTTGTATGCCTATTACTGATATACATATGTACAGCCTAGGTTTTGTTAGGCCACCTTTCACGTAATGAACGTGTATACAGTTTCGAGTTCTATTTAAGCTCGTTCAAAAGGGTCTGTTGGAGACAATTTTGAAGATAGGAACTAAGAACTTACCGAGAGCAAGTTCTTAATATACCTTAATTATATTTATTTATTATTATTATATATATTGATGACGTAATGCTATAATGTTTCTAGTCTCGATTGCCTCGATTGGTATATCAGGATGTAAACTAAGGTGATATTGTAAGTGGACTTAAAACGTATGTTAGAGGTCCTAAAGCGCAAATAAGCAAAGTATTCCGCTTGGAAAGCAAGCTCCAAAGCGATAATTGTTATCAGTGTTATCACCCTATCAGTGTCATTTTCTAGGTAAGAATTTGAAGCACGTCATTTGCTATTCTAAGTATTCTTCTAACGATGATGCCTCGGTGGCGCGACGGTAGTGAAGGCGACTGCTGTACTTAAGGTTGAGGCTCAATGCCCGGATCGTGCAAAATATTATTGGATTTTCTGTTAAAAAATATCAGTATCAGCACGGACTCTGGGACTGAGCACGGTAGGCAATCGGCTCACCCCATACTATATAGTACCTAAAACCCTATAACTGTCAGAATGAGGGTGTAATACACCTCTGCCTACCCCTTTGGACACACCGACATGTGACTATGTCTAATGATGCGTATTATTCCATCATTATTATTGTATGGTGAATCGGAACAACAGTCTACTCTTTCGCTAGTTTACAATAAGACGTTGACATCCCCTGACGAGCTAGCTTATTTATATCGTCACTCAATAAATCGCAATAATAGGCTTTTCTACTGGACTGAACTAAAAATTACCTTTTTAAGAGTTGATCGACTTAAACTTTATAGAACTGACACTCAAAAGTAGTAAAGTACTTAAAGAGTATTTCTTCAATAAGCTTCAAA
Source organism: Catocala fraxini (assembly GCA_930367265.1). Taxonomy (NCBI): domain Eukaryota; kingdom Metazoa; phylum Arthropoda; class Insecta; order Lepidoptera; family Erebidae; genus Catocala; species Catocala fraxini. The sequence goes on along the minus strand of OV884026.1, from coordinate 9,772,249 downwards.
GTTCTGGTACTAGAAAAGCTAAGTCAAAGCTTTGTTGGTCACTTAGCCGGTTTCTTCAAGAGCTAACCTTGCACATTTCTGCTCAACTATTGTAAAGCAATGCATTCTTTGCCCAACTATCTTTATCTTGCTCAAGTGGATTCTACTCCGTACTTTTAGATTAAATCTTGGCTTGCTTCTAAATTCAAAAATACATTCAAGTTCTATCTCTGTGGACGTTTTTTTATAATACGTTCGAAATAGAAAAGAAATTCGTAAAGGGAGATATAAATTCATTATATGTATGTCCACGGAGGTGTAAATAGAAGTGTATAATTACAGCTACATCTGGACAAACAGAAGACGTATATATTTATATAATCATATTTAAACGTAGGTATATCTTTTCCCTACGAAGTTTTTTATTACCCGACATTTCTATATGACACATTGCTATATTCTGGGCTGCTACGACAGAAAAAGCCAAATGCACTGGTCTAGAATCGGATCCGAAATTTCATTATCGTGCGAAAACAAGCGGCCTTACCGCCTTACTAGTCTAATCTCCATCAACATTGTCAACTGTTATAAAAAAAAAAGAACACATAGCTGATGTAAAACACCAACGCTCATTGAAGTCTGCTGTGTGTGAACATGTGCAACAGGGGACCAACCACTACCTGAGATTTGACAAACCACAGATTCTTGCTAAATAACACCGATTCTACTAAGAATGCCTCGCGAGGCTATTGAAATCATCAAACATCCTAATTTCAATAGAGAAGATGGTTGGAATGTACCACCAGCTTGGGATCCAGTCATTCAAATAGTCAAACCCAAGAAGATGCAAACCACAGCTAGACTTCATGATACTCTGAGCTCATTCTGCGTAAATAGAAACACCAATAATTAAATTATGTTCGGATACTTTGAAATAACGACACTGGAACATTGAGACAACTACCATCTTAGTCTCCCCGTGACCATGGCTGCTGAAAAGCAACCGAAACGTCGGGGAAAGTGTAAACTTAAATATAAATAATTTTAATAGTTTTAATAATTTAAGTAGCTTAAAAATTAGTAAAGTTTAATAGTATCTAGTAGAAGAGTAACAGTTTCAAAATTTTGTAATTAAGTATAAAATAAATAACGCGATAAAATCCGTATATAGTAGTTTAATTTCAATGAATAACATTCGTGTAAACAGAAGACGATATTATGTTATAATCACATTCTATGACTGCACGGATAATTAGTGTGTCGAGTGTTTGATCCCCATACAGAACAAAAAAAATTCTGATACACAAATAGTTGTTCCGAGTCTGGGTGATCTTTGTGCCCGTTATTTTCTTATTTGTAAAAATGTTTGCAGCCCAAGAGATACTTGAGAAACCTAGTGCGGGAGCATTCTTTTTTAAAACAGAACAACATAATTCAAAATTCATAAATTAAGATTCGGTTGACGTACTCCTTTCTTCAAGAATTCCGAGGTACAATTTCAGTTCTGCTTAATGCAAATGACTACCAGTGTTTGTCTACGACTCGGAACGACTGCCATTTAACTTTTGTAACTCGTTTAGTTGGGCACTGGTAACCTACCGCCCGACCAATTGTAAGGATTTTGAGAGCATCGCAGCATTCTGATTCTACTGATAAACAAGTTAACTCTAGTTTCTGTACTTAATTGGTAAATAACTAGTTATCCTGAAGATGGAAAACAGATTCGGGTAAGAATAGCGCATTGGTTAAAACGGTAGTAATAGCGGTCTCGATATTACTACCGTTTAACAAGAGTTATGTTTTATTATTGCCATAGAAGGTATTATACTCCGGTGCTTGGTGTGAGTTCTACGTGTCCGTTGTTTCGAATTAGTAAAGCTTTCTACTACACACGGTTTCTCTCCAGTGAGAAACTTTTCCAAAAGTTTGAAAATAATATATTCTACCCATATCTAAACTAATATTATAAAGAGGAAACATTTGTGTTTTTGTATGTATGTTTGTAATGTTTTCACACAAAAACTATTGGACCGATTTCAAAAATTCTTTCGCCATTAGAAAGCTGCATCTTCACTGAGTGACATAGATTATAGAACATTTTCAAAAAAAATAGGGATCCTTAATAATAATGCAATAATATAACCCAAGGTGTGAAAAATTAGTCATATAAAATCTGTCATCACGTGCGCTACGGAAACTATTGATGATAGAACAAAAAAATGTTCTACAGTATTATAGAACGTATCAATATCTACAAAAACGTCCGCGATACCATATGTCCAATTACTGTAGTTATGCTACTATAACTACTTTTTTACATTTTAAATGTTGATAAAAGTGCCGACAATAATCAAACCATATTATTCATACCTCTGTATTAATCCTTATCCCATTAAATGATATTTTATTAAAGACCGTTTCAATACCCGTAAAATACTTTTTAAATTATTAAAATCGGACATTTCATTCAAAAGATATAATTCTTTAGATATAGTAGGTAGTTTTTAAGTATTAGCTATATAATTATAGCTAACTACACCTATATAGGTGTAGTTAGACTTATTAATTTCTTTAGTTGTAGTTTTATACATTAAAATTAGATAACAAATTAAAAGTAGGTATTAAGGAAATAAATTAAAGTCCACGCAGACGAAGTCGCGGGCAACAGCTAGTATTCTTTATATATACCCATAGTACAAGCTCTCCTTAGTTTGGGCTAGATGGTGTTGTGTGTATGTGGTAGAATATTATATTATATTATATTCTGTATTATCATATGGGTTCAATAACTATAAAATATATTAAGACTAAACGACTATAGACGATAGTTAAGTGTCACATTTATATCGATTTTTATAGTCAGATGTCATATCTTGCTATTATCGACAAACTTTTAACTAATATAAATGCTTGTTCCTAACAATCGTTTATTATTTTGAACCGATTATTTTAGGCATCGATTGTTAGGTAGCTTTAAAGTAGACATATTGTATTTTTAAATGGATGTTCAGTCAAATTTAAAAATAAAAAGAAACAAAAAAGACGCAATTGTTGTTCTTCATTTCGTTATTGCATGTGAAACATTTGTATTTTGTTAAGCTACGTACTTGCGATCGTTCTCACGTTGTCTGTATTGATGACTGCAAGAAGTGGAATTCTAAGTAGCATCACAAGAAACGCTCGTTATATACAGACTCACCTAGCCTTGGAACTACTGGAAATTGTTTGTGCAGTAACTCCTTCAGCAAACAGCGTACTTGCTAGACTTCTTACTAATCAAGTGAATATGACTAATCTGCTTATTCTATACTCGGGTATACTTCAAGTGTTGGATGTAAATAGGCGACATTGAAACACAGCTGTGGGTGGATATGTTTGGAGTATTCTCTATACAGATGATTCATGATTGGAAACTGATCCGAGGTCGACGTCTGTATCCGCCTTCGATGCATTATCGCGGGTTTCTTCGATTACGCAACTAAGGTACAAGTTTACGTACCAACTAATCACGTAAAGACATCACGCACTAAATTGAGGCCTTTGTAAAAAAGTGAGGCGTAAGATAAATGCGGTGACTACACACAAACGTGCCGTGCTTTGCGAATCACTTTTCTGTATATTTAAAGGTACGAATACTTCTTGAGAAGTACCTACCTAACGTGAAAGTTTTTCACAGTTCCGAGTTTTGTATGAGAACCTTTCTTTCTGCGTAGAAAATGGCGATGTTTTTCTATTGATAAAATGTAAACTTTCGTTTTAGGTGCGCAAAACAAAAAAAAAACAATAATTTAACTTAGGTCAGTAAGATTCACATATAAATGTGTTCATACAATAGGTGTTACAAAATATTGCAATATCTCAACATGTTCTGTTCTATCCATATATTAAAAAAGTGACCTTGAATGTTTGCTTGCGTTCTTTGAAAAAGCTTGCTTTGCATAATTCTAGTAACTATCTAGTATAGTATAATGCATGCCATGTATGTAACTAAATTGATATAGTTCTACATTTTTAGGCATGGTTACTATGTGACACTTTTAAATTTATCTCAAATATGGCAAAGTGGGCCTTTGCCATATTTACGTAAAAATGTCACGGGCAGCCTGATGACAAGTGCTTACCATAGCTTGATAGACTGTTAGCTTGTTCCCATCCTTGTGAAAAATACGTTGGATCGTAATGACACCGGCGGTTGTATATACCATCAAGCGTTGTCTTGTTTTCCCGTATGCAATAACAATACAGTAAACGTAGTATTGTATAGTTTTGTCTCATGCAATAATATGCTATACGATATATATGGTGATACGTTTTATAAAAATAAAAAATAATGCTTAAAATACGTATAGATATTATCTTACACTCGTGGTCGATAGTAGTATCTTTATATTAAATCTTACACTATTATGTCTACCTACATGTTCACGTCACAGTTAATTCCGAAAAAATTACATTAGCCATCAATGTTATTAAATATAATGTTTCTTCTCTTTAATGCAAGATTCTCCAATTTAAATCTTAATTAATTTAGTCGAAAGTGTGCTTTGAGTTACGTCAATCCAGGTACGCAATGTACTCATAACAACGTACGTTTATTAGTATGTAAATCAAAAACCATGGCGTAGAAGTCCAATAGCGACCGTCTTAATTGCAAATTAGTTGAGAAACTAACATCAATTCTCTTCTATTTAGTTGAATTACAGCTAATTTGGAAGTTGACGCGAATAGCTCCCTCGACGGGATAACTTTACTTGAGGCACGTTAAACTTACAATTTTCGCGTTGATATTCGAGACTGCAACACCTGCTCACAGACGACCTTTAAAAGACAAATCGTGTCAGTGTACCGAGACTATATTGATCCAGTTTTAAGCAGATTAATTACGAGTACGACGCTCTACCTGACAAGTTACGTTATGTCTATCTATAGTAAATTACACGTCGCTCTCGGGACAAAAAGTGGCCGTGTTGGCGACGACCTACTTTTTAAACTTTTACATAAATCCGTCCGTATGTAACTCCATCAACAAGACACTGTTTAGAAAAACGTGATTTAATTACAGAATTTCGAGATTTTAATCGAGAATTACAAAAGGTAATTTAGTTAAATGTACAAAAGATAAAAACGTAATAATTAGAAGTAAATGCTAAACATAGTAACACGGCCATGTATTTTTCATTCGTTCGCTATAGTTGGGTTTACACTGTAGTCTCTGTACACTGCGCATAAAAGTTTCTCGTGTTTGCTCACGCAAGGCTCGTAGTTGTGAGTAAACAAACATAGGTTATATTGTATATGATAAGCAGTATTTAAAGCTTGCCGCAACCAACAACATGCTGCTCAAACTTCCAGATTCGAAAGACTAACTCGAATACGACAACCAATACCTACTTGATTATTGTTTATTAGATTCACATCTCCGTCTATTAATAACATAGTCTAATGCCATTGAATGTGAAGCTCAAGCACTTTGAGTGGCAGCGTTGGTGATTGTCCCTTCATAACGCATTTATTAACAAGTCTTACAAGTACCTGCGCAATGATGTAATTAAATAGTAATTTTAATCGATACGTCGCGTACTTCACACGGATGGAGTCACCTTAGAAGGATAAATTCATGACTTTAACAAAAGATAAATACGCGACCTTGTCAGCTGTAATTAGTATGTAATAGACACTTATTCCCTTGGAAGGTATGCCACAATAATGTGACGCAACTCCAAGTCTCCGACGTTGTTGCATAAGGACGTTCAGTGACACAACTTTGTATTAGATAGACCTATAGATACATTGTGTAAATTATCGAATGTCTTCAATTATACATCACAAACATTACAGGTATTTGCGAGCGAGTCAAGAAGGATAATGTTGATAAAGCTCGCGTTCCGCATTCGAAAGCATAAAAAAAAGGAAGTAAACTTAAGGATTGTAAAAAACTTATGGATTAATCACTTCCCTTAAAAATAGACTTTTTGTGTATTATGCCGTTTTCAAACCGTTACTCTACGTGGTCGGTTTGTTTCCGCAAAAGTATTTCACCGAAATGCCTAAAAGTCATCACGTTTAAACCAAACGCCAAAGCTATTTATTTAGTCGGAGTAAATACGCGATATCTATTGACTATTTACTGCGAGTAAATCCTCGAATCAAGTTCATAAAATTGGTTTATATTTATGGAAAATATCGAGAACTATTCACAGAGCGTTACTTTGTAAGGATTTTGAGTCGTGTCTTTGGCATCAAAACGGTCGTGATTATTAGTCATGATCATGCGCTGGTTACTCTTTCTGATGAACCGTTTAAGATCAGGGATAAATAATTGGGTGAACATGTCTATTTTTTAATTTTCTTTTATATTAATACATAGTAATCATGTTTTGCGAAATCGTAAGTTACTGAATTTCATAAAGAGGTTTATGAAATTCAATAACTTACGATATGTATTATTTAGTAAAATATTATTTGTACACTGAAATTTTCCAACTATTACCGAGAATTATACCTCAAACAATTTTTATAGTAAAAATATATTTAAATAATTGTACGCTTAATATAAACAGCCAAGATTACCATTATTAATGCGTGTAATCATGTCTTAGTGGAAAATATCAAATACCGCTGACTTCTCGGTTTAACTTGAAGGAATTCGCTTGGAAACCTGGGCGCTCGGCGTTAACTGAGCGGATCCGCGATTTCACTACGCACGCAACATGCGAAAGTCACAAAGAAGTCTGGAACAGTCGGAACCAATTAGTCAGTAAATGGGTCTACCACAATAGAATAATACAACGCGACTAATACATCATATTTCTTGTCACGTATTAGGTTACCGTTCCTTTGTTACGTGAGCCACTTCCAGCCAGTGAATAGAACCGAAGGACCGGGATGTGAGTTGAATATGATTAATAATAACTTACGCATAAATATTAACTGTGAATGATTTGATTGGAATACTTCTGTTGCAATGTTACTCAATGTCTGCGTGATATAGGACGCGGTACACTTACGCACCGTCTTGGGTGAGCGATGGTGTACGAGGCAATAAATATGATATACTTACGACACGCGACGTGTGATTTATGCAAACCATCACAAATACAGCGTCATACTTCCACGCTTGTATCCCCAAAGGAGTAGGCAGATGTGTACTAACCCACATTTCGCCAGTTATAGTTTTACGTCCCTCGTAATAGTTGGCAAACCGATTGTCATCTTCCGGGGACAGATCCAGACTTTGTGCTATTAAGAATTTCTAAATGGAAACCTAACAACACTTTGCATGACCCAGGAATCCAATCCGAGTCCTCATAAACAGCAGTCGCATTCGCTACCGTTATGATTTGGAGGTAATACCGATCACTGAGGTATAAAGCAAGGCAAACAAATAAGCGTCGAGTCATATAGAAAGCCAGGATAAAGAATCTATTATGAGTTGTCAAAGCTCCTGACTTAACTCGAAACATATGATCGTCTTGTCGCCTTATTTGTCTTATGGTTTCGATAAGTTCAAATACGTCACCGCTAAATCTATACTTAATATTATAACGCTGAAGAGTTTGTTTGTTTGGTTGAACGCGCTAATCTCAGGAACTACTGGTTCGAATTGATGATGAAATCAACACGCTACGACCAATAGCAGCGGAGCAGCAATGAACAATGTTGCAAAACCGAGGTAAATTCTCTTATCTTATATGAAGCAGACGAAGTTGCGCGGGTCATCTAGTTAGTATGTAAAGTCACACCGACGATCAAACGCATTGAATAGTGATAATAGCTGTCAACTGTGAGAACTCATGGTAAATCCTGTGTAACGCTAATATTTACGTGACTTGTCGCGTTGCTTTTATCGCTCTATGTTGACAATGAGTTATTGGCAGTCGCATTACGGTGACCGAGCTACTCACTGTGCCCAACACAGCCTCAATAACGTACGTAAATTGGTATGTAGATACGGTAACCACGAATGTCGGCAACATATTTATTTATTCATATCTTTATGCTCTCTTTACCTTGTGTGGTAAACATACTTATACGTATAAAATGTAACGATGCTCGAATACTTACAATAATTTAATTAGTAGCTATAGGTAATATTTAAAACATTTCAGTACTTTTATCTACCACGATAAATCGCGACTCATTAATCTTATATACTAAGTATACTTTTACATTTGTTTTCTCATGCTTCTTTTTTTATAAGAAGCTTATTCTTTAGGATAATACCTGTGAGCCATGGTACTTTACCACATATAGAAACAACAGTTTGTGTACCGTACGTACGGTATGGAAGTTTATAAGGCTAGTGTGAATGGAGCAGTCGCAAGGGGAAGACCTAGGCGAACGTTTCTCGATCAGATCGCAGACGTTCTGGACAAAGGCCAGGTTAAGAGCACCTTAAACCGGCGAGCGTGTATGAGGAATGTGATAAAAGTGAAGCCAGAGAAGTGTGTCAGGATCGTAGTAAATGGCAATCCGTAGTCTCTGCCTATCCCTCTGGGAAACAGGCGTGAATCTATGTATGTATGTATGTACGTACGGTGTAGCAATTGTATATAAGTCTCTCCTATGCATGCGTACGGTTACAATGCACATATACTCCCAAATTTTGAATGCCAATTTAATGTACACATAATATTTTTGTTTGATCCGTGTTTTATCCGGGTTGTATTAGAATCCAAGATGAATATTTAAACGATTGTGCGATCTATGCAATCAACTAAGGTTCATTAATAAAATTGGTAAGGTTATATTTATTAAACGGTTTATGGCTAGCTAAATATACACTATACTTTAAGCTTAACCGATGTATCATAGGTTTATATGGCAATGTTTTTTTTTTAGTTTTAAAGGTTCAGTAGTAAAAGTTGTTCGCTTTGAGTTATAGAGCTTTACTATAAGAGTATGTTAATGACTGAATCTTAATCATGCAGTACTTGTTTATGTCAGAGCGTCTAATTCATCACGTAATAAACTGAACAGACGTAAAATTTAGTCAGTATACACTACACATATCGACATCGTGATTATCAACACCCAAAATCTAACATCATAGAAATCCGGACAAAAATATGTTATAGTAGCGCTATTTTTAAACAACATCGTCGTAAACAACATGGCAAAAATTAGTTACACCATTTTAATTAAAGTGAAAAATAGATATTATTGTCGGTTAACTTTAATAAAGTTAACCTCAATGCCATTGTATAACAAAACGAAAAATAAAATAGAACCCTAGTCTTTTAATATACTGCTTAAGGCATGCGAACGTTATGATCTTATCTCGAACTCTTAATTTCCCATTGCAAAGACGTCGCTGAAATAAATTTGCATTTAATAGAGTGTGTATCATTTCGCAATACCTTTCTCAATAAGAAATATTGTCTAATAAAGACGTTTCTTAATAAGCATTCTGAGTAAGGCTCCTTTTAAGCAAACTTGATTTAGCCAAAGTGCCTGAGAGTTCTTTTGAAGTAAATGTCACGTGATGATATTTTGTACTAAATTCTCATAGAAAATCTGATTACATATTCAAAGATACGCTTATTAATTAAGGTAATGAATGGATTCTAAATCAAAAATAGATTAAAAAGCTAACAATTTGAGTGTACGAATGTGTAATTTTTTCATTGATTGTGACGAAAACGGTCGGAGGTCACATGATTCTTAACACAACAGTCAAAGTTATAGCGATCAACGTACGCTATTTTACTTCAGGCAAAAACAAACTTCAGAAAATATATACCTACTTCAGAGATTTTATGCTATTATGCCGTTGTCTGTTCCTTATGCATCCTCGTTGGTTTAATGTACTAATAGCCTATCAAACGTTTGCCGAAGTCTTCTTACACATTCGCTTATTAAAGTCAGCCATATATCAAAATATATCTATTCAAGCTATACTTTGATAGGTTAAGAGGTAGATTTTTTATAAAACATGTTTTAAAGAATGTAAAAAGGAGGTGATGTTTTCCTATATACTTTATTGACAAAATAGCAAGGTGCAACTAACTATACGCACAATTCGTGTGTATACTTATGTATAAATCAACATTCGAATGGTAAAAATAAAAGTACATTACAAAACATTCAAGTTTATTCAAATAGTTGCCTAAATAACAATCAGGCTGCGTAATTTATACAAATACAATATAAAAAATATGTACTACACGTTCTGGTCAGTTACTTTAATATAATTACGTGAAACGCGGCCTTTATTTCATTGCTAGCGCTATTAAAACAAGAAATAAATATTCATAAATATTTGCACATATTGCAATGTCGATCTAATTATTAAATTACTTTGTATGTAGCTTTTTATCGCGCCTTTGCTTCCCTGGTTCTAAGGAAAAATAACTATTCCACAGAAATCGTGCATTTTTCATTCATAGCCTAACACTATATCACTCGAAAATCGAAACCTGCTGTGGCTCCGTAAAAGGAGGAAGAAACAATCACATTTGCGTATTTATAATATAAGTAAAAATTGGTATCATTATTGGCCTCTTGCATCTTGAAAGTTAAATAAATTTCATATCTTTTAAGTCGCAAAATTATGCTTCGTATTATTATTATCCTTCATAGAATTGAATGTTTTATACTGGTTTATGAATAGTGTTATCGTATTCTTAATAATTTTCTTAATATTATCGTATCAATCAAATTTCAGTTCTTATTAAAAACTTTGCATTTCATTTACTTATCTTGTTTGACGTTAATTCTATTGGACAAAAATGTAACTAATCAGCCTCACCAAACACCAAAAAATTATCTCGAATACATAATACCAGAAGCGAAAATCTTTATTCACGTTTTACTTTTTTTTTGCTCTAAATCCAAAGGCAATGGAGCATTTCACAAGACATTTGGGCTTTGGTAACAGGCTTTATTTTAGAGTGTTTTTTTATCGAATCTTCTTTACCAAAGTAAGAACTATTTTTGTGAACGACGCCAAAGATGTTTTCGGTTACCACGTTATTAGTTTACTTCGTAAGAAGAAACACACCATAACACTTTACCCGGCGTGAATTAGATTAGAGTTGCTCTTTAACCCAAAGTTCTCGTACTATATGTTGTAGTTTGTGTTTACCTTCAATATACAACAAAAACATTTACACTTAAAACACAACTTTTTGTATATTCATATGTAACATACCTACTTCATTATTACAGTTTACACTCTGTAACGTTTAGACGGATATATAGATTTTATAAAACTGGGTATGTACAAAGCTTTAAAGGTTGAAAACGACATAGGCAACTTTAAAAACGGCGGTTGTGATTTTATTTCTTACACGATAGCCAATTATTATTGTTTGAGGTATCATCATCGTAATTTGGAGTATAGAAACATGATTATTAGTAGCAGTATTCATTTAAAAAATTAGAATATACTAATAAAAATAGACCGATTTTGATACAGTTGAATTTAAATATAAAATATTAAAATATTGAAATTAAACTGCTATATACGGATTTTATCGCGTTATTAAAATATCCCTCGTTAAAACCTTAGTAGTTTTGATAATAATGTAAAACAAAAGTAAAAGTGATGGCCATCATTGAAACATCTTATATGTAAGAATAAACATTTCATTTTGTTTAATGTTTCATTAAAAACAACTGTTTATTCAATCTGTCTAATCTAACTCCGAGATAGTGTTTAAGGCAAACATGCCTTTGAGAGCTCACAGCCCTTACTTAGTGTAACTAAGAACATCAAAGCTAACACGAATATGTAACGTATCTTATACTCAATATATAATACTGTAATTTTGTTAGTATGCGGAGTATAGAAGGCGCGTTACAGATTCCGCGCATGGTGATGTTATGTTACGTTGCCACGGCCACATTTAAAAACTTGAGGCTTCGAGAAAATATACCATAACTATCTGTTCAAGGCTCGTATTATTGTCTAGAGACTGCCTAAGTGGCACAGAGATAGCGTATGCACAACTGTCCATGAGGAACCCCATGGACAGTCGTGCATACACTATCTCTGTGTTGACACTATTCCCGTGTCGAGAAAAGTTCTATTGAGCAATAGTGGCGTGAGACTATATAAGTATGTTTACACATTAAATCTAAAATTTTGTGCCCGTCGTATATTATTTGTCACATAATAAAATCTAATTTTAAAAGATTTAAACGTTACCAAATTAATAACGAGCAACCTAAAGATAGTAAAGCTAGTGCAGTTTCCACTCCTGTTAGCCTTTACTCTTTTGTAATAGTCGAGTGACGTACTCGCAGAGTTTTGGGACCGTTGCTTGTTTTTAAGCAAGATAAAAAGCAGCTGTTTGTCGTTGAAAAGTCCTCAGCTTTTAGGCGAGAAACGTCGGGACTCATAATTAAAACAGTACAAGTGCACTTAGCAGCTTTAGCTAGAACAAACGCAGACGGCTCCTGAATTATGGAGGAGATACACTAAGCACATGACTTATTTTATTAAATAAGTATGCTTAGTCGCTTTTGGATAGCATATTGAACTGGCATTGAATTGGCATCTGGCAAAATGTGCTTTAAGAACATGTTTTCTATAAATGTTCGGTATATGTATTTCACAACTGATAGTCGAAGTAAAAGTACGACATACTGCGTCGATGACGTATTGGTACTAAGTGCAATTGCTGTGCATGAGGTTTCTGGTTGAATTTCCAGATCACGCAAAGGGTTATTGAGATTTTCGTTTATTAATTCTTATTAGCAGCACAGAGAAGAGTAAATGGTAGACAATAACATGCTTGATTTTATAACGTGGGACTTTAAAGTATATTGGGCAAATGTGGGTGTAATAACCCTCTACCTACTTTTGGGGATATACTATGTATGTATAATAATCGAAGTGCGGCTATATGTAAATTTAGTTGACTAAACTTAACATAGTCGATTGCATTAGTTGGTTTAGATTAGGGTTAGTTTGTTTGCTAACTGCCGCTGGGTGGCTCGTCGATGTTAAGTCATAGTGGTTCTAGTGGTCCATCAGGACAAACAGACCTAATATCATGTCTATATGTTCCTGAGTACTGAGTAGAAGTGTAAAACACCAACAATTGGACAGCTATGCATAAATACTTTAATGGTCTACTTGCATTGAACGGATTTGAATATACATTTTAGGGTAATTACAAGATGTACTCTCCCAAATTAGTTACACAATTTTTCTTAAATAAGTACTATGCGAAAACTAAAAAATATATTAGCTTCATGTTTAGATAACATTGTTTTAATATTAACTGGCCATTATATATGCCAGTATTAGTTGCATTTAAGTAACGTGTGGACTAATAAGTTATAAAAATGACATAAGACACTGAATTGCTTAAAAACCTATATAAAAAATTTAATAATGAACACTTTAAATTTTTACTGTAATTAGCGAAGATTAAAGTGCATATTTCTATGAGCATGTCTGCTCACGCAGCCCTGTGTTGACTAGCTTTGGAAAGACGTCTTCTGTAGCCGTAAAACAATCTATTGCCACAAACTTTTTAGACCATTGGGAATCAAATTTGCGCCGTACATCAGTTGCTTTTGTGATAGTTTGTGAGCACGTCGTTTAAACATTAATTTCATACATTGTCCATTTTGTAATGAGATTTTTTCATAATTATAAACTTTATTAAAACGATATGTGTCGTGGACATAATTATTATAATTTTATCACATGTCACTTAAGTTACAATTGTTCCTTCTCTAAGTAAGTTACTGAGAGCACTTATTAAACTCGAATTCGTACTACGAGTAATTGGTTCTAACGTTTCTGTACAATTGAATTACAGCCCGAAATGTCACTCCGCTCAGATTTCCACAGAGAGAACTAAATGCTGCATAAATACGAATATCTCGCTTTTAAATGGTGTTCAAAAAGAATTATTTTAACCGTTGGTAAAAGAGGTTATATGTCAATATACCTTTGGTGATTTAAAATCAGATTCGATCGTTTTTATCAACCAGGATGTTCATTAGTATGACATTATAAAAATGAAAAATAAATAAATACGACATAAATATGAGAAAAACTGATTTCATTTTTTTCGACGGAGAGTTTAGTCGGGCTCACCAGGGAAAAGATACCCCGGTAATACCGACTAAACCTACCACGGTGTTCCTCGACATAACCATAGACGGCGAGGCCGCGCGAATCGCTTTCACATCAATCGCGGCAGTAGCCGCAGTGATGACATCCGGGCGTCTCCTGCCGGCCTATGCGACACAGGAACTGGCCAAAACAACCGTGGCCAGTCATTACCTGCGTCAGCCGGAAGGAGAGGGCGCCATGCCGCCTTTCCAGCCACTCCTCAAACACGGGGCTTTCGAGGGATTAACGCAATCATTTAGTGTATAAATAAGGCCAAGATTAATTATAAAGTGGAATAATATATATGTATATATACAATTAATGTGCGTTTGCAAAATAGTATTTTAAAATTTTTTATTATAAATTTGAAATGCAAATTATTTATATATTAATATATAATTGCTTTCGCTTACGTCAGTCTAACTATCCAAGGAAATGAAAAGTCCAGGGCCTAAACAATTGGGCTACCACTGCTATTATGATTTGGTTTATATAATTAAACCTTTGTAGTTAAAATATTTTATAAGGATTTTATCGCGTTAGTGTACACTTTACCCGACGTTTCGAAAGTCTAAACTTAAATCTAAATGATTTTAATAATTTAAATAGAATAAATAGTAATAAATCTTAACAGTAGTAGTTTAATAGTTGCAAAATGATGTAATAAAAGTGATTTAAAATAAACAACGCGATAAACTCCGTATAAAGGTTTTTTAATTTCAATGTACAACATTCACGTACGCGTCACACAATATTATAATTTTTCCTGTTAATTAATGTAAAAGGATCAAGTTATAAAACAAAAATGTATAGTGAAATGTTTTATAGTTATCGAATCGTTTTCCTAAATAACATTTTATGTTAACTCGTTAATTAAACTAAACTAAAAGAAGTTCACATTAATTTTATGTTTTCGCCTTTTCAGAGTAGCTCGGGCTACGCGCAATGACATTGGCTCGAATCCAAGATGTCTCGCCAAGGTTCAAAGACATGGTACAAGTATTTTTTGTCTGGGGTATAATGCTATCATTCTCCTTGAGATAAGGCAATAAACGCCACTTGAAAGCAAAGCTCATTTATGTGCGGAAGACACTGCAGTGGACTCTTTTTAATTTCCCCCTCACCAGATTTTGTCTGATTCAATTATTTTAAGCCGTATTTCGGTATAATTGAGGCTAGTTCCCTAACACGACTTATTAGAATTGGGGTGGAATCCTTTGTGATGCTTATTTAAGACGTATTTTAATTGAAGAAGAGGCTGTACGAGTTATATCATATAAAGGTTGTTCGATTTACGGCCTTTTTAAACTTATTTTCTATATTTGAATTATACATTTTCCTGTTACATAAATTTGTGAAATTTTATATTCATGAACACGGAAAAATAAACAATGCTTATACGATTCGCGAGGAGAGAAAAATATTTTAATGTTTTATAAGACGCAAGTAGGCTCGCAACAACTCCGCGACTCAAGAGGAATCTTCACACTTCGTTCTACGTAAAAATTGGCAGACTTTGTAGCTTGTAATAACATTATCTTATTGTTTTTTTAAAAGCGGAATTTGCGAGCGTATCTCCAGAAACGAGTTGGAAATATAAACATTTTTTCGTCGAAGGCTTTCTCCATAAATTAAAAACAATTGTAACGCATCAAGAATTTCCATTATTTATAATAAGTTGAAGCTCATGCCGTAGCGTCGGAAGAATGTTAAAACCGGTTGTACGTAAGAACACTTCCTCCCTTGACAACGTCTTGAATCTTCTTGTTTTGTTTGCGACATTGGCGAGTCCCCCGAGGACATCAATCCGTCGTGTTCAGGATAAAACTTGGCTCAGTCTAAACATTAACTAAATTTTCTTTTGGAATAACGGTGTACATACTGAGCAGGCGTGTTTTCGAGGCCGCCGTGCTCAATAATAAAAGTTTGCCTTAAGTGTATTTTTAGTGTTTTGCGTATGGTTGTACCGCCCGCGCTGCTGGAAATACAGTTTCCCAATAGCCCATTGCACATTATTACTATACAAAGAGTAATACAGTGATAGGCCTTTTTTTAAATAAAGTCTTCTTCTCCATATTAATACACTGAATACAAAGAATACTTAGTATCTAAATAACGATTAGTGGATTACACAATATCTTTCTCTCGTGCAGGCTTCTTCGAACGGACTATACTCGGTGCAGTGCCAGTGCGACCAAACCAAACTTCTATGTAATCGGTGTATTCAACTAATATTCAGTTACTATAACTCTTTCGTAACAATCAAATAGAAATCGATGATCCTAATTTGGAATGTTGACAAAGGTGGCCAATATTATTTGTTTGACTACAAAATCAAAATGTTGTCAAAAAAGAAAGTTTCTTATGTACACAATGATGAAATACTGGATTGGTAAAAATCTTTAGTATCAAAAAAGTATGATCGGGGTAGACGATTGCCATTGAAGTTTATGCAATACTAGATTCTGCCCGTGGCTTCGCTCGCGTAAATGTAGGTTATGTTAATTTTCTACCACTCGGAAACAGTATTGTTTTTCTGGATGAAAGGTACCGATTGATCTAGTAGTTATGGTATACAACGTAACAAATAACCAAACCAACTCATATTCGCATTGATAATAATTGTAGTAAGGATTCTTTTATCTATAGGGAAAATATTTATATTCGATATTGTTATTCAGTAGCATGCAATCCATATAAACGGAGTGATGATATAATATGTAACATGTTAGTGCCTAGCAGTAGTGCTGAAGAGAGAATTAGATTTAGTCTGACCCATATGCAGCGATAGCTTAGCGGGAGACCGTTGGACTGCCACGCACATGTCTCGAGTTCGATCCCAAGGCGCGCATCTCTGACTTTTCGAAGTATGTGCGTATTAAATAGTTAATTATCGCTTGCTTTAACGGTGAAGGAAAACGCCGTGAGGATAACTGCATGTCTAAGAGTTCTCTATAATGATCTCGAAGATATGTGAAGTTTGCCAACCCGCACTGGGCCAGCGTGGTGGACTATGGCCTTACCCTTCTCACACTGAGAAGAGGCTCGTTCCCAGCAGTGGGACAGTTTAATACAGGGCTGATATTATATATATGCAGTAGTCTCTGTTGTATGTATCACGTCAAAATATAGCCCCCGTATAATAGAAAGTGAGGCTGTTATCATTTACCGGACATTAAAAGACACGCAACTTCATGACAGGAAAACAACAACATAAAAAAAGTCACAATGCGTGCATTTGCATATCATGTCAATAAAACTTTACTCAACCTATGGTAAGATTGCACATAAGTTTAACGAGTCGAGAACACAACCTAGGACGGCTATTGCTCATGTGTTCATTATACCCGACGAGCCAGTACATATAATTGTGTGACAAAAAGTCCTCTGTTAAGCGTTGCGTTGAATCTCCGCGTGAGAAAGTAACACATGTGTTTCACAGATTTCTAATGCAAATACTTATCAATAGTTGGCGAACAAATACTTTCTAACTCGTCTGTTTACTTTCACCGCTAATTATAGAATCAGAAGCCCTAAAATATTTTGCATGATCATTAGTAAGCTGTTATGCATACTTAATGAAACGAAAATTTCATAACTAAAGCGTTTCTTTTTGATTAAGTGGTGTGTGGGCGTGATTCTTCTCTGCCTAGCCCTTGGGAGAAAGAAACTTGATCATATATTTCTGTTAATGTCTATGTATCTTCGTTAGTTCAGTTACGTAAGCGTGAGCCTGCGGCTGACAAACATAATGTCCCAGGTATGGATCACACATTCAGAAAGTGTTGTTGAATTTTTATGTCTGAATTTGTATTTCTTAGTAGTCTAGTAGACCCTAGGGAGCTCAGTTGTCTACAATAAACAGGCTAATCCAGACTTGAATGATAGGGGTAAAATGTTGGGTCGCTAATATTACTTAGTTCTTCTGAAATAGATAAGACCATTATCTTATATTATGACAACGAAATGAGAAAAAGTTGTATAAAAAGAACGCCGAAATCTTTTTCTCAATTTCGTAAAATAAATACACCATTATATCTTTTGAACTTAAATTAAATATGTACGCTGTCGTTGTTTCGTAAATTGATTAATGTAATATTGCGTAAGAGTCGTTCTGTAAAAATACAATTTTTATAAACGTGTAAACATTGTACATTGCTCACGCCGCCGTCGCACGCCGCCGCATCGACACCACATGTAATAACAATTATGTAAATAACAGAATGAAGCAATTAGAACCATGCACTTTTGTATTTTTAACCCTACGGCGACCAGAAGCGAATAGGGTTGCCATTACGTCTAGTGTAATTAGTTAAATTGTTCTTATATGGCATTTAATAAAGGTACATTTTAAATCAAATATGTACATTTTTTATATGGAACACCTACAACAATATTATTATATTGTAGGAATATAAATAATAAATGCGTACTGTTTCGGCTATTAACGTAGTTTTATTTCGTCTATAATTAAGGCTGATGGCTCTAGCTATGGAATTTCAAAGTCTGTGACATTAAAAGAAAATAACTAAATCCGAAAGAAGTTTTAAGATAGATACTTTATATAATGATTAAATTGAATGATTGGACATTTAAAATACAACAATTATTAAAGCTTCAATGAGAAACCCTAGATTTTATAAATTTTCTTATATTGTTTATCATTACTGACAAAAACAATTATAGAAGTGTAAACTAAAACATACCTAGCCGGCGAAATGCGGATATAAACCAACTCAGCCCTCTTCCCCAATGACATACACATATGAATCTATGTATTTAATATACATACATTAATGTATTGTTAGACCGCGATATTACTTTAATACGATTCAAGCAATTCAACTGGAATGAAATCCTTGCAATAACTTTAAGTAAAGCATAGCACAGCCATGACTAACGCATTGCTATCGCACGTAATGTTAGGCGACTTTCAATCCTTTGCGATTTGCATTGTCCTTTGAGTCAAACTAGAAAAACCGGCTTTGAGACCTTAGTTGTTTGCGATCGTAGTCGATTGCTCCGGCGCCTTTAAATGTACATTCCTAAGGCACCATAAGTAACTATTATTACATACGATTTAAGTCTTTGTAGGGCTTACAATAATGTGCATGTGGTATGATATAATATCGCGCTTATTTTATATAAACGAAAACGGGAATTAACAAGATGATTCTAAGTTTTACATACGAGTATATTTTTGAAATCTGATTGCAATGGTCGTGGTCACAAGCAAACTGGTACGGCGACAGTTTGTGTTACATACATTAAAATCCTGAGCTTTGTTTGAAAATCAAAAACAAATAAACTAACGCAATTCAAACTTTCATAAAGTAAGTGTAGAAATCATAGCATTTTTTTTTTTAAATAGAATTTTTCCCTTTTTGGTAATGACAAAAAGTATTTATATCGTTTCGCATTAAACGCCACGCCCCAATAGGCAGAGGTCTATACCCACGTTTCGCTAAGTATGGTGTGAGGAGACACGTAATAGCCTATTCTCTATTATCGGGAACAAATCCAGATACTTCACTGCTTTGATATTTTGTAACATGAATACCCAATAGTATTTTTCGAGATGAAAGATACCCTATGTCCTTTTCTGTACCCGTGACAACGTGTATGCGAAATTTCATGATAATCGATCGAGTAGTTAAGTAGGCCTACTTGGGAAACGACCTCGAGATCTCAAGCACAGCAGTCAAATACACTAGCACTATCACTAAGGCATGGACACGTAAGAGGCTCACAACATTCAAACTAGCGCCATATGTCCCCACCATAAAATAGTAGTAGTATAAAATTTTAACGCTTGACATATATGTAAGTAGATGGCGAGATTACCACTTAGAATGCGCTGTCCCTGCAGTCACCAGTAGTGCCTAGAATTTTCACTTGTGAACATTCTACGAGTTACATACGTACATATATATGCTAAACTTGATCTGTCAGGTATACAAACATTTCCTGTATGGGTGGGTAACCCTACTCGCGGGCAGGACGTCGGCATGCGTGGAATGTGACCGCGACGTTACGCTGACGTTGCCGAGACTCTGGAGTGCGGCGAAGTGCGACGAACTTACAATCTGCGAGTCACCCACGCGCCGCCGACACTGCAGAACAAAACCCATGAATCATTTACGCATCCATGGATAAAACGTTTTTCTTCTTTTGTTGTTATCCGTAAATCCATTTCGCGATTTTTGTTGTTTTCATTCGTTTTTAATCGTCAGCCGTTGATCCATAAATTCAGGAGTGACGTGGTCGTGTATTTAAAATTCAAATAGGGTATCTTTGACCCAATGAAACGTTTTTATTATACGATTTTTTTTGCAAACTCCTTTTTGAATGGAGCATTTCACCAGTGTACTAGTTGTAATGTTTTTAAAAATAATAAATTAATAATGTAAATTAACCAAAGCTTTAATTTTAAATCAGCAGGTTGGAAAATTATGAATTATAAGAATTTGCGATCTGGAAATGCAATGGATTCCTAAATTATGAGTATTTTTTACAGGAGCCCACAGAATAATGACACTATATCCTTCTGGATTTTATTCACAAACGCAGCATTATTTTCTATATTATTAAAACGTAACTATTAATCCTGTCTTCTTTATTACAGCTGAAATAAATTCTCTGAAGCCATGCTTAGATTAAGGTAATAGATTCGCCTTAATTCTCCACCTTAGTCACTGAGCTGCCACTTAGTTCCTTGAAATACTCAATCAAAACCAATCGCAGGATCTTCCAACTCTTTAAATCACTGATTTAACGAAGTTTGCTTGTCAGTTGTGCCATTGGGCTCAAACTACTAAATCATCGTCAATCTAAGTGTCACTAAGCCAAGATATAACTGTTAACATATTACAAGTAAACCTATAAAAACATTCAGTCAATTATTTGCTATACGTCGCGCTCTAGAATTCCTGTGTTCACGCTTGATTTCTTAACGGTATGAATTTCAACATCGCGAGACAAGTACGAGGCGCTCATAAAATTATAAGTGGATATCTCGCTGTTGCAATAAAATGTTCTGACTGCATTTAATTATTTCAATGTATCCACTAGTCTATATAAAACTTAATACGGTTTCTTTAGACTCTGTAATGGAATCGATTACAATAACTTATAAACCGTGAGTTTATATCACACCTACTACTGAACAAAAAGACAACTTGAGCACAATAAGTTTGGTTGTACAGATAACTACATTCATACATACTACATTTGGTTCAAGTGACTTTATCGTCATTACTAAACTCAGAAAATATGCCACGATCTGCATAAATGACGTAAATTTTCTAAAATATAGGAATTATGGTAAATACGAGGCTTGTCTTAAAAGTAGACAAGTCTAAAAATTTATTAGTACCTAGATAAGTGGAAATTGGAAGGAAATCGTTTATTACTGTTTGGAATTGGCAATTAACAGCACACGTTTAGATCATAGAACGGATCTGTTATAAATACTGAGATATGCTATCATAGCTAATGGTAATTTTCACAAAAATCTAGTGCAACATCCTGCAGAATACATTATATAAGATGGTATTTAAAAACGCCTCTTTTTCGCAGCGGTAGTGAGTGCGAATGCCGTGTATGAGGTTTCGTGGTCAATATTCGGCTCAGATAGTATATTAAGTGTTTCTGAAAATAAATTCTCAGCTACAAGCCTGCAACACGGAGTCTAGAAATATTGCAAGTCGACAAATATATACTCGTTCTACACGTGAAACTTAAAACATAGGTGGCGAAAGACAATACTAACAATTCTATTTGAACTGTTCGACACATTCGTGGCAATGCCACAAATGTGTCGAATAGTACGATTTTTGCACAAACGATCTATATGCTAGCACACAATACAAATACTTTTTCATGCGGGCATTTCTCAGAACCTATCGAAACGATTCAGTTCTGAGAGCCAGCAATTCATATGTCTGGCAGATCCTCGTACGACTGAGAAAGCTTCCCAGAAGTAGAGGTGACTTTAAAAATAAATTATTCGTTTATACGTCTGCAGCGGCTGTAAAGGGGTTTTGTCAGCGTTGGAACTATTACGTATCACACCATTCATCTTCCGTATTACGCCATTTCCTCGTATGCCACGCAAAATTTTCAATTTCAAAACTTATATAATATAAATTTCAAGAACTGGCAAGAAAAATGATGTTACATTTTCAGCTACATATTATACTTCCTTGTCTGCTTGGCGCGACCGTATATGAAAATATCTTACTTGTACTTTTTGCGTCAATACGCGCCAGAGAAGCCGGATCGGCTTTATATTGAAATTCTCTCCACGGCTCTGTCGATAAATATCGAGCACACGCAACATTCTAACTTTAAACTAAGCAATGCGGAATAATGTATATTTACATCGAACAAATATAGATATCCTTTGAAAAATATCGCGATGTCAAAATGTTATCTTTTCGCTTGATAAAGGAATACTAAGAATTTGATTAAATAAAGGTGGTTTTCACTCTTTCTCAATTTGTAATATTGAAAATTCTTTTTTATTAATATTGCTTTTCTTTTTACTCTTTTGGAAAGATATGATGCGGTACTAACAGCTATATTATATAGATTAAAGTAGGGACCTAATAATCCCAAGGAAACACAAATTCGTGTGTCATGAATATTTCTCTACAAAGACTATATACAGTATAATATGGCACAAAGCTAGTCGGTAATATTAGAATATATATTTCCAATGAGCAAGATCATGTACTAACTAGACAAGTTCTGAGAATCGTAGACAATAACATCGTCACCACATTCTTATTTCTTCAAAGGCTTTGGTGAAGTAAGTCTGACGAGTTGTACAACAATTTCTGTGTAATGGGATCGCGTTATATTTACCGTGGGTAGCGAATTCAAATGATAGCAATAATATATAGCAATTTACATAGAGTTAATAGTGATATAGCCAACATGTTCGTGAACAACTTTACGGCCACACCGCTAGTTATGAACATATCTGTGGGCGACAGTCGGACTCTGCGTGAGGGTGATTCCCATATAAGATTCTCCATCGAGGAAATTAAATTCGTGTTGAACAATATGAAGGGTGGTAAGTCAACCGGGCACGATGGTCTGGGTGTCGAGCATTTAAGATGCGCCGGGGAGCATATGGTCAGAATACTCACTGATTTATTTAATTATTGTTTGGGTTACTCTTACCTGCCTGATGGACTTGTAAATACTGTCGTAGTTCCCAAAATGAAAAATAAAGCAGGTGACTCATCGGACAAAAATAATTATAGACATATTTCACTGGCTACGCTCATCGGCAAGGTGCTAGACAGCCTGCTTGAGACGCAGTTGAAGAGGCACATTAAACTACATGACGCGCAGTTTGGTTTTAGACCCGGTTTATCTACTGAAAGTGCAATCCTGTGTCTCAAGCAGACTGTTAGGTACTACACAGACAGGAAGACACCGGTTTATGGCTGTTGTGTAGTGTTGGCTTGATCTGTCAAGAGCCTTTGATC
This sequence comes from Catocala fraxini, assembly GCA_930367265.1. Classification (NCBI taxonomy): domain Eukaryota; kingdom Metazoa; phylum Arthropoda; class Insecta; order Lepidoptera; family Erebidae; genus Catocala; species Catocala fraxini. Next base: position 9,748,693 of record OV884026.1, on the reverse strand, counting down.
TGGTAAATTATGACATACTAAACGTTAGAAAATTTCTTATGAAACAGACCTACACACTGAATTTATATATATAATAATAATAATAATAATAATAAGTTTATTTGCAACCAAACATGTATCATACATTATACATCATAATGTGGTACCGTTCCCTGGACCAAGTAACAACCTGGATTCCACGGAACAGTGCCTTCTCCATATCTTAGTTCTAAGTTTTACATTTATGTTATTTATAGAAAAATAAATTTATGCAGGTAGGAATAGAACTAAATGTATGAACCTCTGATTCCTAAACTAGGTAAGACCTGTATCTTAGGAATCAGTAGCTTCTACCGTATATTATAGCTAAGATACAGTAAGCAATTAATTACATTTGCATATAAGTAAAAAAGGTAATTAGCGTACATAGGTATTGGGGTATTGGTCCATAATAAAAAATTAAATAATAAAAATAGAATAACAAAATAAAGAATTAAATAGAAAATAAAGAGATACGGACATTACACTTTTTGTTGCCTTCTTTAGTGCAATGTGTATGTATGTGAAGTGTCTGCGTGTGTGTGTACGTGATGTGGTTATGGGCATGTGTGTGTATGTATTTATGTGAGCGCGTTCGCGTGTATGTGTAATGTGAATGTTGCGTGTTTAATATTGGAGGTTTTAACTAAGTAACCTCTCTGTTTCCTGGTAAGTTAGATTTTGTAACCAAGGTTTGATCCTTTCTATCACTTCAAACTTATTTAATTTAAGTAAAAGGAGTTGTTTATTTATAAGATTGTATAATTTGGAACCTAGGTAGTGGTGCTGATGTTGTGCTATTGTAGTACGACATTTAATTGGAGGTATTACTGGCATGCCTCTGCGCTTAGCAGCGTTTTGCTGGCTGCACGGGACGGTTATATGCCTACGAAGAGTAATGCGGAGGATGAATAACTGGCGGACAGTTAACATTTTACATTCCCGATAAAGTGTCGTTGTTGGAAATCGACGTGGCTTAAAAGTCATTACTTTTAAGACTGCTCTTTGAGCCCTCTCAAGGTTTAAGAAAAGTGTCTTATAGGTTCCACCCCATACTGCTATACAGTAAGATATCACCGATTGGCATAAGCTAATGTAAACCAAGCGTAGTGTAGCACTGTCGGCCGAGTGCCTTAGATTTTTAAAAATATATATCAGTCTTCTAATTCTTGGTATAAGGTTTTCAATATGAATGTGCCAGTCAAGTTTTTCATCAATATAAACGCCAAGATATTTTATATGTGAAACCATATTTATAGCCGGGCAAGAGCAGTAGCTATTAGACCGAAGACACCGATGTCCTACAATGATGGCTGATTCGGCTGGAGGTTTATTGGTTTTTGAGAAAGCAAAACGGATAAATTTAGTTTTAACCAAATTAACAGTCAGGAGATTCGCTGATAGCCAACTCATAACTGTGCTTATAGATGATTCCGCATGGTATTTTGCTTGTGGCCAATCCTCGCCGTATGCCACAATTGCAGTATCATCTGCGTATGTGTAAATATTACAATTTGGTATAGAGAGATTGCATAGTTCATTGAGGTATATTATAAAGAGTGTGGGACCCAAGACACTCCCTTGCGGTACGCCGAAAGAGATGGTATCCTCGTCACTAATTAGCGAATTGATTTTGACACACTGAGTTCGTTGTGATAAATAGTCCTTGAAGATATTATGAGTGACGTCACGTATACCAATTTTTTCCAGTTTAGATAAGAGGATGGGTACAGAAACCGTGTCGAAAGCCCTTGAAAGGTCTAGAAAGATACCGTAACACTTAAATTTTTTGTCTAATTTTTGTATAACGTTTTCTGTGAGATCCGCTACTGCATCTTCGGTAGAGACACCTTTAGAGAAACCGTACTGGTTTCTGGCAATAATATTAAATTTCTGCAAGTAATTGGTTAAGGAATTATTGAGAATTCGTTCCAAGATTTTAGAAAGAGTAGTTAATACCGAAATTGGCCGATAATTTTCGACACGGTTCCTGTCCCCGCCCTTATATATGGGATGTACAAGTGCTTTTTTAAAGGCATTTGGGAATACGCCTTTGTTAAGTGAGAGATTGCAGATATGAGTAATAGGCGGTATAAGTACATCTTTTGATTGCTTAACTATCCTAGAAGAAATGTCGTCCCATCCCGTCGCACAGTCGGAGCGGAGCCTCAAGATTATGCTTTCGACTTGTCCTTCGTCCACTGGAAGAATAACCATAGAATTTTTTTGTGAAAAGTTAGTGCTGGAGTGAGAATTTGGATTATAGGTGGCATTTAAGGTTATGTTCTCCGCTAAATTTCTCCCAACATTAACGAATATAATAGAATAGAATAGAATATATTTAAGTATTGGGATAAAAACCAGAAAAATTGAGTTAGGTGGGCAGATACTCAGTCTGTACCATATGGTTTAGAGTGTGGAGTGAGGCAAAGGGGTTTAACATCACCCAGTTTATTTAATTTATATATAAATGGGCTGATTGGTGAGCACTATGGTTGGTTGTTCTATAGATGGAACAATGATCAATAATATCAGTTACGCCCATGATATGTAGCTGCTTAGCCCATCGGTTTATGATCTAAGAAAATTACTGACCATCTGTGGGAAATATGCGAAGGGTCATGGCTATTCAGAGGTATAACGCCACCAAAAGTAAAGTAATCGTGTCCAAATTCCGCAACAATACACCCGTAAATGTTCTGTCTGTAAAGTTACTAGGAATTCCACTGCAGGTCGTCACTGAATTTAAATACTTTGGTCATGTGGTTAAGGATTCTCTTACAGATGGTCAGGATATCGATAGGAAGCGCAGAGCGTCGGCTGCTCGATGTAATATGCTTGCTCGCAGGTTTGCAAAGTGCTATAAAAGGGTTAAACTGACTCTTTTTCGGGTTTATTGGCAGTCGTTTTACTCGTGCAGCCTGTGGGGGAGTTATACGCAGAAGGCTTACAGCACTCTGCGCGTCCAGTATAATTATATATAAGGATGTTGTTGGGACTATCTCGATTCTGTAGGGCTTCGGGAATGTTTGCGGACGAAAGGCTAGATGACTTTTATGCCGTCATACGCAAACGATGTTTGTCAATGCTTCGGCGAGTCAGGGATAGTTGTAACAATATCATGGCAACACTGGCGGAAAAAAAATTATGAGCCGTTTATACAGCACTGGGCGCGTAGACATGTTCATGCAGATGTACATACATACATGTCTTTAATTAGTTTATTTTAAAACAAAACAATAAGCTAAGGTGATACTAACACTATATGGATCATCGGTCTGAAATAAAAATATTATTATTATATTATATTATTATTAGCTTGGAGAGTCTGATTATAAAGTCACATTCACGCTTGTATATTCCTCCAGTATTAGTGTAAAAGTGTGGTCGACAAATACCTAGTTGTGCTGAGTACGGGTGTTCTTTGTGTCCATTGTTTAATATTTGTAATGTCGCCTGAGGTATAGAAGCTTTTTTTAGTATGGAAAAGAACTTATCACGAGGAAATATGACTTCAGACAGTTGACATTATCAAGTTAAATATCGCTTGGTTTCTTATATAAATAAAATATACTATTATAATTGCATTTTACTTTACTAAACTTGTAATCCAAAATAAATTATAATATTAATATAATAATCTACCAGTCCGGTTTGATTTTGCGTTAGATAGTCTATTTATTGAGAAAGCATTAAAATATCACAAAATTGTAAATATACAGAGATGATATACACAAAAAAATAAATAAAATTGATGTCTTAAATATTTAAAAAGCAAAGACAAATCACACTTTCTCTCCGTACATTCAGATAAGATTTTAATCCATTTCATGGAACCGCAGTTTATTCTCAAGCTGTTTAAATCACTGTACTGCATAGTGCACATTTAGATTTTGAGATACTTGTACTTTAACTAGAAAACCGGTAATTCTGCATAGAACAACTAGCTATAAAACAGTAAGTGACACACGATCTTGTGTTCCTGGAGTATAAATGAGTAATAAAAAGTATTAAAGGGAGATTTAGATTCTTTTAAGTGTGCATCGTTCGCCACCCGAAGTAAAACGTTGTTGAATTTTTAAGCTGACTGACACGACGCATAACGAGCAGAAAGATTACTTTCGGTAAGGGCTTACAAGTACTATCAGTACGGTAATCTCTCTGCTTTAAGGCAAGTACCTGCAGTTCGCATTGGTTGACACAGCGGCCAAACTGTGTAACAAATCTGTAACTGTTTAGTGTGACCTAAATGCGAAGCTGTAGCAATTGTAGTCGCCAAAACGCGCGTTTTGGTAATCGCGATCAAATGCAGAAGCGTCGTAAACCGCGAAACGCTTTACAGCATGAGTGCGTTAGCTACTCACATTTTTGACATGACGCTTAATCGAGGATTACCATTAGTACTATTATAAACCACGTATATAAGCACAACTAAATCGTAAATATGTCTTTTTGTTGGCGACGGGTAATGGAATTTAAATGTGGTTTCAAAATAAGCTTGGATTGACTTTGGAATATATATTTTAATTTAATAAAACGTTAATGTAAATTGTAAAGTACGTTAGAATACATAGATAATTCTTGTACATAATCATGATGATGTAAAATTTCGGGTACCATTCGTTTTAAAGTCAAGCTTGAATGCTTACAACCACACTGGCTGTAAGCAATCAAGTAGCAGTATAAAAAGGTGTACCAATATAGCAGTAGACTGTTGTTTTATGATAAAAAGTTATTTTAATATCAGTGCCGCTGGAATTTTCGATATAATACAATTTAATAAAATTCTGTCACAAAGGATATTTATTTATAATGAATGCTGCAGTTGAGCGACGCAATATTGGCGCGGACCCGCCACCGAGCTGTCGTGAACAAGCTGACTTCAACGTTATTGCAATATTTGCACCCCTTTTACAGAGCTGGTGAACGGCCTGATACTCCTCTACTTAACCCTTTATCGTTGTGATAGGATACACGAAATTATGATAAAATATTTAATATAGGTTTGTAGGCGTATGTATAGGCTTTATAAATATTGTCAGCTTTGTTTTACTACTAATTACGAAGTTTAAAAAACTAAGGCTCGAAATTTTCAGTGTTTTAATATGAGTCGTAGAAAGGCCTCGTTCGATATATTTGGCTGCAGCGTCGCTCACTTGAGGGCAGTCTTTTTTCCGGATGAAATTATATGTCCTTTTTTCTACCTCTGACAACGTGTATAAATTTTGATGATAATTGGTCGAGTAGTTAGGGCGTGAAAGCGTAAAAAACTAACAAATAGACGCACATTCGCATTTATAATATTAGTTTGGTTTATGTCCACATATTCCGCAATAGAAAGTTTTTATAACTTTCTTAGAACTGTCATTTCAAGATCGATGTTCTTTTATATTTGCAACCACGATAATTATGATATATCCAAATATTTGAACATATATCAATAAATGCCACCAGTCTAAAAATGTCAGTTAGAAGAAAGTCACAAAAACTTTCTATATAAAATGAATAATTATATCGAACGAATATTTTTCGTGTGTCGCATTTTAAAAACTTAAAACCATTTCTCAAAGTATTTTTAATTTTCCTAATATTTTTGCTTAGTGCTAAAATAATTTCTTACTATTCATAGATAAATCCAATGCAAATGTTGTGTTATAAATAAAGTACGTAATTAATATTTTATTGATGTAACTAGCTTTTACAGATGTTTATATGCGACATTTTCAATTCGTAACGATAATAATCATCATCATCTTCAATTTAAGAGCCAAGCTCTTGTCGGTGTAGTCTCTTCCATAATAATAATAATGTCTGTATATTTAAAAGTGCATAGTATGAATGCCAACATATAATCATTTTAGAATAACGTTTTTCATCTTGTATTGCAATTAAGTCCTTGTCATATGTTCAACATGTGACAAAGCGACAACCTTAGTGCAATCCGTCCTTGCTGTAATTACAATTTTATTACATAAGTATAGAATTTATATTTCAGCCAGGGCCAGCTTTACTACAAATTTTGATTATGAACTTCATATCTCAAGCATTTTAACTGACGAAAACAGGTAATTTAATTCAAAAGTCAATTAAAGTTGGTAGCTACAGGCTCAACTTGAGGGTGCCTAAGTCCTGACTTAGATTGTTATTATGTACCTAATTGAGTTTTGAAATAATAACTTTGATTCCGCGAACCACCATCTTTATGAAAGATGAGATAACTTAAGCCAACATTGCCGCTCGTAAAAAGTAATGCTCTATTTTCTTTTTATATAAACCATTCTTGCCAGATTTATCAAATAGATACGTATATTAGATATACTAAACAATAATGTACTCCGTTCGTGCGAACCTTTGAGTTTCTCACGACGTAAAAACATATAAGATACCTTAATTCGATAACTATATAAAGGGACTTACTATAAAAACTACTTACAGATTTGGTCATAGCCTGAATAAACTTGGACATATAGGAGAATATAGTGTGTGACTAATGGCAAAGACATCGAATTGGGATTAGCTTAGATATCGATGACGTAATCACCGCACCTTTTGCTAAGTAGTTGACCTCAGGCTCAGACAAAGCTCAGTGCAAAATAAGCAGTACCGCAATAAATTATGTATATGTAATCTATACTAATATTATAAAGCTGAAGAGTTTGTTTGTTTGTTTGAACGCACTAATCTCAGGAACTATTGGTTCGAATTTAAAAAGCTTTCAGTGTTGGATAGCCCTTTTATCGAGGAAGGCTATAGGTTATATAACATCACGCTACAACCAATTGGAGCAGAGCAGCAATGAAAAATGGGAAATTCTCTTATATGAAGCAGACGAAGTTACGCGGGTCAGCTAATATATCGCGACGTGACTTTGTGTAGCTAAATAAAAAAATAAATTAACTGTAGAACGAAACGAGCTGTGTGATTCGCGAAAATAATTGGATAGCTGGTGCACACCGGAATTTCCTCGTTCATTGTCAAGCGTTTCCCATTAAAGCTGGTGTAGCGTCCCCATGACGAATCGAGAAATTCACAAAGAGCCGAGTCCGCCGGCCGAATGCCCTCAGCTCGTCTACAGGCGCTCTTCACTTTTGTTAATGACATTGGAAATCGACCGAGTGACTGTACGATTTTTCGGTGCCTTTAATTTACTGGAACGTTCCAAACATCTCCGCTGGAAAATAATTATTTTTCTGGCAGAAAAATTGTTTACTCGCTCTGGTGATTTTGTCTCAAATAAAAGTATCGGCGAATTGGTTTTTAAAGATCAGATATCGTTATCAAATTACGCGACGCCTTCTTGGCACAGCTGTTGTGAACCTTGGTCCCGAAAGATTGTTTTCGATAGTTGGATATTACCTAAGATTAGGTGCTTATTTCATACGAATTTATATACTAGATCCTTTAACCTAAAGGTAGTGTGTGTTCCAAATATTTGTTTCATCTAGCTACAGTTTCAAGATGTTTTTATGCATAGAAAAGGTTGCGTTCTGTTTAGCCAATTATGAACAAGTTCAATTTTATAGTTCGGACACGATACCTACTTTATTATTCAAAATTCTATTGTTATTTGAATATATAGTAAGAAAACCAATTTCAACATTTTTTTTTTTGGTACAAAATCTATTCACACACTTATTAAACTTTTGTATTCATCCAGGAAAATGAAGTTGCGAAACAGCAGGAAATAAGCGGAGGCGGTAGTACCTTTCGTAAAATCCATTCATGTGATGTATTTGGCAGAAATTATACATTTTGTTTTTGTCCCCCTTTGTCGCGGGATCCTTAGTAAAGTTAATTGTTCATTCGATTTCGCTTTCCAAAATAAATAAGACATATGTCCAGACAGAATTAACGTTTCATTACTTAGAAGCGAGGAATTAGATGTCGATAACAAACGTGAAGTCATAAGTACACTATATGTTAGACTTTTAAAAAAGGATTTATATTTTTTTATTAAGATTTAATTTATCTTTCCAAAAAATTTATCCAAGAGAAGACAAATATCCAAGCCAAGACCTTTGAATTAGATATCCTATTAAAACTACTATCAACCATTTTCAAAGTATTTTGTGCATAAAGGCTTTTTCTTACTTATGCATGCCATATGTTTATATCTACATTTAATATTTGCACATTTTATAGGCTGTAACCACTCGAAGGGGATAAATAGAAAGAAATTACCTAGTCTACAATTCTGTATTCCCTAATCATGTATCAACGTATCTTTTCAAATAGCTTCAGGGCCAAAAACACCAGCTTAAAAACGCTATGCTATACGCGAATGTTATGAAATAATTTATATTTTATTAGCTTTAAGAAAGCCTGATGTTACGGGACATGTATTATAAAATATTTTAAAACCGACAAACATGACCTAGGTTTTTGTGTCCGTTGCCTAAATTTGTGTGACCCACAAATTTTTGGTCCGTGTTGGGATCGAACCCATAATACTGGACACAATGGCAATGGTGAGAAGACTACTTAATCCACTCGATCATCCATACATTCTGTAAAATAATATCATAATTTAATGATAGCAATACATTTTATTCGATATCTCATATATTTATATATTCGTGCAACAAATAAAAAACGAAACTCAAAAATACAACCACATTGGACGGATATCCATTAAAACTTTAAATAAACGGTTCGAGCTCTAAAAAACATATCTAGATATGCAAAACATATACTGGAACAAGTTTTTAGATTTCTAATATTGGCAAAGCGAATGCTTAATATTGAACAAAGTTGTTGATAAACAAGTTTAGATCACGACTGGGCTGAGCAGGTATGGTATGTGAATGGCGACGAGGTGTGGTGAGCCGAGGTCGGCAAGTGCGACCGAACCAAACGTGCCGGTCACTGGCTACCCAGTCGGACTATAACACCTCTAATTATATTACTACCAGATTTTTCCCGCGGCTCCGCTCGCGTCAACCTAGATATTGTCAATCATTTTTTTTAAATACTGTTGTTCCCCGTCATCAATACTTTTATGTGGATACATTATTTGACCTTTTTTGTACCCCTGACAACGTCTATAGATGCAAAATTTCATGAAGATCGATCGAATAGTTTAGGCGTGACAGCGTAACAAACAAACAAACTCACCTCCACATTTATAATATTAGTAGGGACTTCTTAATCTTATGTTTAGCTTATAAGAATTTTCTAGAGTTTACGTACTTACGTAGATATTTACGTTTTACCAGAGAGCGTTTTGTTGGCACCTCTTAGCGTGTTTCCCAGAAGGAATAATAATATATTCTGAGTATAAAGAAAGGTTGACAAACCTGTAGTGGTGAATAGAAATTGCTGTCAATAATATGTTATTCAAATATACACTTGGAAACACTTTAAGTACCTATTACTATTTGTACAAAACGCTGTCGGCTATCTTACTACTACTTTCTACTAAAAATCGTAAACGAAGAAAGAACATGTTATGGTGAGTTTCGACTTATGACCGGATTGTTAATATTTTCTGAGTAAAAAATAATAAGTAGAATTGAGCCTCGTTTGTCTTATGGTTTAAGTGTCCGGATTTGCGCACCTACCGATATCGTGATTCTCAATCATCAAATCGAACGAAGTGTCTTTAAGATTTTCTGTCAGATAATAAAAGTCAGCCTCGATGGCGTAGTGGTCAGTGTAACTGACTGCCATGCCTGCGGTCGCGGGTTCGATTCCCGCACAAGTCAAACATTTGTGTGTATGTACATGGATGTTTGTCTTGGTCTGGGTGTTTCTATGTATAATATGTACGTATTTACAAAAAAAAGTATATATGTATGTTTATCCATTGTCCCCATAGTACAAGCTCTGCTTAGTTTGGGCTAGATGGTGCTGTGTGTATGCGATACAATATTATATTATAATATTCAGACTATATCTTAGATTCCTTACAGCTATGAAGGGAATCTGACAATATGAACCTTAAAAGTATGTGAGAAATGAGAGTATAGTACTCTTCTGCATATCGCTCCAACGATATAAAGAGGTTCTGTGTCTTTAAGTCACTAAACCAGGGTTCATTATGCGACATAGATTAATATTACGAAGCTACTTTTACGCATAGCAGAATAATGCTATAACTAAAATAGTACTACATGTATAAACTATTAAACCATTCGCGACATAAAAAAATGTAATAGTAATAAAACACACTGGAACGTTACAGCTAGGTATATAAATCACTGACCCACTGGGTATGGGTTCAGTCAGAGTTTCTGTAAATATTTGCGATGCATTGATGCTAGGTGACCAGATAAAGTTATTCATTTATACAGTAATATATGACCCTTGCGTTTTACCTTAAAAATGGAAATATCGCGAACGGTAACTTAGTATTATATCAATATATCATCAAATGCTCAGGTAAAGGTGTACGCCCTACGTAAAAGAGGACCTAAATACCTTAATGTTGGTATTAAGAAATTCCTCGCAGAAAATGTTGATAACAGTGATAGATAATAATAGAATAGAATTCAAGACATGACCATGGTAGTAATAATTGTGACAGTGATTATACTATTTATAAATTAATATTGCGCAGAATAAAATGTATTCCCGTGTGTTTTCTATAACATTTGTTACCACTACATCAAAGTCCGAGGTTGATACAATGCACGAATAAAATGTCGTGTTTGATTTAGTACGACCGAAAAGCTTTTACGTTTTAAGCGTTCTAAAACCTAGCTCACTGTAAAGAGACTTAAATATTTACAGAATAACCTGAAACTTTTTGTATACAGAACTGTTTAACAACCTTTGGAAAAAGTTTTACGGTACAAAAAGTTATTTTCACTAAAATGCCTGTTCACTCACGTTGCTGTTAATTCAATAGAAACCTCATTTCAATAAATATTATTTATTTTACAAAAATGTATAGTGCGCATTATTCAAATTGAATAAAGATCATATTATATCGAACGAGTTCTTAAAAAAAATATCGTTTATTATTTAAACACAAAAAATATAACTCGTTCTAGAACTTAATAGCGAACGTATTATATAGTAGAAAATTATGAATCTAAGATATTTACTGGCAATATATTTTATTTCAATTACATTCAGCGTTTATAGACTTTTATAGCTTATAAGCAGTAAAAGAGAGAGATTGGATATTCACGTATGAGATCGATTGCACTCGCAAAGCGGCTGAATATAAAACACAAGTTAGATATTTATGTGACGCGTTTTACCAGAGCACTTTGTATTTGTTTGTTGTTTTCTTCCATGCAGAGCAGGATGAAACGATTGCTTAAATAAATCTTTTGCTCTCTTTCTGTCCTCTCTTATTTATTAAAGCATGTTTATGAATTGTGACGTCAAATATAAGAGCCAATTTTTGTCGGGAGCCGACAATCTGACGTCTAAGAAGTATAGCTTCACATATTTTTAACTCAATATGTGTAAGTATTCATTAAGCTAATTAATATGTTGTAATATATACCTAAAAAAACATCAAAATAAGAGATAAGATCTATCCTCTTTGCTGTGATTACCTCTGAACCCATATAGCACGAGGTTCTGTAAAAAGGGCATAAAAAACCTTGTGCTGAGTCAGTCACGCGCGGTTTATAACCCTAGCATTACAAGCACCCACAGTCTATAACAACCGCTTACTATCAGGCGGGCTAATAATATATGCTTATTTGCTACCTTTACGATATAAAATAGCAAAAACCTGGTAACAGACCACTTGAAAAATGAAACTGTGATATAAAATGGTATTAAAAAAATATGCAGTATTTACTCACGTTTCAAACTTAATTCGCTCTGCCGTACGTACGCTACTTTTGAATTTTTAACTACGCTCACGTAGAAAAAGGCAACCGTGAGTGACACATTTACTCTTTGTTGAAAGAAATTCTTGCATTAATAAGCCACGACTTAACAAGGTCATGACACGACTATGTGATATGTAGACATGACCTCACTTGTTATTACATACATCGAATTGTTTTTTATCGCCTCTATATAAAATAAATCGACTTCTAATGACTTAAGTAACTATTTAAGCTCAAGGAACATATGGTTAATATCAATGATGAAAACAAAGGATTTTATATTTAGAGATCAATCGTCAGAAGGTTACGAATCTATTTTTAGCTGTGGCGTCGAACAATAAAAGAAGGTGTCAAAAATATGAATGTCGTAACAATTCAAGTAGAAATAGCGTTTACAGTAACGTTTTGTAAGCAAAGAAACTACATAGAAATGTTATTAGATAATAAGAAAATGGCATGAAAACTTCCAAATCGACATCGGACACAGTAGAAATCAGTTGCCATTTTATTATGAAGTAATATTATATTTACTAGGTAATTGATTTACAAAATTGCCGACTTTGCAACAATTGAAAGCACCTAAATACAATTTGGTTGTTAGTAAACCGGCGGTTACCTATTTTATACAAAAGTTAACAAGTTAAACGGTTTTTGCACGAGCTACCCGACGAATTTCCCCAGTAATATTTTCGACGTTGTAGGAGAAATGGTAAAAGATTTATAACGATTTTCGTCGTCGACAGCAACTTGCCGAGGCGGATATAAAAGTTTCTTATGCCGTGCTATAACTCTAAAACTTAGCTAATATTCAAGTCGTAATAAATTGCCGAGATAATGTTCTTTATAGATTTCATTAGACGAGGCTCATGAAGCCTCTGAAATCGTAACGGTTTCAATGAAACTCATTAAGAATAACACTGATTTTATATTGAACGCACAGCGTCGTAATTAGGAACGATTATTGCTGGTGCTCCTCATATTATCTGTATTATAGATTTCACTACGTTCAACCTATTCGGAGTAGGATTAAGATTAATAATAATGAATATATAGCTTGCAGTATTTAATTGCGATAATACACGGAGGAGTAGTACAGACAATCGGTGTCAGACTAATGTAATAATGTTGGTAAACTAAGGCGTAATGCTGTTACTGTGTTTTGCGTGGTTAGGATGATTTGTTGAGGCTCACATGCGGTAGTAGATACATATGCGAGTCTCCGCAACTCTCCATTTTAATTCCTTGTCTTTAGGTAACTTGCGGTATTGCACGCGAACGTAGGCTATGGCGACTGCTTACAGTCAGGCGAGCCGTATGCTTTTTTGGGAGCATTGCTGTATAAAAAAAAACAATCCTAACATTTTATACCATCTCGATTGTTAAATATTACACTAGAGGACAGTCATTTTACGGCATGGTAAGTTGAAGTTAATTTTGTGTAAGTTCGGTATGCTGAATACGAGAAAAATATCAGATTTGTTAAATTGACTCTAGTTTATGAGATAAGACTTTATAACTATATGACTAAAAGGAGGTCGAAATAAAAATACAATTACATATTCAGTATATATTTTAGAAGCGGCTATATAATAACGACAAGAAAACTTAATATATGTATATGCTACTAGCAAACAATCAAAGATTTTTTTTTTATCTGTAACCCTTTCTATTTTGTTTATGTTTAGGATAATCCATTATTAAACTCAAGCAATAGCCTGCCATCATAATATGGCTGTCCCATCGGCCTTGGTATCTTTCTGTTATTGTTTTAATTTCCTGATGGCACCGTTCTTTTTGTTGAATATCTCAAGAACCAGAGTCAGTCCATACAAAGTAAATGCATTTCGGGTATGACTGATGAAGGTGTTTATTAAAACCAGTAACAAAATGAATGTCGCAGAAAATATATATTTTTTTATTCCCCAGTGTTATTATTGTTCAAAATAGTTATCGTATTTTAACAAGAATAATATTGTGCTAGGTTAGGTAGTTAATGTAAAAAGACATGATAATATAACAAAACATTTTTTGTGCGACTGATAATTAGGCTTTAGGGCCTTAAAATAACCTCTGACATAATTTTTTCTTAGCAGATCGGATCATCAACCAAAATAATCATCTTCCGCTATAGCATAGCATCATAGACAAACAATAACATATTAAAAACGTTGCTCATTTTTTAACCCTGTTTTATTCATCATTTCGAGGCTATTGTGGAAATTAATTGGTCCGTTTATAATAGCTGAACCGAACCCTTGGGTGGGCTAGCTCGATCAAAAGCCTAGAAGACAGAGCGTGGCTGAATAGGACTCACCTTTCATATCGGTGTGAATCGAGTGAATGGGTGCCAGTAATACAGGGATATTTCACTAATTGGAGTAGGCAAACGTTAATTTGATAACCGCACGTATCATTTACATAATATGCGGTAATAGGAACAACTCTCTGTGGTCGATAGTGTGTCATTGGGGCGTGATTCCGTCAAACAAACGAGATACGCCAAAATCGCGTTCAGCTGCCAACACCAAAGTGATCTGCCAGCATAATGTACGTACGATTCTAGAGTCTATTTATTTTGATACAAAGGCGATATTAGCGTGTATTAGTAACTCTGCGGAGTATCGTGATATCTTTGTATTGAATAATAATAAAATTTGAGATTTGTCGTTTAATACTGTGTAGCGTTTTATAGTAATGAAGTTAGTTCGGGTACAACAAACTCTGAAATGTTAATTAAGGCAAGCGTTTGTTTAAAGGGTGTTCGTTCTTTATATAGCTGTAAGTCGTGGCTTTACTCGTAAGACTCATTAATTAAAGCATGCGATACAGCATTAATTTAAAAGATCCCGTGCCTTATTATAGTAGCTGATCTTAAAATCTCGGGTCGGGCAAACTGTTAGTGTGATTTTTTCCTAGTAAGTTATCAGTAGTAGCACACAAATTAGGCTAGTCCTTTATTAAGTGACAACTTAAAACATACCCAATGTAGACGATTTACATTAACCTATATGTGTGTCTATATATATAATTATTGCTTTCATATTTTTTCGAGACAATTTGGCATTCGTATAGTACCTTTGTTTTACATACCTAGTCCGAATAGAAGAACACGTATACTTTTATAAAATAAAGCGCAAAAGACATCCATTATCTAAAACACCACAACAACAACTCCAACAAAGATCCAAATAAAATGCTTAAAAATGTAGACGCCATGTCTTAGACGACCTGCTATAATGAGGGTACGAATAGCCTGGTTCTTAGATGTCAACATTGTACCTATTCATTCACTTATATTTTACTGTTTTATTCTTGGTTATATATTTGAAGAAGATTCTGAGGTGAATAGTGATTTGTATTGCTTCAGAATCCTCATATTACTTAAGTTATAGCATAAGAAAAGTTCAAACTAAGCTACAGTTTTAATATATTATTTTGGGTAACTATTGTAAGCCTATTTGTAAGCTGACAGATGGATCGACAATGCCTATAGTAAAAAAACAGTCAAATATTGCCCGTACTTTCAAACTAACGAGTATGCATACCTACCTTGATTACATAATTAAAACAAATTCACTGTACAAAAATCAGCTATGGTAAAATAAGGTGGGCAGGCGGCTTTGGACTCTCGGTCATTTCAATGTACAATATGTGACAATGGTAATGGTATGGTTATATTTAATGGATATGGATTATGGATGGACCATATGTTACATCCATACATACTTACGGCAGGTTATAGATTTCCATTACCAAAATGTTGGTACGCTTTTTAATACAAGAATTTTAGCTTGACGTTACAAATATGTTCGTGATTAGCTATTATACACATAGCAGCAATTATAAACTATAATTATAAATCGTATATTAAATGCCGCATTAAATTTTAACGGATTTCATATCCGATGAATCACATATAACAATAGATTACCTAATGTATCTTTCATGAGACAGCAAAAGGGTTACGTTCACCGTCCCGTGACATATACAATAGAAAATGTTCTAATATTTTCATGGTCATCTATTATGCGTAAATATGACTGCAGCTTTTTGTTTCCCAACACGACCATAGTCTTTATACGGAGCATATAAAAGCCAGCCTCTATATAACACCTACATGGTATAAGGTACGTTATTAATATTTTACACCGAGAGAGTCCGTTTCACAAGGACGTTGCAGAACAGGTCCGCACCTGACGCTGACGTCATACCCGAATTCCAACAGCACCGTGAAGTATTTTTTATTTTTTGTACGCCCAAGTTATGACACATTTAACCTGCGCCTTTTGTGTAAAAAGATGGAGTAACAGGCTTTACTTAATCCCGGTTTTTTTTTATTGACTGTGTGCTTTAAACATCGTTGGATTTTGGCGAAAACTGCTAGACGGACTTTTGAAATAACGTGTTGTAATTGCTAGTCTAGATTTAAAAACTAGAGTACGGTATGATATTAAAAGTTACAACATATGCAATGTTAGTAAGCGCATACAAAATATGTTAATTATTATGCAGAATTTGAGCCGTGAATACTTTTATTTTTTATATTATTGCATATAAATTACTTAATGAATGTTTAATTCTGAGCAATTTTATTGTTTCGTGGCCGAGATCTAGTAAAGTTAAACCCAAAAGTAAACATGGCATGCATTTTGTTCATATCGAAGATGACGGGACGTGAGGAAGACAATAAACAATGTCGGTACATATTAAGTATCTTTTAATAGTTTCAATACAAAAACACACAAACAAAATTTAATTCACGTGTATGTAGTTTGTTTTTTATTTTACATCAATATTACAACAACAAAATATTAAGTAGTTTTTGATTTACTTTAACAAAAAATATCCATTTAGCCACAGGATATTCGGTCTAATTATAATTATTTCGTTATATTTCAATTTGTTTTGTATGTTTTAATTGCATACGTGACTATATTTAAACATTTTTAACAGAGAGCTTACGCTCGTAATTTCAGGAAACCATGAATTATGTTTTATTTATAGTATTCTAAATATAGAATGTGGTCCTGATTTATAAATAGCCCTTTGAGGTCAAACGAAAAGGTTGTGCGCAACCTTTATAGCCTGGTCTCAAACGGCTTTGCTACAATATAGATCAAATAATATATACAACAGTTTCTAAGCCAACAACTATTTTAAGCCTCGCCTGGCACGTCTGTTTTCGCGTCAACGTTCTGCAAAAATACGCCTATAATATCGGTTTCTTTTTACACAAACGTTCTCAAGTAATATTGAGAAGATGAATTAGAAACGTTTTGATTTAATTGTGATTATGCACAAAATTTGTGTAGCAACGTCGGTGATATAAAATAAACACGCAAATTAATACTCTTCGATTTAGGAATTGTTGAATGTACATTATATAAAACAGTAAGAAGACATTGTACATTGAATATATTTGTAAAAACTCCTTGGAATCGATTATTTAGATGCATCTAAAGCTGAAAACAATGATTTCTAGATTTTTGACATACCGCCTGTCTGTTTATGCAAGTGTCACGCAAATACCATTAAATGGATGTTAGTGCCTTTTCTACGATTCAGTAGTATTGCGTTCAGCTATAAAACTAAGCAGAATTAGGTGAAACTCATTTAGTTATAGCAAGTTTTACCTAATTCTGGTATGGTACGTGATTCAGGCAAATATAGTCGCAGATGAACATTAGGTAGGTAGTTTACGCAAAGTCGGACAAAATAGTATATTGATTAGAGACAGATAAAGGCACAGAATGTAGCATACATGTTACTCACATATCGAAAACACGCGGATGGAAATTAGTATAAACATAATTTTATGTAAATATTAATTATACACGAACACGTAGAGAAAACGAGGCTTAAAGCTAGAAATTATTTAAATAGTGTATGACGACGTTCTATCTGTCTGCTTATGAGAAGGTGATCAAGTGACATTTAACTTGTCTTCCGCGCACATTTTATACGCATCGGGCGATATTTGCATGAACCGGTCCATACCGACATCTTGGTTTTTTGTAACACATAGAGCTGGTCGAAAATCCTTTGGCAATATCCGGCGTTGCGTATTGGTAATCATCACTTTGATGGATCTTTACAAGGTTGTATAGCCATTTATATGTGGAGGACTGGCATCATTATAATCATTTTCATCTGCGAAATTTAGACTAAATATAAGTTGACTGCAGGGCTGGCAAGATGTAGTGGGCTTAAACCTCTAAACAGATCTCGTGATCACAAAAGTTGGCCCAACTATACATTTTCTTTGTATAGATTGCTTCAATGCATTGTAATCCAGGGACAATACTACTGGTAGACTCGTCTTTTAAGAAATTATGTTGCAGACTATTGCTCTTAGCGACCTTTGAGAATGTTATACCAGGACGATTCTGGGTATTGCTAAGCAAAAATAGCCTATTAACATAAACACACTAAATTCCAAAATGGCGCATCAACCTTAAACTTATGCCTATAAAAAAGGGAACGTGTGGCAAAAAAAATTTCAGATCATAAGTAACCTCGATTTACAATTGCGTTGCATACACACATTATAATAATAATATATATTGTTAGCTAGTATTGCTAAATACAAGGTTAATTAAAGTATATTGTAATATTTGCAACTACTACAAACATTAATATTAATATAAGACTTGTGACATTTCAATTATGAATAGCTATGAAGATACCTAGATTTGCTTGGTCGGTATGCGTTACTCACACAGACTGTATCGTCGGTCGAATGGCATTTATTTGTGATCTTGCGTAACTGAGGCTATGATTCTCAGGGCAAAGATCAATTCTTTTAATAGGTAGGCCCTAGAATAGGTTGGAACTTGCGCCACGGAGGACTTTCATAACGTTGGAATAATGGAAACAAAGACATCTAGATCAAATTATCTAGTGGTGGATCACACAAATTGTTGTTTGGAGATTTGCTAAAACCAGACCGAGGAGCTTGGACTTGAGGACGGGAGCAAGGAGTTACAGCCGTCTGGGCCTCTCTAAACTCTCTTGACACGTCGTCCTTGGGTCATTTATACCCATTATTGAGTCATGCTTTCTTGTTAAATCTTCTCCTTAACCTTTATTATTCCCAAGTCACTCGGGGTCGGCTTTTCTGGTCTTACCGGATTTGACTGGATATCAGTTTTTACACGGAGCGGCTGCCACCTGACCTCCGTAACCCGAAGGCTGACGATACCCTAAGGCTAGACCAGTGTCAGGATATTAGAGGGTACTGACTTTCCCAATAACGACTGCCATAGATGTTCATGGCAGCCGGGACCGACGGCTTAACGTGCTCTCCGAGGCACGGAGCAGGCGATAATTGTCAATCAATACGCACATAATTTCGAAAAGTCATATAACTTCCGAAAGCCAGAGGTGCGCGACGTGGGTTCGAACCCGAGACCCTCTGCATTGCAGTCTGTTGGTCTCCCTACTGAGCTATCGCTGCTCTTTGCTTGCTTTCTTGTTTAATGCTTTTCTTGTTAAATAGCCTGCCAAAAATCACTAAGCCTAATGCAGACAATGCACCTCAAAATATTCAGTCATCCACGAAAATGTTAAGTTCTGACAATAAGTTAGCTGCGAGCCACGCAAAAACAAAGAACGTAAAAGCTGCAACTTATAATCATACAAAAGACATCGACGCGTTCGCTTTTAGAAATGTAGTTTTATATAAACAGTCGTAAGTTTTTCTTTGTCTTATTATTTTGTAGTAGAACTTCCGTTTCACTATAATTAGATTAACCTTTAGGTCGCCACAATGTGACGTAGTAATCGCAGCCGTGCGTTGAGGCCGCAATTATTTAACATTACATAAACGACTAAAACATCAAAACCTGTCAGTAAAATTTAATATCTTTTATATTGTTTAATATGTTGCAAGGAAGGTCGATGAATTAGCTTAACTTGATGTCCGACGGTGATTTACACTCCTGCCTTGATTTAAAATGGCGAAGAAACGGCTGAGTGCTAATTCTAAATAATACGATAAAATTAATTTTACAAGAGGATAATTGCAAATGACTTATTAACGGCCAAATATAATAACTGAATAACAAATTGAAAATACCTCTCTTGCCAATAATTGAATATTTAAAGTTGTATTTTACCTAGAATAAAAGGGATTAGGAAATTCTTGTAAGAACATAAAATATAAATTTAATATTTGGGTTTGTTAAAACCTTCTTTGACGAGTTTTGTAGACATAAAAATATATCTATTTCTACTGTAATAATGGTGCTTAAATGTCAAGTTACTAGACACAAATGCATTTTGATTGCATGGCCTTTGGCTATGTAAATATAAAGTTCTAGCAGATTACTTTATAACTACTTTGTAAAAGTTTTTCAATGATATTCAACGCTAGTTCGCTGTGTGTTAAATAATAGCTACATCTTCTCTTCTCTCTTATATTTTACAATAATACTTTTACAACGGTTAATACTATGACTATCATATGAAACAACAACTAACATAAGACTGGATAAAAATACTTCTAACGAAGATCTAGGTCTTCTATGAGTTACCCCTAACATGTTAAGCTATATAACATTCGCGCACCGGATATAGAAACCGGCTACACCCGGCCCAATTATCCTTAGAACGATCGATGTTTAGCCTCATAAGGATAATATTATACCCTCAATGCTTTGGTAGAAGCGAGATGACCATCAAAATCACTTTGCCATCCACGCAGACAAGTTACGTAACTCCAACAGTTCTACGTACGACCACGTACTTGCTTAGGGTTAAGGAACAAGATTTCACTTTCATTTAACAGATGTCATTGGCTTACAAATCTATCCATCTAAAGTTTTTTAACACCACTTGTGTATGCGTAAACACATATACCAGTAACCTTGCAACTAGAAATCTCGAATTTCGTTCCATTGAAAACGCAAAACAAATTCTTGCGAAACCACATAGCTGCCACAAGGAAATATTTTTGTTATTCAAATTCTCTACGAATACCGAAGACGGCCGAGGAAGGCCGAAGCAGTGGCCCGAGCCGAACCGAACTAGTGAAAGTGAATCGAGGGCGGGAGGAGAGGTGTAAGAGGGGGGCACAAGGTTGCGAACCGGCTGCACCGGCTCCAGACATGCCAAACAAGTAACAACGCATTGAGTAATAAGTAATAAACGTTGCGTTAGCTGGCTTAATGATTTGGTGATGTATGGTGCTATTGTGTTGAGACACTCAGGTTTCCTACTCAGATAACGTAGGTAACAAGGTTATTATGAACTAGCTGATGCCTGCGGCTTTGCCTTCAAGCGTCTATAGATAAATTGAACGCGACTCTAGACGTCAACCGATTGACATTTCAAAATTCCCATTAATAAGTATCGCTTTTGGCATATCTAACGTAATTATGATTTATTAATGCAGGCTTTACGTTATATAACACCGAATATCACTTGTATTCGCCAGTAAATGTATCCACATTTGGATCATTGGTTTGATATATTTGCTGAATACTTCTTCACGTAAGTTCAGTTGCAACTCCGATAAGTAAGCGTTTATTCCACAACATACTCATGACTCGTATCATGAGTTTGTCATCACAATATATGTTTGTACTGAAAGTATAATCGTAAAAATAAACATAAACTTTTCAACAGTCTTTTTTTTAAATAGATTTTTTACTTATGAAAGACCAGTAACAGTACGTTTCTTAAAATTACTACATATCTCTATTCCATAGGTAAACAATTTTAAAATTGCAATAAAATATCATCTCAGTTGGTCTTTCGTAGGCTTATCAGAATGTCAAGCGGAGCCATAATTGAGTTGGTACTTTTCGAACTTCAGTTAAATATGTTTTAAATATTTTACGCTGTTAGTTTATTAAACAGCTTGGAACAAGATTTTTAAGTCTTAGACTAAATGTAACGATCAAAATACATAACTTAATTACTTTAATAGACTATCTAACATTATATAATTGCTTTTTCAAAACATCCTATATGCTGCCATTGAATTCACGTTCCTAAGAAGCCTATGTCTTTTCCCCATAGCTTAAGATTTCTTCAAACCAAATTTAAACAAAAGTTTTAAAAAACAAACAGACATTATTACTTTCGCGCTCTATTATTGAAGATTTGTATGTAATTTTGGCAGTAGAATAAACCATACTATGCTATAGTAAAATTAACAACAAAGAAAATGATAAAAATAATAAGAACCTAGAAGTATCGAATCTTTGTAATGCAGTTTATGATAATCCATATTTAAATTATTACTGACCAGCTGTTGACAGCAATCTGTAATACAGTGACCTGATTGTAATACATGTAGAAAAGTTTAATTTTGTATCATTATCCAAAATTTGATGTTAATCGAATTGATGTCCAGCTATCCGGAAGATCCCTCTCTAGATGAAGAAACAGATAAACAACATCTGAATATATGACTACGTAACATATAATATACTACATAATATATGAATAGGAAACGGCGTCATTGCTAAGGCGATTAAAAAGTGTATTATTTACGTTTATACGATGACTGCAAATATTCGAAACGTTGCCATAAGGATAGATATAAAGAAATGTTGTTTAATTAGAATTAAGTACAAACAAAGTCTCCATTTATAAAATTCTGTATATAAATTTATGATGCTTAAACTGTTTGGTACAAATATTATAATCTGGCCGTGTAAATAATTTTGTATTTCCATAATCTGACAGGTAAAATCCGCTCAGTAATGGACGAATTATATCAGATTATACGTTGAACGATTAATATCAAAGTGTTGCTATTTTCATAATAAATGCGTTTTAACTAAATACAGTTTGCGTTAATAAAACTTGGCCGGATACTTGACCACTCCAAAGTTGGCAGGCGTTCATGTCAATACTCGAATTTGAAAGCAGGCGCTTGCCAAATGAACTGGCCAATTTTTGTTTACTGCCAATTCATTTTAGACTTAATTACTGAAAGGTTAGAGCACTAAATATAATTGTGGTTAAGCTGATGTCGTTCAATCACTATGATCATACAGAGTAATCTCATTGGGTAACGAACATTATCGACTTGTATACCAGTTGTGTCGGCCTGTGAAATAATATGATTGGCATTACTTGAAACGAACCGAGAATTTATTACGCTCCAGTTATGTGTGTCCGTATGCGTTCAAACGTGGCATGTTGCGTTATTTTTGCTGTGCAGTTACCAAATATTATAATTCAATAATAAAAAACCGCTGTGGGATTTATCCTTCAATTGCTCATTCAAGTATGAAATCTCTCGTGGAGCTCGCATACTAAGAGATTTACGTATGTTCAATGTTTCGTTGAAATACAAATGAAATCAATATTCAAAGTAGGTATGCGTCGGGCCATTATTGTGCGTCATTGTGGTATGTCGGTGAATTCGTATAATTTAAATTGCCTGTGAAAATACAACGTAGTACAAGTTTTGATAATCTTGAACCTATTACTGGGATGTGATGTTTTAGATTTGCATCCGTAATCAGGCAAAATGATTTACTGTGAAGGAATGCCCATTAGCCGCACCGAGCTTGAATGTGTATCAATAGATAGAAATTAGGTCATATTTTACTAAATGACACATCATAACTGGCTAAAATGTAGTTATAATCTTTAGCCCCTACATACACATGTTATTTTATCATTAAGACTTACTGACTTTTACAGTCTAATAAAAACTACACGTGATACTTAAGTCAGAAAGTACATTTAAAAGAAACACACCACAAAAATCTTTCACCGCTGGCTTAAAAAAAGAAATCAAAATGCCTAATCTCCAGATAAGCACTTGTGACGATAATCGCCTAGACGCCCGGCGAACGCGGGCGCACGTCACTAGCCACCTCTCGCGACCGGTGGTGCGAACTATATAAGGACGGACGGCGTCAGTCGCGGCCTCCTTGCGGCCCGGCTTCACACTCCCAGCTAAGTGTCCTGATTATACAAGGACCACGAAGCAAGTCTTTAGCGAACCACGCCCTGATTATAGTTCTATAAGTAAAGATTGTTTCTTTTAATTGTATCTTAATTCATTAAAAGTGTATTTGTTATACCTTCTCTCATTGTACTTCCTAATATATCTACATTTCTCCTAAAGTAAACCCTAAAGGTTACACACTGCAAGAATTTAAAGAAATGTGATAATTAGATAAACATAAAAACACGAAAGATAAGGCTATCGTCGCTTATCTTAAATTACATAGCCACTTGCGCACACCGAGACCGTCCATCAAGATAAGTGTATTTTCTCCGAACCATAAATCACATTTTTCATTACGACAGAGCTTCGATGACCTCACGAAGGTTGACTTTTATCCTTGTACTACCTGCCGCTTGCGGCTGTGGACGGGTGTTATATAGAACAGTTTATTTAAACGACACAGAGTCAATTTAACATAATTTATGTTTGTTATATTAGATTGTTCGCGAAGTAAAAAGTATAATAAATATGTCAGGTTACTTCAGATTTCTGGGTAGTAAACATGTCTGCATCTTTTAGACGTCACTATAATTAGTGTAATATCTATGTATATTTAAATAATACTTCTATAAATAAATTTGCCAGATTTCCTATACAAAAGCTGCATGGTGTAAAACTCATTTCTTAAAAATGGATTATTTCGTGATTATACAAGTGATGGAGTTGACTTCTTAATTACCAGATCTTTCAGAATCAGATTTTCTAGGTTAAATGTGTAGTTATTCTTTTTAATACAAAATAAGGATTGTGCGTGATGTATAGGTTACATACACAGCGGCACACCGGCGGCCAGTCAGAATAGGCTTTCAATTATGTCTGGCATTCCAACAATTGATACGTTCAAGTAATATAAATTATTTTTGTATATCGAATTAGACTTCAGATTCGTTGAAGCAGAAACATAAGACGCGCAGACTAATATACTGAGGTCTAGACTAACAATAACAGCAGGAATAATTTTATTATTTTTTGCGTCTGTGTGGGTTGACTTGCATTAGTGGTGGTACGATGAAGGAATACTAATATATCTAGAGAGCGGTCGCGAGGTAACGAACCCGTCGAGGAATTAATCTGACTTATACTTTATTCACATTCGCATTTATCACAGCGTTGACGTATCACCACTGCAAGATAATACGGCTGCTGTGAATCTTTTAATGTATCCGCCGTTGATGACACTTAGAACAATTACATTACCATTAATTTGCATGCCTAAAATATAATAAGTAGTGTGGTTTTGTATACTGCATTTATTAATGCAACAAAAGCCAATTGAAGCGTTAAATGATCATATCATTAACATAAAAATTATTAAACATGGTGATAATATTGCTTATCTATATTAATTTGTGCTATATATAAAAAAGTGGTTAAGTTGGTTCTGCATGGATTCACATACTTACCTGGTGATCTAGAGGAGCGCATTCGGCTTGAACAAAATGTTAAGACAATGTCAAAACTGTAACACGTATGTGACTTGTGCGCGGGATTAAAATCTCATTATTTACCTTGGTATATTTGTTGTAACGTGTTATTTCTTCTCAAGGTTTTGAGCTTACCTTTTTTGAAATTAAATTCATCTTTAACTCTCGTACACTCTCTTTTCATGACATCTTTGCTTGTTACAAATTCAATATAACAATACTTTAAAACTAAATTTGCGTCATTTTGTACAAAGATTGTTGCACTAAACTCACATTTGATGATTGGCTATTGACGTTTGAGGAAGTAAGCAACTTTTGTGAAATAGGCCACTCGAAGTAACCCTCAAAAGTGGGACACTTCTCTGATAAATCCGACCGCGAAAACCACTATAAACCATTTATTATAAAAACTTACGAAGTGTGTAAACAGCCTTTGATTTTATGCCTTAGAATATATATTTTTAGTATCCTTGGGACAATATGACTGATTAATTTATTTTATCACATTATTGTATAACATATTCGTGATCGACGCGCCATAGGTATAGAATATTTCAATTCGCTTGATATAATTCCATTTCGCTAAATCTAAAATTGATGAATCTCTGTAAAGATAAACTGAATTATATTTAAAACACACCTATTTTACGTTCTAGTGAAAAATACTAACTTGTCTTTATTAGAATAAAGTTATTATTGTCTCGTTAGAAATACAATTTTTATTTACTATAACTAGTTATAGTTCAATATATATTCACAATGTTAATATCTTACTTGCTACTAAATTCTGCAACGAGTATAAAGCCGTCTTGACATGAAAAGTCATTAATAAGTTGAGTTTTTATCATCATAAAACGCAAAGGTCATTCGGTATTAAATATTTATCACTTTTCGGTATACACTGTATTGTAGAGTCGTGATTTATTTACAAGTTTATATGTATTAAGTGTCAAATAGACCTTCATAGAGCTGTTAGCACGCCTTGAAACATTAGGTGGTCGACTCCAAATACGTGTCCTTTGTGACCGTGTCACAGTTAGTTAGTACTTGTCAATATAGTATAACTTTCGATGGATAAATAATATTTTCGTCAAGCCTCATGTAAGAGCTTATTTCTTTTAATGAAGGTTCAGAACGATTTAAATTTAATTGGGTACGTGTAGTCATCATAATTATAGAACATAGGTCTATGCATAGAAATTAATGATTAAAGTTTGATTGATACCTTCGGGATTAGAACGTTACGACACGTGCTCCGAAATTAATATTAATAACATAATTATTTAAATAAAATATTTTTAAAGGTACATATTTAAATTTCAAATCAAGGCATACTTAAAGCTACTATACTTTTAATAAACTAAGAGTGCTGTTTGCGTAAACCACTGAAAACTTGCATACATAAGTATGTAATACAAAGAATGTTTGGCAACACCATCATTAAAGTGAACGTAACCTCACAGTCATATTGACCGCATATTTATTATATACATAGCTGACCTTGGTTCAAAGTTTTTGTACAAATCGTTCCTTAAAATGGCGTTTTTAGTTATCTATTGACAAGTATGACCCGAATGTGTACGGGCTCCATACACGCGGGTACAATGCGTCGACCGTGAGACTCTGTTGTAAGTGTTGTAACCCACACAATAGGGGTAATTTAAGTCTGCCTCAGACACGCTTGGACTCTTCATTTGCATACGAGAACACTTTACAACAACAACGCCCATGAAATTAACTCGCATATTATCATGTTCACGTCCCAATATTCTACATAATAGCCATGTGGATGAAATTTCACCAGCCACATACGAACTTGTGAAATTCAACATTATAACTTTGAGCGGCCGTTTAAAGGTCGCAGGTGTAATTTATCATTTAATTTTACTTTTTAAAACATCCAATTATGTTGGTAAAATCGGTTTTTACAAACCAGTTTACGATTTAAACTTTTCCTTCTTTTATGCAGGCAATCTTCGTAAATTCAAAACAAGAAAACATATAAAACTATAAACATAAAATTGTTGTAATAAATCATATCGACTTGGATTAGCGGAAGAATAAAAAAGGTATTATGCAAATTAAAACGAGCTAACAAAGAATTGGGTTCCTTTTTGACCTTGATACAAGTAGTGATGGCTCATCGAAGTGTTCCGAAGCAGACAGATCCGCTTTATTAATTGCAAATTGCTGAACGAAGCGCCCACGGAATTCGGAGATGATGTCAAACAGTATAATGGACACGGTGACGTAAGATGGGAATTCTGTCATCGCAAATTGTCCTACTGCCACATTCTTGCGTGAAATTGTCCCTGATTAAAGCTGGGGTGAAACTAGACGTCGTTTTGGACATCTTTCATTTGAAGTTTGACTTTGATCAAGTTGAAAAATATTAATTTGTTGAACAGCCATCTGGGGCCGTCATTGAAAATTTTCAGAACTAATTTTTCTTTTTCGTTTTCACTTTAGAAATGGGTAGCTTTCGGTACTTTGTGCTTTCGATAGCAATTAATTAAAAGAGATGCTTAATTTGCGACTTTTTATAAATGACAAATTACTTGTCAATGGTACCATTGGTAAAGTAAATGCAAATAAAATATCCTTATAGGGATTAAATCGATTAATAACCGTTTTAACGAATAAATCATAAAATTATAGCGATATTGCTTATTTGGCAGCAGAGCTTAGCACTCAAATGTAATCTAATAAAATTGTGCAAGCAAGCCTAAGGAGATATTGTCACAGCCAAGCTTTGAAGGCTGTTCCGCGACCGCAATTTGATATTATTTATTGCTTTCTTGGTATAACCCCTTAGCTGCTTCTTACAACACCCAAGGGGGCTGATACGGCCTGCCATTCCAGCCGAAATGATATAGGCAACACATATAAATAATTTAACTCTATGACGTACTTTTTTTAACTATACATAATATTTTATAGATGTCAAGTTCTTTTGTGCAAAAGCTAAATTATCTAATAAATGGGTTCAGCTAAAGCATAATAATATTCGGGCACGTCACGGTAGTGGCGGTAAGTCTCGTCTTTGAGGAGTGGCTGGAGAGGAGGCATGGCGCCCTCACCTTCCGGCTGACACAGGTAATGACTGGCCGGCAAGAGACGCCCGGTTGTCACCACTGTGACGACTGCCGCGACGTTGTTGAGGACACGGCGCTGCACACTTTGGCGGACTGCTCCGCCTGGGCATCGCAGTGCCGTGAGTTGATCGCGGCAGTCGGACTGGTTGCCCTCTTACTTCCCGCCGTGGTTTAGTCTATGGTCCGGAGTGAGAGATCGTACAACGCCGTCGCCTCCTTTTGTGAGGAAGTAATTTTCATCAAGGAGGCGGCGGAACGGGAGAGGGCGAGCTTAAACGCTCTACCCAACTGCAGAACCGGCCACCGGAGGGCGCGAGATGACCTCCAGCCACCCTGAAGTTTGACCTAGGGGTGGTTAACTACGTGGGTCTACTCGCCACCCGAGCAGCACCAGGTCCGAGAGGAGGCGTGCGTGTTCCCACGCGCGCCTCTGAGTCATGTTTTTGTCCGCCTACAAGGGGACAGTAGAGGTAGTATCTTATGACTACATAAGAACGGCAACGGCAGGCCACTGGGCCTGCCGTTTCACACGGCGGGCCGAAACTTCGGCGGGGTCGCGATTGCATGTGAAAGCGATTCGCGCGGCCCCGTCGTCTATGGTTATGTTGAGGAACACCGAGGTTTAGTCGGTATTACCGGGGTATCTTTCCCCGGTTTGCCCGACATAACCTCTCCGTCGCCCCGCGGAGAGGTATGAATAAAGGCATTCGCCCACGCAAAAAAAAGCATATTAATATTCCTTTTTTATTGCTTGTAAAAGGTAAATTTATAGCTTTCTAGATTCCATAACGGTAGTCTTCTTGTTCTTATTAAGCCTTCCAATTAAGCCAAATACTGATGTAACGTAGTTTGGTAGTGCAATGGCTGATCGAACCCGCAATATCTCTATCCCAAATCAGAATGTGTCAAATGTTGTAACTATTAGCCTATAACCGTTTTAAAGGTAATAAAGTGAGATACCTATATTATAAAGTCATCTTTCTTAGACAGCGTAGTATTTTCCTATGTGTAAAAAAGTTGGACTGCACGGATGACGCAGTGGTTTAAGTGATCAGCTCGCTGCTGCCACTGCGCCGAGTTTTGTGGGCTCAATCCCTCCACGGGACAAAACATTGTGTGATCAACAAATATTTGTTCCAAGTCTGGGTGTTCTTTGTGTCCGTTGTTTGGATGTTTGTAAAGTCTCCCGTGACACAGGTATTAAACCTAGAGCGGGAAGGACAATTGACAAGAAAATTTTTATAAAGGCTAACGCTATTAATTAAGTTATTTAGGCGAGAAAATATTATCTGGTGAAAATAAAACAAGACGTAAACGTTTTATCGCCTGCCTTTTTAATAAAGTAAGTTATTTCGATACTCAATATTTATTATTTTATTGCATTATTTTATTTATGAGCTTTTGTGCAATCACGACTTAATTATATCTTTTCCGCACCGGTTATACCTTCGATGTAGTTAATTAATTTATTAACGTTGATTCCTCATCATTTGCATAAATAACAATGTTTCTTTGTGATTGAACTTTATGTTTTTCTATATACATAATAATATAAAATGTATAAAATGCCTCACTGGTCCTGTGACATAAGATTCCGCTTGCATGCGACGGTGAGGCCTGAGTTGTATTCCTTAGTCAGACAAGTGTGCTAGTCTTTTTCGTGTAGGAAATTCTCAGTATGTATGTATGTATGTATCTTATGTGGGAGCCAGTCAGTGCAGACCGGCGACACTTCGACCCAGTGGGATCTTTTGTGTCGACACTCTCCCAATAACGACTGCCATAGATGTTCATGGCAGCCGGGACCGACGGCTTAACGTGCTCTCCGAGGCACGGAGCACGCGATAATTGTCAATCAATACGCACATAATTTCGAAAAGTCATATATCTTCCGAAAGTCAGAGGTGCGCGACGTGGGTTCGAACCCGAGACCCTCTGCATTGCAGTCTGTTGGTGTCCCCACTGAGCTATCGCTGCTCATTCTAAATTCAAATTAAATTCTCAGTAACATGGTGTTGGTAATAGTCCTGATAGACAGCAACAGGCTCGTCCCAACATCACAGCATAGCTGACGAACCGTGGTTGTAATACGTCAGGTCTTACGTCTACACACATGAGACTTTCTCCTAGTTCTACTTAGTGACTCTTACAGCGAAGGCTTGTTAACAAAAAAGGCTTTTCTTCACTTCTCTCACTTCACAGTAGACAGATAGTCAATAAAACAGAACAAATACAATATACTTAATTGAATTATCAAGATACTTTCAGTTTCAAATAACGTTTATTGACAATGAAAACGAGAATCTTACTTGTAATTTCCAATTCGGCTGAGAATTCGATCTCTAATCGTAACTTTCCAATTAAATTCAAGTGATAGACAGTCCGCTTGTTATACGAGAGATAGAGTATTATCAGTGTTCGTTGCCTTCGGCATGGCGACCGTCATTCTCTTATTATCAGTATTACCATAACAGATCGACTTGGTTCAAAATTCATGAAACGCTCAGATATTCATGGATTTTTAATTGAATTATTCGTAATCCCAACTGTAAAGGGCACTTCTAATGCTGTTTACCTCTGAAGACTTGGATTCAATTCCATTTTGTATAGCTAGCGAAATATGGGTCTTTGGGACTTTACTAACCATTTTTTTATTGTAATCCTTAATTGAAGCTGCGGCTTTTATTAAGGAATAGGACTTAATATTTGTAACGGGAAATGTGAAATTTCACAACTTACTGAAATACTAGCTGTATATCTACTACTACTACTAAACATGACATAAAATACAAATAACAAATCCTAGAACCCGATCGCAACGCCACCTACCTGTTTCAATTGTAAATCAAAGTCGACTAAAGACTCACTGAAACACTAAATTTTTATCAAGATCAGTCCTGTCCTTTAGGAGGTGTTAAAGAACAGACACACGTACAGCAGAATTAAATAATTAAAGTTATGTATGTATGTCATATTTACCAACGATTACAGACAGCGTAATAATTTATGCCTCGCTTATAAATAACGAGATTTGATAAGCCAAACAAACATTATGCAACTTGAATTTATTATGCGAATTTTTACAACACAACAAAACACATGTATAGCTAAGTAGGTTTATATTAAAAAGATATAATTACAATAACCCTGACATAGATCAGTGGTGGCAATGACAGTTGATGAAGTGTGTCGTTCATTTGACAATCATTACCATGTAACTTTGAAATACTTAAGGACGATACGCAAATTTAGTTAATATGACCTTGTGTTTAGGACATATTAAATTTAATTGACTATTTTTATGTAATAAATGACAGATAACATTAAAATTAATGGAAGTTACCTTAAAAGTAATTATTTTTTGTCCATTTATATGCAATTAAACTAAAGTAATTAAGTGTTCGATTAAAATCAATCAGTCTTTCATAAAAGCTAATCGTACGTTTATAGATTATTAGATTTTGCCCGCGTCTTCGCTCATGTAAATATAGGTTAGGTTAGTAACACTATATTTTATTAGATAAAATATACTCTATATCATTTTCTGTTCCCGTGACAATTTGTATGCGAAATTTCATGATAATAGGCCAAGTATTTAAAGTATGAAATTGTAACAAACAAAACTCACATTTGCACTTATAATATTACTTAGGATGTCGAAGCTTACCAAATTGTATGAAAACTTTGCAAGTTCAATTTTGTGCGTATAAGAGCAAAGTACTTTCGAAATTAAAAAAACACATTAGGTCTGCAAATTCTGTAAATGTATTTACGTACTAAAATGACTCATATATTTTATTTAACAAGTTGTGGTTTTTATAGTCACTTGCTATACAAATTGGGAATAAGCAGTTGGGCAACTGTTATTTCCTTAATATCTGTGAATAATGTTTGTAAATGTAAGTAAGTACATCTGAGTACAAAGCATTTATCATTAAAACGAATAGACTTGTTAGTAATCCGCATAGTTTCCTGGCGTGATTGTAGCACCTCGTCTTTGAAATTAATTGGATAACGCTAATTAAAACTTGTATATTTTACAGTTTTACAGATTTAATTAGCAATTACAACCAATATAGTTTTTAAACAGCCGCTTTTTCTTGTTTTAGATGTCGGGTATTTATTATTTTTGTGTTCTCGATAAATATACAAACCTATGGCGGTTATACACAAAAATATTGAAAATCCACCTAAAGTATACGACTTGTCAACGTTTCAAACAGTCTATCTGTGTCAGACGTTCACGCCGCCATAATAAAGTATTCTGAATTAATTTAACAATCCCGAAATGTAATAATAATCCTCCATTCGTACTCACCATAAAGTAAAAAGCTTACTTATTTAGAATTTTTTGTTTACTTTTCGTACAAAAGATATAATTTTCTTTTCTAGAAAACCAATTATGCAGTCCTGTCTAGTTGAATCTCATTATAAGGTAATGATCGAGATCTTGTTTATTGTAGCGAACAAACTTTTGTTTTCTTATTATGGATAAGAAAAGAAGATTTACGCTCCCGCATTGCCATTACTGGCTATTACGTGGAGGTCAAATAAACCTTGAAATAACGGGCATAACAAAGACCTCGGGGTTATTATCAGTCCATCACATGATATTTCATCAGTAATGAGATTGAAAGCATTAATTATTGCGACGAGACATCCACGTACAGATGGCACACCAAGTGTCAAACAAGAAAATTTAAATTTTGTTACTTTCTATTGTTATATTGTCTTGTTAGGGTGTTACGTGAATGATTAGAAAAACATGAACGCATGAGTGTGTATTGGTGTGGCGATGTGTTGTAGAAACGGTTCGTCGAGCCGGAACGAGACGCTTTCACGAGGCGAGTGAGACGACCGAGCCGCGGCCCGGGTACGTGACGCGCTGTGACGTCACTTCACGTTTCACTACCTCCGGTAATAGACCCGTGGATGTACTATCACCAGAAGTGACACTTGATAAAATTGCTAGTTATATATTGACATTGTTATTTCTAATTACTGGAATTGGAAGCTCTTTTATTGCATCGAGATTTATATATTGTGCTTTTTCCAGTTAATTTTATCGTTAAATAACATATCCATTATTATTTTCTGCTTATTGTCATATTATGTAGAAAACCGTAAATTAAATATATTATCAACAAAGTGATCTCAGTTTATGCCTAAATTAAGTAACAATATTTAATATTTGACAGTTAGCGTTATTGCTTGTATTTTATAATAACACATATCCTCTTAACTGTTTCTATATGTAACAAAGGAATTCTATTCCTTAGTCGTGTGATGGTCTAAACTCACATTACTTAGGAATTTCAACTACTTGAGTTTAAGAACTGTAGCTGTTTGTGGTATGTTTTATCTGTATGCAACTACTGTGTTAAACATCCAAGTTACTAACTGGATCGCCTCATTAGGAATAATTTCTAATAAAACTGAAACCCTAAAATAACTACTGCTTATATACTACATACAAATATACAATGCAATATTAATAGTGTCAGAATTTACGAATCAGAAATCACCTCAACAAAATCAAAGTTAGTTTTAGTAACGAATAAGTGGGCGACAGCGTCTGTCCATCAGGATTGGCGATAGATCCAATTAATTGGCAAACGAAGATAAGCAAAGCCAGGTAGGCTACAGGATTAACTTTGACGATTGGCATTTTGTGCCTCCCCATAGATAAGTCTTACGGTTTTGTTTGCTTAGCTTAATGGTGAAGATATCGAATCATTATCCCAAGAAATGTTTTGAAGAAACGTATATAATCTGGTTGAGTTTTTATAAAATAACATATTGAAAACTAAAACTAATACTTGGTATGCTACAAGTCAAGTTCAAACAGAAATATTACAATCAAATAACGTGAGAATAAACGTAGTCCCAGGTACAATTCAACAAAGACGAGTGAATGAACAGAAGCAGCAGATAAATATAATTTATTAAACAATATTTACAATGTCACTAGCAACTCTCCTCAGAGACGGAAATAGGTATTTTCCGGTTCTTAATGTTGGTATCAGGTCGTTAAAGCGAGTGCTCCGCAGGAATGTTTTCCGTCCTGTAGCTCCTTATTCGTTCTGTCACCTTCACTATAATATTTACTTGTCTACTGAAAGGAATAGTAGCATAAATATAAGCTTATTTACGTTTCTTCACAAAATACCTACTTGTTTATCGATTCCGTATATTTTGATGGGGAAATTTACTGCGAGGCAATATAATAAACTGTTAAAACAGCCCATACTATCAACTGAAAGAGAATTTCAGACATCCGAGAAGGGTATCTAATTAAAGTCATCTGAAGCCGTTAAAACTTTTATACAAACACACATCAAACAATCTACGCCGGTATAATGACAGCTGATGCCGGCCATCTTTGTGGTCACGTTCGGTCTCGTTCAAGTTTTGAATGCTGTCACTAAACTTCGTACTAACGTGTCCACCTCTAGACAATGTTGTAATAATCTTGAACAGTATCGGTTTTCAATGGCGTTCAACAAACCTATCAGTAAAGTTTCACCGCTACCTGACACTTCGGCTTGGAGTTCCCGTTGATTGGATACCACTCAATTTTGGGATTTATTGATTGCGCTCAGCTTAGCGTCGGTAAGATTGCCTATCGTGATTATTTACGCTAACTAATTTTGTGGTTGAACAGCCTAACTCCTCAACTGTTCTTGAGCAAGCCAATTGTCTGATAAATTGTTTGACGAAACCGAGATGATATTTTTTATTAAAAGTACTTCGCCATTAATGTCATGGTAATATATATTTAATCATTTATTTCAACAAAAGACATATCCAGTTACGTTATTTATCATAAAAAATATTTACGCGATTACGATGTTTTTATGAATCTGTTAACCTACTTTTCGCACGACGTGTTTTAGTGTTAACACTGTGATTACAAATCTAAGAATTAAGCTTTCTTTTCTTGTGTACATAATTGTCTTAATATAGTTATTAATCTGTGAAAACTACCATTAAGTCGATATAAAACAAGTGAGAATCGGCAATGAATTGCTGTAAATGCTTAGAGTTCGAAAAAATGGTTCAATAATATGCAAAGGTCACGTGATGCCGCGTGACCTTGAGGACAGAGGTCAAAGGACATAGTCATTTTGGGGGTATATCGACTATGCTGAGTCGAATGGCGTTGACCGCGAGTCTCTAGCTCTTACGGTTCTTGAGTTGATAGTTGTATAACAGACGGACGGAGGAACGGACGGACGGACAAAGCTGTTGTATAAGAGTTATTTCGAACTCTAAAAGAAAAGAAACAATGACGTCATACTTAATCAGATTGTTTTTTGTTCCAGATGTGACAGAACCAACGGCATGGCGTAGCCGCCGTTATTCCGATTTCCACTGGCAAGGATGGCAATTTCCAAAACTCAGGGGACTTCTTATGAACTATAAACATCTTCTAGTGACGTGTGACATAATATCAATGACACGGTGAAAATTAATCACAACAATGGGGAGGCGACGTTGGAGATTTGTCACAATCACGGCGTTCTTGCTGTTCGTTATAAAAGACACGCAGTGTCAAGGTAAGTGCTACAACAAACAATATTATTATGTTCTCATGTTTAGATTAAGTAACCGTACACATTATACACGAGTACTTACACATCGAGACATGATTAAAGTTGGCTTATTTCGTATTCATTGTTAATCATGTTTTATGTAGACTAATCCTCCGCGATGTTGGTAGCTACTTCAATAATGAATTCACATCTACACGAAGGAGTCACTTTTGAACACACCGCCTTTTGATTAATCCATCAAACAAATTAATTTATAATCTAGTCAAATATTAACCTACCCTATACCTCTACATACTGGTAACGTAATATGCTCCAGATATTATGCAAACGGTTTAATAATGGACGCGGTTCGTGGTTCAAACATGCCCCTTACTTTTACTAAGTACACCAATATCGAACTCCACAACCAAACTTCGTCAAGAAAATTTTACGTACAAAACTAATATTGTTTCGCCGAACAAAATAAGGTCATTTGAAAAACATGGTGCGCATAAAGACGCGAAGTCAATACTTATAACCCAGATAAATATGGAAACAATAAAGTCAGAGGTGGCGTAAAGTGATATAAAAATGGGTGTGCTCCTTGTGTGGGTGGACAATGTGCACAATGCAGGTCTCGTCACCCACGTGCGCCCACTAACTGCTGCTCCATATATTTATTATTCAAGAGCACGGCTGTGAATAGCAACAGCCTCCGATCGTCAAGTTTCACGTTTTACTGCATTTTAAAAATAAAATGTTAGTGTTTTGTTTTATTGCATAGAGGTTAAGATGAATCGCGCCTTAGTTTTGTGTCTAAGTTTCAATAGATTAAACACTTATTCGTCTTTTTACTCTTTTAACATATTAAAGATGTTGATCTGTCAATATTTTCTGTAGGTATCGATGTAATGTCTATCATTTTGTATGTTAATCACTTGTTTGTCAAAGGACAACCTTGTAACAAAAAGGGATAATCTGATTTTCAAGTATATTTATCCTTGACCTGCTGTTTATGGTTGTATGTTTAGGTTTCTTTAAGAACTCTTTGATTTTGGTTTAATATTTTTATACGTAATCAACTGCGTGTATATATACGAACGCGTACGTATTTAACAGGGTATAGTAAATTGCGTGCGAATTTGAGTAATTATTTTAATTTTAATGACAATAGCAAATAAAAACGTTTCACCAACTTCCTTTGGGTTAATTGTTCGTGTCCGCAATTTTTTACATAGCTGGAAAAGTCTCAAGCTTAAGAAAATCAAACTATAAAGACTTATACGCTAAAACCAATATTCTTTTTTTTGTACATACGTACCGTTTTCATTGTTAATATTTTATAATATTAATGTGTTCATATAATTTTTCCTACGGCTTGAGTAGCCTTGAAAAGGCTTTCAATGCCTAAACTTAAGTGACATTGCATAAATAACAAGCAGAAGGAATGTTTTATTATACTTATTACTCAATTGTGTGACTGAAAAATATGCAGTTTTCATCATCAAATTTGCCGCGAGCAATAAAATTGCACATTGCGATGTAACCGTTATGAAACAGAGCTTAATGCATATCGCAGATGATCAAAATCGCAAATCATTCTATGTAAAAAATATGAAGTAACAAACTGAGTACAAAAAATGAAAGTTATTACTTAGCACCAAACCGATGAGCTAGTGGAAGTAGAGCAGACGTTGTCTGATATTCTGACCAAGCTGGTCTAATTACAATTTAGCTGATGTTAACGTAATTGAACTATTGTTTGAACATCGCTTTATCATATTATAATTTCATAGTTATTTGATGTTCATCATACGTGCTTAAGAAGAATAAAACTTTATTAACTTGTACGAATCAAATCGTGAATCAAACTTAGTTAATTTGACAGGTTCCAATTCGGCATAAGTATGTACTTACATGTACCTCCAATGTTTTTGGCTTCTTTTCTCGAATTTGGCAGTGTTTCTTGTGAGGAAACTTTTAGTAACAGCATGGAGTAGAAGACGTCAACAGGCTAGCTCACCTTTATACCTGAAATTTAAACGTTTGTATGTAGTGGGTCTGGGTTTTAATCTATACACCTTGGTCTATCGATCATTTAGTCTGTCGAACATATACATACATATCTCTTTAGATAAGACAGGAGACTATGTTAGAGAAAAGCTTCTTGTTAATTTTATTAAAAGTCTGAAAATATTCATAGTTCGTTTAATAGATGTTTAGTTTAGAATTTTCTATCTTAATTCTCGTACCACCAAGTCAATTCGCTACAAATTGCCGCAAATAGTTTCTATACCTGTCAGAAAATCAACTAAAATATTCGGTAGACATTGAAATGTGGGTTGGTCGCTTATTGAATTATCACTATTATTGATTTATCCATTTAATATTTAGGTCCATATAGACCAACTTAGAACAAAGTGGATCATCGATCCGCATATAGCGAGGTTCCGCCTGGAGTGATGAATTTTAGTAATAATGTATGATTTTTTTAATATATATGCAAGATTACTTAAATATTTTTAATCCACGCCGTCTTGCCGAAAGCAGAGTTAAATGGTGCCAGTTCTTAATAGATAGAATTGGATTACATAATTGTTTTCTACTTAGACAGTATAAGATTTTTTTTCAAGTGTTTCTTGGTATAAAGGTGCTTTAGATTCGGTTGTCTTCATGTTTTTGACAGCCGAGACAAACGGACTTATAATATAATATGCTTAGATAGAGGTGGGCTTATATGATTAAATGATAAACGTTTTAATGCTAATAAGTAAACGTCAGATAACATATCTCACAAATTTAAAAGCGTTAAAAAATTTTAGTTTGAGGTACGAAAAGAAATCGGCAAGTAATTCATGGTCACTCTCTTTAATGGTCAATTATTTACAATATATTATATACTTTTATTACTACTAGCGGTCGCCTAGTTTTCAGAATTCGACCATACTTGATTTAAATTTTAAATTTTAAGATTTTTTTTTCCATAACTTCACCCTTATAATCACATTTCCTTTAGATTTCGCCAAGGCTATACAGGTTCATTTACCTATATTTTTCAAACAAATAACAAATTACTTAAATATACTCTTTCATTGACGATATTCCTAAGCTTGCTACTTTGTTTTCTTTTTTCTTTATTACATATAAATAAGGTATATGTAACCATAGTTACGAAGAATTGTACGACGTCAGACGAACAATGCCGAAATACTACAACTGCGTGTGTCAAGTGCATGGTTGTGTGCGTGTCGTGTTTTCCCATTAATTTAATGTATTCCTATTTATATATATTATATGCCTTGCATATTTTATAAAAATATTAGGATTCGCCACTCCTTCTCCATATAAACTTTAATTGTGCCAAATTTTATACGGCTCCGTCCGCGCAATTTTCGTAAAAAGGGGTACATAGTTTTCGCTTCACGTATTAATATGTAGATGAGATGTAGGAAGTAGCCAAGATATGATTCCGAATAGGCCTATTAGTTCCTAAGATTAGCGTGTTAAAAACATATAAACTTTAGTTTTATAAACGTTAGATAAGTATAGAACCTTGCTCTTCATTCATTTGGTATAGCAATCAATTTTTTTACATTGAAGATATACTTAGGGCCCGGTCGATAGCAAAAGGCTTGCCTCCTATTACGTGTGACGTTAATCATTGCTGTCGTAATGTGGGTATAATATACCTTTACTATTATACTACCTCAATTTTCTTCGAGTATATACCCGTGAGACTATGAAATATGTGTGTGCACATGTTATTAATATCACTCCGTTTCCACTAAAAACGACACGCAAATGCACGGAAAATATTATTTCTAATTGCCATCGTGTCAAACCTTTCGCTGTTTCAATCACAACAGAAATTATATTACATTTGCACACGAACACGAATGACATTTAAATCGTATGTTGATTAATAAAGGCGGAAATCAAAATTAATTGTTAGTAATGTCAGTCACAGAGCCATTGAGCTATTAACAGCAATTTCAATAGTTTTAGTGGTGTTACACATACATATATATGCGTAATGGAACTATTTCGTCATTGAATTTGGTTAGAACTTGTGCAATACTGTATCAAATGTTTGTCAATGAATGCGGCCGTTTATTTTAATTAAATTTCTACTTTGTACTTTATTTAGTGTATTATGATCTATAATTGAAATTAATTTTATCATAGGTCGTTTATTTTGAAGCTTAATAATAGTAATCTTAAATAACGGGCATATGTGATAAAATAGAGACAGTATATGGCCATTATTTATTTTTGTATGGGGTTACCTAGGACGCAGGGATTCATTAATGGTTAATTTTGGAATTTTCTACAAGAATATTAAAAGGTCTGAACCTGCTGCCTACGCAACATGAATAGTATTGACTTATGACTTATTGACATCATGCTAACGATCAATCGTGTTGTGTTTCGTGTTGCATTTCTAAAATGATAGAGCATTATTTAGATTTTTGTAGATACATGACAGCTTGAAATTGTACTCTGCAGACCTCAAAGGTTCTCTATTATGTGAAAACTGAAATATAGCGAATGTAATGTAGATATATTACTCCTCTGTCTATCGTGTTTGGTCTAGGATACAATCCATAAAGGGGAGTTGGGATAAAGAAAATATACTAAACGATTTTATTTTTAAATAATTATCATAGTGAGCTTGAAGAATTGTGAAACTGATGTAGAGGCCTCGGCACAATGGTACTTGAGGTCAACAGCACTCAAAATTTCTATTTGGGTCAGAGATTTGCGCCGATAGTATTTTATATAGGTACTAGCTTTTGCCCGGACTTCGTCCGCGTGGAATAGTACTACACCCCTTTCACCTTATTCAGGGTGGAATTTCCAAAAATCCTCTCTTAGTGCTCCCCTACACTCTCCAAGGAAAATACATGCCAAATTTCAGCTTCTTGCGTTCAGTAGTTTCGGCTGTGCGTTGTCTGTCAGTCACTCGGTAACGGAAGAGTTTTATATATATAGATTATTAGCAACCATCTTTAAATTAATTCGGTCATATAAGAAGAAGGTACGAACTAAATCCAATACAGCAGTCCATATAGCAGTTGAAATGAAGCCTAGATTTGTAAAACAATTAATCAAAAATAAATTATTGAGATAATTGTGACACTCAAGACTCATGATTATATACAAGGTAAATAATACCGTATTAGATGTTTTAAACACTTACCGACTATAGCTATGGGATACGTGAAACATAGTTTTTATGTCACGAATTGTTTAGAAAGCTACAGAGATAAAATGAATAGGAACGATTAAATAAAATAACTCATGTAAATAATTTTATTCCCAACAAGGCAACATGACGCCTAGTTAATAATTAAAAAATACGCATCTAACGCATAGATTTAAATCATTAGCGATCAAAAACACCAAACTAAATAACCGCAACGCAGTACGCAGATCTCCATAACTCTTCGTATTTCAATGGCAGCTAATAATTTAACATGAGGAAGCAACACGATACAAAAATACTAGAGACAATAAAACGGAAATTCCTAGTTCATTTAAACTTACTGCAATAACATAAAATTAAATACCCTGAGAGAAAAACCTACCTTTGTTAAATGTACCATAAAACAAAAATGGTTTTTATGTACCCAGTTTTTATTATGTCTTACGTAATAAAGTGTGGAAATGCGATCCACTGTCAGATCTTTGTAATAGACGTAATCTTGTTATCTACTACAATATTATTGAGTCGCTGTCGGTCTTTTTAACCCCC
Source organism: Catocala fraxini (assembly GCA_930367265.1). Classification (NCBI taxonomy): domain Eukaryota; kingdom Metazoa; phylum Arthropoda; class Insecta; order Lepidoptera; family Erebidae; genus Catocala; species Catocala fraxini. The sequence goes on along the minus strand of OV884026.1, from coordinate 9,707,094 downwards.
GACGATAAAAGCGAGTGTTGTTAGTTTGAAGTGTTTGTATTTGTCTGTGGCACCGTAGCTTCTTACTGGGTGAGCAGAGTCCAATGCAGGTTTCTTCTTGTTGGAAGCTGGTGTCGGTTCACTCATCTGTGTAGGAAAACATATAATATACGTACATGGAAGCACATGTTACCAGAGTGGTAAACAAAGACTACGCATTTCTCCAGCATATCAATGCATGCAGGTGAAAGGCGAGGATAAAAATACCCTAACAAGGCCTCTCGCCAGCAAAAATATAGATTTACGTAGAATATTATACTTAAAAAAGAGCTTCTACTGATTTGTTATATGACTAACCAAATTAGAAGAAGAGAAAAGAGAGAGATACACAGAATTGCTTAAAATGTTTATATTTATAAATTGTTTTTTTATTACAATATATAATTAACGATCTCCGTACCACAACCAAATCATTCTATGATTTACGAATAAATAACAATTAATAAACAACATTCTAATGATGCGTGTCCAATGCACCACCACTTGATCCTTAGCGCTTTGGCAAAACTTAAACTAAAACAATACTCTCCTTTTCAAACATAAAATATATTTCGACTTACATATATTATGTGTTCGAATCTGTGAGTTGGAATACGTGCGATTACCAAGATTACAATAGTTGCAGTAAATCGAGTATAAGTGGACAGTTCCTCTTTTCACAATTAATAGGATTTATGCCAAGTAACATTAAATACAATATAAAAATTAATACAGAATTAATACAGTAAATAAAGTTCTTGTAAAATAACCAAAGTAAATATCACCCACTCGAAATTTTCATCTCTACAACAATATCAACTAATCTTGAAAGGACCGTGTCTCGTATTAATCAATGATACGGACTAATTGACATTTAAAAGCCAATGCATATGACACCGTTGTGTAAAACTATGCCCGTAGGCTCGAGTAGCTCCTGTTCAAACGTTTGAAGAGGTGCGTACGTGAGGAGCGTCCTTAATTAGGATCAAGTGCCTTAAAGCAGAGAGCCTCTACACATTCTGGACGTAGATCAAAATATCTTACGTATATTACTTGTATTATATCTGAATATGAACATGTGTGTAGAATATTAAACTGAAAATATACACATTTATTTTAACAGATATTAAACATAATTTTGGGTCGATAAAGCTCTGAAAATGTTAGGTACATTTGTAATAAATCCACATTCCGCAAGTCACGTTTTAGGTGTTACATAATATAAGGCCAGACAATGGTCTACTATCGAACATGCTGGCACCTAAAATGTGATAAAGGGCGATCCTATGGGCTCCGTACTACAACTGAAAATTTTCTAACACCAGACTCCAATATCACTTTGTCTACCGTCACACATACGCGTCGATCGTCAAACATACGCGCAAACTTATGTATGTCATAAAATCAACGAAGCGCAAGTGCGCTGACTTTGTGCACCTGCGACTTAATAAATATGTAACTTTTCGCGTCTAGAACATGGTATTGACAAAGAGACTGTGAAGTGACTCTTACGTACTTCAAACGTAAGAGTCACTTTTAGTTTTGAAGATCGGCAATTTTGCCTCACTTTGGCAAAGTGTGAAGTAGCGGTTACATTACATCTTGCCAAATTTTTACTTCAAATTACCTCGGTAGCCCAGCGTTAGTGAATACTGTCTTAGGTTGGATCCTTAGGTCGGGCAGTGTTACTGGGTTTTACTGACAAGAAATTCTCAATAGCAGCACGATGTCTGCAACTGTGCCCGATAAACGCCAATAGCGTCACCCGAGATAATACCTTAAAATTATACATGGATGGAGAAATGAGTATGGAATACATAGAGATGTATGATGCTTACCCTATCGAGGATATGAGAATATTGGTGTGAAATTACCAGAAAAGAATTATCTTGTAAGTACAGAAATGGAGCTATTTCCACTTCATATTCACCATGATTGTAATTAAAATTTAATTTTAGATTTCGCCCGCGGTCACTCTCCCATGAATGTAGGTTAGGTTAGTAACAGTTATTTTTCTCGATTAAAGGTAACCTATATCTTTTTCTGTTCCTCGGATAACGTGTATGCGTATCTTTATAATGATCGGTCGAGTAGTTAAGGCGTGAAAGCGTAACAAACAAACCAACAAACTGGAATTCGCATTTATAATATTTAGTCAAGATAAGGATTTAGTATTTCATCCAACAATAACCACCTTAGCCCTATATCGTATGCGTTTACTAAATCCTACACAAAATACGAAGGCCGTTTTTATCCAACATATTGGATACAAAAAAAACATATTACATTGTGTCTGTCTGAGCTAATTCTCAAACGATTGAACCTATATCAACTTTTGACAGGCTTATTTATTATTTTTCACTTTGTTACCTGTCAATAACTGAAATGGGTGCGAGAAATGTTGGACGAAGCATTAGAATAACTTAACAGTTTTGTGCTAAGAAAACTACATATAATTAAAACTAGGTTAATGAGATTTACTTACAGTTTTCGAGTGACAAGAATACACAGATAACTATCGATTGTGGTTCTGTATTCGATTATAATGTCCTTCAGACCGAGTTTGCGGCCAATCTTAACGAAGACTGGCTATCTTTGCAGGAGATATTATAGTGCCCAAGTATGTGCGCAAACACTCTCTATTCTCTCACTCTCATAATCCGATGGGATTACAATCCGACACGACCGGAGAGTGATCAGAGCAGGACCAACGGCTTTATGTGCTTTCCGAGGTGTCTAACACCGCCAATTTCCTAGCTCCAGGCTGGTATTAAGATTACTCAACAGAAAAACCTAATAACTTTTTGTTTGCTCTACCCGGGATTTGAACTCGAGACCTCATGCACAGCAGTAACATTCACACCGCTGACTATTTACTTTTGCAATACAACTTGAACTACTTATTATAGACATTAATATATATGCCTTTACATCCCCAAAAGTCCTGGCAGAAATGTGTTACACGCACATTTAGCCAACTATGTTTTATGTCCTATGAAATAGAAGTCGAGCCTATTGCCATCTATTGAACACATTTTCAGACTCACGCAGCCGTACACAAACATAATAGCATACTTGGGCCTAGGAACCAATGAGTCCGATCTACCTTAATACAAGTTTGGTATACCTCTGCTTCACCCTTTAGTAATTAGACGCGCAATATGCAATATTAGAACGCTAGCGTGAAAACTGATGAAATAGTAATTAAGACAACTTAGTTTTGCGTCGGATTAGTTTGATATATACTAAACTGTACTTTAATTTACGTCTCAAACTTCGCAATTTGAAAACACGTATGTTGAACTGGCCTCAAATGACATTATGAACGCTTAAGTGTCCTTATTTCTCGCGGAAGTGTCGTATTTTTTTCTGGAGATTCAGGAGATATTTAGCCAATTATAATAAGCTCGCCTTCATTCAGTGTTATAAAAATATTCGCGTAGCGCCAAACATCGACCATAAAGTTAACGTAACCTAAAAATATGTATATAGGACCCTAAACATAAAGTTGAATTAATGTTGGTGTCATACATCTGGTGCCTACCCATGCAATAGTATACAGGCGTCAGCGAGAGGCTACTGAATATTTTCTTACAAAAAACCCAATAATAGTTTGCTCGGGAATCGAACCGAGACTGCGAGATTGCAAGCAAAAGCACATAAGTGCGTCAGCGAGATTACACTCACACATATAAGTGCATACTTATGTCACGGGACCACCAAGGCAGTACTGAACATAATACATTTTGCTTAAAGGAGTCTGGCAGAAATATTATGACAAAATAGTCAAAGCAGTCTTCTTACAGTTGAAAATAATTTACAATAAAGCAATATTTACTATCTTTGCGCCGAACAAACAAACTTGTAAACTTATATGTATAATACAAAAGTTTTGCTATAGTTTCACTTTGTTAGTTGAACCGTATTGCCTCTGACAAGACATGACTAAGTTATAAATGCCAAAACGTAATTCGTTTTTGAGAAATGTACATATGTATGTAGTACTAGTTGATTACAGCGGTTGCGATCGCGTTTTTGAAAGTACGCAATATTTTTACCCAAGTCACAAAATCCTATCTCCATATTTCTTCAAAATCAAGCCTGCATTAATAAATGTAGTTACAATAAAGTATACCTACGTAATTAAACGGATGATATTAACCTTTCCACGTGTGAATCTATACTAATATTATAAAGCTGAAATGTTTGTTTGTTTGTTTGGTTGGTTGAACGAGCTAATCTTAGGAAAAGGTTCGAATTGAAAAATTATTTTGGTTTTGAATAGGCCATTTATCGAGAAAGGCTATATAACATCGCGCTACGACCAATAGGAGCAAATGTTGCAAAAACGGGAATAATTATTTTATGTAAAGCAGACGAAGTTCCGCGGGGCAGCTAGTCACGTATATGCATGGAAGCGTAGTGATTTAAGTGGTTGCCTCGTCACTGCCATTGCGCTGAGTGTTGTGGGTTGGATCCCCACACGGGACAATAATAATTGTGTGATCCACAAATGATTGTTCCGAGTCTGGGTGTTCTTTGTGCCCTTTGTTTGAACATTTGTAGAGTCCCCCGCGACACAGGAATTATACCTAATGCGGGAGTTGTTTTTTATAAAGAGTAAGTGTAGTAGAGCCTCGCTGATTTCAGCATGAATGGGCCGGCTCGACCGGGGAAAGACTACCCTCTCATAGAATATCAACGTGACATAGCAGTATTCCTAAAAATATAAAATATATGGCACCATTCGCGTTAAATCACGTTAAGCTCACGCACAAACGCATTGGTCAGCAAAACCATTATATTCCCACTAAATGAAACCAATTGCTCCAATTTACTCTTTCCGGGATCAGCAAAGTATTTCCTAAGATATTAAAAATCCCCTTTTACATTAAAAGAAGGCGAGGGAAAATAGAAAAGCGGACCATTCGCGTTAAATGTCGCTAATAATTATACGGAACCCTCCCACCGGGAGCTGACGCTAATGATAGTTACTTTTCTTTTTTGAAGATTCCTCAGATGAACGGTCGGGCTATTAAACCTTTTCGTATAAGATACTCCTTTTTCCCGTCATTAGGGGGGCATTACAGCTACCGACGCTAATTTGATCGGCTAAGTAACTAATTGCAAATTGTTTAAAACTTCACCGCATCATAGGTAGGTAAATGTTTTTACATTAACATTGGAGAAACTTTGCCACAGACTTTATCGTGTGAAGGTTTAATTCATCCAGTTTAATCTATGTACAGTTTCCGATAAAATATAAATTGCATATAGATATTTAAATATATATTCTATTTTATACAAATACATGATACAATAAGAATTTTAGTCTATTATCATCATTTAAGTTAATGAAATGTAATGCTCTAATTAGACATTCAAGATCTACGATTTTGAATGAATTTTCTATGTGACAGTACAATGTACCTGTTTTAACATCGCTAGTTCACATAGTCAACAGAAACTTACATACAAGCACGTCCTATTCCAAGTAAAAATAATTGCCTATTTTAACAAAAAACGTCATTTATACAGAGGCAGAATTTTTATTGCGTTAAAGTAGGACGGTATACCGCGTAAGCCGCTAGGTTTTATATAAAACGCGAGATGCATACGATCTATTTGCAAGTACTAATAACGGTTCATAGTCTTCGCAGATTGCTCAGTTTGCATACTAAATAGCTCGGTGACTGAAAACCGCATAGCGAAGCTCTATATCTGTTTGGCGTGATAGATTGATTATTCGACTGCACAGATGGCAAAGTGGTTTTATCTCGCCACTGCCACTGCGCAAAGTTTTGTTGGTCCCATACGGGTCAAACGTTTTTGTGATCCGGAATTAGTTGTGCCGGGTCTAGGTATTTTTTGTCCGGTGTTTGAATGTTTGTATAGTCCCCCGCCACACAATTTTAGCTAGTGGTAGTTGTGAAAACATTTTTTTCGGAGCATTCGTTAAATCAACCTTGAAAGAATGCATATCGGTCCAAATAAACTACTGCCAACGAGGTCAATCTCAACATCAATTGGTAGTAGACCATTCATTACATGGCCGTGCCAAAGTTACTTTTAATATAGATACATTTTGCTGTCAATGTTATGGTAGCCCGAAACTAATATCTGTAATTAAGATCTAAAATTGGTATACCTTTAAAGCCTTATGTGAATATAATTGCGAGTGTAATATGTTATCGCATACATTGTTTGAAAGTTGTACGCTGTAGTGTAATATTAACAATGAGTTATTATGTAGGTACTACGTGCTAGAGGAGACATGTCTATTAGATGGTTTGTAACAGATGTTATACTGTATCTCTAACTCACTTATGCGATTATTCCAACGACAAGAGCAAATATTTCATAACAGATTTTGCCCGCGGCTTCGCTCTCGTAAATGTACGTAAGGTTAGGTTAGTACCAGTGCTTTTTTTGGTGAAAGGTACCACATGTCTTTTTCTGTATCCCTAACAACGTATATGCGCATCATGATGATGGGTCGAGTAGTAAAGGCAAGTATTACTGCTTAATCAAACTGAAACATGTCGTTCCAGTTACTGTCTGGTTCAGCCCAAATGAGTTATAGAGCATGAACTCTAACGCGTTTTAAAATCAATATAGTTAATACATCACTTCTAGTACGTAGAACTTATAACTCAATAAATATATTAACATGTTTTGTGTGCCAACTAGGCATCTTAAAATAGCATAGCGAGTCGATTTCATAAACCTTTCTCGCACCATTTTAATAATCAGCCTTCATCCTTTAAGGGGAAAGAAATAAGACCCAGTGACGTAAGCAAATTGGATAAATTTCCTATAATGAGGCTCGGAAAGGGCAAAAGGGTTTTTTGAAATACCTACCAAATTACTTGAAGGCCATCAAGCTAAGTTAAATTGTATTAAGAGATGATAGGAACTAGTAGTAAAGTTGTGATCGTGGAGCGTGTCTCTAGCTGTGTGCTCCAGGGATTACACTTTGTCTAACAATGATCCACTTCCAAAGCCCCCGAGTGCCGACGTTGTACTAGAGGAAGAACTAATCTGGTTACTACATTACGACTTTGTTAAAGGCACTATTTTGCTAACCTAGCTGAAATTATACCTGGCTGAAATTGTTCCTTTGTTTGTTGGGGAATTGCTCTAAAGATAAAAATCTGAGTTTTACAAGCAATTGCGTCCAACTAATGTACTCACTATTATTATATTGCTACCTCACTGATATAAAACGTACATACAACGTGATCATCCACCAATGAGAGCAGTTATATATAAATGGCAGAATTTCGCGCTGTGTTTCAACCGCAAAAGGTATGACCACATGGCTATTTGCTGATAGCATAACTTCCTCCTCAAGGAGCTCTTATACAGCGAATAACAGAATTATGTGGTCATTTATATGTAACATGACGTTTAATTGTGACCATACCTTTTTGTTACACGCTACATACTTACCGCAAGCACGCAAGTTACGTTATTTTGTCGATATCTTTAATAGCATGTGCTTTTTTTGTATGCCAGGGTAGAGTGTAAATCCATTAACCGCTAATAAAACCATATATCCGCAATACAGTGCGTACTTCAGAACGCAAAATTAAAATATGTATAGCAATTGTAGCAAAAGTTCATACTTGCGATAATAAAATACCATTGCCACTTCACTGCTCCTAATAATAATCTGCCCAGCTTCTATGATAAAGTTTTACGTAAAGAAAACAAAGTGTATATCTTTTTTATTATACGTCGTAAAATTTTTTGAGTAAACATTTTACGTTGGAAATAAAAAAGTGAAATGTTTACCTTAAACGAGGTACATATCAGGGCCGCCCGGTATATTACAAAGAGCTTTTAAGCCCTTTTCGCACACGTCACGTGCAGACCCGGCCTTAGCTAACGCGTGTGCCTGGCTAATTACCTGCGATTTACGACATGTGCCCCACCCCTAATATTAATTACAACTTATTGTTCTAATTAATGTTGTTTTTTGGTCGTATTTTTTGTTCATTTATATTTGACTTGACGTCATTGTACTAGAAATTTGTACACACTTTCATGGATATATATATATTGCTATGAAAACGTACTACATTTTTATATTAAATGTTAATCGCATATCTTTAGATGGAAAATTTCATTATAAAATCTCTGTGAGTTCTTACCGAACGGTGTGCAAAGGAGATTATAATTTAATCAAAATTGAATTGATTACCTGATATTTTTGCGACGACGTAATCAATTTTTTCATTCGATCAGGATCATATATTGATATGGACGGTAATGAAGCTCTTTTAGAAGAAATCTTATTGAACGTAGACCGGGGCGTGTTAAGGCTGTAGTACACTATACGTATACATACAATAATGATATAACACCTGAATTAAAATTCAATTAGACACACGCGCTGACTTAGGATTCGAATCATGAACAAAACATGTTTAATATATTATAATATGTAGGATATTTTAACCTTCAAATAATTACGACTGGCTTTGTCATGAGCAAAATAGCGTTTCGTTTTACCTTCTTACAATTCATCAATTTCAAATTCAAAACTTGTGTATTGTTCGCGCTCGAGGAATTAAAACAATGTGTCGTGTTTCATCTGTAACAAATATTAAAACAGAGTTGAAAACACCACAGACTTCTCTTCTCATCCTATATTCATGAAGAAAGTTTGACGGAAGCACACATGCCTATTGCCATTCTGCGCTCATAATAATCAACTGTGGTGTATAAACATTGACATGAGCGATAAAGCCACGAAACTCGGCCAGTCTCGGGGGAAATTCCAGTTTCTTGTGACCTCCAAGTTAATCAGAAAATATATTGAAGGCATGAGGGACGTAACAGCATTTCTTTCATCAGGTGAACTTCGGCTGTCAATTCTATACGCACTTTCTCGATACGGGTCATGTTTATAAAGGATAAAGTTAAAATTGGGGTTTCAGAGTTGTTTCTGATAAATGCGATTAAACTGTCATTCTTCTTATTTGGAGTTCAATATATCTTCATTTCAATATGTGTAAAATAATCGTATGTGTTACTTTGTTTTATATTTAGTTTTAATTTGATTGTTGGTCTGGTGTGAGTTCAGATAATGGTGTTAGTGTAAACGCAATTATTTATTTTTAGATATTTATTTTAAATTTAACCATTTATTCGAAACTCAACAGCTTGTTTTCTATACACATGAATAAGAAAGTAGATAGCACTAGCAATATTGAGCAACGCCTTAAACACTAGGATTATCATAGAATTCATTACTAGTATTACCTATAACAAAAGGTTATAGGTACTTAAGCCAATTACAGAGTTTCCTGGCATGTTTAGCGGTAAGAAGTATAGAATACAGAGACAAACAATCAACCAGTAGTAATTACTAGACCCTAGCTTCTTTTCTAAGCCGACAATTGAATCTAGATAGGTTCGATTGACGGTCTGAAATTAATTCAATATACAGCAATAGGATCTCCCGCTGACATATCTGTCGATAATATATATAGTGTTGGATTTGTGAGTGTCATCTTAAGCGTACGTTGTGTTTGTAAGGATTATAGTACTAATGCAGAAACGATAACTCAGGCTAATCGAAACTCAATTATAATGATATTAATGCTATATGAGAATAGATTATCAAGGATTTAGGGGTAAGCTTACATATTAATTATTATTATTCACTGTCAAGCTTCATGAGTTTATGAGTACATAGTCCTATTTCACCATGAGGGACTTAGAATTTATATTTGCCAAGATCTCGACATGTCTCCTTGGCTTCGTTCTTTTTAATTGTCAGTTCAGGATATCTCTAATCTGGCCTTTCTCCAGAACATGCCATATATTTTATTGTATACTACAAAATAAGAGTCTATAAAGGAAAAGAAAAAGCGTAAACATAATAAAATTCATTCAAATTCATCGGTTCGCCTTGAGGGTTATTTGGGGTTGGTAATTTACACTGATAAAAAAACAGGGAAATTCCGGGATATCGCGAGGTCAGGCAGCAATCAGTTATTATAATCCGCCCCATTGCCAAATCCTCGCATAAAGGGAGTGCAGTAATAACAGTCCGTTAACTTCAAAGTAAAATACATTTTTCTTATAATAGAAATTCTTTTTGTGGAGTTTTCGCAACATTTCATTAATCTTGCGATCCATCAAAAATTTTTGTTAGTGAAAAGTTACTATTTTTATACTAAAATAATACCATTAAATACCGTGGGAGAGCTCATGTAAAACGATTCAGCGCTCTTATGTGGAACATAAAAACACTTTTCGTCCATATTTACCTTACTTCTCAATGGCACTCTTGGCTCCCATAATATTAAATTTAAAAACGCTGAGTTTGGGGCCGTACCTAAAACGTAATCGAAACATAAATCTCTTTAATTTGCTTTAAATTTTCTCGCGCCTTGATAAACGATGAATCTTTAAAATTAACAGACAAATTGCTACGGACATTGCATTCATTCTCTAATGTAATGATTGATTTAAGATAATGTATTTGTTTGAATGAGCGCTGAAAACTGTTTGAAACATTGCGGAATCTCGAATGAATAAACTAACAAAAAGTGAGTTTTGTTTGCCTTCAAGTTTCTGTTGATTTCGTAAGTTACCGTATTCACTAAGTAAGTTAATATATGTATATTACCTACGCTTGCCTTGAAATACTGTTCACAAGAATCTCGTCCCTTACATTTTTAATAAAATAATTATTATAAAATGACATGTCAAAATAGTATCAAGATAGATAAAATTGCATTTAGTACAACATAATAAAATTATAATAGGCGTCATGTTTGTTCTATGGCATAAGTTAACATTTGTATAGGTATCAATCGTATAACCACTGGTTGGATTGCTGGATTAAGTTCAAATGATATATATAGTAGTTGTAATACATAATATTAGGATATGTTAATATCATGACTAAAAATTATTCCGCTTGACGACATTAGCCTCGCACTTGAAAATGTTGAATAAGTAAAAACATATCTGTCTAAATTTCGTTGTGCTTTACCTATAGGTGACATGAATCTTTATTGACCTATATATTTCCAAATACCTATACAACTAGACAATTCTGCGGCGGTTAATTTTGTATAAATATATATTAAATACCGATAAACAGATCCAAACTTTTCTCGGCTCAAGAGTCCTTGTAGTTTATGAGTTATTCAGCTGATCGATTTCCTATTAAGCCCAACGCTACTCACTCGGGACCTGATGAACACCGACGCCATTCTTAATTAGGGATATGAACCGCAAGAAAGTAATTTCCTCAAGATTATCTTACGAACGATATACAGCCAAAACCGAGAAGATAATAATAAACAAGAAGATGCGTCAAATGTGATTAGATTGCTGAAATATGATTTTTTATCTCAACTTGCACTTCGTAATTGGTCGGTTTATACGATGGTAACATGAATATAGCTTCGGTGTATAGCAATAGTTATCTAAGCTATCGATGTTTGTGTCCTATATTACGTGGCAGATAGCCTCGCAGTGCCTAACAGAAGAAAGGGTTCTAGGTACAATGCAGTTGGAACTTTTTACACTAGATGATTTTTTCTGTGACGTAATAAGTAATTAGTAGCAACACTAATTTCGATACAGCAGAAAGATAGTCTTGATGATAAGTAACTTTTCTTCAGAATGATAGTCTAGTATATAGTGTTACTGTACTTCTTTGCAAAGGCAGTTTTATATTATAATATGATAAACGATCATATAATTGACCTTTTTGTTAGTGATGCTACCCTAATAACCGTTATTCATGTATATTGTTTTAAGGTATAGAACCGAGTAGCAATGATTTTCTGTCAATATATTATACGACGTCCAGTTGTGTTGGCAACCATCTATTATAGATGACAGACTTTGCGTAGTAAACTATTCTAAGCTATTGTTGACAATAACTCTTATACAACCTGTAATAGAAAAGTGTGGATATAATTATTATCTATTTGTAGCATATACCTAATAAATATTCTTACCGTTTTGGAATTATTGAATATCAAATTTATCTATCTATCTTCTCTCTTAGCCTTTATTATTCCCGAGTCACTAAGGGTCGGCTTTTCTGGTCTAACCGGATTTGACAGGATATCAGTTTTTACACGGAGCGGCTGCCACCTGACCTCCGCAACCCGAAGGCTAACGATACCCTATGGCTAGACCAGTGTCAGGATATTATAGGGTACTGACTTGCCCAATAACGACTGCCATAGATGTTCATGGCAGCCGGGACCGACGGCTTAACGTGCTCTCCGAGGCACGGAGCAGGCGATAATTGTCAATCAATACGCACATAATTTCGAAAAGTCATATAACTTCCGAAAGTCAGAGGTGCGCGACGTGGGTTCGAACCGGAGACCCTCTGCATTGCAGTCTGTTGGTCTCCCCACTGAGTTATCGCTGCTTAAATTTAAAAATTTATCTATCTATAGTTAGTAAAATTGGACTGAAGTACTTGGGCTACTACGTATCTATATTATTTACCTAAATGTATTTTTTTAATGAGGTTTTCGAACCTCACTTTGACATCATCTACGCTTCATTTGTATCAGATTTGATAGTATTAAACTTATGCTGAACTTTAGATTGCGACTTTTTTCGTTATTGTGTATTCACAAACCATGCTTAAAAATGTGATGAACACGGTTCGTTGCTTAAGTCGAAGACCCTGTGCTCAGCTGTAAAGATCTTTGACCGAAGCATTGTTGGTCCCATGGCTTAACAACACATGTAGATATAATGTAAGACGTGAATTTAAGAACGCATACTATAAAAATATAAAACATACAGATAATCATAACTATAAAAATATTATTATAATTGAACTCTGCTATAAAAATGCCATAGGAAAATGAAGACTTCACTTTTATTCTCTATTTATATATGTATCCATTCATGAATATACCGGTGTACTGTAAACCATTGTTTACCGAGATCGTCACGACTGATACGTAGCATGATGTATGGAGTAAAACGTATTAAAGAGTTATATAAACTTGCACCAACTTTAAATACCGATGCATTACTATCGGCATACTATGGTCTCGTAGAATCCGTTCTTAGGTATGGCATCATTTTCTGGGCCAACTCTACCAATAAGGAAATGGCATTCAAAATGCAAAAGCAATGCATATGTGCTATGTTCATTAAGCACAATATTCTCACGCTTCCATCACTGTACATAATGGAAACAGTCTTATTTGGTAAAAACAACCAACACATATTCCCACGATTAGCTCAAAACGGAAGGATTAATCGACGGGACCAAAGTAGATAGTCATCCCGCTAAAACAGCGTTGCTACATAAAAGTGTTGTGTGCAAAGCTCCAATAATCTATAATAAGATTCCCGAAAATATTAAACTACTTAACATAGAATTATTTAAAAAAGCATTCATAAGTTTTCTTATTGATAAATGTTATTATAATGTGATTGATTTTTTTTATGATAAAAATGTATGAGAACTTTGACATATTATGTATAATAATTTGCTATAATTGCTTTATTTTTTTCTTATTCTGCTGTATCATTCTAATTAATATAAATTCAATTTGTACTATTCTAATCTCTTGTCTAATTCTAATTTGTATTATTTTAATTTATTTAATTCTGGTCATCTGTATTATTATAATTTTTATTAATTTATGTGGTTAATTAATTAATTTTACATTTTTAATTTGATAATAATTATGAAACTGTAGTACTTCTATTGGACTGAGAAGATTTTGTATAACAATTAATAATTAATAATTTATTATAATCATATTTGTACACCAGTTTTGGTAGAACATGTATACAATAATAGGTATGCATTTACTATGTATTATTATATTCACTCATGTTTTGACAAATAAACGTATCTTTATCTTTACACACCCCACAACATTGCATTAAAGAGCCGAATGAAACAAAATTCTAACAAAACAAACTTTGGAAGCCATTACGATATTGTTTTGCCCGCAAGTGAAGAGTTGTTTTGTACACTAACTTAGTTTATGAACATATAATAGGATTACTTTTCACTACCATATATTAATAAATTTATTTATTATCTTCTTATTTATTTTTGGGTTGTAACTAATCTCTAGCTTAGTTACATACAATGTGAAATATTTTATTACCTAAGTATGCACTAAGATAGTCTATCATCACAAGTCTATATAATTACAGTTTGAAATACGATAACCCTCTCTATTTCATCATGAATACAAACTAGGATGGAACGGCTTTTAACAAAACGTCAATTTACATAAAATTGTGAGGTTATGAGTAGTCGGAAAAATTTCGTACACATGTAACGTATGGGTTACGTAACATGTGAAATATGTGCGAATGTATTTTACGCCACAACTAACACGCGACTTGAATTAATTGCACGTTTTAATGCAATTAATTAATTTGAATATATACATAATGGTTTAAACACTACATTTGGCAGTATAACATCTGTCAAAATAACAAGATGTTAAACGGTGTCATGTCATCAAAAATAATTCAACTTAATTCTTGCTAACATTATTTCGAACATTAATTTTGTTTTATGAAGAAGCTTTTATGGAATACTGCAGTTTTATCACGTCATAATGCAATAATTTATACTGTAATAAAAATGTCCAAGAATGCTGTATATTCGTGTGATTTGCATTCCCTCAATTGCACTTCTCCGCATCAGCATTCAACGGAAATACCCAATACATTCCTTACATTGTTTTACGATTATTGACTGACAATGCAAAATTTCTCATCGTATAAGTCTTAACAAATTGTGTTATACGTCCACACATTAACGCACATATTATAATAATTTGGTATAAGTTACAAGATTGCTTTAATATGAAGAAAACATTATTAATATTTTTAAATTTTCTTTCTTTCAGATGAAAACCACTTTTACTTTTCACCGGTAGAAAAAAGTTTTGCTCAAGTTCAACCGCCTTTGTTTCCAAACACTCGCCCATCTTCATTCTACGAACATGGAGATAACTACAGAGCTACGCAAACAGCGCAGCAACTAATCTATAATGAGGGTCAAACCAGATTCCCAAGTCCTAACTATAATCAAAATCCATCGCCTTTTCAATTACCTACAGGTAGGAGTCAATCTGGAACTCAGTATTACGTAAACCAACCCGAATTTACACCACAACGGCAAAGGTTCAGGCCGGCACTACCTTATAATTTCCAATTGGTTCACCCGGCCTCAACGAAAAGGCCTGACGTATCTCAAATACACTCTGTAGCGTATCAAAATGATCCATCGAAACCAGAAACGTTTCTCGGTCAAATAACTTTGAACAATCCTGATATTGACTATTTACAAAACAACAGATTTAAAAATATGCCATTCGATGGCAATAGCTTAAAAAGCAACGGACAGAGTGGGCATATTTCACATGATGAGGATATTGAAAGCGATAACCAAGACTTATTCGACCATCACAGGGTGACCACTTATAATCCTCACAAACTTGCAAGTAAACAAAGACTGAATAATAAACCTAATGTACCTCGGTTTTCACCATCTCTTAATGTAAACACAAATTCTCGTAATGCACAAGGTTTACCTAACAATGCATTTAATAGAAACAGTAACTTGAAAACACCAAAACCAACCACTAATTCATATCAAAGTTCGTCCACTGAATATAAAGGCCTTCTAGACATAGAACCTTTGCTAGAAGATGATATAAGTGACATCAGTTCTTTTAGAGAGCTCATGAAAAATACGCAGGGCTCGTTCGATGTGGAAGTTATCAAGTCAAATAACTCAGAATCTGAAGCAACTGATGACAGCAAGCCTGATGCTAGTTCTATGAATGCAGATAATTATCCAAAACAAAAACTACTAGAAGCAACTACAAAAACATCATCAACTACTACTACAACTACAGAGAGTAATAAACATTTGGATGATGACCAAGACAGTGAACAAATAGATGACGAAGGAGAATACGTGGAATATTATGATGACACTGAAACCTCTGAAGTAAAACATACAACAGCTGCATCACACTCTACGGAACATGTAACTGACATATATGACGAGTACGACACTACTGAAGAACCAGAAAAATCTACAGATGAAACTAAAACAAATACTACTGAATTCGATGTTCTTGTTATGAAACCACAAAAAACGATGGTACAAGACGATAATTTCAAACATTTCGTGGATACGACAGTGATAGATCAAACCGAGCACAAGCACAAAGAATATCAGCAGACATCAATTTCTGATAAAAATACTTCTGATATAGATGATGACATAACATCAATAGAAACACCATCAATATTAGGACAAGAAGTTGTTTCCGTAGTTACGACAAAAAGCGTTGTTAATGGCACTATATCTATACCTGATGTCACTTATGCACCTAGTACTACAAAACTAAGTCCAACTCCAGATAATACAAGTAATCAATCCAATGATGGATCAATACCAGTAACAACTGAGAATTGGATCGTCGTTGCTTCAGTTCAGACGAGTAGGAGTGTATCTGGTGCTCGATTTTTACCTTTTCCCACGGTAGAACAAGAAGAAAAGAAACAAGTTCTGACGGATGAAAAAGAGGAAGAAGATGAAGAATCTGTAACGAAAGATCCAAAATCTGAACAAGAGAGTGGCCTAGTAGGCAATCCTTCTTCAACAGAAAATATTAACGACAAATTAGACAGTATTCAGTCTGAGTTATCAAGTGCAGTTTTGTCCGGCTCTTTAAATAACGAAAATAAAAATATTGAGCTGATAACTGAATCAACTACAGAACAAAGTACGACTACAACAACCACCACCACCACTACTACTACTACTACTACTCCTGCTCCTGTGAAGCTCTTCACATTGAAGAGCACTACACCATCTACAGTAACGGAACGATCATCGCCGGATCCATTACCAGTGCAAATAAAGAAATTCGCTCCAAGAGTAACGACATCTACTACACCAAAGCCAAGGAAAAAGCCATCGTTAGTGACTGTCATGGATGATTTAGCTGGACTGTTGCCGTCAGGGTATAAGTCAAGATTATCATACAAAGATAAAAGAACTAGTACAACTTCAACTACGACCACTACCACAACGACAACTACTAGTGCACCATTAACGTCTAGTGAACTACCTATTATCAATGGTACTCAAGGCCGCTCATCTGGAATAAGCACGAAAAACAAGGTTATAGTATTGGACTATAAATCTCTGCTCCCTAAGGAATACAAACCTAAAGAAAATAAACCTCAAGAAGATCTCGTTAAGAAATTACAAAAAGAAGATATTAGTAAACTTTTGCCGGCTAATTACAAACCAACTAGTTCAGAAACACCTGAGGTCAAACAAACTTCGAAAACAGATATATTAGATAAAGTTGAACATATTGATATATCGGCATTCCTGCCTAAAGATATCAAATTATCTGTTAATTCAACAGAAAAACCAAAAATTGATATTAAAATACCGGCAAATGCAGTACCAGTTGACTTAACAGCTTTATTGCCACCAGGATTTAAGTTAAACGTTACTGAAAAGGAAACTATCGAAGCAATTAAACCAATTAAAATTGCTGATATTTCAAGCTTATTGCCGCCTGGATTAAAATTAAATGAAACCAAAGAACCTTCTGAACATTCGAGTAGTACCAGTACAACTAAAGCACCAGGCGGTATAAAATTAGTATTCCCCTCACGGCCAGGTGGTAAAGCAAATAGGAAGACGACATCTCCGAAACCGATAGGACCGAGTATGATTACACCAAAAATTCAAAAGGGTTGGGCTACAAGGTAAATAGGCTCCATTATTTACACATAGTTCTATATATTTTTTACTACTGATAACTACATATATTTTTGTTATTTTAGGCCTACAACTGAATTTACTGGTTGGCCATCCCCATCTACAACACCATTTTCAATTGAAAAGCTTCTAGAAGCTCAAAGAAATGCTACCGCTACTAGTCCTATGTCAGATTTTAGTACTGAGGCAACGACACGACGCGTTACGACAACGACCACGACCACACCAGTTCCGCCACCGCCGACCACTCCCGGTGTATGCCGAAGGGAGTGTGATATTGCTGCTACTATCAAAATTGTATCAGGTAACTTATATTTATTATAGAAATAACTATATTTCTTTCACCTAACTACACAGAAGAATCTGTGTTGCTTTCTAAACTTAAACTCATTCAACAAACTCAAAGATGACTTAATATACATACTTTTTTTCATAATACAAGTAACATAAACACTTATAAATAATATTTATTTTAGGAGTCAAGTGGGTACCAGAATTATTGGACCATCATACTGATGAATGGAAACGACTTGCTGAAGATGTGAAAGAAGAGGTAAATATTTATTTATTATCTCATTATTTATTACATTTGTACCTGCATTGTGAACTTTAAAATTAATTTATGTTTTACTTTTCCAGTTGAATTCTGTCTATTCTAAGTCTGGTTATCTTCGTAAATGGTATAAGGGCATACGAATTGACGGATTTACCCAAGGTTCTGTTCTTGTCGACTACTTTATTGAACTGAAAGAAGTCGAAGAGAGAGTGGATACACAGGATTTGAAAAAAATGTTCCACAAATCTTTGCACGACGCTAGACCTGGTTCAGTCGTTGAGACAATAACGGAAGAACCTAAAGATGAGTTTGATCCTGATGTGATGCTAGGCGATCAACCTGACGAAGAAAGGATGAAGAAGAGTAATGAAAAAATGACTAAGACAATTGACAAATCTGCAGGCAAATTAGAAATTGGAAAATTTGTGATGGATCCTGCGTATACTGAATTTATAGGTAAAATATATTATATTTAAAATTATTTAAGTTTTTAATTTACTTTTGTCTACAACACTTATTTATTTCACAGTTTTGCCAAAACGCGAGGAACCTACGCCTGTAGCGCCTGAAGAAGAATCTTTCTTACCTCAATGGGGCATTGCCGTAATTGTTATTGCGATGGCTTCTCTTCTCTTCGTAGTTATATTTGGTGTCACAGTGGTAAAGAAAATAATTTGATATTAGTAACGACCATGTGGAGTAACTAAGAATTAAAATTAACCTAATATCTTCTCTTGCAGTTGGTTAATCGTCAGAAGAGTGCAAAAGCGAAACAGCCAATCCCGCTGAGCGAAGATATGCTTAGAGAACTGGATAAGAGCCATATGGGAGGCTTCGATGACGTGCATCAATTGAAGGAACGAGAACTACCATATCTGCCGTCGGGCAAGGTAACTATCGGATACATATACAATACTTATATATATTATTCTTTTTGCTGATAAGAATATATGTACATATGTACCTATATATTTATTTTTATCAATATTCCTTTACTAGGCAACTTTTCGAAAATAAACTCTATGTTGTTTTATGATGAGTACCTAACTCATCATAAAACTTCAGGCTTCGAAAAACGATATAACTGCTTATCTGAATATTTGTATATTTTATCAGAATGTCGATATGTACACTATTTAAATATAAGATTAAATATTAGATTACAAGTACGTAAACAAAAAATAAAAGCATAGAAATAAAGTCTACATTGACTTAACACTTGATTAATTGAATCACGTGATTACCCTTCAGCATAGATTAGGTGCAATCGGTCTCATTCAAAGTACAAAGAGAATAATCCTGAGAAACCTGTATCAAACAGTAAGTTATTTTCTGCTCTATATAATTTTATGTTATTTTAATTTTTTACAGCGTATGTCAACTGCATTCATTGAGCAGCTGGCTTACCCGAACCCGGGTGACTCGTGGCGGTCAGAGTGGACGCCGCAGCTACAGAAATACATGCAGCATTACACGCCCGACTCCGGACGGGGCTCGCAGATTTACGGGCCTGTAGGAAATGCTTATGGGTATGCCATTTAATTTTATTTTTAAATCATACATCAAAGGAACATGCGTTGCTAAGCTTAATTAACCAATAAGCTAGTTGTAGATCTCGTTAACAATTTACTCTTTGACGGCATTAGCTTTGACACAAATCGACGAGCTATGAAGCTACGGACAAATAAGCCTAAACGATGCCATTTTCACTATCGTTAAAGTCGGCGTAGTATAAGGGAAATCAATGAATTTAAATTAGTGCCAACCAATTACATTTGGTCGATAAAATGGGGTTTGAAAATGTGTACAGTAGTAATGCATACGGTGGGGACATGACTTTGGCACTTTGAAGCTTATTTGGCTATGCAACAACGTATGAAATTTCTTGTTAATTGAAGTGAAAACTTTTGTGTTCGTTAACTTGCTGTTGACTATGCTAATTTTATTTATGCTGAAAATATCCTTAATAGCTTCTAAAACTCGGCGGATAAATACTAAAATAAATGTGGTGTCGACAGATATGGCGGCTCGCAGCTGTACGGCCAGACAGGAGGCGGGTCCCAAGTGTACGGTTACACGGGCGAGTACCCGGCCCCGCGCTCGCACTACTCGCGGCGCCGCTCCGACTACGACAGCAACTTCTAGAGCCTTCTAGAAATATATTCGCCTACTGAGACTTGAGACACTCTTGACAATATCTTCTTTTTAATCTTGAAAACCTAATTTATAATACTCGATAGACGTTTCATCCACTCTGTGTAGAATAGTAACTAACTTCCGAACATACTGTAACAGGTTGTGAAATAATTTTATCATTATGGAACCGAACGTTGTTAGAGGGAAATTAGATTCGTATTTCAGAATTTATATGATACGACTTTACATTTTGCATGATATTTTTAGCAGCTTTTAGTCCGGCCTATTTAGGACTTATCAGTGCCAACCCAGATGATTACGTCGCGTATGATATTTATTTTGTAACAACAAAGTTTCTGTAATTAAAATAGTTATTAAATGGAAATTATCTGCCAAAATATTAACTATTTACGACTGATTGTGAGATGTAAATAAGTAGAATAAGAACTCACCAATATTGTAAGTGGATACTAGTAGGTGAGGTGGACACTACGAAGTACTTATGTAGATTACTCTCTGCATACCTATATTTGCTCAGAACCTGTAGTAGATCGTGCAGTGGCCCGTGTGTGAGCGTGAAACGCCTCTTTGTGCCAAATGTTCGTCTGTGTGTGCGTGTAAATATAATCATAATATTCCTTTCATATAGAAACATTAACGTTTAGTATGGGTACCTATAGATGTCGGACCACCGTTGCATTGGCGTCCTCTTCCCACATACCAAGGGAGTGCGTGGTTGAGATGAAATCATGAAATGTTGTGTCCCATTTTTCAAGAATAACTAACATTCAACTATTTTTTACTCTGTGTCACTCGAAATGCATTAGTTGTACGATCTTCATGTATGGATTTCATAATCTTAAGAATGTAATTGATGGTCGTCAATTTTTAATTACTGAAATAATCGTCAAGCAGGTTCACAAAGACGTTAAATTGTAATTTTAATATAATTAGCGATTAGCTACTTAAAATAAATAACATCGTTATTAGTGTGGGAGTTTTTAAAACTTGGATTTACTTGAATGTGGCAAAAATGATGTGAATTTGTCATAGAATATAATATATTGATTGTATTTGTAAATTCCTCGCGCAACGTGCGACACGGTCATTGTGTACCTACCAATTATATTAAGTATAGTAATTGCATGAATTCGTGTATATAAAACAATTTTTGTACATGTAGATTTTAATTTAATTATTATTAGTTAGTGACAAAGTAAACCATTAAGATCCTGAATATAGATCATTATATAATGTATAAAGTTGTTTCATTTTTATTTATTCATTAAGTCGCTTAACAGTACAATACCTAGTTCCTGTTCTCTGGATTATCCTAAAAGCTCTATATTACGACACCAAGATCGTGAGACGAAACCTCTTCGAATTCATTTCAGAACAAAATAAATACAAGTGCTGAAGACTTTTGAGAATCTTATAAGTCTAAATTCTATACCCAGTAACGAAGTACAAGAAAATACTAAAAATATATTTTACTGTATTTTTTACATGTGAATACAATTTGTCACACGCCGCGCCTTATATATTACCAAAAAGGCGTATATCGCTTAACGCGCTTTAACAGTATGTTTGAAAAATATAACCTAGTATCATTACAGAGAGATTAAGATGGTTACTTATAATGATGAATTGTGATCAGAGAGATCATTGACATTATACTACTATACACAGATGTTATTGCGTTGTTCATTTAACACCTGAAAGTGAGAATCTGTAGTTTGTCAAATCTCAGGTAGTGGTTGGCCCCTGTTGCACATGTTCACACACAGCAGACTTCAACTTCTCTTCTTTTTGACTTCTCGCTAAAGAACTCCGATTCCCACCAAGGATGCTTCGCGAGGCTATTTAAATAAAAAACCATCCTAATTTTAATAGAGACGATGGTTGGAAGGTACCGCCAGCTTCGGATCCAGTAATTCAAATATTCAAACCCAAGAAGAAGCAAACCACAGCTAGACTTAATGATACTTTGAGCTCATTCTGCGTAAATAGAAACACCAAGGATTAAATTATTAATATTATAAGTGTTTAAAATTCTATGAATATTAAAACATAGAATGAAATCTACAAAGACGCACGCCTAAATCTCTCCGCGGTATAATCTTACCCTCACCAAAGGAGTTTAAATTTGAAAGCTAGTCACCCATCTTCTATGGATATTAACCGAGATAATATATACTATATAGTAGGATAAGGTGATGAACGCAGGAGGGTGAGTAAACATAATTATTGCAGGTGATGAATATGCATAACATAACGCAGTTCGTTAATATGTAAATTAAATTGAGTTACTGCTCAGTTTGTTCTGTGGTTATAGGTTACTGCTAAATGGAAGGTTGCTTTCGTGAGAAAGCAACTTCTCTGCTTTTCCTCTCTTATCGCTGGAGGTTGAACATCAGCTTTTCGCCTCTCTCTTGTCAAAATTCCTTCTTGTCCAATGACGAAGAGAAACAGTTTCGTAGCGCTCGTGACTCCATTTCACTTGCTATCGTTTCAAAGCCAAGATTTTTAATATCAGTCAACATCTCAATATCAAAATTAATAAAAATATATGGCTCAGCATCGTATATATTTTAGACAGTTTAGGAAAGTCTTAGACATGCAGATTTTCTCACAAGATACAAGACATTTATATCAGCAATTATTCATTAAATAACGTCCATAACTTCCAAAACCGAAAGATACTCGTCGTGGATTCCAGCACGAGAATATAACAGAAGAGAAGACAATAAATTAATCTTTATTATTGTTACCACCAAATAAATTTAGTTAACATAAACGCATCATTTAAAAATATGCAAGGGTTAGCTTTATCGCTAAACGAATCTCTTATAAGACTAGGAAAGGAATCTTTGAAGGGACAAACGAAAAATAATTATTATGACCATTAAAAAGTATTTACGAAAAGTCTTTGAAAAAGCAATTCAATTATTTCATTATTACCACTACATTACATTATTGACTGGTCTTTATCATTCTGCTAAAGTATTTAGTTGTTTAACTAAATCACTTGATTTAGTTAAACAACATTCAATAAACTCAATAACACAGAATTATCGGACCAATATTAACGCTTAAACAGCAAGCATTTTATTACAGTAGATATAGTATTTTAAATATTGGTTATAAAAATATTAGTTTAGTTAATGACGATAAAGATGAGGTTTACCTTTTTCATATAAATTTGTCATTCGTGATTCTGATTAATACTCAAAAGGAAAACCTACAAGAATATTTCAAGAGAAAAGCCAAAGGACTAGCAAAATAATTAAAAATTAGGTATATATTCTTCAAGTTTATTCTGAGGACCACAATAAAATATCATGAAAGAATAAGTTGCATTCTATTCGTAACATTATTAAACAATATCATAGAGATTTTATTTAGACACGGACGACGAATTCGCGCGTATACTGCACATACTAGTAATTATTCACATAAGATTATTTTGTTTGGTTTGTGTATTTTTACGATATATGTAGGCGGGACATTTCAACAACAATTAAACAAACTTCAATATTTTAACCTTGTTACTTTTACACTGAAATGAAAAAGAAACATTGTACTTGATTCAGACTATGGAAGCAAACAAGTTTTTTCTACGATACCACAATATTACACACACGTTACTAGACGACAGACAAATGGCGATAAATAAGGAAAGAATTTTAAGACAATCGACAATCTTCGAAATTCGACGTCCTCTCCAGGTAAATTATGCTCTTACAATTTTTAATAATTTACACTTTATTTCTTAAACAATTAGCAGCTGCGAAAGACTGCATTCGTTGAAACCTTGTTATTTTCTGATTTTGTTATTATACTAATAAAAATAAATAAATATTATAATAATTCTAATAAATCAGCTCTGGCTATAAACTGCGTCGAGAGGAAGAACGTTAGTTTCGTTAGATTTTTAGATTCCACACAGTTCAAAAAATATTAAGGATAAAAAGCATGCAAGTTTCTACAGTATGCTTATCTATACAGTTAAAACAGCAACAATTATGGGGTATCTACAAATTAAAGCAGCTGAACCAAGCAAAACGCGCAAGTTACTCGCACAAGCTACTTGCACGAGCTAATTATGCCGGTTACTTAACTGAATGGCTCGCCATACACGATGCATACAACCTAATCAACTGCCTGAACTAGCACGTTGACTGCTTTGTATACAAGAACCATAAATGTCGCATAACATAAAAATATAAAGTCTATATTCACCTTTAGAAATAAAAACTGTAATGTGCTCCAATCTCCTAAACCACCTTGGGTTTTACTAACTAGTAAAGTATAACAAACTTAGTTTATTGCTGGCTTGAGTTATAAAATACTTCGTTCTAAATGTAATTTAGCACGAGTGTAAACGGCCAGATCTAAGTGAGAATTTCATTGTGAATGCGTAGCCATATAAATTCGTATGAAACCTTAGCATACAATCAAAGAATAACTTTCTCTTGATGTTTTGATTGTATTTATTAAGTTATGAAGTAAACACAAACACGGCAAACAAGTACGTTGTTATAATTCTATGAATATTGTAGGAAATACAAGCAATTATATTTGTTTTATTTTATTATCTAGTAGGTACAGTTTTTACTGATAATATAATTAGGTATAACGAACTTGACTATATTTTACATTTCATTATTTCACAGAATAAATAAATATATGTTATTGTGTGTGTGTTCTTGTATATACAGAAGTTCAATAATTATGATATATATAGTGTGTTCTATCATTGAACATCGATCCCGTAGAGCTTGTAAGTGTATTTCCAGATTTCGTGTAATTGTTTGGTTATGAATATAAACTGCGAAATCTTTGCTTTAATATGAGATACAGCTTGAAATGTTGTGTACCGTACCGCTTCAGAACGCTTGATAAAATAACTACGAAAACATAGTCAAGAATATTCAGAGGATTATAGTGGGCCTTAAGTGGGTGGCGGAGCAACTCTTTTTCCCTAGTCCATCAGAGGCTTACGGTAATCATTTCCTGTCAAGCACCTAATGCTTGTTTGTCAATTAACTCTAAAAAAGGGTTAAATATAGGAAGCGGCTATAAATGCCGTATAAAATCTGTGCCAGGTATATAAAACTTGAACAAATATAAATGTTTTCACGTTTTAAGTACGTAACAAAAAATGTTAACTATTCGTAGCATGGATTAACTTTTTTTATTTAATTATTAGGCGTACCCCCTAAAAGAAATTCAGCAAAACATAGTGAAATAATAGTTTATATATAGGCAATAAATAAATTTAGTGAAATTTTATTTATGTACGCTTGCCGCATTACTGTGTTCAATAAATAATATGAGCATTAGCGATATCGGGTGTTGCTAGTTATATAAAATTATAAGCTATTAATTAATAAAGTTTATTCTTATTCAGTTGTTAAACTAAGAATAATAAAACAAGCCTAAGACCATTAACCATACCTAGTTTAAAAAACTTTAAAACGTTTAAACTGTGTGATACCAAGATTGACGTATCTATACTAACTAGCGGTCGCCTAGTGGTCAAAATTCGACCATAATTGATATAAATTTTAAGTAAAATCGTTATAAAAGTTAATAATAAAAGTTTTATTGTCTATAACTTTACCCTTATAATCACATTTTATTTAGATTTCTTGGTTAATTTACCTATATATTTCAAACAAATTATTATTTACATAATCAAACTCTTTCATTGCCGATATTCCTAAGCTTGCTACTTTGTTTTCTTTTTTCTTTATTACATATAAATAAGGTATAGTATAACCCATAGTTACAAAGAATTTTACGACGTCAGACGAACAATGCCGAAATACTACGAACGCGATTCGACTGCGTGTGTCAAATGCATGGTTGTGTGCGTGTCGTGATTTCCCATTAATTTAATGTATTCCTAATGCATATTTTATAAAAATATTAGGATTCGCCACTGCTTCTCCATATAAACTTTAACTGTGCCAAATTTCATACTCCTCCGTCCGCGCAATTTTCGTAAAAAGGGGAACAAAGTTTTTGCTTCACATATTAATATATAGATAATATACATAGTTGAAGATATACATAGTCTCACGTCGTAGTCGTACTACTACTGCGTAGAGAAAAGCGGAACGGGTGAATCTGCAGAGAACAGCTTAATATAATATAAGCGACCATAAAATCTTTTATATAGTGAGTGTGACTACCTTTAGATTTACATGACTAAATACAAAATGTTAAACATCAAACCAAATATCCCCGTATTCTCTGATTCTCTATAAAATACGGTACTGGTATTCTATTCTATGACCATGGCTGCTGAACAGCAAGTGATTCGTATATATCTGTTTAATTTCAATATAATACGGGTGACCTCGACAAAAAAGATTAACGTCACAAAATAAAAGTACCCTCTTTTCAATCCGAGACTACTTAATTTTGGTCCAATAAACGAAATGGCCCATTTATGACCCAATTAAGACCCTTTGCCTTTAATTACTACTTTAGTTTCAGGATACTATGTCCCATTTCAATAAATCGAAGTAATTGAAGATTGAACCTAAATAAAAACATAATTCTTGTTTAATTGCCGTTACTCGGCCAGCTCCAATGCTGGGCTTTATTCTTACATTACATGACATGACCGTTATATCTTCATGTAGATTTGTGTAAAAGTAAAGAAATACCTCTATATTTTGGCATTTATGTTTGAAACAGATACGAAGCGAGATTATTGACGATTTTTAGACACATTGCCGAAACCCATCTTATTCAGGAGTCAGCCAGTGTAGACCGGCGACACTTCGACCCAGTGGGATCTTTTGTCGGCCCCGAGATCTATCCCTGACCTATCTCCCTATGAGTATACTGCATCAGTCGCAGCGTATATTTCAGAGGGAGAATTATGAAGTTTTCATGTTTCGGATATGCCAATCCCATCAGACCCATCCTTAGTCCAGACAACGCGTCACATTCACACAGTAGGCGTGATATGGACTCGTCCTGTTTACCATAGGCTCTGCAGATCAAACTGTTTGCCAATCTCATCCCATCCCAACGGTTTTACCGTTGAGTCCGCGAAGCTCCCTTGCGGCTCTCTCACCGTCTCAAGTCAAGTGCAGAGCTCCTCCGAGCAGTGCACCAACACTAATGGCCGGCAGAGGATTTAGCGTGGCCTCAAGCTGGACCCAAATGGCCACTCTTATGGGTTTCACCTGCTCTGCATCAAGCAGAACGTTAGGGAAGTTGTCGGCAAAAACGGCCATTTTTACTCTCGTCAGCGCCTCCCTGTAAGAGTCACCTTGGGTCTTGGCTCGCTTGTTTACACCTACCTGAGCGACGGTATCGTCGCTCGCTTCACTGACCCTTTCTGAAGTGACTGCATCGGGTGCCAGTGCCAACTGCCGCTGCAGCTCACGCCGCTTACGGTTGGCACACCCGCTGCGCCTCTTCCTACCCTGGGTATGGCCTACAGAGTATGCAGCCAAGTTTGGCCCCTCCTTAGAGTGTGCCTCGCCCGATTGCTCCTTCTTAGCCTCCCCGATCCTGGAGGGCTGACACCCACTCTCCGAGGGTGTCGCCCTGGGACCCCCCTTCGGGTATTCCATGCATATCCGACCCCCTTCTGTGGCTGCCACGCGCTCTGCATTGCACCCTTTCCAGGGTTACCATCCCATTACTCCATCCCTTAAAACTGCCCGTGTGAGCACCACTCTCCTGGCTCACGCTTGGACGGCCATCACGACCATGCAGCTTGGGTATGTAGGTGCTCCCACGTGCAGGTCCTACACTAGTACTAATCTCTCGCCCTAAGGGTCCAGAGGTCCTTTTTTGCTCGCCCTTATCGGTCAAGCCCTTGGTTGTCTTTGTGACTGAATCCATGTTTGGTATATCTTAGTATCCACCTGCTGGCTCCCCACCCACCATGGAGCCCTCAGCGTTGGGGGTGCCTTGTTCTGGCACCAGGGCTACCAGCCAGGTATAGCGACCCCAAGTGAGCTGTCCCCGAGACGTACAGCACTAATCGCTCCACCCCAAACCACTGAGGTGGGAAACGAGCACTGCCGGCTGGAGACCTCTTCACCCAAGGACAATCGCCTGGCGGCCGCATGAGCGGACACCGCAGCCGATTGATCGCAGCTGGCTAGATTGCGACCTCCCGTGTGAGAGGAAATCCGGACCAAAGGGGCCTGTTGCAGATCAGCGGCACCACTATCGCCACATCACCACTCAACCCCCAGGACTCCTTCATCCCTCCGTACGGGTCCCCGCGCACGGCAAAAACACACATTACTATCCATCGTCTGCCTTTCGACGATTGACCCGCCGGAACATGACCTCTCCATCCCAGGCAGTGGTCGTCTGGTGGTTTTAGTTACGTTTATTTCAGAGGGAACTAGACCAATAACAGGGGGCAACCACGTGAAGGATTCGCCACCAGACTTGTCTTAGGGATCTACACGACTGTTGCGCTTTCCCCTAAGACCATTAGCACCTTACTCGTCTTGAAGAGTCGAGTAAAGAAGGTTTGCATCTATACTAAATAAGCAGTCAATCCAGTGAAGCTAGAAAGCCGAAAAAGCAAGCTAGGCAGTGTAACTATTAAAGCATACAAACACTCCCTCCCCTTTCCCCTGCTAAAACTCGTACTACAAATGGGAATTTATCAACAGGAAAAATCAATAACGTTTTGCTTGATCCAAACTCTGGCTTTCATAATAGAAACTAGCGCATACGCTACTAAACTAACAATATAACAATAACACGTATATTAAATGGTATCGTATGTCCGAACCCAAGAATCGAAACTAAACGATACCTTGTATTCTGCATTTGATGCAGAATGCTGCTGCTTTAGATTTTGGAAGTAAGAAAGTATTTGCTAGAGGTATGTTTCAGGTATTTCTTTTACTGTGGTGACCCAGCTAGGTAAATTTGGAGTTGGTCTTAATATATATTTAATGTACCTATACCTTTTTTAGAATAATATCTGTCATGAGACATACTAAGTTTTGAATTGTATGTCACGGCTGCGCTCACATAATATTTTCGGGATCGCCCGACTCGTTTTGGATTTAGACTCGAACAGAGTCCTTATTCGCAAGCATTTCATGTGGCGATGTAGCGGTCAGTGTGGACCACATGATGTATAATTTAAAATATACCTTTTTGTAATTTTATGCATACGCAAAAATCACAAATGAAGATAAATTGAAGGTTGATATTGTAATATAATAGACCAGGGGGAAATTGAAACACAATCGTTATAATATTCACTCACAATTACTTTATTGCTGTGCTCACAGATATTACACTGTAACTTCACTTCTTTACACTTCAACGGTTAGAACTCAGCTGCCGTAAAAGCGCTCATGCTACTTCCCACCACGCGGTATTAAACCGGAAGGGGCGTATTTTATACTGACAAGACATACTCGGAAGTAGTGTGAGCGCCTTTATTATAAAATGTTAACAACGATTACAATTATTATAAATCCTTAGCATATTTTATATAATTTATAACTATTTATTAACATCAGGTATTTTATTTTATAACTACAAATTAAATGACACCGGAAGTGGAATATAACTTAAACAATTATACAGTATAGCAATATATATTTCCATAATTATAATACTAGTTATTGATACAGTTTCAAACAGTAAGTTCTTGATTTGAGGTATTAAAATAAGTTTGATAAAATAATGTGTGTAATCGACATTTTATCAATATTGAGCAGCGAAATTGTATATAGCTAAAATCTATAAATAATCCTGAAGATATCGGCGGATTTCTAAGAATTTTCTGTCCTATATTTAATAAAAAGGGGAGCTTCCAAAGAAACCTACAGTACGATTGAGACATCACGACAGTCGAATTATTGGTATATTCGACAGAATATCTATAGGATAAATATTAAATATAATATTATATGAATTTATTTTAGCTCGGAAAGAGAATATTAGCTGTTGACTGTATGTATGAAATAAATAAATATCCCAATCGAATTATAAGATTAATAGAAACGAAAAAGCTCAAAAAGCTACAATACAATAAATGTTATATACATATCACACTAATATGTTAGTTTCTGAGTTTACTGAGTAACAGTTTGAAAGTTGGATTACAAAACTGACAGAAACTTGCTTGAATGGTTCGTATGTGTTGTTCAACGTTTACCTGTTAAACCATCCAGTATCATACCACTCTTACTGATATATAAAAACACTTACACATTGACCTATC
Organism: Catocala fraxini; assembly: GCA_930367265.1. Lineage (NCBI taxonomy): Eukaryota > Metazoa > Arthropoda > Insecta > Lepidoptera > Erebidae > Catocala > Catocala fraxini. Next base: position 9,676,344 of record OV884026.1, on the reverse strand, counting down.
CCTTCATTCTACCCCCTTGCAAGTTTTATGTTCTGTATTAAGGCATCCAATAAGTCAGGTAAAAAGAAATGTGGCTCACCAGAAATGGGTTACACCCAGCGTTTCAATTCTATGGGTCGAGTGATCGAGGTTAGATGTATTATTAATTTCGGCAAACCAATAAATTACCATCTCTATCAGTAGGGGCCTGACTTGAGAGCAGAGGTCAAATAAATGTTGACGAGAAAATTAGAAATTTAAATACGATCGTCAGTCTTGTCAAATATAATCATAGACAAGAATTTCCTTTCTAAAATTAAACTTTAAGTATCGAGTATCTAGACTCTAAAGATAGAAAGACCCAGGTACAAACAAAACAATCGTAAAATAAAATAGCTATTTTAGGCGTGTACCTAAGTGGTGTTAATTGAAAGATTTTATACGTCAATTTAAGAGCTTCATTCCTATAGATAAAAACAAAGGCTGATACGTATAATACTGCATTTTGCGTTAAAGCTTTAACCTTTCTTTAGAGACGTTACATTTTTAATTAGCAAGTGTGTTATTATATTTTATTGTACTAATTTCATCTCCACAACAAACGATGTAATGATTATTTAGTCAGGGTAACTGAAGACAAAGACAATAAAATAAAACTACACATAAAAAATATTTAGATGTCTAAAAAATTACGAAATGGCTATGCGACGTGTCTTTGGCGTTGTTGTGTTGTCACGGCAAAATTTGTGGTGAAAACAAGAATGGGAATAGGTACTATAAGTGTTTCATTTTTTTTTCTGTAGATAATTTATCACATATTTAAAACAATATATTACCTGGTTCTTATCGGGCATATTGTATGTATAATATAAACATAGAACGGTCACATAATTCGCCTTCTGAAGGTGAGCTGCTTTTGTTTCTTTTCACGTAAAGCACAAGAGTTTTACTGTTGATTTTGTTTTAAAATCTAAAATGTTTATATACACTGTTATAAAATACGAATGTAATACTGGATTTTTAGACTTCCTAAATTAATTATTTTCTTATAAATAGGCAAAACGAAATAGTTCAGTACCAGTTTCTTCTATGTTTGCCATCCGATTTTTTTTCTTAGTTAATCTTAGTAGCTATAGACGAGCTTCAGTGTTATTAATTATTTGCTTTGGAAACAGTGACTTTTAGTATAGGTAAAGACATAACAGATTATGGTCGAATTTCAACCACTGGGCAAACACAAATAAAGCTAAATAGCTCGTTAAATATACTTAATAAAATGTGTTAATTACTCTTTACAATTTTCATACTAACGCTATACTACTCACGGTTCAAACTTAAATAAACGCGCTCTTTACTTTAATTATACAAACTCTAAGCACACAAACTCTAAGCACACAAAGCTATTATTATATGCCTACATTTACATCAAGTTTTAATCATATGTTTTTATTTCCCCAGAAAATGTTCCGACTTGTATTTTCCCTGTTATGCGGAATAGAATTGTTCTCAAACCGCTAAGGGCAATACGTAATTATAATATAATAAGCAACTCGATTGTTTTACATAACGCTCTCTGGTTTATGTTGAATATGTTTTTCTTCTTAAAACACAAAACATAATTTCATTGTTGTACATTGTCAGCTACGTTTTGTTTAATAGAAGACTAACAAAATTATGTTTTGTATGAAACGTAAATTATTTTAATTAATACATAAAACTTTAGATTCTAAACTCAACTTTTGCCAATTAAATGCTGTGAAACGCTATACAGTAAATTTAAATCTTACGAACCGGTTCTTTGTTATTTTGAATTGACAATAAAAAAAAAAAAATTCTAAGTACCAATGCAAACAGAATATTTCAAATTGGCTAAAATCTCTAAATTATGAAGAAACCGAAAACCTACTATTTATCCCATCATAGTTATGTCATATTTAAGGTCGCAATTAGATTAGCACTACCAATGAAATAGACAAATCTGTTAGCTTTATTCACTTTCCATTTCCACATACACATATACAGACGCCTTTACATACACCCTCAAACTCATACTTGCACACGCACTACCCTCACACACACACACACACATCCACACACACACACACACACACACACAAACACACCCACACCCACACACACACTCACACTCACACACACACACATACACACTCACATCACGAAAACTGATATACTTCCTCATCTCACAAATTAAAATAATATCACAACATAATTATTGAAACACAAACTACACCAACAACTTCATGTTTAGAGGTAGGAGAGGCTGGTCATCTGTCATACAGGTTTCCCGCCTAGTACGGATACCAGTCTCTCACACAGATCTTTTTAAATGTTATTTAAATGTTATGAATACCAACCAACGTAGTTACACTTACTCGATTATGTAAAACCTAGTTTAAGACCTGATTTTGTAATCATTCTGTGTGAGAGAGAAATAAATAAATTATTATTATACTCTTTATTACTATTTTTCTTCTAATTATTACATTTTTAAATATAAATATAAAAACATACATATTTAAAAATATAAAAACTGAAACGACCCACCGGCATCGGGAACAGGGTCCAAGCTGCCGGTGGTTAGGATTCCAGAGACAGGAACCTCCTCACAATGCGTGCTGTATCTAATAGCACTGCCTTCTGCATCAAACCCCTGATCCAAGCACCTAACGCGAGCCTCTTTAGATGGTGATCGAGGCTCTTAGCAATTAGACCATTGACAGATATGACTATCGGCACAATGATTGCCGAATCCACATCCTACATGTCGACAACCTCGCGAGCTAAATCGATATATTTAATTTGTTTATCCTTTTCAGCTTTCACGAGATTGCCGTCATGCGGAATGGTGACATCGATAATCATTGCACGGCGCTCTGATCGATCTATCACCACAATGTCAGGTTTGTTGGCCACAACAGTCCTGTCTGTGATGATAGTTCGATCCCAGTACAACGTGACATGACCATTTTCGAGAACTGATTCAGCTACATACCTGTAGTACGGCACTTCAACATCTACAAGTTTGTATTTCAGAGCAAGTTGCTGATGAATAATCCTGGCTACTTGGTTATGTCTGTGCAAGTACTCGCCGTTAGCAAGACGAGAACAACCGGAAACTATATGCCTGAGGGACTCACCAGGTAGATGGCACGCCCGACAAATGTCAACCGTACCATCCCTCAAGATATATTTCCGGTAGTTATTCGTCTTGATAACTTCGTCCGCAATAGCACAGACAAAACCTTCGGTTTCCCCAAAGAGGTCACCGAAACGTAGCCAGTTCACGGAGGCTAACAGGTCTACATCGGCTCCATATAGAGCCTTGTAGAACCTACCGTGAAGCTCCTTGCTCTGCCATACATCCCTGCGATCGCTAGTGCTAAGCACTACAGGCTTGCGCCAGTTCTCTTTAGCCAAACTGAGCGGGGTGAGTCCGGTGTCCACAGCAACTACATCACGATGCATACCCACGTCTGCCTGGAGAAAGTATTCTCTGAGGTTGCACACCTCGCGGTTATGAAGGGCCTTGGCATTCAGAAAGCCTCGGCCCCCACATTTCCGCGGAATATACAACCTCATCACAGACGAACGTGGGTGATGCATACGGTATGCCGTCAAGAGTGTACGGACCCGCCGGTCCAGGGCATCCAGTTCAGTCTGAGTCCACTTAAGTATGCCAAAGGAGTACATGAGAACTGGCATGACCCAACCGTTACAAGCGCGCACCTTGTTGCCACCTGATAAAAGACTATTTAAAACTTTTTTCAGGCGACCAAAGAAACGCTCCTGCAGCGATTGCTTCATGCCAGCCTCATTGATACTTAACGCCTGTGACATACCCAAGTACTTGTAAGTATCGGTTACAAGAAGTGATCGTAGGTTAATGGAATCCAAAAGTTGTATTCCTTCGGATTCCACTATCCTTCCTTGCTTTACATGGATGACAGCACATTTATCCACACCGAAATCCATGCTGATAGACTTACTAAAAGTTTCAGTTACTTTGAGTAAATCCATCAGCTGTAAATCAGTGTGGGCAAACAGCTTTAAGTCATCCATATACAGCAAGTGGGATATTACTCCACCACCTCTTTGTAATCTGTAACCTAGCCCTGAACCCTCTAGTAATGTACTAAGAGGATTCATTGCTAAGCAAAACCAAAGAGGACTCAGGCTGTCGCCCTGAAATATACCCCGCTCAATTTTTATCAGTTCGCCATTCCCAGAGATCTGTCGACATCCTGGATAGCTAAGAACCGTTTTCCATTGCCTCATGCATGACTTCAAAAAGGTGCGCAGAATTGCATTTACTTTATACAACTCTAACACCCTCAAAAGCCATGCATGTGGCACCGAATAATACGCTTTCTTATAATCTATCCAACATGCTGCCAGATCCCTTCGTTTACGGCGAACCTGTTGGCTAATGGCCATGTCAATGAGGAGGAGCTCCTTAGTGCCACGAGCCCCCCTCTTACATCCATTCTGAGAAGCTGACATTATTGAATTTGTATCAATATGTTTAGATATCTTGGTTCTCAAAATAGATGTAAGAAGCTTATAGATCGATGGTAAACATGTTATCGGTCTATAATTGCCGGGCTCATTGGTACTACCTGTTTTATGGAGTAGGTGGGTTATTCCCGTGGTCATAAAATCTGGTAACGACCCAGATTCTAGGGCAGATTGAAATTGAGCAGCCAAACAAGCATGTGAGCTACGCAGCCATTTCAGCCAGAAATTGTGCAGTCCGTCCGGGCCTGGCGATTTCCAATTCGATAAGGATCGGACCGCACTAATTACGTCCTGGCTATCAATGACCACGCTTTCCATTTCTGGAATTAGCTCACTTGCTTGTTTGACGTCCCGCATCCACTCCCCCTCAGTGTGGCCGACGGGTACCGACCAGATGTTCCTCCAAAACGTATTTGTAACATCGGCATCTGGAAGCCCCACATCGGTCACACATAGATCAGGCCGTTCCCAGGTTCTATAGACCCACCTTTGGTCCCTTTGAAACGTGCGGTTGATGACATACCGGTCCACGCGTTTTTTATATCTGCGCAGTCGATTTGCCCATGCATAGACTTTCTGCTTCAGGAAGTCAATGCGCTCTGTGGCCCGAGACAAGTAGTCATGAGGACTGACCCCAGTCCCCAGAAAAGCCCGGCCCACATAGCGCATTACCCTGGGCCGTGTATTGCCCTCCCTGAAGCAGATCAGCTTACCGATGAGTGTCCTTACCTCAGCAATACGCCGTTCAATCCTGCACTGCCAGGCCGGGGCGACAGATGTTTGTCGTATAGCAGAGAAATGTGTGGGTAACTTGATGCCCGCTATACGACTTGCCGCCACAGCAGCACAGTACAGGATCGAATGAGTATCGGCGAGATTCTCGCTATTATCTAAATAGCTAGATAATAGCGAGTCCAGGACACTCACCAATGCCATATTTTTTCTATGCATAGGTAACCGAGGCAGACGGGGCCGAATCGTAAATTGCATGTACCGGTATTCCTGAATCGCACTTTCCAAAGCATCCTTTACCTCCTCAATGTACTGATTACTTACATCATTTGTCATGTCATCCACTTCCATGCTGGCACTATTGCCCGTCCGCGTCGCACCAGGTGATAGCTGCGTAACTGCGGGTTGGATGCGAATGGCATGACTCGTAGGTAAGTATTCTGAGCGTAGCCTACCAAGCACGGTATCATCCAACTGTCGACTGCGTTGGATAACCCGCACTTGATCCGATAATCGTTGTGCTGAAACGTTGACGCTTGGTTCAAGAGCCTGAAACAGACCAAGCATGCGGCTGCGATACGCAGTGAGGTTAGTTCCTCCCTCTGTAGCCCCAAAATATGCCCGCATGACGTTTTCATTAATGGATTCGGTCCATCGCATGCGGCGCACATCACCACCGGCAGCGGGGGCCCGATTCGAGGTCGGTGGGCCTCGGGGTCCCAAGCGGGTCGGTGGCCGGCCTCTTCCCCGCCGACGTGCAGGTGACGGTGACGAGGGCGGAGAGAAATATTCACCGCTCGAGCTCGACGCAACTGCAGCGGCCGGCGATTCTGATCGAGGCACCGACGGCTGCGAGGCGGAGCTAAGCGGCGAACCCGGAGGTGGTAGTAGTGCAGCTCTTCTTCTGGCTCTTGTTAACATCGTGTTTTATTACAAATCATTTCGGTGTCGGAGAAAATTTTCACTTTTGACGTTGTCATATTTTTAATAGTTATTTCCGTTGAGTGTTTGCTATTATGCCTTATTATTATTATTATTATTATAATCAAATATACTCCCATTTGTTAGTAAGCAGTTACCGAGACATGAGGACTTACCATTATGTATTAAAGGATTTTAATGTATGCAACAGCTTTGTATAGCTCTGTCTTGCTATCGCGCATCATTTATAATGTTTTAAACGATAGCGGTACGATCCATGGAGTTGCCCTGTGATCTAAAACAATAAGTTGCCTTGCAAACAGTACCATTACTAAGAAGCTCTAGAGTTCCAGATAATGCGTATTAGATGATAAGCATTGTCACCGATACAGGTCTGGCATTTCAACGCAATTTCAGGCCTTAAAAAAGAAAATTGGATACAGCTGATTACAGCAAGTAAAGATTATAAAAAGACATTAGATTTACGGCATGACAATGTAGTATTCAGAAAAGAACATATAAATATAATTCAATAACAGTAACGTAACAAAATATTCAGGATGTCAGTATTTCTGAATATTTAAACTGAATCATTAATGGGACGTAGGTACATGCGAAAAATGATATACCGATATACGCCCATAAATATTTCATTGTCGTCGCGTATTCATAAAATCGTTAATATTGAAAAGACTTGTTTGTTTTTTAACAATAAATTTGAGTTTCAGTACGCCGTAAAAGTTGCAGTTTATCGGAATATATTGCATTCAAATCATTAAAAATTGATTTGTTACTCATTTATTGATACATTTATGCACATATCTGCGATGAAGTCATATTTTGAAAATTTGGCAGGTATAATGGTAAAAATAGTACGCATTTTATAAGAATATATCAGTATAGATTCAATGAGAGTTGTGTAGCTTCCAAATGAGTGATTTGAAAGATGCATTCTAGCGAGGACTATGTGATATATCAATAGCTAATTCCATTTTACTCTATGTGTATCTCCATGAATATAATAGAGCTGAAGAGTTCGTTTCAAAGCGCTAATCTCTGGACCTAGATTATGAATAAATACTTTACTATATTATAGCCCAATTCTTGAGGAAGGTTAAATGTATAAAAGTTTAGCATTACGCTACATGCCACAGGAGCAGAGCAGTTATCAGTAATCGTGGGTGAAACCGCGGTGGACAACCAGTCTTTAATATATAAGTGACGATTAACGTAGCTTATATCCCAGAAAGAGATAAAACCTGCACATTATTGTTAAGCTTACTCAATAACATATGTACATACATATATGCTTTGGCGGCCTCAATGGTGTCCGACTGCCACGCCTGAGGTCGCGAATTCGATTCCCGCACAAGTCAAACATTTGTGTGAATGAACTTGGATGTTTGTCTTGGTCTGGGTGTTTCTATGTATAATATGTAGGTATGTCCATTGTCTAGTACCCATATAACAATGCCTTTATATTTTTCCGATCGATAGTTGCAGGTGCGATTTCGCTTGCTCATTGAACTAAAAAAGAATTTACCAAAAATATACCACCATCAAATCAGCGGTACGGTTTTCTACTTATTACTTGCAAGATTTTGTAACTTCGTTCGCGCCTTGTTATAAACTTTTTCCCTGCGGAAAATCACAAAGACATCAAACTTTCCTTTTAATAACTCTACCGTTATAGTTTGTCGGCAAAATTACTTAAAATTTGTTGCAAGCAACATAGGGCAGACGGGAACTTAAAACATAAACAAATACGTGAGCTATTACCATTAGTGGCGTGTCAGATTAATTTATTAGGTAAGCTTTCGAATACAATCAACTTTTAGTTATGCTATATAAGAGCATAATAAATTATAGAATTGAGCATTGTTTATTCGGTGAGACTTAGGTGGACGACAAACAGCCTAAGCTTAACTGGTAAATTTTAGACGAAGTATAACATTGGGCCATATTTTATTTTTTATATACGGCCTTGATGGTATACGGCAAGTTATTGGTGAATTTGCGGCACATAATACAGGGTAGAAGGAAATAAAGTTATAAAAATAAAATGCTCGTTGACGAAATATGGAGCAGAGAGTGTAGTAGCGTAATGGGCTATTTGAAATGAACAACACTACGCCGCGCCGCGCCGTCAGCAAGTTGGTCATGTTGCCTCCAGAGCTGTTTTTGCACGAGAAACTTCATCAAGTGCCATTATTACTTCGGAAAGTGCAGTAAAAGTGAGTAAATTACTCATTAGTCATGGCTATGGCAAGATTTAGAAGTTGGCATTTGAAGTGCCCATTGAAACTTGAATAGCCCTAACTACACACTTTGCAATGAAATTAATTAAGATGAATTAAATACATATATTTTACCACCAACTTCTAAGCGTTAAAGTTTAAAGAGTGTTATATTGCTTTTACTGTAACTTATTGGTGGCAAAGAAATATACTTTTTTGTTTTTTGATGTTAGTCTACAGATATAAATGGGTCGAACAATATAAAGTTTAGATTTTATAGACTAGAGGTGATAACAAAATGAATGTAAGCCTTTCATTTCGTTTACGTATCAATACATATTTTCACCAAAAATGTCTAGTAAACTGATGGATAGTAATGATTTTTTACTGTACTGTTAAAGTTTCTTTATCGTAAATATAGTTTTGTATAATAATTTGATAATATAACGTTGTACCTTAGAGTTTGATAGTATAACGTGTATAGCGCCTAATATTTTTTAGTTTCGATCACATTTAATAGAAAATTGCTATCTACGGAACACAGATTTCAAGACCGGGTTTCCATAAAGAAAAATCTTACTGGCCCAAGTCTTGTGCCATTACATCACAGCCTACTTCCCTAAATTCGTTAAGAATAAACTATTATTAAACAAAACAACAAACGTATGTTTACTATATGCAATCAAATAAATCACACACAATTTTCAAGCTGAGCACAACACATGGTGCGTAGAGCAAAACTATTCATCTCGCTTAGTACGCCATTGTCCTCGCCACAGACAGGAGGCTAATCGTCCAGCGGTTTAATGAATCATCATAGGAAATGAACTTACGTCTAGCGGTTGCGCTCGCCATATGGAATGCACCCGGTATTATTAGCTAGTAGGTGTGTATTGAAGCGAATAGGTACATCGATTTTTGCAATACACTCTGTGAATTCTCGTTCTCTCTATCGGTGTGCTTTCATTTCACTGAGCAGCAAAAGGTTGACAACTAGCGCTGCTGTAATACGCTCTGTATTTTTTTTAGAAAAGGAAAAGGGTAAACTGTTTGGATTTTTGGACGCTTGTATGTCCGTCTGTCTTTCTCAAGAAAGACTCGGTTTCACGAAATAGTTATACCTTCGACTCGATGCATACTTATCAGTTTTAAGTATTAAGGTAGATGAAACCTTATAACTTTAGTGCATTGTAGAATCTGACCTACTTTTAGTACTTATACAGATTAATTATTTATACATAATCTATATAGATATATATATATGGATGTTCCTAGTAGCACTATGTTGATCAAGCGTGTCGTATAAGTAGTATTTTGTTGACCCGGGCAGTATTTATTGATCAATTACGAGCTCGCAATCCTTGCGGCTGCCAAAGGACCAACAATTACACAAAATAATAATCATAACACCATTTTTATCCGATTCTAATGGGTTACTTAGAACGCAGCATTCTTAGGATTGGCTACAAGCTAGTGATTCCTACTACGCATTATATATCTACGCAGGTTTACAAGAAACGCTAGAAATTTGTGTATTTACTAAGTTCTGGCAACGTAAATCTCAGTAATAAATTAGTTGACTTTAGTTTTTTTAATGGATTGATGAAGTTCAATTAATGTTGTTGTAATATAATATTATTGAATTTTCATTTATTACATTTAGGATTAATAAGTATCTTATCCCCGCTCCTGCGTCGGTTAAATGCTTGGTATTTTAGACGTTTACATCTCAGTGACCTTTAGCTATAAACTGTTTAAAAATAGATCACTACATATATTAGAACAAAAAAATAAACTTATGTTATCATGAATTATTGAAGGAGAAGACTAAATAAAAACACTCTATATAATATTTTAATTATCTATCGCATAGTATATTTCGCGAAACGACATTTAAAACAAATAAATCATATGGAAAATAAAATTGGTTCATCTCTCAATGACAAGCCGTACAGCGAGTACATTATTCTAATTACTTGTGCAGCAGATCCACGCATAGTCATTTGATATACACATGATCATTTGTTACGGGCATAGTCATTTGATATACACATGGTCATTTGTTACGTGCATAGTCATTTGATATACACGTGGTCATTTGTTACGTGTATAGTCATTTGGTACGTGCAGTAATTTGACCCCACGTAGTCATTTGTTCCGTGCCTAATTATTTGATCCACGCATAATAATTTGGTGCACGCATACTCATTTGATTCACACATAGTCATTTGATCCACGCATAGTCATTTGATCCACACATAGTCAATAGATCCACTCATAGTCATTTGCTAGTTACTTAGTTATTTGATGCACGCATAGTCATTTGATCCACACAAAATGATTTAATTCTTGCAAGGTCATTTGATTCACGTATGTATATTCATTTGATCCACACATAGTCATTTAATTCTTGCATGGTTATTTGATTCACGTACATATGTATATTCGTTTGATCCACACATAGTCCTTTGATACATGCATAGTCATTTAATTCAGACATAGTCATTTGATCCTGCATAGTCATTTGATTTACGCATAAACGAAGCAGCATCGGCATGCCGGACCGTAAATTTTAGGTAAACATATGAAAAGTGCGCATGGGCCATACGGCCGCTCACGCGACCGCATAGGCACCGCACCACCCTGTACCGCAGTTTGTTTTGAGTATACTGTATAGTTAATCCGCTGTGGTATGGATGCGGCCAGAAGCCGCTTTATTTATCTACAGCCTCACTTACATATTTACTTCACAATAAATTGTTATGACTAACAAGACTGCCTTGTTTTAGTGTTTCGACATACGTTTAAACAAACGCCTACAGTCGATTCTGTATGTGTTGTTAGGTTAAATTTTCGATCTGAAAAAGTGTTATTCAGCGCCCTCTGGTAGAACTTTTTCAGTTGCAGCAAGGCGTCTAGTACCTTTACAAAATTAAATAAAAAGGTATCACCCACATTATAATTTAAACAACGGTTACAAAGACTCAGAACAATAATTTATGGATCACACATTTTTTTGCTCCATGTGCGATTCGAACCCTCTACTCTTAGCATACGTGGTGAGGCGACTACCTACAGCAGTACGCCATCCGTGTATTCACGTGTCTATGAAAGTCTCTGGTAGAGAAGTAGATCGCGTCAATGTGTGGTCGAAAGAAGAAAATATTTATATGATATACCTCTCCCATACCATTAGTTGCTATATAGGCGTAATGTTATATTATATAACATTTAATATCACATGAAAATATTTTAAAAAGTATGTTATATTAGTAGCGTCTAGAGAGCTAATTTTTAAATGGATACAATACGTTTCTTAGGGCTCCGAAGCGTGGTAGAGTGAAGCGTTTGAAGTGTCGTGTATGCTTCTGAAAGCGACATGAACACCTATTTCACAAAACATTACTACGAGATTTCATTCACAAGAGCTGTCGTCAAACACTTTCCTTACTTAGCTAATTCACTACTTAGCTGCTTTCCATTAACATTTCAATAATAATTGTTTTATTTTGCATCATACGTATTCAATTACCTACTTTTCTGGATGTAATTGTCATTACATAATATATTCTTAAATAATTTAAAGTTAAAGTCCCGCAATAGGAAAAATTCATTCAAACAACGGACACAGAGAACATCCAGAATCGGAACAACCATAATTTGTGGATCGCACAAATTTTTGTCCCGTTTGGGATTCGAACCCACAACACTCGGCGCAGTGCCAGTAGCGAGGCGACCACTTAAACCACTACGCCATCCATGCAGTCGAGTCTTGATAATATTACGTAACAAAATTTTGCTCAAAATCATAAGCAAATTTAAAAATATTTAGTCAAATCCTATTCAATCGTACGCCATATAAGGATTGAACGATCTTACATCCTAGAAATACTAATCTTTTTGCTTTCTGTCATAGACTAGTAATCAAAACAGACACAAAAATGGTAGATAATGAGATTTTGACGGTGAAATAGAATATTAAATTTTATTATAATAGAATATAAATTTTAATTTAATTAGCTTTTTGTATAATAATAACGAATTCGTGCCTCGAGCATTAGCAAATTTTCTTTGATATCTCAGAAATATAACTCTCAAAATATTTGTTTTATATTTAAATGAATTGTCTACTATATTTTATTAAAGGTTAAAGAAATGTTTTAGATAAAACATTATGTGAATGGTTTCTTTAATAAAACGCCTTTTGTCTGACCTAATTTTGCATTCCTCTTGTCTATATGCTACACATAGCTTATACTCGTGTAATACATGACATTCTTATGTTATCGTTCTCTGGAAATGATTTAAAACGCATTTATAAAATGACAAATGATTTCTTTAAATTAGACGCTATGATACAGTTTCAACTGAATTAGCAACTGCATTTTCTTAGCAGCAGGTAACACTGTTCATTTGCCTTGCTTTTAACTAAAGAACATGAACATATCTCCGTAAAGTCTCTTCAAATCGGGTATGTAAACATTACGATCAGTAGACACACTTGCGCATACGCAACCGGATTAACGGGGTCAAAAGGACAATGTACCATCAAATGGCTAATTTATTATCACAACAAGAGCGATGCGTAGTTGTTACAGAGTTATTACATAATGATTCGACAATTATAGAATGTCTCATTTGATGTCATTTGAATTGTAATTGAACATTGGATTGCATGCTCTCAGTGTGGTATCTTATTGCGAATTCGCAGCGCTCGGACGTACATATGTACTTATGCTTGTATATCTTCGATGGGGTAGGCGGAGGTGCTCACATTTTGCCAGCTATGCTTTATGTATCACGTAATAAGGAACGGAGTTATTGCCATCTACCTGATCTATTTCTAGACTACGTCGAGCTATTACTGGCAATTCATACAAAGCAGGTACACTCAATAACGCTAATCTAGAAATAAAACCTTAAATCTTCGATCGCTTTAAACATAGGCGGCAATTTATGCCACAGGAAAGTTCGTCTTTTTTTATTAGAGAAACATTCGACATAAAGAACACTCCAAATCGTAACAACTATTAGTGGATTACACAATTTTTCGTCCTGTGTGGGAATCGCACCCGCAACAATCGACGCAGAGATAGAGACAAAGCGATCATTTAAACTATCTGTGAATTCAAAAGTGTCAGTAAAACATTTGAATAGTTCGAATATTTTAATAACAATCCGTATGTTTAGTGTACTAGTATTGAACACTTATAAGCTCTAGTAGACGACGCGCTGCGGATACTATACGTATACTGGCGCTGGCTCCGTAGGGTTTGGGAGTGCCCGAGCCCTCCCAATATTTTATTTACTACCCCAATATTTTTATGAAGTCCTTTCGCGTATAATATTCACAAGTTGCTGTTATTCTACAGGTTGTATGCATCACGTAAACAATCGACGCGAGCCACCCGCGCAAGTAACCCATATGATTATCTCGTGTGAAGCCCGCGCTTCTAAACACCATAACTCACCTTTCAGCTCTTTACAACATCTTAAGGATTCTACTTACCTAAGAAATACACAGCATACTTCAAAGAGCGTAGCTACCGTTACTTAAAGGTTTCTTCAAAGCAAAATGGCTAGAGCGTCCAGCATCACAATAATAAGGAAACTGAATAATAGAAGAGCACGTCGTAACACTTTCCATTAGACTGGGTACATTAATAATGGGGTGCTTCTAAGCAACGAGGAGTAATCTGCAAGCCACAGTGTACATTCACGCCAACAATGAAGGGATGGGTAACACATAAACGTAGTGGGTAATGGGCTTTTTTACATGGTGTATGTACCATCAACGCGTGTATGGACTCACATTTGCTTTATTATAGCGTGTAACGAAAAGTGGTGGTCGTATTAAAGGATCGTTATACGCACATGATCTTTAGTTTTTACAAAACTATAATGTACATTAAAAATATTTGGTAATCGTATTCAGCACAATTAATTGAGGGTATATAACTGTGAAACTATGTTTTTCTTTGCGTCTTTTTGTAAGCTTCAGGCAAAAACAACTCAACAACCTCGTTAATATCGTGAAGTTCAATATATAATTTAAAAAGTCCGTTTAGTAAAACCGGTGTTTTGGAGCCTAGTGAAACCTGCATTAATGACATAACCGAGGCGGACGAAGCCGCGGAACAAAATTCTAACACTAACTGAATGACAGACAATGCACAGCCTAAACCGGTGAGTTTAAAAACATAATATTTTTTTAGTTCTAAATATTTAACATACACCTACACTTTGTCAACTAAGTTTTTAGTCAAATACTACGTCAAATAGAGGCTGTCCACCAGGCACAGTTTTAGACAGTTTCGTGCTGCTAATGAGAAACACACAGACAGACAGAAAATCCAGGCCTAGGTATCGAACCGGAGACACCATGCAAATTAGTCACATTCACCACTGTTGCGTCACCGAGGTACATAATTCTGCAATGGAAACTGAAAATAAGCAAGTTTTCGGTAAATGCATGTTATAAATATGTGCTCACCCTGGCAGTAATTATAGGGGTTCATGTGGGTAAAGCCTTGCGGACCGAAACGAAATAGAAGTTTACGAAGGCCGATAACAAACACGTTTTGTATCGTATAACTTAATTATGTTTTGTAACTAAACATAGATTATCGCGGCTCTGTATAGAAATATAACATTGCAGAATTATTATAGAACTTTGTCCATATCGGTGACAAATAAGGACTATATTTTTTCTTTTTAACGACATCTACTGCCTTGGGAATAATTCTTGTGTCGCGGAGGGTCTTTACAAACATTCAAGCAACGGACACAAAGACCATCCAGACTCGGAACCATTTGTGTATCGCACAATTTTTGTCCTGTGTGGGATTCGAACCTACAATAGTTGGCGTAGTTTTAGTGGTGAGGCGACGACTTACGCCACTACGCCATCCTTACAGTCAATTATACAATACATGTAAATAAAGTGACGGTAGTCCAATAGATAAAATTTAATAACTAGAAGTCGTTAGTTCGAATCTCACCTATTCCATTCCTGACTCATTGCACAAGCGTACAAACTTATAGGAGGGATTGATTTACGACTGCCTCTGTGGCGCAGTGGTAGTGAATGCGACTGCTGTGTATGAGGTCTCGGGTTTGAATCCCGGGTCGGCCCAACAAAAAGTTATTGGGTTTTCTGTTAAGAAATCTCAATAACAGCGCGGAGTTAGGAAGTTGGCGGTGTTGGAACCCCCGTGCCTCGGGAAGCAAGTAAAGCCGTTGGTCCTGAGCCTAATCTCTCTCTGGTCGTGTTGGATTACCGTCCCATCGGATCATGAGATTTAGGGAACAGAGAGTGCACTTATGTTTGCGCACACGCTTGTGCACTATAATATCTCCTGCGCAGATGGCCAGTCTCCGTTAAGATTGGCCGCCGTGACCGAAATCGGTCTGGAGGACATTATTAGGGGTTGATTTAGGTTACACATGAACCAAATTACAGTGCACTTCAAAATAAAACCGATAGTTGTAAAGCAAAGAGGCTAAAAATTCCCTTTAGCGATATGAACTTATACAGTGTTTAGTTTGATCTGTTTGCAGATGAGTACCGCATAGTGATGCGTTACTTATATGTATAATAACCAATAGCCATGTATTTCTTTTTTATTTGTACTATGTTTTATGCGCAATATAATCATGATTAATGTATAAGGATGAATAATGCAGATCGCAGTTTTAAAAACCATGTTAATCAAATAAATAGATTTCAAAATTTCTAAACACCATATTTCACCTAACATTCTATATTTCGAAGATAAGAAAGAGAATAAGTATTTACCTTGTTACAACACCTGCATATTTCTCCTTCTATATTCAATATCATCAGCTTCTGTATGCATCCTTCTGATCTGTCTTTATATCAAGGAGAAACGCGGTCTCTGATCTGGTCAGAGAACGTTCATCTAAGTATCTCCCTTGTTCCTTTCAAATAGGAACCTACTTGTTTCAGATATCCTAAAAAATTACGTAGGTGTTACTTTATCTTGGTAACATCGTCGTTTTATGAAATAATTTAAGATCTTTTTGTTTATAACTAGATTAATTAGCTAGGCTCAGCTCCAGTGGACGACCAATGCCTGGCTCTTGGGACCAGGCAAATGCTGAACTGGAGTTCTGATTGCTGCAGCTGTGGGACGCATATGTATCTCAAGAGGTTTATTAAGTGTTTTATGTTACATATTTTTTTTATTTCTTCTTTTTTGTTATTATTATTGTTATTTATTTTTATCTTCATACACATTGTGCCCACCTGAAAGCTGTATAGCAAGAAAAAAATATTTCTTTTTAGACTAGAAGGTCAGTCGAGCTCATATTGGAATACATGCTGTATTCCAATATGACCCTAACTATTAAAAATTATTGCTAACACTACTTTATAATACTTTATAATCTTTTCCAGTAAAGTTCCTTCGGTAATCTTTTAAAAGATAAAACTATGGTCTCTATCAAGCTAGTCTAGGCAAGATACTTCTTGCCCTATAGCTCATTATTAAAATGTAGTCATGAAAATTATATAATAACATACGAGTATACCTATATTTAATACCGTTGATAATTTTTTTGGTAGAAAGTTATTATGTAACAAAATCGGATTATAAATATCTCCAATAAATATTATACTTACAAAGAAAATATCGTGGTACGTATTTTAATAACATTATTTTTTTAGCAATTCAAATATTCTTAGTCTATTTTCTATGTTGAAAAACATGTCTCGCGTTAAGGTTATTGCCAATGTCACAGAAGCTTTACAATCGATTGCTACTAACATTAAAATTTGTCATTAACAATAAATTATTACACACCCTTGTACTGGATGACAGAAATATTATAGAAAATAATATATGGTGTAACATTTAAGAGTATGTAACACATTAAAATTAATTATTAATTTTGCCCGTGATAGACATAATAAAAAACTATTACCCATAATATAATATTTAATATCAGCCCTGTATTAAACTGTCCTACTGCTGGGCACAGGCCTCGTCTCAGTGTGTGAGAAAGGTTAAACCATAGTTCACCACGGTGGCCCACTGCGGATTGGCAGTAATCATTATGTCTTCGAGAATATTATGGAAAACGGCCAGACATGCGAGTTTCCTCACAATGTTTTCCTTCACCGTTATACAAAGCGATAATTAACTATTTAATACGCACATCAATTCTAAAAGTCAGAGATGCGCGCGTTGGGACTGAACTCGAAACTTCTGCGTTGCAGTCCAACGGTCTTTTACTAGCTATCACTAAAAGTCTTTTATTAGGTATAATATGTGATCCATAAGACACTTCCTATATACGCAATTAACCCTGTCTTTGATATAGCGTCCCCTCTTAAACTAACCTTTCGGTTATACAAGACAACATCCAATGCCTGAAAGCACCTTTCAAGGACCATTTATTAACATATCTTGTCTCCAAATCTATTGATTCGGTTCTCATAATAAATAACTACCTCATGCACAAGCGACACTACCTATACTCAAGATAGGTAACAGAGCCATAAAGCCACTTATGACCACAGCTAGCAAATATGTGTTCCTCTACGGCTAACCACATAGTGCTACCATGCTAGTCCAAATCATAATTAAAGGCACCGATAGAAGTCGCCTTTTGAGTGGTGATGGGCTATTCTGATACCACTTTTCCCTTGTCCTAAGGTGAAAACCCGTAGTAACCCTTCCTCCTCTCAATGCTATCCCCTGGCTCCCTGCCCCTTGAACCGTATCTACTCCGGTCTAATAGATAGGACCGATTCATCGGACTAGAAACCTATTAAACAACTTTATACGGAATTTACTGCAATTTATATTTTACACTACTTTAACGTATTACGCGTACAAAGAAAACCGCAAAAAAAGTAGTTCATTTACAAATATTTGTCCCATTCGAAGCAGTAATGCAGAGGTAAGTACATAAACACTAATTTGAGTCAACCGCGCGAATTACAGTTTTTACTTCTGCAATAAAGAATTTATTTCTTTATCTCACTCTTTAAATACAAAATATAATACGAGATGAGACGGTCATTAGAAGCAAAATACTTGTTTTTGTGCGTCAGTTCCAATTGAAGCGTTTTGTAAGTATATTGAGCGCCTGACGATCTCTCCGAGCAAAAAGCAAGATTAACTAGACAGGCGCTTCGCAGTTCAAACTCGACGAATAAAAAATAAACAGTAAACGATGTCTCTGCTTGTCCGCTTAGGACCATTAGCGTTTTGTTGTTATAGACTTAAGCGTTTTATATATTATATTTCTTGCTTATATAACGTGTAGTAGATAATAATTACCTTGATGATTATAAATATTTATGCGTAATATGTTATTATGCTGCTTCAAAGATTACCTTTTTCTTGTTTATAGCTTATATTCTATCTTAGCATGGACAATGCTAAAGACTGCACGGATTGCGAAGTGGTTTAAGTAGTAGGCCCTGCCCTGCGAGGGCGCTGAATGATGTGTGTTTGAATCACACGGGACATAAATTTGTGTTCCACAAATGATTGTGAGTCTGAGTCTCTCTTTTGCTGAGTCTAGGAGTCTGTTGTTTGATAGTTTGTTCCACAATCCAGTGATTGTTAGAGTGCGGGCGAAGTCTGACGACCGCACTAGCTTATAATATTTACAAATAATTTTAAATACATCATTTTAAACAATGGTTTCATCGCTAATTTTGCTTCATTATGGTGGGAAGAGAAAACAGTATCTACTAAAAGGATTGAAAATAAAACTAATATAACAGAAAGAGCGAGGGTAAAACGATTGAACAGCGATTGAAGCGATGGTTTCACTCAAACAGATTAAAAAGGTAACAGAGATAAGTTTATTAATTTAACTAAGAAAAGAAAATATAGCTAGTGGCTGTAAAATGTATGTTACAGTAGGAGTGTAAAAAATATAGTTACTTACTATGTAGTCCCACAGTAACTAAATTTTTGCCACTACTTCTCATAGCAAACTATTACCAAAACTATCTACTATATTACACACACACACATACTAGGAAAACAATTAAAGATTAATAAAAGAAAGGCAATGGCTCTGAGAGGTAGCCATGTGAATTTTCGGAACCCGACCAAATTTTGATACAAATTTAAAAATAGTTAATATGCTACATTTATTATGTTTGTGACATTGGCAATGCCATGAAATTAGTAATTACTTACGAACTAAATAATTAGGTAATATCTAAAGTAACATTACGCGCGATTTTGACAGTTTATAGGGAATCTTCTTTTAAATTACTTCGTATAGCAGACCAGCCAGTGCCCTACCTGGTGATAACTGTCAGATTTATTCCTTGTATGTATTTAGTCACAGCTTATTGAAAATCTAACATGCATATACTAGTTAGTAAGTTATCCGGAACTCCTGTATATTCTGGGCGTGTAGATCTTACAGTGTATTTATATAACGTAATACAAACAGCTAAATTTATAATGTGTCTATTCAGATTTATCAATACAGTTGCGGTATCTAGACAAAATATGTTGAGCGTATTCGGCAGAATCGGCAAATAGTCTGTGATGAATAGCAAAGCGGCAAAATATTGTGCTAGTGAAATACTTGACTCGTAAATTTTTAACAATACAATGTAGAGCATTGAAGTGTGTGTAATTATTATTTTACCTTCTTTATTATAAATCGCAGAAGTACACAAGGATCGTTTAACCCTTCCGCATAGGCGCACTTTAGCATAACACGGATCATGGCTCCCCGTAATATTGAAACCGAACCCATAAATTTGACTCACTGGATTTTCACATTGCCTTTGTATCTAAAGGTGCCCGTCCAATGGGTTTCATTATAATTAAACGGTTTCACAGAACGCCGCCATTTTCACTTATAAGGAATAGATGATATTATTCCACGCGTAAACATTTACGGGTGAAATAATAGCGGCATTTTGGGTATTGCCTGTAATTTGTATTACGTGTAGGTACACGAG
Organism: Catocala fraxini; assembly: GCA_930367265.1. Classification (NCBI taxonomy): domain Eukaryota; kingdom Metazoa; phylum Arthropoda; class Insecta; order Lepidoptera; family Erebidae; genus Catocala; species Catocala fraxini. Next base: position 9,655,971 of record OV884026.1, on the reverse strand, counting down.
TCCAATATTTTGACGGAGTAAGATGTGTAGTGTGTAGTGTGTAAGTGTGTAGCGTAATTGTTACAATATATATATTAAATTTGTTTGTTCATTTATATTGATGATTAGTCATTGTTAAACATAAATGATTTGTGCTCGACTTCAAGTATCTTCAAAATGGCTAAGTGGGGAGGAAGGCTTTAGGAGCAGCCTGTGAACCGTAGGTAAAATATTTTTTTCAAATTAGGCGAATACATATTATTTATGGTTACAATACATATCTATACGAAAATTCGGGGTCTATAGAGATTTCAGTAAGTCTTAAGTAGGCTAGTGACAAGATGTGAGTCTATTGTTGTATACCTGGCAATACCACAAATAACCACGCTTTGTCTGACCCAGGAATTGTAGTTTAAACATGCGTAAATGTGAATTAAATCAATTAACAACTGCGTATTAATTAAAAAACAACAAAATAATTGAAATGTTGCACTTAATTTGAATTATAATAATACCTAGATTTAATCTAGAATATAATACCTTAGCGTTTTGACATGTTCAATATCGGCACAGCAGCAAAATAAAAAACAATATATTAGTGCTAAAAGAAATTGTCAAACTAATCGACAAACAAACTGGAGTCCTTTTTATGAGACAAGAAAGTTCATTTATAACATCAAAGCTAATATAAGAAGTATTTTTCTGTTGCAAAGAAAATATTTCCTTTACAAAACGATACTTATAATGTTAAGAGCACCTAAACACAAGCAAGGCTTTGTATTTCCACTTAGTGGTATGTTACGTTTTATTACCTCAAAAGAAAGCTAAAATGCACTAATAATATTACGCTTCTTCTTCATTACACACACATTTCCTTATTCACACTTGCATTTTATACACAAATCTTATCTAACAATATCAGCCCTGCATATCAACTGTCCCACTGCTGTGCAAGAGCCTCTTCTCAGTGTGAGAAGGGTTAGGCCATAGTCTACCACGATGGCCTAGTGCGGTTTTGCAGACTTCACCTATCGTCGAGAACAACTCGAAACTCTCAGACTTGCTGGTATCAGCTTTTATCATGATGTTTTGCTTTACCGTTAAAGCGAGCGATAATTAATTATTGCATGCACATAACTTCGAAATGACAGAGATGTGTGCCTTAGGTTCGAAGTTAAAACCTCTGCGTGGCAGTCCAACCGTCTTTCACTAGATAAGCAAAAAGACTGTTGATAAGCAATACGAATATACGTGTTTGATTATTTACTACTTTTAAAACCAACAATGCACAGGTAGATTTGTTTCTAAATATTTTAAAATTAAAACGCTAAACGTTGTTAGTGCTAAATAAAAATTCATATTCTTTTTTTTATTGATCACGTTAGACGTCACGTATGAAATTAAATTCATGAAGAGGTGTAAAACAGAAGTATCACAATGGCGAATTAAAATTTATACGGAGTTATGATAAATTTGCGGCTATCTCTTTTTCGCCTTAAAGTGGATTTGGTGGAACCTAATTGTATAATTATATTATATAATAATATTACATTTTTGGCATTTATAGGCAGTCGTCTTTGTGACCCATTACGAAGTTATTAGCAGTTTGAACATGGTATTCGGTAACACACACATCTGTTCTGTAGAATCTGATTGTATTTGCTAGTTATGTATTTGGTCACTCTTATTTAGGCAGGACTGTATTAGGCACTGATGGTGTAGTGATTTAAGTAGTCGCGTACGATATACGACGCGGGAAATAAAATGTGTGTGATTTACAGATAGTTGTTCTTAGTCTGTGTTCTTTTAGTCTGATGTTTAAAGTTTTCTAATGTCTCTCGCGATACAGGAAAGATTCTTAGTGTGAAGAAGTCTTCACAAAAAAATAAAGCACCACCATTCAATGAACCGCTCCTACATAAGACAGCTGTAGCTTTAGGCAAAAGATAGTTACACGTGTAATATACATAAGAGCAATATAAATTCGTGTGATACCATTGGTTCACGTGGCATCCCCCTAGTAGGGGCGAATCACGTGGGTCGAAACCAGAGGTGTAAAACGTGTAGGGAAACTTTACAAAGTTGTTGCTACGTATAAGTTGAAATTTAACTTACCTACATAATTAGCTCTCTTGGTATTGTAATAATTACGTAACTTATATATAAAGTTGACATCGTATTGTGTCACGTTCACTAATTAAACCACGCCGGCATGTACGAGTATCTATATAAGAAATTCCGCGGAACACGTGCAAAGCTATAATTATCGTTAAGCTATCCACACCATTCCCTGGGATCCTATAATGGAATAATAATACTCGTTGTGAGGCGTGACTAGAATTCTTAACCAGTGGTACGAGGTATGTGAGATCCCACACATTTCTATGAATACAGTTTAATTTCGTGAGTTCGCTGTCGTACAGAATACGCTTAAATGAATCTTCGTTAGGGACGATTGTCTCTTGAATCATTTCTACTGGCTGTGTGACAATCTATTTAGTGGGTACCTGTTCATCAACAAACTTGTGAAGGATGTTAATTGAATAGGTACGCCACTGAAGTGGAAATATTTTATACAACTATGTTAATAAACTTGGCTGCGTCTCCTAAGATTTGTATAAAGTCATTTGCTAGTTGCTTAACAATTTGTTTGTTGTTCATAAATATTACGTTAATAACTAAACCGGTAATCACAACTGAATAAACTCAGTGTGTGCCGATCTCACGGTGAGTAGAGTTTTTGTCTGTGGTTGCTAGTATTTGGTAATCTTACAGAACACTGGCACTAGAGTTTTACTGCTACTTAACCCTATAAGTAAGAGTTACGGAGGCTTACATAACTGCTTGTGTCATTATTTACTATTCATTTCATTCATTTGTTAGTACAAACTTAATTCTAGTGTTTTAATCAGACAGATATGGTCAAACAAACATATTAAATTGGTTGAACAGACTATAGATACCCCTGGTGCTGCCGTAAGCTTATTTGCCATATCTTTACTTGTAAAAAATATATTTTTTTGTCACGATACACTTTTTGTTTTGGGCTTTAAATGGGCTTGAACTGCCATGCCAAGGTTTCGACTTCGATACCGCAGCACGCACCTCTGGCTTTTCGACGTTATGTGCGCATTAAATAATAAATGATAGCTTACTTTAACGGCGAAGGAAAACTTTATAAGGTAACCTGCTTGTTTGAGAATTCTCTATAATATTATCATAACAAATGCGCTAACATATTTGTGTACTAAACGATAGGAAAATTAGATATTTAATGCAGGCGATAGTTCTTGTTACGGCACGCATCGTGAGTATCCTTTCTCTGGAGGATGATCCACAGGTAGCTTGGACTCTAAGCCCGCTGCCCGTTATGTCATACATTTTACATTTTGAATGTGATTGCTTGAATAATTTATTTATAACTGAAAGCTATTGTAATACGCTATAATAAAGGGGATTCAATCGTAATATTTATAGGACTGGTTTTGCTGTCGTTCTTTTCCTCAGCACCACTATCGATTGGTAACATACCCTGAAAAAAGATTAGTTATAATAAACACACGTGTCTCTAATGTGACCAAGTAAACGCCTCACTTGACAGGGATTTCATTCGCACACATCTCATACGCATCGTCAACAGATCTTAAATGGCACCGATAAAATCCGAACGTGTCTTTATCACCTGCCGCCCTCGCAGATTTGTCCCAGATATGTTATATACAAACAAATCATTTCAACTGTTGTAAACCTGTTTATTTCATTGAGCTTAATATGAAAAGACGAATGAATTATCCGAGTTATGGCTATCCATCACCTAGTAGATAACTCGGATAATGAAGCAAAAAGCAAAGATGAAGTAACAAAATCTGAGTGATACCTCTATTGGTATCTATAGATTTTAAATCACTCAGATTTTGGCACTTCTTATTTGCTTCTTGTTTTAAGAAGGCAGCTTGCAATTTGCATACTGGGTCATTAACAACGGGTATTAAGAACGAACTCGGTACATCTATCTACTTTTTTGAACTTTACAAATATTCTTCCCATGTGAGAATTGAACTCAGAAAACTTGCATTTTATTTATCTTAAAGGTATTTTCATCTTAAAGGGGGCGTCGCTAAATAGTCTAATACCCATCATCATCTTAAGTGTTCTATTTCAGACTTCCATACGGTTACTAAGAGTTTCTCTAGCAAAAGTAACATTAGTCTTTATCAAATTCGTAGCCTTTGTTGTATAGCATCAGCGAATGTGATTTCTGTTACGGATTCAGATTTGATTCCCTTGTCGAGCAAAATGTTTTTAGTTTTTTAGTAGCACGCAATCTGCAGTTGCGCGCGGTAGACTGAAATGGAACACGCACTCTATTACGTGAAACCTAAAATCGTACCTGGAAATGTAACTCAACTCTGCTTACGCCTTCGGATATACAACATGTAACATATTAAACGCACTTCCTGAAAGAACTTTGTTCAGAATCGGCTACTGAATCCATTTCTGACATTTTAATATAGGTATATTTTGTCCTAAAATAATTAAAATTACGTAAATTATGGTCATCCTTTTCTTCGAGCAGTCGAAATAAACGAAAATGTATTATAATTCAAGGCAATAAGATTTTTGATTCAATAAAGCCAATAATATTAGATTTATTGTAATATACCCATACTATCCGCGTACAATAAGGAGCACTAATTCGTTAAATTAAAATATTTAAGTACATAAAAGTAAAATTTTTATGATTATATTATTATTACTATTTAATAATCTAATTGGGGTGTTTGAGGTTGTGCGTTATATCTGTGACAGGTTATATAAGCGTGAAGCTATGTAGGTATGTATGTTATTCACAAAATCAGAGATGAAAGCAGTATTCCTCACAAGAGGTAACCACGATCTTGGATAAAATTTGCATTTGCCCAAATATGAAGAACATCACACCCCATTTAGGACTCAGTATATCCATTAGGTATGCATATTTCAGACACTATTTACATACATTTTCTAATTTAAATTACAATATATAATTCCAGTATACATACAATTCTGCATCAGTAATGGAGTACATTGAGAAAAAAGAAGGACAAGTAGAGGTGCCCTGCATGAAAACACACCTGTGTTTTCTTGGCAGTAAACTCGGCCAAGTTTCTAAAGCAACATTACAATCCATATTCCAGTTGCCGTGTTTTGTCCAACCCGTCCCATCTGTAAATGCGCCGCAAAGTGAGCTTAAAACGTTCAACTAATGATTAGCACCCCAGCGACTAAACGTCTGAATGTTCCCCCACTTTAGCTATTAGCAGTCTCACGTGAACCAGACCCACACAGCTACACATAGATTTTGTATCTGTGTATACACACTACTCTAAAAATGTGTCTATCTACTTATATAAAACTAACTTAGACGGTAGTGTATGTGACTGGAACCGATGCCCGAGTCATGCAAAGTGTGACTGTGTGATTGCCAGTGATTAACTGCTGTACTGGAAAACGGCAATACCTTTTCTCGTTTCGACGTGGTAATATTTTAATATAGATGAGTGCGATATATATTAAAATAAGTAATTGATGAAGTATTTGTGTAATATCTACACTATTGCCTACATCTTCGGTAACGAGGTGATGAGGCTGTATGCCGATGATATTGTTTCTGATCTATTTTGGAAAGGGTATTTAGGAAAGTTTGGATCTAATTTGACTTATTTGTTTATTCGTTCGGACAGCACACAAAAATCACTGACAGAATATTGAGTTGGTTTTTAGAGATCAGTTGATTGAATTTCAACCTAAATTCTAAACTACGGTTCATCTAATTATGTTTGGTAAACCTAGAGATGTAGTATATATATCCACGTAATAAATCGCGGGCAAACTATTTCTATAATAATTATCTGTATAATAGAAGGCGAGGCGACCTTTTGCACAACATAAAGACTATTTTGTCGGCGTGAGATACTTCTTAAGTTTTCTTTAGCCTGACGTATTCAGCCTCTCCCAACTGCCAGCTAAATCTCCGACGTTGAATGCGTTCGGGAACCAATCCATTCAAATTCTGAAATATTACAATTCAGAAAAGATAGAACAAAAACAATCACACAGCTATTTGATGATTATTTCGTTGAAAAATGATTACGGCACAAAATATTACTAAAGAAGGCCATTTATAAAACGGTATCGTTTGTCCCTAAAATTTTTCGTTGGCGTCCGTCTGTATTATTCACTGAGGTGGCAGATTTAGGTGAAATTAATTGTACAGTAACGGGCGCCCAGCCACAACATACATTTTCCATCAAAGGGATTTGTCCGAAGAATGCCCCCTCAGGACCCGTCGTTCTAAATGAACAATTGAACGCTTTAAGCTCTTTACACATGCGGTATTTAACGCGCGTTGCGCCTTTGTCTATAGATATGCTAACTATTGAATATCATGCTGCTTTTGTGATTGAAGCATGGCAGCTAGACCTTAGAATTTAGTAATTCTCAGTATTAATACTGAGCAAATTATAAAGTATCTAGATTTTACCCGCAGCTTCACCCGCGTTATAGTATATTTTGTAAATAAAATGTTATCTCTCGGGAACAGTACCATTTTACTTTTTTTATACAACTACGGTGGCAAGCAATCTTCTACCTACCTGATAGTAAGAGGTCACCGTAGCCTATGGACGCTTGCAACATCGGAGGCATCACTTGCGCGTTGCCAATCCTTTAGGGATGGAAGAAGAGAAAAAGGAAGTGGGAAGGAGAAAGAGCGGGAAGGGGAAAAGAGGGTGATGAGGCCTCCGGCACTCTCACTCACCGAACGAAACACAACAGTGAGAAAACTACTATTTCACGTCGATATTCTGTGAGAGGGTCGTTCTTCTCCGGTCGAGGCAGCCCATTCATGCTGAAATCAGCGAGGCTCTACTACTCAAAACTTTTCTGGATGAGAGGTACTCTATGTCCCTCTCTGTACCCCTGACCGCGTTTTTTCATAGTGATTGGTCGAGTAGTTAAAGCGTGGAACCGTAAGAAACAAACAAACTCACATTCGCGTTAAGATTTAATATTTGTTCTTATATTTACGTCTTAAAACTATTTAAATTTCTATTTAATATTTAAATGCAATAGTAGTAGATATACATTTAAAATCTATATTTCTCCAGCTATACTAAACGCTTATGTAACGAACCTATTGCCTGGTAAAAACTAGGCTATATTTCGGGTGATGATTACCTAATAGATATATTTAGTACATCACTAGACCCAGACCAAAAACTTCATGCTTGGCATTTGCTCACTCATACTGTTCTAGCACCAAAGAAGACGTAAGTCTAATAATAACATGTCCACATTTAAAGTTTATTTCTATCGTTTCTATATATATACATAGATACTCGTAGATATATATATTTAGCGACACAAACATTCTGTTCTAGAAAATAGTTGGGAACGTTTGCAATTGTGTCGGAATGTTGAAAGAATCTTGTAACAGTGTCCTCAAAAGGAAATGTAACAAAATAGAAAAATGTGTCCTATTCTTTTGTTGGACTATTTAAAGAAACAATGGTATGGATCCAGCTCAAGTATAGCACTTAAGGCTTTGTGATTGGCCACGGTTGAAAAGACTTATTCACGGATCGTTGCTATAACAACATTGGTTATAGGAATTGTACTAGTACTTACAACTGGTAACAAAATTTGTGGTTGGCATTATAAAATGTAAAATAAATGTTGTTTTATTAGAAACAAACCAGCCACTTGAGTAACATATTTATAATATTCTTGTTAACCTCTTCACCTAAGCATAAGCATGCTTATGTCAGAAGTAGATTTAAGTCGGTGGTACAATGAGAAGGATTCAAAACCACGATATTTCTGTAGCAATTCCAATGCCTTATCTATTGGATTACCGTCGCTCTTCTGCTTTTTTGTTATATGGGCATATAGCTATCCGAACTTATGTCTACTTGACGCATGAGGACTTGTCTGTTGCCAAGCTAGAAAGCGGCGATGCCGCATAGTACTCCCTCGTTCTACATTGTATTCTAGTACAAATGTCCGAGCCCGTATTTTAAAATCGACCTTTTCGTTGTCATGATTATATTATTATTTGGATTATATAAGTATGTGGCAGCAATTGTTATATCGTATATTCGAATCGCGATTTCACATTCGCAAAGATCAAATTATTTATTTCTGCAATGTGAATGTTATATTATTGTTTTATGCCTACTGCGTTTTGTCTTGTGATGGTAAATTGATAAGTGCATTCATATAACGCTAGAATTTAACACAACTAGTTTGGCCTAAACGTAATACCGTTTAAAATAACTTAATTAAATGTTACATGGTAGTGCTATGTCAACCTATCGAATACGGAGCTCGCTTATTAATTATTACTAATTAATCAAATACCCATGGGAACACACACTAGAATAAACGGTATATATGTTAATCCAGAGCCTGTTTAATTTGATCGCTAATGTAGGCAGCGAGTTGGCCACCTTGGTAGGTTTAGTCGATAGAACCTGGGATTTTTTTTCCGCGGGGTGAGATCAAAATACCCTCTTCATTCCCGCTTTAAAAAAGGACTTGCTTTAACTATACGTTAAGTCTCATCAAAATCCATGCAACAGTTTACGCGAGTAACAAACATCCAAACAACTTAACAAACTTTCGCATATACGATATTCGTAAAAAAGCACGAGACAGCTTGACGTTATAATCATAACTGACTGTTGTATTGATGTATTGCTCATAAACTTAGTGCTATTACAGATGAACGACTGCAAGCTTTATCCGGTACCAAAGAGCACAATCACAGTTTTGACGGCAATAACGCAATCCTCTGTGGAGCTGAAACACTGCGAACCACTACAAACAGGAAACCAAAACCACGTATAAGTTAGACACACTTAATTAATTGAAATTAAACTGCTATATACGGATTTTATCGCGTTGTTTATTTGACACTTTATTACAAAATTTTGAAAATTGTTTCACTACTACTACTATTAAACTTTACTAATTTTTAAGCTAATTAAATTATTATTAAACTATTTAGATTTAATTTATTTTTACTTTTACACTTTCCCCGACGTTTCGGTTCCTTTTCAGCAGCCATGGTCACGGGGAGACTAAGATGGCAGTTGTCTCAATGTTCCAGTGTAGTTATTTCAAAGTACCCGAACATAATTTAATCATTGGTGTTTCTATTTACGCAGAATGAGCTCAAAGTATCATGAAGTCTAGCTGTGGTTTGCTTCTTCTTGGGTTTGACTATTTTTATTACTGGATCCCAAGCTGGTGGTACATTCCAACCATCTTCTCTATTCAAATTAGGATGTTTTTTGATTTCAATAGCCTCGCGAAGCATCCTTGGTAGGAATCGGTGTTCTTTAGCGAGAATCTGTGGTTTGTCAAATCTCAGGTAGTGGTTGGTCCCCTGTTGCACATGTTCACACACAGCAGACTTCAACGAGCGTTGGTGTTTTACATCAGCTATGTGTTCTTTTATGCGGGTGCCTATGTTTCTCTTGGTTTGACCAATGTATGAGAGTCCGCAGTCACAATCTATTTTATAGACCCCTGCATCTTGTAAAGGTAGTTGGCACTTGACGGATGGTAAAAATTGACTTATCTTCGTTGGCGGCTTGAAGTATGTGTTGATTGAAGCTCGCTTCAAGATGTAGCCAATCTTGTCAGTGACACCCCTTACATAAGGCAGTATAGCAGGCTGGCGCTCGACTGTGGCTGGCTTTTCTCGGGATCTGTGACAGCGGCGCGGCTGTTGGAGCTTGTTGTCTTGCAGTACTTGCTTGACATGTTGAAGCTCGGCGTCCAGGTGTTTCTTGTCACAGATCCCATGGGCTCTCTGAAACAAAGACATTCCCACGGTAGCTAACTGTTTAGGATGGTGGTGAGATTCACCGTTTAAGTACCTATTTGTATGGGTCTTTTTCCTATATACAGTGTGGCTCAAAGTATGATCAGGATTCCTGATGACAAGTACATCTAAGAAAGCTAATGAATTATTTGCCTCTAATTCCATAGTAAATTGGATGTTATTATTAATGGAATTAAGATGTTCTAGGAATACACTTGCACTATCTGTTGGTAATATTGTAAAAGTATCATCTACAAACCTCTTATAAATCCTGGGTGTGATGGGGGCAGTATGTAAAGCTCGAGCCTCGAAGTCCTCCATATATATGTCAGCAACGACAGGCGATACTGGGGAGCCCATTGCGACACCATCGACTTGTATGTAGAATTTATTGTCCCACAACAGATAGCCAGTTGTTAAGCAATGCTTAAGTAGTTCAGCATATTCCTCAGGCATATTGTACTGTATTAGCTTCCTTTTAGTTATTTCAATACAGTCATGTGCAGGTAAGCATGTAAATAATGACTGTACATCAAAACTAACCATTGTTTCATTGTTAGTGAGACGTAGGTGTTTAATTTCACTCACAAAATGGTATGAATCCTTTACATGTGCTCTCGAGTTGCCTCTGAGTGGTGAGAGTATCTTCGCTACGTGCTGAGCCAGTCTGTAAGTTAGTGTGTCGATCTGACTCACAATAGGACGTAGGGGAGCGTTTTCTTTGTGTATTTTTGGTAACCTATACAGCTTTGGAGGTTTTACGCAAGCTGGTATTAATTGTTTAACGTCTAGATCTAGTTTTTCGGAGTATTTATGAATGATGTCTTTGGTTTTATTCAATATTTTGTTTGTAGGGTCTGTTTTAACCTGTTTATATGTTGTTTCATCCGAAAGTAAATTTTCAATTTTATGTTTATAATCTGACGTATCCATTATGACCGTAGCGTTTCCTTTATCTGCACGGAGTACTGTAATATCTGGCCTAGCACCACACCACCAGATATTACAGTACTCCGTGCAGATAAAGGAAACGCTACGGTCATAATGGATACGTCAGATTATAAACATAAAATTGAAAATTTACTTTCGGATGAAACAACATATAAACAGGTTAAAACAGACCCTACAAACAAAATATTGAATAAAACCAAAGACATCATTCATAAATACTCCGAAAAACTAGATCTAGACGTTAAACAATTAATACCAGCTTGCGTAAAACCTCCAAAGCTGTATGGGTTATCAAAAATACACAAAGAAAACGCTCCCCTACGTCCTATTGTGAGTCAGATCGACACACCAACTTACAGACTGGCTCAGCACGTAGCGAAGATACTCTCACCACTCAGAGGCAACTCGAGAGCACATGTAAAGGATTCATACCATTTTGTGAGTGAAATTAAACACCTACGTCTCACTAACAATGAAACAATGGCTAGTTTTGATGTACAGTCATTATTTACATGCTTACCTGCACATGACTGTATTGAAATAACTAAAAGGAAGCTAATACAGTACAATATGCCTGAGGAATATGCTGAACTACTTAAGCATTGCTTAACAACTGGCTATCTGTTGTGGGACAATAAATTCTACATACAAGTCGATGGTGTCGCAATGGGCTCCCCAGTATCGCCTGTCGTTGCTGACATATATATGGAGGACTTCGAGGCTCGAGCTTTACATACTGCCCCCATCACACCCAGGATTTATAAGAGGTTTGTAGATGATACTTTTACAATATTACCAACAGATAGTGCAAGTGTATTCCTAGAACATCTTAATTCCATTAATAATAACATCCAATTTACTATGGAATTAGAGGCAAATAATTCATTAGCTTTCTTAGATGTACTTGTCATCAGGAATCCTGATCATACTTTGAGCCACACTGTATATAGGAAAAAGACCCATACAAATAGGTACTTAAACGGTGAATTTCACCACCATCCTAAACAGTTAGCTACCGTGGGAATGTCTTTGTTTCAGAGAGCCCATGGGATCTGTGACAAGAAACACCTGGACGCCGAGCTTCAACATGTCAAGCAAGTACTGCAAGATAACAAGCTCCAACAGCCGCGCCGCTGTCACAGATCCCGAGAAAAGCCAGCCACAGTCGAGCGCCAGCCTGCTATACTGCCTTATGTAAGGGGTGTCACTGACAAGATTGGCTACATCTTGAAGCGAGCTTCAATCAACACATACTTCAAGCCGCCAACGAAGATAAGTCAATTTTTACCATCCGTCAAGTGCCAACTACCTTTACAAGATGCAGGGGTCTATAAAATAGATTGTGACTGCGGACTCTCATACATTGGTCAAACCAAGAGAAACATAGGCACCCGCATAAAAGAACACATAGCTGATGTAAAACACCAACGCTCGTTGAAGTCTGCTGTGTGTGAACATGTGCAACAGGGGACCAACCACTACCTGAGATTTGACAAACCACAGATTCTCGCTAAAGAACACCGATTCCTACCAAGGATGCTTCGCGAGGCTATTGAAATCAAAAAACATCCTAATTTTAATAGAGAAGATGGTTGGTATGTACCACCAGCTTGGGATCCAGTAATAAAAATAGTCAAACCCAAGAAGAAGCAAACCACAGCTAGACTTCATGATACTTTGAGCTCATTCTGCGTAAATAGAAACACCAATGATTAAATTATGTTCGGGTACTTTGAAATAACTACACTGGAACATTGAGACAACTGCCATCTTAGTCTCCCCGTGACCATGGCTGCTGAAAAGGAACCGAAACGTCGGGGAAAGTGTAAAAGTAAAAATAAATTAAATCTAAATAGTTTAATAATAATTTAATTAGCTTAAAAATTAGTAAAGTTTAATAGTAGTAGTAGTGAAACAATTTTCAAAATTTTGTAATAAAGTGTCAAATAAACAACGCGATAAAATCCGTATATAGCAGTTTAATTTCAATGAATAATATTCGCGTAAATAGAAGACAACACTTAATTAAGTTAATTGAGTTAGATATATTATTAGACGTGACAATAGGAAACCGCAATGAGAGCTAATCAACCGCAATGCTAACAAACTATGCGCCTATTATCACTTGTACCTAAACTATACTATATTTACACGATTTCAGAGTGAATACAACGTTTCAATGAAAGCATTAATAAAAGAGAAAGTTTCAAATGAAGACTCATATTTTGTGCAACTTTTTGTTGTCAGTTTGTAGAACACAAGGGCTAGTTTAAACATGTTCAAACCCGGCCGTGTAATAAAGGATAGGGTTCTGCTAAACCATATGTCTATATACATAGATTATAGATAATAATCTATAAAGGAGGAGCAGAGGTTTCATTACACGAATATTTCACCAGTGTTTGATTTAGCTCGGTTGGGAAGCAGTAGTGAATGCGACCGCTGTGCATAAGTCTTAGGTATGATTTCCGAACCGGGCAAAGTGTTATTGGGATTTTCTGTCGAGAAATATGGCTGGCGCACGGCGGGGGAAAGCATCAAGGAGGATTCTACTATGCGCCAGCGCACACTGTCAAGTAAAATCCTCTGCGATACCGCGAGTCTGCCAGCTTGCCGGCGCATACCGTCACCTCCTGCCACATGCCGGCGCATACCGACGCATGCCGCCACGTATCCGCCCAGTATCCTTCAGCGTGCTCATTGATGCTCCAGAGATAACTGAGCTGCGATGCTCCGAAGCCGATCACCGAGCATTTAAATATATACCTTATTTCGATTGGATAACTATTCAATTTAGTCGATAAATTTAAAATCCTCTGCCGTCCCATCCGCCAGTGTGCGCAGGCCAATAGGCGGTAGCAGCAATAGGTGCGCTCCTTATTACATCGGGCTGTTGGAGAAAAGTTTCGGGTGTAATGTACTACAGGGGTAGGCTTTCCTTCGGGGGATACAGACGTGTTAGTCACACGCTTGTATGTATATAAATATTATAGTAGATACTAACACAATTTTAGTGTAAAAACAATGTTTCAATATTTGTTGAGTGTGTATCGTACGTTCGTGCAAAATGTTATTGGGATTATATGACAAAAATATCCCAATGATAGCACACCATATATCATGTTGGACCTAAAAGCTTCACTAGCAAAATTGTAGTGGGCGTAATACACATCTGTCCATTCTTTCAGGGATACAGGCGTGAGTCTATATATTCTGAGCTTATGTATTCGTTGTCAAATGAAGCCAACATACGAGCTAGATTAAAATAATAAATAATACTCAATTGAGAAAATGGCATTACACGTCCATGCCATAGTAACGTAGACCGCTAACAATTTCATTCCGAAACTTCATTGAAACCGATGAAATAGCTTCCATTCGTTTCACCTCACAGAATTATTTGCCTAATTTTCGCTAAAACACGAATAGTTAATCTGTTATTATTCATAAAGGTAAGTGATACAAAGGGCACAAAAAGTCTATTTTGCACAAAACAATAAGTAACCGCGTGCGAGCGACAGCCAAGCGGTAAATTGTTCAGGGGAGCGATTAAAGCCGTGGAAATTGTTTCATAACAATGGTGGTCGGCGCGCGACACGTTTGCTAAGGACCCCGTTCAATCTTTTATCTAGTTCCCACTGTCAATGAATGTCTCCAGTTACGTCATAGTTACATAAAACTGTGCTCAAATTCTATAAAATATTATTTTCGAATCGACGTAATGAAAGCTGATATAGATAACACCTACACTTGGATATGGACAGAAAGAGCACATTATTTGTTGTTCTTTACGTCGTGATGTGACACGGGATTATCTGATCTGTGTAATTTATTTTAGGTATATATTTTAGTATTGTTTTTATAAATTTACTTAAAATTTTAATCAAAATTTTGTTTCAGTCAACTGCTAAAATATTATACACTACAAAATCTTACAATAAACAATGGATCACAACATCTCTAGACCTATAATATCACAGATCATAAATAGATACAGAACGTACAGTTTTATTAATTTTCTTCGTGTGTTCGTCATTTAAATATTTGTAATGCCCCATCAGAATCATCTCATTCGCATAACTTCTTTCAAAGTATAAAAATCTTTGTATCGAAGTCATGGGTTTACTATAAAACTGTAACTGTATAGAAATAATAAAAATAAAAAAAATAAAAAAAATGCGGGCGGCCCAAGTTAGTTCTGTGTGAAAAACCTTGGGAGAAGCCTATGTCCCACAGTTAACGCCAACCAGCTGAGATGATGATGATATTAATAGTAATAATAATAATAATAAGTTTAAAATTAAAATATAATATAATATTATATAATACTATAAACAGAAATTTGTCTTAGTCAGTTACTAAAATATCTTACTCTTAAAATATCTTAGCTCTGTATTATAATAATGAGCTGTGATAATGAGGGTGTAAATATTTATACATGGGCATTAAATAATTAAGCACTCTGAGCTTTAGGTGTTATTCACCTTGGATAGTAACACATTTCACATTTTATAAATAAACTGCTAAATATAGTCATCAGGAAACAAGGAACCCACAACACCAAAACTTTTGCAATAGAAAAAGGTTGACAATACCGAACTTCTCTGATAAGCGACAGCCGCATCGTGGGATCCGGGGATAATCCAACTTGCAGTATTTCGCTTCGAACACAAAATATGCTTCGACACGTGATTCAGCTTAGCGCGAGGCATCCTCGAGACAATTTAGCAACGAGTGAACTCAATCTACACTCGGATTCTATGCTATACGAAATAATAAAAGCAGACGAAATTTGCTGACAAACATTTTAAATTTAATTAAACTCTAATCTGGAGATGCACTGAACTTTTTAAGCTTCTGTCTAAAATCTAAATAAACTTTTTAATATAACATTTTTAAGTACAACTCAGCTTGGACTGTAGTAGCAGATACCTATATGAAAGTTTTCAGCTAAAGCACAATTGCATATTTCATTGTAAACTTTTATTAATTGGATTTAAAAGTAAGTAAAATCGAATAGAGTTGAAAAATGGGAGCGGTGCGCCGCACTGCTCAACTAGGACAAATGGACAAATCCGGAACAGGTACACGCTAATAACTATGTGAAACTTTTATACAATTCTTGTTATCCTTACTTTCACTGTAATTTAATTCGACAGTTGACCTGTAACTTTATATAAACATTGCATTCGAAAGATATTGGAATACAATGTTGTTTCATTGTTTCATATTGTATAATGCAATAAATATATTAGCGAATGTTATACATTGAAATGAAACTATTAGTATTTATTACATTATTATAATGTATTTTAGTTCAAAAATCCGTATAAAGTAATTTAATTGCCGAATATATTGAGTACATGTTGTCTGGACAAGCACAATTTTCGTAATAATTTTGATATAATAAAATATTATTACAGTGTTAATTTGCGCATCGCTGCGTCAACTACAGGGCTAAGGCACATATACTCGGGATGTGCCTGGCAAAAGCCAGTCTTGCCTGCAGCCCTCAGATTAGCCTCGGCGCTTTAGCTCGCCTTGCCTTGATGCTTCTTTTACCGCTTTAGGGACGTCAGATTGTGTAAATTTTACCCTAAAGCTCGTCTGGCATGCCACAAACGTGGCCTGGCTTAACTCATTTAAATTTGCGGCTTGGTTACACGGCCAAATTGCTCCATGAGTAATGAAATGTAGGAAACCAATTTTCATCATCATATCTTTCTAGTTAATAATAGTAATTTTGAAACTAGGAAGACATACTAAACGATCTCTGACCGGTGATTGGACACATTCTAGTGAAAAGCTAAATTAAATATACCCTGGATATATGAGCGTGCATAAATAATGTAATGAGAGTTAATAAAACTAGAGAGATATGCCATGGCCAACGCGGGAAGACATCCGTACTTTTCCAGCCCGTATTAGTGCCTGTATTCAAAGTATGTAAATAGGTGACCGCTGCACACACTTTAAGCGTTGCCTAAAATAGTTTATACGTAGGAGGCAGAGCGAAACCACACTTAAACCTGTACTAATCAAGTTTAATACTACTTGTACCGCATGAATGGCGCAGTGGTTTAAGTGGTCGCCTCGCTACTGCCACTGCTCTGAGTGCTGTGGGTTCGAATCCCACACGGGACAAAGTTTGTGTGATCCACAAATAATTGTTCCGAGACTGGATGTTCTTTGTGTCGGTTGCTAGAATGTTTTGTAAAGTCGAGGGGGACTTTACAGGAATTATTCCTAGTGCTAAGGAGTTGTATTATTTAAACAATAAAAAAATAAAATAGATAGAAGCCTAGTTACGTGCTTTTGTCTATGTGTTGCGTTTAGTAAAATTGTCCGAATTTCTTAACGCTGTGTTACGTGCCAGGGATATCAGCGGTCTATATCTTTTGTATTGACAGGATACTATTGCCGCTGTGGCAACTTGCAGTATATAACAACTGTTAAATATCAAACATCTAAAATGCATACACTGTGACTAGCTTCGCCCGGGTCAATCCCTCGGGAACGCATACCAGGAAAAAGTATTCTATATATTAATCCTTAATGTGGTCTACCTGTGTGATACGTGAAAGTTAGAGGTGCGTGCTTTAAGATTAAACTTACGAACTCACTAGGCTAACGCTGCTATAAGTCTTACAATAATAAGACTTACCTAACAAAATTTTTTTTTCGAACTAGTTTCTCCCGCCTCTTTGCTCGAATAAATGTGGGTTAGGTTAGTAACAGTTCTTTATTCTAGTTGACCCAATGTTTTTTCTGCACCCGTGACAACGTGTATACAAAATTTCATGATGATCGGTTGATTAGTTAACTTCCTGAGTACTTTTGTAGAGTGTTTATTCCGACGGAGCCGATTTCGCGGATTTTTATTGTTCTATTATATTACATATTACATATTTATTACATATTTTTTATTGTTCTATTATATTACATATAAATAACAATAAATAAAAAAAATTGAAAATCTGAAAGTTCAATTGTTTATTAAAGGAATGTTAAAGAGAAATATATGAGCTTTTATAATAAATATTTTAAAACGGATGAATTTAAATTGCGCAATTTCGTAAAATCTGTAGTTTAGGGAGAGTTAATTGCTCGCTAGAGCAATAAAAACTAATCGTTCTATAATGCCGTAAATGTGAACTATACAACCATAAATTGTACTAGGGAATGTATTTAAAAAAAAGTGTACATTCATTCATTATTTTTAAGAAAACAGTAGTTCAAAACAGAGCTTTTAGCACAATAACGGCGCGCAAACCTGCTCTTATTTCTAAAAAACTACTGTGATTTTAAAATAGAGAATACATTTAGGAACTTCAAGATTCATTTAAAAACAAACATATAAAAAAATTGGAATCTAAACATTTTGTTTGTAATTGATATGATTTTTTAAAAACAACCTATAAATCTCGAAGCGCGATGCCATCTCAGCCATAACGCGCTAGGCGCTCTCAGGGGATGGATGTATCGCCCGTCGTCACGCCCGCCCTATTACGTAAATATAGGATTTCAGTACGTTTATAGCGTGGCTGTCCCTTCTTGATCCGTAAGATTTCTTTCACTACCTACTAATTATTTTATAAATATGAAAAGTTGATGTAATTTGATTTACATATTATGTATTCGACTGACGTGTTGGTCTAGAGTCTAGCGACTAGTATTGTAGCGCGGTCAAACACGGGCGGGGCGGGACGGCGACGGAACCGGACGGGATTGGTAATGTGCATACTATCTATATATTGCACCTTTAACGATAAATAAAAAACAAAAGAAATGCCTACATATGTCCGTTATAGACTTTGATACCAT
The DNA here is from genome assembly GCA_930367265.1 of Catocala fraxini. NCBI lineage: Eukaryota > Metazoa > Arthropoda > Insecta > Lepidoptera > Erebidae > Catocala > Catocala fraxini. The sequence goes on along the minus strand of OV884026.1, from coordinate 9,637,346 downwards.
CAAACCAACGTATTCCAAACCGGTTTCATTAGAAAGGCTATACTTAACGCGAAGATGGTCTTAGAAGAAAAAAACAAAGTTTATTTTTTCTTTTTATAGCGTACACACCGGATATCCGTTAGAATTGTATAGAAAACGTTCGACGTATGTGTCATATTCATCAAGTATATTTCTCGTAATCTTTGTGTATTGAGTAGTTAGAGATGAATAGTTTGTATGGGTTAAGGAATCTAAGTAAACATAAGTATATTTATCAGTTCTACTCAGAGACAGAGAGACATGAGTTCGTGGATACGTGATAAGCAGTATCCACGAACTCATGTCTCTCATTAAATAAAATACCTTGTTGTAAAAATCAGATAGTAATATTATAAAGCTGAAGAGTTTGTTTGTTTGGTTGAATGCGATAATCTCTGGAACTACTAGTCAGATTTCAAAAAATATTTTTGCTCTGTGCATAATTACATTTGTTTTGGATTTGTTGAGGAAGGTTATAGGCTATAAAACATTGCTCTATGACCCACAGGGCCGGCGCAGTAACTGTAAACGTGGGTGAAACCGCGTGAACTAAAACGTAATTACGTGTTATTTCCAGATTACAAAAAATATGGAAAAAAAAGAACAAAGCCCCAACCTATGGTATAAGTAATAATCTTACATCAAATTATTTTATTACAGAAAAATACTCTCTAATCAGCAAACTCAAAGGCACTAAATTGTACAGATGTGATTCTACAAAACCAAGTAATTTTTGATACTATTTTGATATGCTTTTCTTTATATGCGTTCCACTTCGCGATTTTTAGTTGTAAATATTTGGTATTGTATTATATATATGTTACTGTAAAAGCCCGGAGTGCAGTAAATTCTAAGATTTACCAACACGGATTGGTAACATTCCGAAGTGGCAACATCATTTCAAATATCAAGTTAGGTTTGTTAGGTTTCTTGTGATTTCATAGAGACAAAAATAGGAGATTGTAATTGAGGCCCGGTGCAGATAAAAAGAATGGAGTGGAATTGAGTGGAAAAAGAAATGCTATTTGCTAAAAAAGATTGTAACTAAAAATTGAAAATACAATGCCAATATCGCAGAAGACAAAAGAGCACGATAGCCAAGAATACCGCTGGCTTTATATTTTCAATTTTCTTGTTCTATTTTTAAGTTAAATTCTTCTCTTTCATCAATTAGCATTTCCTTTTCCACTCCGTCCTTATTGTCTTTGCCGCGCCTTAGTGTACTTTGGTGTTCTGTTTAATTTGTTTGTGTGACTGGTGATCCTCTTCCCTCTAATATGGCGAAGTGGGTGATGGCTGGCACATGCGTTTCACTTGTGAACGGGTGCTACTTGGGGTGACTGGTCGATCTCGGTTTTATGGACTTGCAATCATGGTTTCTTAACTACAACATCAAATTCCATAATGGTTCTGGGCGTGAACGCATGTTGCTTGCATGATAAGATGTAAGTAGATGCTCCTGTTTCATTATATTTACTTTTGGAGGGTAATAACACTTCTTATCGAACAAGATTAATTACTTGAGTATAATCATAGTAAAGTAAATAAAAGATGTAATGGTTGCAGCTCCTTACAATGTTAAATGATATATGTATAATAAAATCAGAAATATTGTTAATTATGGCGATTAAAAAGTGGGGCCGTGAGTTTTATTGCCCGTTCTTTCTCATGGTTCTACCTGTTGGTTTGCCAACTTGGCAGTAAATGTAAATGTAGAATCAGTAAAATATAAATTCTGTAACTAAATTGTAAAAAGGTATTTTTTTTCTTGAATTATTTTCTTTTACCTTCCTGTTTTGGTTTTGTATTTAGTGTTATTCGTAGGTTTCATGCCTTTTACATAATAACACAATATATTATGTATATTTGAAAAAGTGACAATTAATTAGATGAATTGAATGAATGAGTGAAATTTTATGAATTACAAATTACAAATGAAATACAAATTAATTCTATCAGAAGTATCAGAAAATAAAAACTGCGCCAGATAAATTATATAAAATCGTTGTTATTCTAAGAAACATCCTCCTACTAAACAAGTAATAACTAACTTCATTTGATAACTTTAAATGCATTTGCATTGAAAATATTTGATTTGAATATTGTTATAATCGACGTATACGTAGATGAAGATTTTTCATGAATGGCAAAAAGGATCAAGATCATTATTCCACGGAATACCGTCATAGTGCGCTTAGGTTTCGCACTGGATGGCGGTGCGCGGGGTGCCGCGGTTCTGCAAATACCTAAACTCGATCCGCCACGCGAGGCGTATACGCTTTTAATTTAGAACATCAAATAATAAAATATATGTTGCAGAGAATCATTTACGAAACGTACATAGTTTTGTTGCGTAGAATTAAACGTTTCTTAATTACAGAATAAAACTTAAATAGGATCACGTCCTGTCAGTATGTGCATAAGGTAAACATAGCATCACAAGACCAGAAAGCGCGTGCGCCGTTTTGAAAAAGTAAGATAATCCGTAATAATCACTATTTTTATTAGGTTTACATTTTAATATTTAGGGTTACGTTTAATGATCTTTATTATTACCAAGACAACTCGTCACTTATGTGATAACATAACTAATAAAGAAAAAAGTTAATATCCGTCGTCGCATTCACTGTATAAACTACTTAAACAAATTCACAAACAACTTAAACAAATTCACAAACAATTCCGAAGGCAGGGCAAGCCACACTGCGCAAAACTATAGACATAATGTTAGATTAGATTTGACCTATTTCATATATACATAATTATATCCCATACATCATTATTTTAAATCCATGTTTTCTTGGTTTTTTGAAAATTATAGTAATGACAATTTTTTTACTAAAGAATATACAATATTAAGTAAGTAACCGCAACATATTATTATCATTCGGTCTCTCTAGTGAAGTGCCGGGTTAATCGCTTTATAAAGGAATAAAAGGATTCCGCATTTTTTACAGTAGAGGGTAATCCGTTATAAAGTTTTGCACCATCTGTGGTTATCATTGCTTTGTCGTCATTTTTTCGGTGCTTAGGTATAATGAGATAGCTCGCTCGCGCAGTGTGACACAATATTTACACTTCTTATACATAATTAGTTGGTGTCTAAATAATATAAAGCAATACTTATTACGACATTAAAAAAAAATAACTGCTGTATTTTGTAAGTTTAGTAGATGTTCTTATTTTAGTACATTCGGTTCTTATGAAAGTGTGAAAGGCATTTTCAATGTCCTAAATTTAGAAAAAGTGATCTAAGCAGGACTATTGCTTTTTTTAAGAAGATGATATTTGGCACGAGCCGGACTTATCGAGGGAGGTTTTAGTGGCTCAGATGATAACGAAACGTATATACCACCCCATCAGCGTGAAATGTCTGCGTCTAAATGGTCTAACAGCTTCGAATCAGAAGATGTGACTGATTTGGATACCTGCCATGCCCCATCACCATCACTATTGCTATGGTCTTTTACTTGAAGTCGCCGAAATACTACTCGAACAACAAGTGATACAGGAAGAGTTAGAGGTTCGAGAATAACAAGATAAAGTGGAAGGGGGAAGAAACAATCCAACAACAACAGCATTTCTTTATTGAACAACGATCTTAATTATTGATCTATTTTGTAATTATGATTAGAGGAATTTGATTTTGAGAATTTAATTATAAGAAGAAGAAAGACTGTTTATTAATAAGAAACGTTATTTTGTTGTGTTACTGATTTATTCTTTTTAGTTCAATTCATAATTAAAAGTATAATTAGTACCATTGTTTTTTTGCAACTAAGAACGAAAAACCTTAATTCAGTACATCAAAAGAATACATTGGAACCGAATGTCCTATAATAATAACATTGAAAAACTGCAAATTCCAAATATTATAATTTTTTTATTATTTTATTCAATTATCTAATAGGCATAGAAATAGTTAGCAAATAATTAGCAAGAAATTCGGTAAAATCACACTTTCGGACTCAGGAGCTTAAAGCGTGAAAGCGTAACAAACAAACAATCTCACATTCACATTTATAATTTTAAGTTAGGATGTGAATGTGAATTTATTTGTTACGCTTTCAAACCTAAACTGTTTAACCAATCATCATAAAATTTTGCAAACTCATTGTTAGGGGTACAGAAAAGGATAGATGGTAACTTTCATTCAGGTAAAAGTAATGTTCCCGAGTGACAGAAATTTATTGACAAAATGTACATTAAAGCGAGCGAAAATCTAATAAAATCAAATACTAATCAAAATCTAATAGCATTTAAATATAGAAATAAAACTAATTTTAATATACCTAATTCCAATTTCTAAATAACTATAAAGCTAATTCCACCTTGTCTGAACGCTAGTGCTTAGAAAACTGTTCTTCCATTAATGAACGTCAAACTGTTGCCTGATATTTAATTTCTCCACTAACAGTGTACACAATTACGCTACGAAGTCTTTCAATTTAGGACCTATCTATCAGCGTTCTAATAAAGCGAAACTAGTTCTTTACTAACAAATGTATTGATTATTTATTGTTAATTTCTTTTAGTTGGAAATAGGGCTCAGCTATCTTAATATAAATCTCTTTTGTTCTGACAAAAAATACAATAGCCCTTTACCTGGTTTTATAACGACTTGACTTATACTTTCTCACTTTGAAGGTTTAAATAATAATAAGCTAGGAGAATACGGACGTTCGGTCAAACCTTACAAATTTGGGAGATCTTTTTTATAATAATTACGATGGACAATAATGCTTCTGAATTCTGAATGCTTCTTGCCATCAAAATGTACTTGAAAATTAATTTAGATTTCAATTGTATTTATTTGTGATAATATCACAAATACACTTATGATGATATATTATATCATCATAAGTAGAAAATAAGACAACGTATAAAATATACATAGGTATGTGTAATACCTATGAAAGCAAAGCTTTTTCATATAATATCTTACTTGATACTTATACCGTTTAATTTTGGTGCCACCTATAGGCACTTCTGTAATAAACATAAAAATATTTTGTATTATTTCCAATAAGTTTATGCAAATTATTAATGATAAACATATATTCGGAATTTCAAACAAATAGCATCAGTGGTTGCTAGAATAATAATTACCAGCAGTGACAGACGGATTAAAAATCAAGGGTGCCGTTTTACCATTTATATACGGCACATTAAAATGTATAAACTATAAAACTGCTGCCAAACCTTCATAATAATGTACAGAAACAGCATGTCACACATAGTTCAACAACCAAGGTCTCAATGTGAACGAGAGCAGGCCGAAACTAATGCAGTTTACTGGGCACCGTTCCAAAGCTGAGCTATATCTAAAAACTACAAAATATCCGATCCCTAACGCTCCAGTAATCACCAGTTCGATACAGATCAAATAGGATTAAAGAAAAACGAAAATGCATACATATTTTCCATTATTGACGTTTACAGTATTGGTTGCAGAGTTTAAATCTAAACGGCCGCACAAAGATTGATCTATTCTGTTTTAGATCGCAATTGAAGATAAATGGTGCTATTTGAACTAACAGTCTTCGCAAATAGTAATAAAACTAAAACAAGTACAGAAAATATAAAAATAAACTCGCTGCGTGTAACTAGCTTTTATTTTTGCTCTGGAAATAGCAACGGAATAGTAGATAACATGCAAATATAAATTTGAAAAGTATCTACGGTCTTCTCTAAAAATAGAATTAGTTGGTTTGGACAAAAACCGATTTTGTTAATACTTATAAAGTTGGTGGCAAAAATATGTATATTGTATTTTATTCATTACTTTTCCATCGTTTTTCTTTAACTATCTTATGACACTGTTAGAGTCAATCCGACACAATTACTATCACCTTATTTCGCCGCAGAGTGGCTTCGCGGCCTCAACGGCAAAACCGTTGGAAACATGAAGCTCAGAGTGGTCAGCGCCAAGGAGCTTCCAAGGCCAATAAAGATGGCCTGGAAGACCAGGAATCTAGTGCCTAGATCCCTCCAGGGTGCTGACCATGCTGCAGCGCCTCAATCCCTCTCTGAGGACCTGCGAGTGGAAGGTGCTGGGCACGCAGGTTGAAGAGACGCACACCAGGCGCATCGTCCTGGTGGACAGAGTGTCGGCTGCGGTGATCAAGGCAGGCGGCTTCTGTCTCCATGCTGGCATGGACAAAAGCACGTTCAAAATCCTTGAGGACTTGAACGTGCAGAAGGTGTCAGCGGATGCCGGCGTGGGGGAGGGGGCCCCAGCTGCGACACAAGAGCCACAGGTGGGGGACGGGGAGGAGCCCGTGAACCCAGTGGTGCATGAACCAGATACGGCTCTCTACTCATCGTCGCCATGCACGTCTCCGAAGACCGACGACATAATCGGACACATTGACTGTCTTGATTTGTCGTCGCCGGAGGCTGCGGAGGCGCTGATGGAGGAAGGGAGTGAGGGAGAGCGGCCAGTAGTGCCTGCCACAATTGACGACACCATGTAGGCAGACCAAATGGCGGGACTAAGGTGCGTACAGATAAACCTTCATCACTGCATCGGGGCGATGGCCGTTTTGGCTCGCCACCTGCGGATGAAGGAATATGATATTGCCCTGATCCAGGAACCTTATGTTAAAGAGGGAAGGATTAGAGGTTTGGGTGGGACGGGAGGTGTTATTTTTCACAACTGTTCCACTAATGATATAAGGACATGTGTGTATGTCAGAAATGGCATAAATGCAATGCCTTTATACAATTTCTGTTCTAGGGATCTTACGACAGTTAAGATCGATGTGCGAGGGAGCGGAGGGCGGGATACTGTAATCCTGACCTCTGCATACCTCGACTATACGGACAAGGAAACTGTATCTAGACAGATAAAGGACCTTGTTGAATATGGCAGCCGGGAGAACCTGGACATGATCCTGGGGTGCGATGCCAACGCACACCACACAGTCTGGGGGAGCACGGATGTGAATGTAAGAGGGGAGAAGCTACTGGAATATGTGGTAAGTACCTCTTTACAAATTCTAAATAAGGGAAACAGGCCAACGTTCGTTAACTGTAGGCGAGCGGAGGTAATTGACATCACGTTAGCTACCAACAGGGCTAGCACTAAGATTGTCGAGTGGCATGTGTCTGACGAGATAACCTTGTCAGATCATAATTACATATGCTTTAAGTACAGGACGCTGGTTCCAGCTCCTACAGCACGTAGAAGGAATCCTAGGAACATTGACTGGAACTCCTTTAGGAGTGACCTCAGAATAGATCTGGAGGATTCTAAGGGTAAGCTTAATTCTATACTAGATATAGAGTTTACAGCCGACAAATTGGTCCAGACAGTGAATACGGCCTGGACTAGTAACTGTCCTGAAAAGGAACTTAGGCCCAAGAGGGTACCGTGGTGGACGCCAGAGTTGGTCAAGCTGAGGTCAGAAGCCAGGCGAGCGTTCAACAATGCTAGGACCAGCAGGGACTATAGTGGTTACGCTCGCTGCTTGACCAACTACAACAAAGCTGTGCGAAAAGCCAAACGGAAGGCTTGGAGAGCCCACTGTGAAAACATTAGTACTATTCCTGAAGGAATGAGACTCTCCAAAGCAATCTCGACTGTCAGAGCACACCCATTGACATCCATTAAAGATAACAATGGGCAGCGAACCGGGTCTGGTAAGGAGACACTAGCAATTATGCTAAACACACACTTTCCAGACTGTAAGATAATAGAAAAGGAGCAGGAGGACCCGATCAGCCTGGTTGAACTAAGCTACCGTACAACCAAAGCAGATTGGGACACTGCAAGGAAGGTAGTGGATGAAGGGAAGATCGGATGGGCTTTAAATGGTTTTCAACCATTCAAGTCACCTGGTCCAGACATGGTTTACCCCATTATCCTACAACAGGGAGCTGCACTCTTGGTTCCGCATTTGTGCAGACTATACAGAGCCTGCATAGCTTTTGGATATATTCCAAAGATATGGAGGCGAGTTAAAGTCATCTACATACCGAAACCGGGCAAAGCTGACTACGAGGAAGCCAAGGCATACCGACCTATCAGTCTTGAGTCGTTCTTCCTGAAAGCCCTGGAGAAGTTAGTAGATAGACATGTCAGGGAGGGAGCATTAGGGAAATTCCCCCTCCACGGGCTACAATGTGCTTACCAGTCGGGCAAATCCACCGAGACGGCACTGCATTTTGTGGTAAACAAGGCAGAACATGCATTAGATAACCGGGAATTATGCATTGCTGCATTCCTGGATATTGAGGGAGCTTTCGATCGGACCACCTTTGATGCCATTAGTGTGGCATCGGCAAATCACGGCATAGAACCAACCATTTGCAAGTGCATCGATTGTATGCTCAGGGGAAGAATTATTAGGTCTGAGTTTTTAGGGGATGAAATGATTGCAACGACCACCAAAGGCTGCCCTCAGGGTGGAGTACTCTCACCACTCTTATGGTGCTTGGTGGTTAATTCACTCTTAGAACAACTCAACAAAGGTCCGTACTTAACGGTCGGATATGCGGATGACTTGGTGATACTCGTTAATGGAAAATTTCCGAGCACAGTATCCAGTCTCATGCAGAGGGCCCTGACTATGGTAGAAAAATGGTGCAGTAGCAACCATTTATCGATTAACCCAGGGAAAACTACTGTTGTGCCGTTTACTAGGAAGAGGGATCTGACAGGGTTCGAAACTCTATCCATGTATGGTACACAGCTAAAATGGTCCACGGAGGTGAAGTATCTAGGCATGACCCTGGATAGCACGCTAACGTGGAAACCTCATGTAGACAAAGCCATAGTGAAGGCCCAGCGGGCCTTCGGCATGATTCGTTCTACTTATGGGAAGACCTGGGGCCTGAAGCCCAAGGTCATCAAGTGGCTATACACGATAATGATAAGACCCATACTCACATATGGAAGCATTGTCTGGTGGCCAAGAACTAGCAACATGCAGGAAAGCGCTGTCTAAGGTGCAGCGATTGGCCTGCATGGCTATAACAGGGGCGTTCCCGTCTACGCCAACGGCTGCGTTAGAGATCCTGCTGGACCTAACGCCGCTACACATTGTTGTGGAGTTGGAGGCGTTGAAGGCGCTACATAGACTGTCCAATCTGTGTACAATCTCCTAACAAGGGTTGTCTCATCTGGTACACCGATGGTTCCAAAATGGAATCAGGATCAGGCGCTGGTATTTATGCCAACGACTGTAAGGTGAGCCAAAGCATGGGCAAATATACAACGGTCTTCCAGGCGGAAACCTATGCTATAATTGCCTGCGCGCAGGAGAATATCAACAAAAATGTCACTGAAAAGACTGTTTATATTCTCAGTGACAGTCAAGCTGCTCTTAAGGCTCTGAACTCCTGTAGGGTGGATTCCGGACTAGTCCTGAACTGTGTTAAAGCCCTTAACAAACTTGGCAGGAAAAACACAGTCAGGCTTGTGTGGGTTCCGGGGCATGCAGGTGTGCAGGGTAATGAGGAGGCTGACGAATTGGCCAGGAAGGGCTCGGAGCAACTATTTGTTGGCCCCGAGCCATTTGTAGGACTCTCTGAGAGTACCGTCAAGGCAGCTATGAATGCACATGGCAATGATAAACACAGGCGGGAGTGGATGGCCCTTAGGGGTCTGGAACACTCCAAGAAATTCATTGCAAACAGAGCCACGGGCTTCACCCGGAAGTTCTGCGGGTACAACAAGGGCCAAATACGCCTGCTCACAGGAGCGTTTACTGGTCACTTTGGCACCAATTACTTCCTGTGCAGATTGAGTTTGACAAACAATTTGATCTGCAGAGCCTGTGGTGAGCGGGACGAGTCCATATTACACCTACTGTGTGAATGTGACGCGTTGGCTGGACTAAGGATGGGTCTGATGGGGTTGGCATATCCGAGCCCTGAGGACTTCAGGCTTCTCCCTCTGAAGTGTACGCTGCGATTGATGCAGTACATTCATAGGGAGATAGCTAAGGTATAGATCTCGGGGCCGACACAAAAGATCCCACTGGGTCGAGGTGTCGCCGGTCTGCACTGACTGGCCCCCGTAACAAGATAAGATAAGATCACCTTATTTATCCATATATTAATACGTGAAGCATAAACTTTATACCACTTTTTACGAAAATTGCGCGGATGGAGGAGTATGATATTTAGCACAGTTAAAGTTTATATGAAGAAGGAGTGGCGAATCCTAAGATTGATATAAAATGTGCATTAGAAATACATTAAATTAATGAAAAAACACTACACGCACACAACCATGCATTTAACACACGCAGTCGAATCGCGTTCGTAGTATTTCGGCATTGTTCGGCTGATGTAGTACTATTCTTCGTAACTATGGTTACATATATCAATATATAATTACATATATCAGCAATATCTTACATGCAACCTTTGAGTGTATTGGAAAATATATTATAATATAAATATAATATAATGTATTCTATTTATATTGTAATATATTTACGTATTCATATGTAATCAAGAAAAAAAACAAAGTAGCAGGCTTAGTAATATCGTCAATGAAAGAGTACTTATAGTTAAGTAAATAATAATTTGTTTGAAAAAGATAAATACTTAAATCCATTATGGTCGTATTTCGACCGCTAGTTTAATTTAAATGTTAGCATTTGTGTAGCAGTTTCTATAATACCAAATGCGTATGAATATTGATACATTCGTAATCCTTTCGTGTCTATATAAGATTAGATAAAATAACAAATGCGACTTGTACATGACTCGAGATTGCATTTGACTTGTTATTGATGTTGTTGTTTAAAATACGCAAGCTAAGGCAATTGCCCAAGTCATTCACATCGAGTCGACAACCGATACGAGTCACTCGTGCAAGTAACCCCTATGTCCAGTATCGGCCGCGCCAACTACATGCAAGCAAGTAGTTATAATTTGAAATAAACGGTAAAAAATAATAAAATAATGTGTTAGATTAAAATTATAAAAGCTAATGTGCTTGTTGGTTCTATTGTATATGTTTGACTGCATGGATAACGTACTGGTTAAGGCGGTCACCTCGCCACTGCCACTGCGCCGAGCGTTGTGAATTCGATGGGTGGGTACAAGGGACAAACGTTTGTGAACTTCTGGTTGTTCTTTGTATTCGTTCATTGAATGTTTCTAAAGTTCCCCACAACACAGGGATCTCTGAAAGTGGAGGAATTGTCTTTCAACAAAAATTGTCAAAATAAATTAACGAAACGACGCGAATTTTATTATGGTCGAGGGAATATTGTAGAGTTTAACATTTATCAAACGTTAAAGCTTTCATTTATCAAACGTTAAAACTTTTGTATCTCCAACACTTACTTAGTCCAAATTATGATAATATACGAGTTATTAATTTAGAATAAGTGCACAGAAAGTTACAGCCATTCCTTTGGTATAAGCACATACTAATAAAACAGTCACTTTGTATCTCACTAAAGCTTGGATGATTCTTTCCTCAAATATTTTAGATTTTCGATTCAGATTTTTTTTTTATTTTAGATTCAGAGTACTAATCCAGAGCTACATTCATTGACGATTATAAGGGACAGCTAGGTAGGCCATAATCATGCAATAAAGTTCCAGGTTGGTTCCCACTCCTGGTTGTTAGGTTTCATATAAAAAGAACTAGGCTTGAATGTAAACAATCTATATTCAGAAGGTTGTCCGGGTCTGTAGGATACCAATAATACATCACAAAAATACAACATCGCATAATCCCAAAATACACACGGTTTCTTTATATTAATCACTAGCTGTTGCCCGCGACTTCGTCCGCGTAGACTTTAATTTATTACCCAATACCTACTTTTAAATTGTTATCTAATTTTAATATATAAAACTACAACTAAAGAAATTAATAAGTCTAACTACACCTATATAGGTGTAGTTAGCTATATATATAGCTAATACTTAAAAACTACCTACTAATATTTAGAAACTACCTACTATATCTAAAGAATTATATCTTTTGAATGAAATGTTCGATTTTAATAATTTAAAAAGTATTTTACGGGTACTGAAACGGTTTTTAATAAAATATCATTTAATGGGATAGAATTAATACAGAGGTATGAATAATATGGTTCGATTATTGTCGGCAGTTTTATCAACATTTAAAATGTAAAAAAGTAGTTATAGTAGCATAACTACAGTAGTTGGACATATGGTATTGCGGACTTTTTTGTAGATATTGATACGTTCTATAACACTGTAGAACAATTTTTTGTTCTATCATCAATAGTTTCCGCAGCGCACGTGATGATCAGATTATTTATGACAAATTTTTTCACACCTTGGGTTATATTATTGCATTTTTATTAAGGAACCCTATTTTTTTTTGAAAATGTCGTATAGCCTATGTCACTCAGTGAAGATGCAGCTTTACAATGGTAAAAGAATTTTTGAAATCGATCCAAAAGTTTTTGTGTGAAAACATTACAAACATACATACAAAAACACAAATGTTCCCTCTTTATAATATTAGTTTAGATTATACAGACAGCGACGTAAGACGATAAAAATCACCAAGATTACGCAAGCGCTCTATAATACACAATAATGGTAAAACCCCATATTTGGCTGTAGTAAAAATTAAATGTGTAATATTTATATCATAACTAATTACTAAAGAACTATAATTAATAAATTTCATTAATAAAATACTGTTACTTTGTTCAATGTTCAGCTACTTTTGTCGTTGACTGTACGTAGTGACTCTAAACTTTTAATATTAAAACATTACGTGCTGCGATTTTCCTTGAAAGTAGCGCTCACTACGAACTAAATTAAAGAAGAGTATGTTTCACACTGTTCACTTAGTTACCTTTAATTAACATCTATATAGGTAACCTAATTGTCTGTAACTCCCAACGTCAACTGTCATAAATGTTAATAAAACAACGTAAATAAGTATTTAGACAATTTAATAATAGTCTCTGTTTTATTAAGATACAACTGAGTGAAAATGAACTTGTTAACAATAATCCTTGACTTTGAATAAGACTTTAGGCCCTGTTCCACTTTACAAAAAACGACCCCTTTTACTTGGCTATTTTTGACGCATATTATATAAAATCAAAATTTAACCAACCATAGACTCGTTTATTGAACATAGAAGAGCTTTAAAAATCAACGAATTTCATCAACGAATTGTATGTTGTCAAAAGTCCGACATTTTTATAAACAAGAAATCTACGGACATAAATTACGCTAACCTGGGTACTATTTCCATAACCCGATTAACCAGTGTTCTTTAAAGTACACGAAATTAAAACTAACAAACTAAAAGTGGAATCGACCACCAAGAAAACATTTTGCAATATGTACAGGCTGATTGGTAAAAGACTGAACATATTGAAGGAGGGTAGTCAGTACTCGATTCTGAAACCGAATATCTAAAAAAATAGGTACTTACTTACGTAAGTAGGTACCTACCTAATTATCCAATAAAAACTTAATATGCGGACACTCTTGCGCATATACCAAAGCTAAACAAAACCGCCTCCGCCCTCCGCTACCTCACTCTCCCGAATTTGCAGCGCCCGTCCTTTTCTTATCAAAGGTCATTAGCCTCGATAGCAGCTGTGTGCGACGCGCACAGTGTCCACATTTTATGGATATTTCATACAAATTTTCATAAAGGTTTTCTTTGCAGGATACACAGATTTTATTTTTTTATACTTTACCTCTGGCCATAAATTATCATGTCCTTAAGTATGTACAATATTTAACCAGTCATACTGTGTAAGCACACGGTATAAGGCATGATCCCAAAAAGTATTGAACCTACCTCTTCAGTCGTAAACATTTTTCTTACATGGTCCTGTTTAAGTACACTTCTAAAAGAATTTCTTTACTTTTCTACTTAAAAAACTCAATTTGGATTGGAGAAATATGAAAGGGATCAACATCAATTGTAAGAATGGAAAAGTTTTTTTTTATGTAGCGACAGACATTTCGAACGATATAAATTCATGTATTTACATACCAATGGGTACGAGGCGGAGATACCCAATTTGGGATCGAAAAAATATCCCAATATCGTCCCAGTTGCGAAGTTCTTTTTGTTAAAAATATCCATTCTTAGTCTAATATCACTGCAGAGATAGTGAAGCCGATCGAGTGCAACTCTATATTGACTATAAGAAAGGATTCGGCGCGACTTTATTATGATTGTATCTGCGTTTAGAATGATGTTCGTATGGCATTGAACCAAATTCATTGATCTTATGGTTATTTTATTCTAGAATAAAATACATTATAGTTAAATCTAAATAGATTTATTTATCTAAATTGTTAATCAACGCTTGCGAACGTTAGAGTTATACTTTTAATCTAATGAGTAGTAGCGGCACACCGGCCGCCAGACACAATACGTTTTTAATTATGTCTGGCATTCTAAACATTGTCAAGAGAATGTGATTTAACATTAACATTTGCCTATACACTATGACGGTCTTGGTAGCGCAGTGGTAGTGAATGGTACTGCTGTACATGAAGTCTCAAATACAATGCCCGGCTCGAACACGCTGCTAATGAATTTTTGTGACAATAAATTTTGATTAGCAGCATGAAGTCTAAAACTGTATGCCATAGACGGCAATGGGCGCGGTCCTTACGTGAGTTCTGTAAGCATAGCTGGTGAAGTGTGGATGCAATTCACAGGTGTAAGACTATGTGTATATATGTCTTATTGTATTGCATGTTTGACCTATAATAATTATAGCAAAGTCACAAAAACATTTAATTACAAAAGGTATGGCTAATGGAGTGACTGTAAAAGTGAACTTTCAGATGCGAACCCTGACTCACCTATTATTGTTTCAAGTAATATGTATATTAAAGTTAATTATCACTTACTTTAATGATGCAGGAAAACACCGCGAGGATACCTTTGCGTCAGAGTATTCGCCATAATGTTTGCGAATGTATGTATGTAAAGTAATGCGCAGTAATGGATTTAAGCTCTCTTATTCCAAGACGAGGGCCTTGCTTTAACTTGTGAGATAGTTTTATAAGCAACGTAGATACAGTTGAGTAATGTAGAATTAAATGCAACTACTAGTACTATAATCACTTTTATACATTCGCCTTGCATGATTTATGTAATAGGCAAAGGAATTGTCTCGAACATGCTAGATTTTTACAGGCAGCTGATTTTATAAAGGTATATAATTATATATAAATCTAGGAATTATATAGTCTTCGTTACTTTACAGTGACATTGCAAACAAACCTGCATACCGGATAGTTCGCTATAAGATTATCGTAAGTATCGGAAATCTATTGTCGTGCTATTGGGTAAGATATATTAATATCAAAATTCACAAGGCTGATGATTATTATTATTTGATATATGTGTATAGAAATCTAAACGATACCAGTCAATAAATCGCGATTGACAGTCAATATACATCAAAATAACTTTCTTGTCAAACTTCTACAAAGTCGAAGTACTCTCATTATTTCCAATTTTATGGTTATTTGCCACGGAAACTCTTTTTAGAATAACATGATATATAGCGTTCGTTTATAACAGTCTAACTTCTTAATTTGCCTATCGTATATTTATTTGGTGACAAATGATGGAATATTTTAAATGTTAATACGAAAAAGTGCTTTCAAATATGTTTATTTTGTTTATTTATATGTAGGAGTAACTGTGTGACGATTTATAAGCTCGGTGGCAGTAGTAAAGAATGCGATTGCTGTGCGAGAGTTATCAGATACTTATTCGCAACTTCTCATATCTCTTATGGAAAGGAAAATTAAGCATGCAATTATCAAAGCATAACAGAAGCATCCCAAATTCTAAATCATATTCTGTAGCCAAAAGAATCTCGGCTAGCTGAAGAAATGCATCCCAAGCTTATTCAAGTTTATTTTGAGCTGTGAGCAGCTAAGTACGTGTAAGCTGTAATATCAGTACTCCAGCTCACACATATTTATTACTAGATTTTAACCGCGGCTTCACTCACGTTAGTCTAGATTTTGTTAATAAATCCTTTGGGAACAGTACTTTTACCTGTACCCCTGATGACATGTATGGGAAATTTCATGATGATCGCTAGAGAGGCGTGAATGCGTAATAAGCAAATAAAGAAATAAACAAACACACATTCAGATGAATTATAATATTAGTTAGGATTTCTAAACCTAAACCTATCCGAAAATAATTATTGTTATGAAATTTAAAAAAGTAAGGAATATTATCTTACTGCTTCAATAACCGATCTTTGGATAGATCCAACATGATAAACAAAAATCTTTTCTACCGCCAAAAAATTTTTTTGTATAATTTGCCCGCAATGCAATGATGTTCAAACTTTATGCTGATTATATTAGAGTTATTTTATCTTGCGATGAAAATATTTTTTATTCTTATCATAGAGTAAGTGCTAAACGAAAAAACCATGCACCGTAGAAGTATAATGTATTAATGAGGTTTATGTTTATCGTAAATAATTTGATCATATTTTGTATCGTAAGGTGTCTACTATTCTTCTCCCTAGCCTTTTTATTCCCAAGTCACTTAGGGTCGGCTTTTCTAGTCTAACCGGATTTGACTGGATATCAGTTTTTACACGGAGCGGCTGGCACCTGACCTCCGCAACCCGAAGGCTAACGATAGCCCGAAGGCTAAGGCTAGACCAGTGTCAGGATATTAGAGAGTACTGACTTTCCCAATAACGACTGCCATAGATGGTCATGGCAGCCGGGACCGACGGCTTAACGTGCTCTCCGGGGCACGGAGCAGGCAATAATTGTCAATCAATACGCACGTAATTTCGAAAAGTCATATAACTTCCTAAAGTCAGTGGTGCGCGACGTGGGTTCGTACCCGAGACCCTCTGCATTGCAGACTGTTGGTCTCCTCACTGAGCTATCGCTACTACTATTATACTTTAAAAATTGCTTAGTTACAAATGGTTTCCGACAACCTAATTAATGACATCAAAATCAAACTTATGTCAAGTGATTTGATTGGCTGTTGCCCTAACTGTTATGACTCCCTGCGGTCTCCGCAAGAGTGTCCTGCACTGAGCGGTTCGGGGGTCCGCCCACACCGGTGCGCTGTAAAAGGCCATTGACCGTGTATTCTTTTATGTTATTAGCCTTACCTAATCTAGAAATCTGGAATATTATAACAACCCAACATTAAATATAATAACTTTGTGCCAGCTTTCTGATATACTACACGGAAACCCACAGCGACTTTTTCAAATTCTAAGATCACTATTCTCGTTTTTCTTAGACGTCAAGAGAGGACATTTTATACACACTCTTACTCCATTTTTAACTCACATTTCTATTACTACATAGTTTCAAATGAAATAACAAACACTAGTCATATAACTTGTGTATATTGTCCTTGTTCTTGTTATTCGAATCAAATAAAGTTCAATTAGGAAACGCATGCATATAAACCAGAATGGTCAAATTCTCAGTAACGAGGTTATCTATTCTGTTTGTTGTTGCCGCCAAAAGACAGAGCGTTGTGCACAGACCATTGAAGCTCAATAGACATGACAGTAATATAGTTTTCTTGATGAATAATCGGACTATGTTGTTTCTACGAGTGGTTACAGGGTGTAAGATGCTAAATGATAATTTAAGAAGCTACGGGAGAGTTGTATAATTATGGAATAAAAGTTTTAACATAGAAATATGTACGGAAAAAGCTCAGCGGTAGTGAATACAAATGCTATTAGGCTTTTCTGTCAATAAATTATCTGTAGCACTTCAGAATCTAGAACTGTGCCCGGTATACAACACATATATACGATACAATAGGCTAGTCCCGTGGGATCTTAAATAACTGGCGAATAGTACGTGTACACCTATAGCTACTTTTATGGCGATAAAGGCGTTTTCTTAAACTATGTTTGTATGTATACAAATAACTTTATCGAAAGACATTAGCTGGTTTTAATACCAAATAAATGTAAGTACCAAATAAATAGCATCCGTCTGTTGATTTAAAATGGCATTAATACAATTTCGATTAATTAAATATTTAATTTGACGTATTGTTTTGTAATTGATTTTTGTTTGCTGTTATTCCTATACCGTTGCCCAGCTCTGCACAAGTTGGCATTGTTTTATTTATTAAGTATTTAGGTCACCCATAAATAGTTATTACTTATTTTATTATTCAAATCTTTAAATGCTACTACAACAACAGCACTCTGCGTAAATCGTAAAGTGCACAAGTTGCGCTAATGGTTGGCAAAAAGTGCAGACCTTTTACTCCGTATCTATTTGAATTAATGGTCTATAGCACCGCGTCGTAAATAACAACGAAAGAGCGTATTTGCCATAAATAATAACATAAACAAAGTAAATCCTCGATGCAATGATATATTGTAATGTTATTGGGGATAAACTACAATAATACAGATTAAAAGCATTAAAAAGGTTAGTCTTTCATTTGCGTTAATATAAGCTTTCAAATATATTAGAGAGCTATTTATTTAGCTCATTTTATGAAATAAAATATTAAACTAGTGTCTCAATAAATAACAACTCTATAACAGTTATCCGAAGCACTAACGTGTCGATATAGTTAAAAAAATTATGAAAATATATGTTAAGTTCGTTATGTTATATTATAAGTTTATAACACAGTCATGCTACCAAATTAGTTGCAACAGCAAAATCATCTAAAATGCAAACATAATTATTCCTCTTTTTAATAGTGCATCACGACATATCTTTAGGAGTAACATGGCGATAACTTCTCAGTATTAGGAACGACGCAAAAAGATGACGTTGGCAACATGCACGAACTACTCGCGTGGACTATATGCTTGGATAGCTCGCGCTCAAATCGCTCGTTTACACTGTAAACCGCATCATAAGCAAGTGTCCCACGTATGTTACACGGATCGTATATACCAGTGCGTGCTATAAAGTCCAGCCACAAATAGGTTGGTCCTCGCGCAGGCGTCACAAGATGTAATTCTAATCAAATAAAATAATTCATAAAAGTTACGAGAGAATAATGTAATTACGTAATTAATTTAAATACATAAAATCAGCCAGCATCCAAGCACAATTCTCGATATAGTAATCTGATAGGTTTATTGAAATTGATAAATAAAACACAAACAACGTAGTCAAATATAAAGACTTGGTTATATTAATAAAATTATACACTTTATTTAATAAACACGAGTTAATACAGTCTGCTGAGAGCAGTCGTCAGCTGAGAACAAAGGAATGACTTAATTCTAAGTTACATGAGTTTAAATATGGTGTGACACGTTACATGTGTGCTGTCTGTGTGGGACCTTACAGAGCTGCTTAGTTACAGAAACGAAATGCTACAAGTAATTAGATTAATGTATTTGGTCAACATTAAGTTTATGGTAATTCGTTATTTTATGAGTTACACAGAACAACGATCAAGTTCGGTTGCTAAGGCTGGTGGCGTGATGCGTTCTTAGTTTACTAACATGGTACGATGTGTGGTCTGGGAACGCATAACTACGTAATATTCTTTGTATTACTGGCTGATTATAAGTATAAAAAGAGTATTAATTTTATTTCTCAGCAACATCTGTACTGTTTCGTTCCTTGGTAAATAAATAAATTCGAATTTCGAAAACTTCATTGTATTTAAATATTTATGCAATCAACCATCTTGGGGCGTGGTGCTTAAAAATATTTCCAAACATCTGCCGGCCAGCATTTTTTATTAAGTTAATTTGCAAATTACATTCTTTTGACGAGTTGAAAATTGCAACGGTTGAGTTTAGCGTGCTTTTTTTGATGAAAAATGTTCATAAATTCGTTGTGAATTATTTGTTTAGTGATTATAGCACTACGTTACTATTTAAGGAAGTGTCGTATATATCATATCATTGAATCTTGTCTGTTTGTTTATATGTTAAAAGTGATATTATAATTATAAAGAAATACCTTATGCCTTACATAAAAATGGCGCATCGGTAATGACGACCACACAATGCAAGTTCATATTATATGATGTAAAAGACAATATATTAAGCCCCTAAATATGATTAAGAATAAAATATATAGTCTCCCATGAGGAAGACTATATACATATTTGTATATACCTAACGAGATTGAAATTAAACAAACTTTATAAGGCTTTTATCACGTTTTTTATTTTTTATAAAACACTATTATTACATAATTTGAAACTTTAAACTACTATTGTTAAATACTTTTACTAGTTACTGTTTACTTCAATTTAAGCTATTTAAATTATACAACTATTTAGATTTAATTTTACACTTTTCCCGACGTTTCGGTTGCTTATCAGCAGCCATAGTCAAGGGGAGTATAAAGTTTTTTTAATTTAAATATATAACATTCGCGTAAATGCAATTAAAATAATAATAATAATAATATTCTACCACATACACACAACACCGTCTAGCCCAAACTAAGCAGAGCTTGTACTATGGGTACTAGACAATGGATAAACATATATATATATATATACTTCTTTTTTGTAAATACATACATATTATATATAAAATCTATTCGTCAATATGAGACAGTAGAATCGGTACCTGTATAATTGTGACGTCATCGCTGCGTATTGCATCGTTACCGCTTCTATGTCCATCGAGCTAGCCAACGTCGGACGCGTTCGACACGGATAAATGAACACTGCTACTTGAAAAAAGAAACATTAACAAGAGCTATGTGGTGTCAAAGATATTGTTGTATAAAAGGGAGACACACATTTGAAGTTTCAAAGCGGTCAGACAATATAAAACAGAAGAATCTGCACCTGTATAATTGTGACGTTATCGCTACGTATTGTATCGTTACTGCTAGTATGTCCATCGATTTGGCCAACGTTAGACGTTTTATGACACGAACAAATGATCGCTGTTACTTGGACAAAAGAAACATTAACAAGAGTTATGTGGTGTCAACGATTTAGTTGTATAGAAGGGAGACACATATTTGAAGTTTCAGAGCCCTCAGTCAATACGAAACAGAAGAATCGGCACCTGTATAATTTTGACGTCATCGCTACGTATTGTATCGTTACTGCTAATATGTCCATTGACTTGGCCAACACCGGACGCGTTCGACACGAACAAATGAACGCTGCTACTTAGATAGAAGAAACATTAACCAGAGCTATGTGGTGTCAACGATATTGCTGTATAGAAGGGATACACACATTTGAAGTTTCAGAGCCGTCAGTCAATACGAAACAGAAGAATCGGCACCTGTATAATTGTGACGTCATCGCTACGTATTGTATCTTTACTGCTAGTATGTCCATTGACTTGGCTAACATCGGACGCGTTCGACACGAACAAATGAACGCTGCTACTTAGACACAAGAAACATTAACCAGAGCTATGTGGTGTCAACGATATTGTTGTAAAAAGGGGGATACACATTTGAAGTTTCAGTGCAGTCACCATAACTATCATAACTGTATTTTGCTCTAATGTACTGCATTAGGCTGACTGCGTCGCGTCGTTGGTCGTGGCATACAGTTCAATATATTCAGTCAATTGCACTGACTTCTAATATTAATACGCTGTACCGGCTATCCCGTGACAGTTGACAACATGGCAGTTATTTGTTGGTTCCAATTATTGCTGCCTTGCATTGAGCGTACAATATACCTACAACTTTTTTGGTTTAAACAAAATGTCGAAACTCAAATCGACATATCTTTTTGGTAGCGAGTCCTACGTATAAGCTCTATAGAAGTTAGTGGGTAGATGCTTATGTTTAATTATTTACGTTGTAATACACTGATGATACTGGTAGTAACCACAAATTTGGTTAAAAAATAAGGTGAATTATTTTTTTGTCTTTAGTAAAGAGTGGAGCCTTAGTTATTAAATAATCAAATAGCAAGGACGTCACAGCTATGTATGCGCGACCTTTTTTGTCATTTGACAATTACCCATTCTACCAGATATAAACTGCTTATAACTTATTTATATTCTATATATTATAACTTTTTGATAAAATATTAAAAACAATGAGTCAAATATCTCATATTCGATTCTCAATTGTTATATTAGGATTTCTTGATTGGGTAATTCTCAATAGCACCATGAAGTTCGCAAATGTAATTATTCGATTTTGCTATGTTAATCCTTCAATTTAACTGGTCTTTGTCCCTTTTATTGAGTTACGATTTTCACGCTAGGTATGTGTAATAATAACGTACAAATTGTTGCAAAAGATCAATTGAGCAAATGCGTATTACATTTTAAATGCAAATGCAACAGCACATTCCCTAGCAACTACACTGCAAAGATACTGTATACCGTTCACACAACACATTTGCATAGTTTTATACTAGACTAGATGTCTCCCGCGGTTTAACTCACGTCTATACTTTCTGTGTCGCTCCCGTGGCTGTCAGCGTGATGTTAATAGTCTATGTTACGTCTGGATAAAGTACCTTTCTAAAAGTCAAAGGTTTATAAATCAGCCTGATTGTTTCCGAGTTTATTCATTACAAACAAAAATAAGGAATCTTTACTCTTTATAATATTAGTATAGGTATAGATGATATCTAGTGTAGATAATTACATATTCTAACGCCTTTATCCCCGAAGAGGTAGACAGGGAGGATTATACCCACATTTCATCTAGTATGTTATTAGGTCTCACGTAATCTTCCCTTTCGTATCTATCTGACAGAACTCTAGACTCCGAGCTACTACTAACTACTACCCAATAACACATTGCCCGATCCGCGGATTTAATCCGAGACCTCATTCACAGTTATCACTACCGCTGTGCCATCGAGACAGATTATCATATAATTTATAGTTGAAGCAAAAACAACCAACTATACTACTAACAGTATATCCAATCACAATTTAGCTAAGTGCGTAACAGCAACCGCCAAGATGGATGCCCCTACAGAAAGATAAATGATAAACAAAACTTAATTTATATAAAGAGAAACTGCTAAATAGATAAGAAAGTATAACAATGGATATCTTTAGCGGACGCAACACTAACAACTGCGTCTGCAAACGGTAAACACGCCATCTTGCCGTGTTTTCTTTTTAATCTTGGAAGTCGAACGAAAGAAAATCGGAACGTCCATTAATCAGATGTCAACACATATGTTCCCGTATTGAATGAGGCCTTCTTTGAACTTACGTAAACCAGCCGAATAGATAGTCCCAAAGTGAAATGTGTCACTTTGGCCCGATAACGATTCTATCAATTGGAAGCGCGAGTCGACTAGGCGGATGGTGTACTGGTACAATGCGGAGTGTTCTGGATTTGAATACCACACGGGACAAAAATTGTGTCTCCATATCTACAAATGGTTGTACAGAGTCGGAGTACGAAGTTATGGCATGAATTATTTTTCATTAAGTTCACTAGCAATTTGGATTACAAGTAACTAATATTCTTATTAACCTCTCCAGCTAAGCTCATATGCTTGTGTTAAGAGTGGGTTGACATCAATATTCAATGTTTGGAAATCGAAGCCACGACCAATCATAAGTCGGTTACCTTATGCAATCGACTACCGCCGCTATTATTTAACGTGAAACAGTTTAAGACAATGCTACTTAAATTATTTATTCTTGAAATCTGGAACGTGGATGGCTTTAACTTTAAAATAGCGACAGTCTGTCGTCTAGCAATCCTAAAATAAATTCAACGTTGACACATTTAAAATATAAAGAGTCTTGAATGCTAGACTAGAAGGCAGGGGTTACACACCCACATTTTGTCAACTGCTTTAAGCTCACGTAATAAGGGGCAAACCTCCCTGTTGTACACAGAATTTTTTGACAGAAAAACAATCAACACTGCCCGATAATCGAACCTAATATCTTCTGTAGTCACATTCACTACCGCTGCACTTATTTTAAGAGCCTCGGTGGCGGCTTCTAAAGCAGGTAAAAATAACTAAGCGAGTAGTTATCATGTAGGTCATGACCCGCAGAAGTTACCTTCCACGTATCTTTTACTGCGTCCACAGTAAACTTAATTGGCACAAACAAAAGCTTCACTTATATAAATAAACTAGTAGAAGTAGAAATTGGACTCACGTCTCCCAGTTGCTGTACTTGTGTACCTAAGTAAATAAGATGTTTGTCGTAATAAGTCACTTTTAAACAATGCAAGAGCCATTTTAGTATTACCTTTGATACCTTCATAGTGTTTTTTTGAATCAAGGAAACGTTTTTATTCATACTGTACGCTCTAAAACTCATGCTCGTAAAATAAATGACTGAACAAATAACGTAGTGGTATAAGTCGCAGTCGTAAGTCATCGCTATGCCACTGTTAGTGCGCCTAGTCTTGTGAGTTCAACCTCTATCCGATACAAAAAAGTGAGTAGTGCACATGCTATTTTTCTCTGTGTTCGATATTTAAATATTCGTAAACTTCTCCATGACATACGGATTACCTTTTTCGCGAACGTTGTTTTTAATAAAACAGGTACACTATATTTCAATACATTATTATCGAACAGAACTAAAAAGCAAAATAATAATAATAGTTTTAAACTAATTAAACAAAATTAAATTTCAATTGAAGACTATGAATAAGCTGACTGTTTCAACTAGTCAGCGTAGTCATATCAAATCATAATGATAAAAGCATTGTGTCCGAAAAGCTAGCATAGTACGCCGATAGACAAATTAATGGCTTAAAGCTATTTTCATTAGAGCTAAAACCAGGTCCATATAATTACCTTGAACGTACCAAACGACTGAAGCCTCGAATAGGTTCAAATAGCTAATCAGTCTAACACAACACGTTTTCACTCAGCTTATAAACAGGTCTGATCGAACACGAGACATGGGCGTTCCAATAAAACATTAGCAATATTAAATTCCGGTAACAAATACGTCCAAATCTATTGGAGCTGGGCCGGACGAGTGCGGATAACGAGCGTCGATTATTAGCCGGGATTTGTCAAGCCGAGATTGTTTTGTCGGGCACCGAAGCCCCGAATTCGGTCCTCGCCGCTACGTACAAATAAATCCTTCAGCCATAAGCTCAAATGCGGAAATATTGACGACAGCCACGATTTAAGAGGGTTTCGTGTATGCGCTTAGCTGAAGCCGGAACCATGCCAGTATATGAAAATCTTGCATTATAATGATCGAGAAAATTATTTATAAAGAAATAAAAATATATTTATATAATATGTAGTCTCTCACGTCTATAACCCCAAAAAGGTAGGCAGAAAAATATTACACAGGCACAGTTCCAGACTGAAGACTTTCTAGACAAAAATACGTAATAACACTTTGCTCGATCTGCATCGAATCTTAGGCCTCTTTCGCATTGAAGTACATCGTAGGCGAGACAATGTTTGTAGTCATCATTTGCTCAGTTATATGATATCAGCAGTTTGACACAAACATACTGTTCTGTTGTTTGTCACAGAGTAAAATTAACTCATAGATTATTTTAACCTAGGTTTACAATATTGTTGTGATAAAAGCATTTAAAAGGGTTATAATAAGGCTTTGAAGCATAGAAAGCGGAATAATGTAATAGGAAAGTATAGTGGGATAAAATATACTATAGTATCTAACAAATATTGTAAAAAGCATAATATCTACTAAGATGAATTATGAAAAGAATTGACGATAAAGGATTTTTTAATATTTTTATTTTACTAAGGTGTCAAACAAGCTTATGCCTCACCTGATGGTAAGTGGTCACCGTAGCCTATGGACTCCTGCAACTCCAGAGGCATCTTTTAGGAAAGGAAGTGGGAAGGAGAAGGAGCGGCAATGGAAGAAAGGGTGATTGGACCTCTGGAGCTCTCACTCACCAAACGAAACACATCAGTAGGAATACTGCTATTTCACGTCGATATTCTGTGAGAGGGTAATCCTTCCTCGGTCGAGCCGGCCTTTATCCGAAGAAAGCAGAGACTGTTTACATTGACAAAAGTGGCATTATATATTTTGGTTCATTAGGTGAGACTAAGAATACTTTAAACCGACTACCATGCTTAGAATTAGATTAGCGACCGATTATTGATCACACTTCTTACAAAAATCTCCAACTCCGATAGTCCATACCAGAATTGCTTTGTGCTCTTTATTTATTACTATTCTCATAGGTCGTAGCAAAATGACTTAAGACATCGTACTACCTGTGCAATCTCTCTACTAACATGAACCTACGTAAACAATTCATGAACAGGGGAAGAAGTTAGATTAGATTATTAATCTAAGTAAACTAGAGCCGTGTTGTCGCATAAAAAACTAACAAGCTAGCTCAGGTCACACGACAAACAGAGCTAATAGGGTGACAGAAATGAGTGTTTACTTTTCCTAAGTAAATAGCTCATACTACAAACATTGAAAAACATTATTCTTAATTATGTGAAGTCTATTATAAAACAAAAATAGTATTTTATAATATATAATAAAATGGCTGACCCAGGAAAATTTGGCAAGATGTAATCTTGAGACACAGGAGGTAATGAAATGATGTCAGACGATGATGTCAGGGTTAGAGCAAAATGGAGAGCTAAACTAAAGAAGTCTGACCCCACCACCGTGTGACCCCACCACCTAGCCATGAGGAGAGATTTTTTATTATATAATGAAAAAGAAAAACGCAGTCTCAATAATTATAATACAATAGAAAATAAACTGCCTCGCTGATGATACTTGATGATGATGATGAAAATACGACTGATAAAGCCATATTAAATCAGATGACAATAGGCTCGCATTCTATTACGTGCAGCCGAAAACATAATAGTCAATAGCTATATTTGCCTACCATCTCGAGGATTTATAGACGTGAGTTTATGTATATATGTAATCAGGAGCGTCACGTTCGCACGAATCCATATGGCTTCCCATTCTAAAAGAAGTAAATAAAGTCAATTCAATAGTAGCATACCTCAGTGTCTTTTGGTGAGCTCGACCACGACTTACAAGTGAAACTGAAAGTAAAGAGAGAACAAGATTTGAACACAAAATATTAGTGTTATAACAAACATGTCACGGTTGGCTCATTTTAAAACTAACTACTGCACGTAATAATAAGCTATTTCAGACGTAGTTCGAGTAATGATACTAAACCAGTTTAGCAGCGATAGCCTAGTGGAAGACTACTGGACTAACGTTCAAAGTTATATTTGTATTAAATAGTTAATTATCGCTCGCTTTAACGTTGAAGGAAAATATCACGAGGAAACTGCATGTCTGAGAGTTATCCATAATGTTCTCGAAAATATGTGAAGTCTGCCAATCCACACTGGGCCAGCGTGGTGGACTATGGTCCTAGGCTCGGGCCCAGCAGTAGAACAGTCAAATACAGAGCTAATATTTTTATTATAAATATATGTACATATGTATATCCAAAACATTGACATTCAAATCGGTTTATATTTAGAGAATATATTGCCGTCACAAAGAGCATCCTCTATTTGACAGATTTGACACAATGTATAAGAGATCGGTTATAACGACTTGTATTGGGATATAATACGTATCCAAGAAAGGTCTTTTATTTCCTAAAATAGCGACGTATCCTTCATATGAATTGACAAATGTCATACACACCGCTTTTGTTTCTTTTGGGACACGAAATGGCTACGAAGCAAATGAAAGCTTTGAACAAGATGAATGCGAACACTTTGACTACGGCATAAAGGATATTTTGGTTTGTCACGAACAACTTTTCTGATTATAACTATGAGATTTACAAACTTTACTAAGAACAATACACAGCGCAATTTGAGGTCATGTTTTTTTTTATACATCCTATGTGTCAAACGTTACAAATATATTTTTATCCTGATGGCAAGCGACTCTCGTATTCCGATCCCTTTATCTCTCCTTTATTCCAGAACTAGCAGCCCGCCCAAACCTCACCAGGGTTGAACATAATATATAGCCTCTGTCCATCCGGTAATGTACCTTTCAAATAGAAATAATGGTTCATTGTTTCAGGAGATTTCCCTCCGCATACGTCACACGTAGCTTACAAAATTGCTCTCCCTTTTTATAATATACTTAGTAAACTTATAAAAGTAAACGTGAGTTTGCTTATTCGTTTGTTACGGTTTCACGCCTTAACTAGTCGATCGATAATCATCAAATTTTGCTTAGGTACTCGTTGTCGGGGTACAGATTACATTTTCCTGTGGCTCGATGATCGCGAGAACAATGGCTGTCTACAAAGCAAAAATAACGTTACAAGATTAAGTGATACCACATTAAACTGACATTATATTCTGTTGAATCTAATCCGAGTGAACTTACAAAGACAGTGTTGCGAGTTGTCATATGTATAAAGTTTTAATGTTACAAAGTCGCCTGGGTTAAAAGGCATAAAATGATGTGTACGAGTATATGCAGAAGAAATAATTAAATAATAATCCTAACTAACATTATAAATGCGAATGTGAGTTTTTTTGTTTGTTCATTTATTTGTTTGTTACGCTACTACTACTCGACCGATCATCATGAAATTTCGCATACACTTTGTTAATGGAATATAAAGGACATAGGGTACCTTTCATGCAGAAAAAAATACTGTTACTAATCTAACCTTACCTAACTTACATTTATGCGAGCAAAGCCGCGAGCAACATCTAGTTATTTATAAGAATATAGTTTAAATGCCAAAAGCTTACCACTAGAACACCTTGTTTTAATTGACTAAATCTGTGATACATAAATATTTGTTCCTAGTCTGCACTAGGAACAAATATTTATGTATCACAGATTTTTTTGTGGCGTGTGGTATATGAGTCCCCTATACTCGGCGTAGTGATGAAGTAATCTATTAAGCCACCGGGTATTTACTTGAAATGTGTAAATCTAAGTATCGAAAAAAAACCTCTTATATAACTTTATTAATACCTAATCAAAACAGATACCTGGTAGTATTAAAAAGTTAAGTAGGTATCTGTGTGTACACTTTTTATTATTTATATTAAAAGATATACAATATTTTTGTTTACGGTAAGGACATATCAAGGCACGGTGAGGACATTACTATCAAAGTAATAATAATATATTTATATTATTATTACTTATAGCACCCTCACGCGAGCTCTGAAATCTCTTTATGGTGATTCCAGAGCTTGTGTTAGGATAAATGGGACCTACACAGAATTGTTTAGCATCGAAAAAGGTGTTAGACAACTATGTGTAGCGTCACCTTGGCTGTTTAACCTATACATGGACAATTGTTTAAATGATTTAAAAGATTGTGAATGGGGATTAAGAATGAACGAGTTACTTGTCAAATGTCTTCTTTATGCCGATGACCAAGTAATACTTGCGTCATCAGCAGAAGAGTTGCAGGCGATGGTAACTTATATGCATGGTGCTTTTGAGAGTAAAGGAATGAAAATCAATGTAAGCAAGACGAAAGTAATGGTATTTGAAAAGGAAGAGTGCGTGACGATGTGTAATGTTATGATTGATGGAGAAAAAGTGGAGCAAGTGAAAGAGTTTGTATATTTGGGTACTTTGTTTACAAGGGATGGTAAACATGAAGGAGATATTGAAAGGAGAACAATTGCGGAAAACAAAGTGAATGGAGCTCTACGCGCTTTTATGAACAGTCGAAATGTGTCCGAAAAGGCACGTTTGGCTGTTCATAGAGGACTATTAGTGCCCACACTTATGTATGGAAGTGAAAGTTGGGTATGGCAAAAGAAGCATGAGAGCAGAATAAATGCTGTAGAAATGAGAGCGCTGAGAAATATATGTGGTGTGACTCTGAAAGATAGAATAAGGAATAGTGTGATTAGAGAGAATTGCGGCATGAAAGTGGATATAGTGACAAGAATAGAAAAGGGTATGTTAAGCTGGTTTGGCCATGTAGAAAGAATGGACGAGGAAAGACTGCCTAAGAAAGTTTATAAGGCTAGTGTGAATGGAACAGTCGCAAGAGGAAGACCTAAGCGAACGTTTCTTGATCAGATCGGAGGCGTTCTGGACAAAGGCCAGGTTAAGAGCACCTTGAACCGACGGGCGTGTATGAGGAATGTGATGAAAGTGAATGAAGCCAGAGAAGTGTGTCAGGATCGTAGCAAATGGAAATCCGTAGTCTCTGCCTACCCCTCTGGGAAACAGGCGTGAATCTATGTATTATTATTACTTTGATAGTATAAAAGGTCAGTTCTACGCATACATTTTAATATAATACATTAAAATTTTTTACTAAAAGTAATAAATATCCTCAATGCTTTGGTGCTAAAAATTAAAAAGTACGTTAAGGACAACATGTGGCCCGGGAAGGACCTAGTTACAACGAATATTAAAACCAATAAAACAACATGTCAGATCGATTTTTATGTATTAAATTTGTCTTAGGTAAATAAAAAATCACAATTATCGGTCTTTACAAACAATATTGAGAAAAATAAAAATATGACATTTATTTTATTTTGATAACAAATAATTGTAGCGATCTGTCTTAGCTTACACTATGTTAAAAATATTATATTTATAAATCATATAAATAATTCACATAATGATTTAAATATGTTTTGTCCAGTAAGTAGTTTTTTGTTTATTGAGTTTTTTCTCGTTATGGATTTCTTTTTTACTGCACCAGGTCTACTTTTAGCGTCATCTTCGATAAAGTGTGCAATTTTCTCTATGTATAAAATGTTCCATTTAGTATTTCCTTTCTTATTCTTCTTTTTAGCTGTGAAATTTTCTTATATTTCTTCATTCTGGTAATGTAAAAACTCTATACATAATATTCTTTTTCTCTAATTTATTATTATATTTTAGAAGCTTTTCAACTTCGCTTTGTAAATATAATATTTTATTCTGCACTGATAATATACATAATAAATGGCTTGCAGTTTTTGAATTATCATTTAAGGGGTTAACTATTAGCCATTTGGGAAAACTTTTGCTTCTTCTATGATAACATGCTGCATTACTAGACTTTCTTTTTTCTTCTCTGTACTTCTTTTTCCTATTTTCTCCTTCCTTTCTTTAGGCGACATATCTTTCATTAATTTAATATATTTCCTCTTTTTTTCTATTTTCCTTATCGTAATCTTTTCTTTTCTTTAATCAGCGTATATTTAACTGGATCATAGTCTTTAATTATTTATATATTTATGTTGCTTTTGATCTGCGGATGTTTTTTTTATTCCGACATTATGTTGATAACAGCCACTCTTAAAAGTGGTCAAATAGCTTAAGCATGCAGGTAATGAAATGTTTGTACCTCGGCGTCAATTATTTCATTACAGATCAGTTACCCACACCCGTTTGAAAATATGTAATCGACAAATATGACCCTACAAGCCAAAAAAATTTTTCACCGTATCGTCCCATAGGGGTTGGGAGGGACTACAACGGAAAGGACATTTTTCGATTATAAGCGATTATTTTTAATATTTGAGGCTATACCTACCAAAAACACATGCCACAATTATATCATGTTGCACATTATGTAGCAAATGTTATATATTACTTGGCAACAAAAATGATTGGTTACCTGTTATTGGGCCTACACAGCTGTAATAAGATTACAGCTGTAGGCCCTCAGATTGTCATTAACGGTAATCTAATAGATAGAGTGTTCGAGGTTCGTAACCTGGGATTAATTATGGATCCGGAACTGCATTTTGAAGATCATGTTAACAACGTAATGAGTAATTGCTTTAATAGATTAAAAATGTTGTACAGAATACGACAATTTGTTAGCATGGAGAACCTGGTTGATACACTAGTGTTATTCAAACTCAGTTACGGTGACGTAGTGTATGAACCAAGTCTTCTGAAGCGTACGGAGAAGCTGCTGCAGCGGATTCAGAATGCTTGTGCACGATTTCGTTTTGATGTACCGCGTAGGAGCCATGTGACTCCATTTATAAATGACAACAAAATACTCAAAATGGCATCTAGAAGAGAATTACATTTAGCCACCCTGTTATTTGAAATAATGAGGGGCCAAACGCCAAAATATCTATTTAATTAATTGTTTTAGACACAAGATAGTTGCTCTTATCCAATTAGGTCGTCAGTTCACCTCTTAAATGTACCTAGACATCACACAACAGCGTTTAGGGGAAGTTTTAAATACGCGGCCACGAAATGTTGGAATGACTTGCCTCCACCAATGCGAAAATTTAAAACAAACTTAATATTTAAGATAAATTATAAAAAATATTTGTTAAATCGACAAATAGACTCCTCATTTAAAATCGCCAAGTATTTAATTCCTTATTGACATCTTACTCATATTTGTTTCATCTACTTATAGTTTTATCTACAATAATAAAAATATTAAATTTATAATTATTATAGCTATATTATATATATAAAAAATTTACATGTATATTTATTTAATTTATCTGTTCACTTTATTACAAAATTTTGAAAATTGTTACGCTACTACTACTATTAAACTTTACTAATTTTTAAGCTAATTAAATTATTATTAAACTATTTAGATTTAATTTATTTTTACACTTTCCCCGACGTTTCGGTTGCTTTTCAGCAGCCATGGTCACGGGGAGACTAGCTTTTTTTATTTTTACACTTTCCCCGACGTTTCGGTTGCTTTTCAGCAGCCATGGTCACGGGGAGACTAAGATGGCAGTTGTCTCAATGTTCCAGTGTAGTTATTTCAAAGTACCCGAACATAATTTAATCATTGGTGTTTCTATTTACGCAGAATGAGCTCAAAGTATCATGAAGTCTAGCTGTGGTTTGCTTCTTCTTGGGTTTGACTATTTTTATTACTGGATCCCAATCTGGTGGTACATTCCAACCATCTTCTCTATTAAAATTACGATGTTTTTTGATTTCAATAGCCTCGCGAAGCATCCTTGGTAGGAATCGGTGTTCTTTAGCGAGAATCTGTGGTTTGTCAAATCTCAGGTAGTGGTTGGTCCCCTGTTGCACATGTTCACACACAGCAGACTTCAACGAGCGTTGGTGTTTTACATCAGCTATGTGTTCTTTTATGCGGGTGCCTATGTTTCTCTTGGTTTGACCAATGTATGAGAGTCCGCAGTCACAATCTATTTTATATATTATATATATTATAGATATAATAAAGTGTCAAATAAACAACGCGATAAAATCCGTATATAGCAGTTTAATTTCAATGAATAATATTCGCGTAAATAGAAGACAATATTAATTAATAGTAAATGAAAAAATTATGTCTAAATTATAAATATATATATAAAACATTTTATATATATATATAAAAGAATAACAAAGTATTAATCATTATTATGCCTTTACAATGTAACCTAACCTATCCAATAGAAAATCTGAGATATTGTAATAACATTTATCATTTAAAGTCATCAAGCAGGCGGCAATATAAATAAAAGTCATATCATTATATAGCAATAGCAGCCGCAGGAATTTTATAATCAGTATCAAAAGTACCCGTGACTTATTACAATGAAACAGTTAACAAAATACAATATCAGTATTAAAAAACTCGGTAAGTATTACTGAATGAGCTTCCGATGAAAAACATGTTCTTAAAAGTGTTTTCATCTTTTCTGACAATAGTATCGATTCAAATCAATTATTTCGACGCCAGTTAACCTGCCAAAAATATCCATAGGAATACATTCTTTTATTTCTGCCGTAAGGAAAAGTACGTTCTTGTAAGCTGGCCTTTTTTTATTACTGATTCCTCATTTCCTTTCGATAACACTTTGTGTTTACTGAATCCCTTCATATATTATTTATCAGGCGGATAGTAGAAGCATTCGTCTTACATTTAAATAAAACATACATACATATTTAACCAGGTAAAACGCCACAATGCGGCTTCCTGTGCAGGTAAATATTTAAAGATGAACCTAAAATATTTAAATTTGGTAGATTTACCTTGGCTACCGTGACTTTTCTAGTTGGCTTCTCATCCATGAATGCAGTGGGGAAATCATTTCGGGCGTCGTAAAAATTACGAATTCTTACCGAGGAAAAACTTTTCCTTAGGGTGTAGTTTAGTGCGCCACTCATGATTGGACTTCGGCTGACCAGCATGTATACAGACCGTTCAATATGGTACGT
The DNA here is from genome assembly GCA_930367265.1 of Catocala fraxini. Classification (NCBI taxonomy): domain Eukaryota; kingdom Metazoa; phylum Arthropoda; class Insecta; order Lepidoptera; family Erebidae; genus Catocala; species Catocala fraxini. The sequence goes on along the minus strand of OV884026.1, from coordinate 9,603,336 downwards.
ACGCAACTTTATTTGCCTTAGCCATAGGGAGATAAAGGTGCAATGTTATGTTATGTATGTAATGTATTGATGAAATACTTATATTTTGTTCAACGAAGTCTACTATACCTTAGTCTAAAATGGATAAATGACGAAGGCAGATAGTCTAAAACCATAATAATGACTATTAGCAATGAGTATAGCACTTAGTAATGTTCACTTAATGGAAGCCAGATTTTAATTTTACCGACTATAGAATGATGAAAATCTATAATAAAAAGTGCCCCAAATCCATATGAGGTCGTATATAACCTAAGTGAGAGACACAAATGTTAGCAGCTGTTGGTTATACAGTGGCCTAGCCTAGTGGGCAGACCGTTGAACTGGCATTGCAGAGATCATGTGTTCGATAGAACGGCTCGCACCAATGACTTTTCGAAGATATGATCCTATTAATATTTAATCTTTACCCTCGTTAAATGTAAAAAAAGCATCGTTTGTTTAGGTTAGCACCATCTAGGAACATCTGAGCTACTTGCTATATTTTTTTCGAAGAGGTGGGGATGTTGGAATCTGATTGTATGGACGGTATAGTGGTTTACGTAGTCACCTCGACATTGCCATTGCACCGAGTATTATAATAATAATAATAATAATATTCTATCACATACACACAACACCATCCAGCCCAAACCAAGCAGAGCTTGTACTATGGGTACCAGACAATGGATAAACATACATATATACTATTTTTTTTGTAAATACATACATATTTTACATAGAAACACCCAGACCAAGACAAACATCCATGTTCATGCACACAAATGTTTGACTTGTGCGGGAATCGAACCCGCGACCTCGGGCGTGGCAGTCGGTTACACTAACCACTACGCCATCGAGGCCGACAATGTGTGTGTGTATTCTATTCTTAATTAAAATATGTTTAAAACTGTATAGATTGTTTGTGTTTAACTTTTAGTGACTATAGAAAACAGTACGGTTTGAAATAAAGAAACCAAGTATTAGACATTGATTAGTTAAGTATCTAGACCAGTTATATATGCCTAAGATAACAAATAACTGTTTGTCTCGTCTAATGGTAAGTGGTTACCATTGTTCTATTATATAACTTTATGTTTGGTTCAATAACGTGAACTTTTAATTTAAAATTCATTAACGATTTTAATTGTAGACGAGATGAAATGTCACGCGTTCAAAGACCTTTAAAATAAATTATTATAATTAGATATTGTTTTAATAGCTGATTGTTAGTTTAGTATTTCAATTAGTTTTTTTAGGAGCCATACCTAAAAGTTTGCTTAACATTGTATAATTTTTGTTACACAAATTGTGAGATATGTGAACTGTCATGTAAGCAGTATATACATATATTTGTTCCCAAATTTGGAATCCACAGTATGATGTTTATATAAATAGATTAGAATATATACAGCGCAAATTCACATAGTTATTAGGTGAGCTGTAAGAGACACGACTTACTACCACTCTATGAGAGGATAAAATTTGTCGATGTCACATTATTGGTAAAAATTGCCCAATCTAAAAAAGATTCGCGCTACCTCCTTTCTATGTTACATCTCAGAGTGCCCACCAGATCGGTTAGAATACCTATTCTTCTCGATATTCCTCACGACTAACTATAGAGACAACTCATTTTTTGTAAGATCAGCAAATCTAATCAACACACTGATTGACTGCTCTGAACTTGATTTATTTAAACACACGTCCATCTAAATATATCAACACGCTTTCCAATCAATGGTTTCAATCGGTGCCTTAAACATCTCTGTTGTAATTTATATTCCTAACATTAGCATTGTAATAGTTTAGTTTTATATCAATGTTAATTTTGTATAGCACTATAAGTAAAATCTATCAAGCCTTACATAATCATATGCGATATAACATATAAATGGTTTATAGATAATTTATAAGATTTGTAAAATAGTAATAGAAACTGTTTATTTTCCGAATAAAATAAAATATGTATATAGCAGTTAATGTTTTATCGTTTATTATTACTCATAATAAGTAAAATTATACGGCAACCAACATGTGGATTAAAATGTACTGTTGATTAAATGTAATATCGAAGTCATTCCTTTTTTCACTCCTTTCAAAGGCTTAACCTAAACGTAGCTTCAGTGACTTATAAATCTCACTTATCAATAGATATTAACGTAAATTTTTGTGATCTAAATGTGAATAAATAAAGGGTATTTGCTTTGATTTGACTTTGAAACAGTGTAATATTTAATTAATAAAACGCTCCAGATCAAATTGTGGCCATTACAGTATATTTCAACGAAGACTAGCCATCTACGCTGAAACTAACTATAATATATTATACCCAAGTTGTACATAAACACATGCATTCCCTGTTGTCTTACTATCATAGTCCGGTAGGACGGCGACGGCAATCCGATACAACAGGATAAAGTTTAGCGGGCTATTCTCGCAATAAAGACTGACCAAAATTGAGCGTGAACACGAGAATTTGCCCTCAGGTGCAATATTAAATTATTTCACTAGCAACTAACGCAAATAATTGTTATTAAAACTAAATTTTCTCAATATATACTCGTAACTCCGGTATCGCGGGGGACTTAACAAAGATTAAAACAACGGACACAACAAACGCCTGAATTTGCTTTATATTATAAACAACACTAGCGACATATCAATGTGATACAAATACGATTCCTTGCTTGAGGACGAGCTAACCTGATCTATAAAGTACGTTCTACATTACGAATAAACCAATAACGTAAACACAAGTCAACGCAAATGACCTGTACAATATGCATCGCACGCTATTAATTTGCTAAAGGCATTGCACAATCACGTAGATTGTACGCACAGAGCCCATTGACCAACGTTGGTATTTCTAAATGATCAACACGTTTAAAGAGAAACGGAAAACTAATTGATTGGCGAAGTTTTTAAAATACCTTTTTATTAGTTCTCGCGAATTGTCAAACGTGATGGTGTTCGACTATCGTGCAATCTTTGCGTAGATCCTGATAAAGGTCAAGATGATTATGAAAATTGATTCGACTTATATTCTTTGCTCGGTTCCACGTGGATTATAGACAGCCAGTGACGTCAGTATTAAATGGCTTAATTTAAATTCGAATCGCAAGCTTTATCTGCTAGCTCTATTATTTACGAAGAATTGTTGTCAAACAGACAGACACATATTTGAAAACACTTGTTTAGTGGTCAAATAGTCAAAGATGATTTATTTCCAAAATATATTAAATAAACTAAGCTTCGTTTGTTTCAAAATAGAATAGATATTAAGACTGCGCCGAGCGAAATGTGCCAAAACAGGCGGTCATAGTTAAGTGAATAAAATCAACACTTTTTGTTTAATACAAATATAAAATATCCATTTGCCATAACAATGAATGTGTTTACAATTACTTCGTGTAAAAAACTTAAAATAATTAACATTTTCGCCTACAAAATTACGTAAATTTGCACGAAAAATGCAAAAACGTGGGCTTGTGTTACGTGATTTTTAGATTATAACAGTAGAAATCTATCTTATTTTACAGCTTAAACGAAACACAAATAGTTATATTACAATTTGTCCATCCCAAATATTTAAGTTATTGGTTGACAATAAAGATACATATTTATCAAAAAAAGCACTTCAAATCCTCCATACAATTTTACTATAGCGACCGCGTGCCGATTTGAATATGCACATTTAGCCTGTCAATTTTGGAATGCCGGACATAATTGAAAGCCTATTGAATTTGACTGCCGGTGTGCCAATATGGATCATTTGCAATGCATAGAAAACCGGGTAATGTCATGTAACAATATCAATAAAATAATGTATGAGTTTGATGGAAGTAGCTACTTATCTAAATCCAGTCTGAACTTTGCAATCGACGCAGGATTTATTCACAGATGCAATCTATTCATGGACAATTACACCAGTATGTAACGCTAAAATCTATTGAACTATGAACAATATTCAACGTTGCTCAATACAATAGTTGGGAGTTGCTGTCCGTTCATTCAATGTGGTCCGGTCTTGTGCCTAAGTTTAATTAATGGCCTACGGCGACGGTTTCAAGAGTATTTGTTCAACAGTGAACTGTTATGGACAAGCTTGGTTTATAACAACCATTCAGTGCACTTTATAAAGGATTTTTACTCGGATTATTGCAGATTAGTAGATTATTTTATGATATCCAGGACGAGGTTAATCGAAGACAATGTATGTTGGCACTATAATGTATAAATATAAAAATAAAAATAAAAACAATTTAAGGACTATATTAAATTATATAAGATTGGGGACAGTGTACTTCTTTCGGCTGTGATGATGACGATACGATGACCCACTGGCATTGATAACAAGTTCTAAACTAATCATGTTTAGGAGTCTAGAGAGAGGCATCGCCTGTAATATCTTTATTCTATAATGATGACGATTTATAACAATTCGTGTGGTGTGTGTGTGTGTGTGTGTGTGTATGTGTGTGTGTGTGTGTGTGTGTGTGTGTGTGTGTGTGTGTGTGTGTGTGTGTGTGCGTGCGTGCGTGCGTGCGTGCATGCGTGCGTGCGTGCGTGCGTGCGTGCGTGCATGCGTGCGTGCGTGCGTGCGTGCGTGCGTGCATGCGTGCGTGCGTGCGAGCGTGCGTGCGTGAGCTATGATGTTGAATAAATGGTTTGGTTGTAAGGACGATTTAAGCGAGAAGGTGATATAGTTAAGTTTTCACAATATTAAGCGTCAATCTATTTTCAGACAACCAGGAAACAACAACGCTAAGCTCTAGTACCGCTGTCTCTTGAGCCTCTTTCCAAACCCGACCATGTACTAGTAAAGCTGTGTCATCCACATAGGTGTATATACTACAATTTGGGAGTGTTTAATTACATAAGCTGTTTACGTAAATTAAGAATAGTGTAGGCCCTAGGATAGAGCCCTGGGGGACTCTATAAGACAGTGTGCATTCTTCACTCACATGTGGACCAATTTTGACACATTGTGTACGTTCAGATAGGTAGCTTTTAAAAATCTCGAGTGCATTACCTCTGATACCAATCTTATCCAATTTCGAAATAAGATTGGGGACAGCGACAGTGTCAAAGGCCTTTTAAATATACCAATGCATTTAGAGCCCACATCAAGCTTTCTCACGGCATTGTCAATGAGACTACATACAGCGTTTTCACAAGCCTTTCCTTTACGAAAACTAAATTGATTAATATTTTATTTTTTATATTTTATTATATGTCATTGCTGTCTTAAAAATGAAATAGCAGCAAGTCTAACTACGGTTAATCATAGATAGACTTCTTATCTTTGGTTATTCGTTCGGTCTCAAATGTTTTGTTATTGCATTAAACGTACTTTTTTCTATACTTGTACTTATCTCTGGCGATAAGCCCTGCGAAACTTAGTTGAGCGTTGAAGATAAAAAAATGTGTATTCTTTTATTAAAGCGTAAAATGCTCGTAGATGCAATTGCAGGGTCGAGTATTATTAACTGAAATCGAGTAGCTGTAGAAATCTAAACTAATAATTAAAGATAGATACGTTAATCAGACCGGCCGTAGTCGATCTATAAGCAGTAAAGTAACTGTGTTTTAAAATAATATAATTTGCTTGAATAAATACTTTGCAAATTATTATTTTGTTTATTCTATTCCCAAGGAATATTATACAATCCTTTAATATAATTAACCACACTATTCTATTACCGCTCGCATAACACGGAAGAATCTAATAAGACTGACCATTACACTCAGTTTCACAAGAACAAGGCCCCAGGGTGCGGTTGAAATTGTATAGTTTTCTGTAGCGTAGTTTTAAATGCAGAAGTTAATGTTATTTCATATTATGTTGAATCTTTGTATAGCCAGCGAAGTATGCCAGTGATTTAGATATGCTCATCCACTTAAGGTTATACAGACACGACATTACATCATGCCTGAATTGTTCAGCAAGATTATCCCAGTAATGTACTTCAATGTTGCCTTAACGTTCACCAGTAATGTGGTTCTAGTTCATAATTAATCGTATAAGTGTTATAATGATTTCACGATTTATTCAATTAATTAAAATCTAGCGAAGATTTCCTTTAAAAATTACTTTAATTATTTTATTTACTCAGCAGGGTTCGACGGATAAGAAAGTAAACAATATTACCGACTAAAACACATTTTATTCTAACACAATTAAACACTATGGTATTTTCACTTCCGTTCGCTCCAATGAATACTTGACCGCTTACGATTGTAAACTTACTCGGCGAGCGCTGGCCTGGCCTTTTATACGCGGTTAAAGCGTTTCTGGTGATTTCTAGAAAAGCCATACCCGGTGTGTAAAGCCCGTCACAAATGTAGCTATAATATATTATATTAATATATCGAGATATATATTATAGTATAGCAAGCTACCACACACGGGAACTATACTATAATATATATTTTGCCCTCACTCGGTCTGCAGTCGTCCTTGTAAACGCACGATTTTAAAGCTTATTTTCTGTACAGAATGTCCAAATTTTGAAATAACACTATAATCAATGTAGGTACCTAAATTAATTCAACAAGAGCACTACTAATTGAAAGTTCCTCAGAGGATGATTCCAATGCTGAATTTGATATGCGTATTGCCTTGTCAGGAACGAAAAATAGTACCATCTGGATAGAGTCGCATATAGAACAAAAGAGAACTCGTGGCGAATTTAAATTGTATCATGATTTATCATCGAAAAAATTTGCAGTATTTTAGAAGTTCAATATCGGCATTTATCGAGCTTCATGAATTGATAAAAAATGATTTAATAAAACGCGATACGGTTATGCGCAAAAGCATTAGTTCTGAAGAACGTCTTGCAGTATTCTTGAGGTAAGAATTAAAAACAAATCATATTTCAATCATTTATTATAGTTGCAACACTTGTATTTTAATTAAATAAAGTACGTAATTTAAGTATCTTAGTTCGTAAAAAAGTAACATAATATTATGTAAGTAATTTCAATAGTTAAAATCTTTTAAATAGGCACGTGTATCTAAATTAGTAGTTTGAGATTGCGGTGGTTGTTGTCGTGGTGGACTTGTCATTCTTTCAGGACTATAGACTGGACCTGGTGTGATAAATAATGAACTTGCAGGGTGTGGTCGGGTGGAATATTGAACAGGAGCGTCAGTGTATTGCCTTGCAGTAGAATCGACATTTTGACTACAATCCTCATAATATCTGCTATGGGGTGTTGGTGGACTTGTTATTGTTTCAGGGCTATAGACTGGACCTGGTGAGGTGACGAGCTTGCAGAATGTGGTCGCGTGGACTGTTGCGGTGGTTGTTGTCGTGGTGAACTTGTCATTCTTTTAGGACTATAGACTAGACCTGGTGTGATAAATGATGAACTTGCAGGGTGTGGTCGGGTGGAATATTGAACGGGAGCGTCAGTGTATTGTCTTGCAGTAGAATCGACATTTTGACTGCAATCCTCATAATGTCTTCTATGTGGTGTTGGTGGAGTTTGCAACGTCTCAGGGCTGTAGAGTGGATCTGGTGAGGTATATAACAAACTTGAAGAGTGTGGTCGGGTGGATTGTTAAACAGGATTGATACTACATCTTGCGTATTGAGCGGCTTGTGGTAGTGGTGGCAGATTTTGATTTGTCTGTGAACTATTATAAGTTTCAGCTTATGAAATGTAAGATGATTTTGCGAAATAAAATGGGCTGGTCCTTTATAGCTGAAAAGGAGTACTACTAGTGGGATTATAGGTTATAGAACCAGAGGAACCCTGTGTACTGTTTGATCTTAGCAAATGTTGCTCTTTGGCTTCCATTACAATATTTAAAAGTTTACGTTGTACACTTATTTGTAGATACTCCGGCAACTGAGAAGTTGTATCATGCTCAAGAATTTTTCCGTCGCCGTGAATTTATTTTCATTTTTAGGAATGTTTTCTATTAATTGTTTTCGTAAAAGATCCCTTTCTTCGTGTCTTTTCTCTCTTTTTCTGTTCGTCTTCGAGCATGGAGTGTATTGTTTTATTTCTTCCTTTTTCTTTCCGTCTAGTTTATGTAGAATTTAATAAATTTATTAATATAAATTAAATTTTTTTATTCTAATTTATTTCAATTATCTTTAATTAAATTATAATAATTATCATATTATGACATTATTATATATATTAATAATTAATAACTTACTGTCATATCAATTTCCTTTTTTAATATAATTTATATGTAAACACTATGCATGCAATTTGTAATGATTATTATTAGTTTCTTTTTTATTTTAATGCCATTATTTGTTTGTATTTTGTTCAATGTAAGTAATGTCACTATAACGTAATTTCTCAAACGAGCATAAATATATATATACATATATATATATATATATTTATTGTTAATGCATGCCGTGGCACCCCGTAAGTAAGGTAACACTACGTAATGTATCTGTAGTTATGTGTTATCACAATGTTTGTAATTAGTGTATGCTTTGTTGGTTGTCCATAAATAAATAAATAAAAATTATAAATGCGAATGTAACTTAGATTGTTTATTTTTTGTTTTTTACACTTTCACGTTTTAACTACTTAACCGATCGTCAAGAAATTTTGCGTATACGTTGTCAGGGGAACAGAAAAAGACTGAGGGTACATTTGATACCTTTCATCCAGAAGAAAAGTCGAGTCCCGAGAGATAGCAATTTATTGTCAAAATCTATGTTCCCCGCTGTTTGACCTACGTTTATGATTGCTGTACCCGTAGCTCGTAGCTTGCCTATAACCTTTCTCAAGAGCTATTAAATGGAAAATATTTTTCTAATCTGAATAGTAGTTCTAGAGATTAGCGTGTTCAAAATACAAACTCTTCAATTTTAGCTTATTATATTAGTATGTAGATTTTATTATTGAAATTAAACTGCTATATACGGATTTTATCGCGTTGTTTATTTGACACTTTATTACAAAATTTTGAAAATTGTTACACTACTACTACTATTAAATAGTAGTAGTAGTAATAATATTCGCGTAAATAGAAGACAATATTATGTAGATTTTATTAATCAAATAAATTAATAAAAATAAAACATTATTATTGACATCAAATAAATCCAAAACTTACAAAAATATATCAGCTGAAAAAAATCATAAAAATCTATAAACAAAAGGACAAAGGTAACAAATGCGTTTGGTCTAATTAAGTTATGTTTGTAAAAAGGGTTGTGTACACAGAGTGTACACATAGGTAAGGCAATATTATATCGGGTTCCTGATCCCTACACTATAAACAGAGCGTGTTTGTTTGTTACTCAATCAGGTCCCAAGGGAACGGAATTTGGAAGCGAAATGGCACGATTCGCCCTCGATGTATGAAACCTTCTAGGAAATAATACATTAGAATATTATCTTTCCATGTTGACTGTCGTATTGGTTTAATAACATATTGTGACATTTATTTCCTTAGCGTAGGTGAGGTTTGATTCTCGGGACTGGCCAAGTGCAACCATAAAAAAAGTAGGTAATAATGAGTATAAAGAACAATTAATTTATGTAACGTATGAATATAACATTTAATAACTGTTTAAATACACATAACATTTTAAATTTTATTTTAAGAGTATAGGCGATGTCCTAACATTAAAGTCAAAATTATTAAATATATATTACGATATAAATATACAACACTATCTCTGGTGCAGGCTTCGTGCACCATCTACTTGCACAGGCTGCATGTGCGGACTACTTGTTAATTTTACGTGTACACGGTAGACATAACTAGAGCAGATAAACGTACGGATTACATGCGAAAACTGCTTGCCCAGGCCACATGCATACATCTGCACACATAATGCAAGTAGCCCGCGCCCGGAGCTCATTATACATTTGTGCAAGTGGCCGCGTCGGTACATGCGTTAATCGCAGGACCTTGCATATTACCTTCCACAGTCGTTTAAACGCTGCATATAGTCCGCGCAAGTGCCTAAATTTGAGCATATCACCTGCGTCGTGTACATTCAGTCACTAAGCACAGCATCGTGAGAAAACCAGCGTCCCCTGGCCCAATCTGTAAAGTTTTCGAACAAGTCTGAAATCACATACATACATATGTCCAGCGTGGTAGAATGTGACTTTGTTATTTACGTTCTTAAAGCATTGTCAAGTCAAGTCCGAGAATTTTATAAATACAACACTCATTTGAAGTTTCTCTTAACTATATTATACCCGTTTAATAATTAAATTCGAACATAAAGCAACTTCGTTTTATAGAAGTAGCCTTTAGTATAATTCTAGATATTATTTTTAGACTTATTAATTGGTCGACAAACAAGGTCGCCTTTCCAGTTAAAATCATTACAAGTATTGCTGCTAATCCGTTACTAAGAATCTGTTTGCTCAGCAATAAAAGCCTAGAGATGATTTATATTTGCTTGACGTCGACGAAATGTTAACCTTTCCAACATCAATAGACCTACAATATGGCGTCGTAGGCAAATAGCAATATTAAGTTTCCTCAAATACTTAAGATTTTTATTTTATGAAAATGTTTGGGAATTTTTGGACGTACCTGTAGTTAAAACGATAATAATAATGAATAATAATTTATTTATTGATTACGGTGGTAAAACATGAATACAGTCCATAAAGCACTTAATATAGGTAATATAATATGGGTGCCTCTACTAGGGTAAACCTGAGCCACAGGCGTTAAGGGCACTTACAATATACTACTAGGAACTAAGTTACATACAATAAACCATACTTATTATATAAATATATACAAAAATAGGCCAAGATTATAATTATTATCATGGAACTTGTTATTACTTATTTAACAAGAATAAACTAATCTTCAGTATCCTCATAATTTAAAGTTTGTAAGTACCGACAGACTATCTGCTTAGATTTAAATAACTTAGGTCATATATGGCTGTTTGTTTATTTATCTTGTTATAAAGAAAATGCTCTAAGAATGCGAAAAATCTATTTGTAAAAACAAACTTTGATTGATAAAGTGTGGTACAGACAATATCTTTCCGTCTCTTAGTGTTAGTAAGGTTGATGTTATACGTAAGCTATACGGAATTATAAAAAGTTGTCGGACAGTTAATACTTTACAATTTTTATACAAAAGATGTGAGGAAAAGTGGTAGGGTCAGCGGGTTGCTACTTTTAGAAGCACTCTTTGTGCCCGCTCATTATTTAACATGAAGGATTTTGCGCTACCGCCCCTTGAAGTGATGCAATATTGAATTAAAGACTGACACAATGCCTTATAGATCTATTTGATGATGTAGAAAAGACAACATTTTCATATTTTATAAATGCTCGTAACCTTTGGTTATTATTTAGATTATAAGACCATTAAATATGATGGTTAAGTCAAATCAAATGGAAGACCAATTGTGAATAAGCTCGAAGGACCGTCATGCGACGACTCGGTTGGTTGAAGCTGCTGTTTCAAATTCTGCCTCATGGATTGACTTTTTCCTCGGTCGTAATTCGAATGAATTAGAGGAATACTTAAAATGTTATGCAAAATGCCTTAAGTAGTACGCAATTAAATAATTTGTACTGCAACCATGAAAGATTTTTATGTGATTACCATTAATGAGAACAAGGTAAGGGAACAAGGGCCTGAAGTCCAGCAAATCGATAACTAGCAGGCAATCCAATAAACATCAGGGAGGCCCAGCGCTAAACTTAATTACGTTGTTTTCTGTCGAACTTGGTTAATCTCAATAGACCAGCTTGAGTAGCCGTGTTGGGCGTCAATGAGGCCCGTGTTTTTGTTCCTAATGGAGACGGAAGATAATTGTCAAAGTTTTACTCTGACAGCGGCGACCTTTGGACACTTTGAACGTTAATTTATTAGAAAATAAATATTTTTATAACGTTTGAGTGACAAAGGAGCCTTTCAAATTCATGTAGATATATTACATAGTAAAATTTTTTAAACGTGCGCCATCCTCTTTTGTTTTGTACTAGACTTTTCCCTAGGCTTCGCCGCGTTAATATAGATTCTGTCAATAAATTTCTATCTCGCGGGGATAGTACTTTTTCCAGAATGAAAGGTACTCTATGTCCTTTTCTGTACCCCTGACAACCTGTATGTAAAATTGCATGATGATCAGTAGAGTAAGCGTAACAAGGCGTGAAAGCGAAACAAACAAACAAACTTACATTCGCATTTATAATATTAGTTAAGTTATATGGGATAGGTGAGATGGATAAAGATAAAAGATTTTGTAGCTTGACCCATAGGTCAAGCTACGAAATCTTTTTGCAGATAAAGTGAACCTCTGCATAGCGCAGCACTAAAAGCCTAATTGAAGTAACGTTCTATTCCTATTTACCGTTAAATATAAAAGAAGAAGCAGGCACAAAGTACAATCCGAATAAGAATGCTCTTTTTAAGCAAACAAAGCTTTTTTTATTTAATCTTGAAAATTACGAATGCTGCTTCGAAAAATTTGACTAATTTATTTTATTAAAGATTCATATTTCTCGACGCAAAAGGTAAAACAATGTTTGTTTCTGTTTCATTTCAAAGTACAAACACAAAAACAACACAAATATGCTGTTTGAAAATAGAGAAAGTATTTTAATACATCTTAACAGTGACACAAGTTGAGATAAAGGAAATTTTATTTAATATTCAACGAAATATGTCGGTTGGTAACTCAAATAGGCGGATAATAATATTTTCACTTAATGAAAATATGTATTTGCTGTTTATTTTAGCTGGTTGTAATAACAGAATGTCAAATAAACACTGTACAAACGAACATAATCAAATAAAAATACTGTCATTGTTTTTATTTATTTTGTCTCTCTGTTAAAGGCAGAGCGTATACACCTACTTATATAAAATATATCAACGTAAACTTTACACACATATTTATAAAAACAACATTATTACATCTTCTTTCTAATTATTTCCACTCGTAACTTTTTAGTTTTGTTGCTCAATAATAAATATAATTTTGAGTAAAAGAGCCCGCCACGTCGTTTCTTGGGCAATTTTTTACTCACGGCGCTGATTGATTCACGTAAGTGTTTCGCTCGCTTACAAGCAATCGAAAAGAGTTCAGAAGAAACCCAACGTTTTTAAAAGATTGCAGCTAGGCTCAAAGTTTTAATTTTCAGAACACACAATTAATTGTCCCATTTGGCAAAAGAACCCGCAAATCTCAACGCAGCGGCAGCGACGAGCTGCTTTATTAGAGTTCGAAAAACTCTTATACAACAGCTTTGTCCGTCCGTCCGTCCATCTGTCTGTTATACAACTTTCAATTCAAGAACCGTAAGAGTTAGAGACTCGCGGTCAACGCCATTCGACTTAGCATAATCAATATACCTCCGAAATGACTATGACCATTGACCTCTGACCTCAAGGTCACGTGATACCATTTTTCAACACAAGAACTGTAAGAGCTAGAGACTCGTGGTTAACGCCATTCTACTCAGCATAGTCGATATACCCCGAAATGTCTATGACCTTTGACCTCTGACCTCACGTGGTATCACGTGACCTTTGCATATTACTTAAACCATTTTTTCGAACTCTTAAGATTTACGGCAATTCACTGCCGATTCTCACTTGTTTTTTATGCGACGCCCAATTTTACTTTTTTATTTTTATCGAACATACGCTACGTGAAGCTTAGCATCTTGGCTGTATGCTTGTTGACAAAGCATGTAAAAAAAAGGTTATGAACATTAATCTTTGTGTTTTATTTTCAAATTCTCTCAACCATACAGCAATGCAACAGCGTTTATAAAGTCAGACTACATAAATAATTCCACTATGCGTTCATCTAGTGGTCAAATTAAAATAGAATTGATGCATGCCAGCGAAGTTATATTCGATATCTAAGTTATCGATAGACTAGTAGATATCTTTTTAGCGTATATTACACTAGAAAACAATCCTTTCACCCCTGGCACTTAAAATGGTGTTTAAGTTAGTATTATTAATACAAGTATGTAGTTTGATGAAGCATCATTACCCCTTAAATATAATTCCTGTATCGTGGCGAATGTATAGCCATTGAATCAATGAATACGAACACAGCACAGTTGTCATGTTTTTTTTTTGTGGTATAGTTGGCAAAAGAACATGGACATCCCGCAACACCAGAGGAGTTACAAGTGCGTTGCCGGCCTTTTAAAAAGGAGTACGCTCTTTTCTTAAAGGTTTGTAGATCGTATTGGTCCGTAAATACCGCAGGCGACAGTTCATTCCACAGTTTAGTTGTGCCAGGTACAAAATTTCTGGTAAAACGCACGGTAGTAGACTGCTAACCATCTAAATGATGTTAATGGAAATTCTGTCGCGTAGGACGATGGTGAAAAGAGGCGGCAGGGATAAGTAGTAGGCCACCGCCTACTACTTATCCCTGCCGCCTCACCAGCCGGCGTAAAATACTGTCTCGATCTGTTGACCGGCACCAAGTATTCCAATATTGGCTGAGGCAGTTATGGGGGTGTGCTCAAAACGAGGAGATACGACCAACGGCAGTTTTTTAGCGGTGAACGCGCAGACTTGTGTCGTTGTGGGGTTAAATTAAATTAAATTAAACCAAATTAAGTCTGCCCCAATCCGAGACTTTCTTCAAAGAGGTCTCAATTACATACACAAGGTTGTTTCGGCTCTCAATGATGTTTTCCCGAAAGATGTTAGCGCGGCTGGTATAGAGAGCATCGCTCGTGCTGTCATCTGCATTGTTATAACAAAGAATGCTGCTAATTTGCAACATGTCATTGAGGAGGATTGATGTGGAGGAGGATCAGAGAAGGCCATAGCACATAGCCTTGCGTGACACCAGCATTTACAGGCATGGAGTTAGAGCATTCACCTGTGACCTTACAGACATGACATGACGATTTACGATGAGAAAAAAAATATAGGATCTGATGGGATAAAAGCGCATACTCACGGTTCGGTAGGTGTTGCACAAGACTACAAAATGAGCTGAGACTTGTATAGATCGCGCACTGTATGATGGCCGGTCTGAACATTGCGCGAGTGGCGTCACAGTTGTAAGTTTTAGGTCTCTTTGGTGACAGGGGGCGGGGGCGGGATGCAATCTGTACTGACTGACAGACTGTACATGCGCAACAATTCGGAGACGCTATGTTCAGTCCGGCCATCATAGATTGCGCGATCTGTACTTGTTCTTACAAGTCCACTCACGCTTTTCCGATCCTTGATCCTTCAAAGATCGGAAAAGCGTGAGTTCACACTAAAAATGTTCTGTATACGGCCGCACGAAAATGTTAACACAACACTAATGTTCACTTTTATAACGAGATACGCGAAATTATATGTTTATTGAGCTTAATTTGTGTGTGGAACGTGTATGTGTAAGCGTTCAAACACAAAAAACTTTTCCTCTCAAGTTTTCCGTTACAAACTTTAAACTTTTGACAGTTAAAGGTGTAAGGAAACGCGTATAAAATTGAGCTTAATTAGGTATCTTCACAACATTCTGCCTTGAACATGTCAATAGATATTTTTTATCCCGTGCGAGGATCCCAGCGCATTTTAACTAGTAAGCTCTTCACTTAGAGCAATTTGGCATTTATATTTCTATTAATAAATATTATGGCTTAACAATGATTCTCATTCTTATTATTGTTAAAGAAGTGGCCAAGCCGGTACGCTTTCTAATTACTCCACCATAACAGCGAATCTCCTCCGATGAAAGATAAATACGGGATTCAAATAACAAAGGCTGGTATCTCACTACTCCAAACTCGAACAGTCAACCGCAAATCCCGCAGCCAGTTATAAAACATTTGAATACTAAACTTTATTCGGACATAAGTCAATATTTAGTCAATTTTAGTTGTAGTTAGTATGTTTGCAATATATGTGATGGCGCGGCCTTAATCGCTCTTTAGTAGACAAGTATTGCTAACGAGGCTTTAAACATGGTTCTTTAGACAAGCCTGAGCACCTCCGCACAGGGCTACGAGTGCCTTGGCGTAAAGGGTCAGGGGTGGCAAACATTTAGCAGAACTACTGTTTTTATAACCTAAAATGTACAAACAGTTCATATACATCAAGTTTATATTCAAGATCAAATTTATCGTAAACCGAATAGTACTATTAAAATTGTTGCTTATTACGTCAGAATAAAAGGGTTTTCCATTTACTGATTCCATTCACTTGTAACTGATGATATTACTAAAGATTCTTAGAAATTGATATGTTGGGCTTATATTTTGTGTTATTGTATGTATGGTAGTTATATACATATATATAATATATATATATACATATATATATATATATATATATAACTAGGAACAGTCTTACGCGACTTTTGAATTAGTCATTCAATAAATAAGCTAAGATAAATTGACATGAATCTTAAAATTGTAATATCTTTAAATATTATTATGTTACATTTTGCAACATGGTATGGACAGCCATACCTAAATAGGAACAAGGACTAATCATTAAAGTTTACAGGATAACCCTTTTCAGCCCTCATTCATACATCGCGGTACGAATGATAAATACAAAGATAAATGACTGCAGATACGTTCGCGTTGAAATATATTCAGTTTGTAACACTTGGTTTCCTTGATAAATCTATCATGAAAGAATAATAACGAAACACAGAGGGATTGCTGGCTTTATTTCCAACCGAATGCCGTTTATAATATTTTTGAAATACTATAGGAATAACAGTTGTTCTTTTTATTACTTGACCTAAATAAAATTGAAAGATATGGTGTATTCATAAATTTATACATACTTAGAGCATCTAATTACCGATATGAGGTATCAGAAATGAGATGCTTCCAAGCATTTCTTTTTGGGTCCTTTGTGTTAATCCAGGACATGGTCTAGGTATCAAGTTTCATTTAAATGCGTTCAGCTGTTTATGCGTGATTAAGTAACAAACATTCAAACATCTTCACAAAATCTTTCAGTTAGTAAGCGGCTTTTACCGAATACCTAACTTACTTACAACTAGCAGGCTTTTTGACATGCAATATGGGGTAGAGTTTAAATGAAATCGCATGCTTCAGTATTGTGTGTGGACGGATAGAATGGTATTAAGAGTGACGTCACTATTGTTGCAAAATGAATACTACACGGATAAAAGTTGTGTGATCCACAAAGAGTTCTCTTTAGCCTGACTGTTATTTGTGTCCATTGTATGACTGTTTGTGAGGCCACCACAATATCGGTAAGCGTAGCTTAAAATTCGTCAAAAGAATAGTAGTATCATATTTAAATATACTAGCGGTCGCCTAGTGGTCAAAATACAACCAAAATTCCTAAGCTTGCTACTTTGTTTTCTGTTTTTCTCTCTTACATATAAATAAGGTAACCATAGTTACAAAGAATTGTATGACGTCAGACGAACAATGTCGAAATACTACGAACGCGATTCGAAAGCGTGTGTCAAATGCATGGTTGTGTGCGTGTAGTGTTTTTTCAGTAATTTAATGTATTTCTAATGCATATTTTATAAAAATATTAGGATTCGCCCCTCCTTCTCCATATAAACTTTAGCTGTGCCAAATTTCATACTCCTCCGACCGAGCAATTTTCGTAATAAGGGGAAACAATGTTTTTGCTTCACGTATTAATATATAGATTAAGTTGTGGCAACTCCGCCCAGACGAAGAAGTTCCGCCTACATCTAATAGATGGCACTAAATACACTCAAATTACGTCACAATCCTGCATCGCGCAAGCGGAGCTTACACAGCGACTAACTATATATACAAGCACCCGACATCAACCATCGGGCCGCGGCCCGCCAGGCACGATCAACTAGCCTGGTCGGAGGATCCTCCCTTTGTGTTGGATGGACATCACACTCCGTTCCTCCACAAAGTCATATAAGTACCTACATATATCAAAAATATATGTATGTAGGTATATACAGACTATCGATTGTGCAGTTGCCACGGTCAGCATTTCTTCTGTCCGTAGATATACTTCGTAAGTGGTGCAATCAGCACGCATTAAAAAAGAGTTTTGTGTATTTACCAGCAACAGCCAGACCAATAATTTTCAAATTACTTAAATAGTTTTATTATAAATTATTGAATAGTAAAATAGTATTGTTGAATAATATATATATTATATAGTATATATATATAATATATTAGTGTACCAATAGAAAAAAAGAAACATATTTTTATTTGTTTCTCCATATGTAACACAATACAATAAAATATAATCATTGAAATTAAACAATTTTATACGGATTTTATCCCGTTATTTATTTTTTATAAAACACTATTATTAAATAATTTTGATACTTTAAGCTACTGTTGTGGCAATCGAAACATTATAATTATATAAACGTAAGACAATTTTAAATATAAACATACCAGCTTTTACCCACGGCTTCGCTCGCGTAAAAATAGATTAGGCGTTTTTATGAAATGTAGCCTATGTTACTCAGTGATAATATAGCTTTCTTATGGTGAAAGAATTTTTAAAATCGGTAGAGTAGTTTGTTAAATCCTTACAAACAAACAAACAAACAAAAATCAAACCTTTAATATTAGCATAGAAATACAGATAAGTATACAGAACAGTCTATTAATGGAGACCAAATTAGGTATCTGCGTCAGCTATTGTAGCAGTTGAAATTGCAATGCTTGTATTCTCGCAGGACTTATACAGTATGTGAGCAGGCAGGCAGCATTACAACAGGTAAACAACAACCGCCACATACTATATCACCAAACAAAACTTGTTTCAGCTTTATTTGGTGATACAATACACAAACATTACCGTTCACCCGTTGTAATTGCTCTCATCATCTTAATCAATAAAAATGAAATTTATTTTTAAGCAAGCTATACGTAGAACGGCAAAAGCATTATATAACACTAGTTTTTACCCGCGCCTCTGCTCGCGTAAATGTAGGTTATGACAATTTTCCCTAGGGAACAGTACTATTTTCTGGATGAAAGGTTAAGGCCCTATGTCCTTTTCTGTTCCCGTTACAACGTGTATGCGAATTTTTATGATAATCGGTTGAATAGTTAAAGTATGAAAGCGTAACAAACAAACAAACTCAAGTTCGCATTTATAATATTATAGTAAGGACTTAGAATTTGTTTAATATTGTATCTATATAACTTTAGCTTTATTTTTATACTGTGAGTATTCCATAATAAATAAGTCAACTAATATATATTGCAAATTGCCTTCGAAATCTTATACCAAAATATAATAACTATTATGAAAGCTTAATAGTTATTCTTTGGTATAAGATTTTGTAGGCAACTTGCAATTTATTTTATTTTACCTACCGGGCGTGTTCGACAAGATTATGACGGGCTTTTCTAGATGGTTCTATAAAGATTTTCACTGTCATAAATTCATAAACAACACTTGATTGTTTCTTTTAAAAGTATAAACACTTAAGCGTTATGGATTTAAAGTAAAACTTTATGAACATGGTCGAATCTATTATAAAATAAGTAATAACAGGCATTTATAAAATGCTTTTAAGGGGCGCTGACCCTACTTTACATGAATTCCAATGCCACATGTAGTCGTTTTTGCATAGTAGTCAGTACTAAGTGTTGTGGGTTTGATCACAGCTGGAATCTAAATGCTTATTGTAGGCATAAATAAAATGAGATAATAAATATAAAATCTTCTCTTCTCTCTCTTCTTTTATTTTTTTGGTAAAACCCAAACAAAGAAAGTAAGTTGAAATTATAAATATCACTCAAGAGTTTATATTGAAAGCGCACGCAATAAAATTTAAATGAGTTACTATTTTTTGGAGCCTGCGGTATAGATACACAATTATAATGTTGCGTTGGAAATCCTTCAATGCAAAGCTACGTTTACTCAACATATCATAATAACAAACATGTATAAACAACGCCTTTGAATTATATCCTGCAGATAAACTCGAATAAACACAGCCAGTTTATAACAACAAATATCTGCAATGTTGTTTATACATATCTAAAATTAAATGTTATATGATGGATATTCAATAAAATATTTCAAGGTCTAGGGTATCTATTCGATTACGAAATTATGAGTATTATTTCACAGAAAGCTTTTCACTCTTATGAGTATTCTCAACGCGGTGTAAATACCGGTAATAATTAACTGCAACAGGTTATGAAAGGCAACTACAGAACATTGTACCACATTGTGTAAGCATGTATGACACTCGCGTCATTGCAGAACCTCATTGGAAAAATTCATTATTCTGAGCATTAATTTAATATGAACTATAAAATTTCCAATAGTAATATATCAGATCTTCCTTTAAATAGCTTAGTAAAAATGTTTTGTGTACACGTTTTGCCGATTCTGTACGATTATCGTCATATATTTTAGTAAATCCTTAAAAAAGATTTTCTTTTCTTGACTTAACAGACGTTCGTCTTGTCCAAATTTCAATAAAAATGGAAAAGTGCTTTCGTGTACGAATTTTCATTTTTTTTTTTCGTCTATCAATTCTTTTTATAACTATGTTCGGCGGGGCACAGTGATTCAAACCTTATTTTAACATATTATTTAAATAAACATTAGTTAATCCAGTTGACTTGCTTACTAATCAACAGCATTTAATTATTATTTAATAGGGATGAAACAAACTAAACAAAATATCACTGTAGTTTCTGCCTACCCCGCTGAGAAACTGAGTCTTGGACTCACGGCAGTTTAAGGTTAACAATCCAAATAAAATAAATATAGGTACGCATAGGTGTATATTAATTTTATTCAGTTTTTATATGAGTAAGTATTCATCTCAAACCCTATTTAAATACATTTAAAATTAAATATCCTTTTGCTATCTATAATAACCAAAATTAAATAATACCACAAAATAAAATGTATATTATTATGCTTATACATGTATCGTGTATGTGTGGGTATAATGCTAAACGATAGATTGCTACATACACATGTACCTTAAAGATAACGGTGTAAGCTATATAATATTACATTTATGAAGTTCTCTTTGGCATACCGTCAGATTACCCTGCGTAGTTGTTCTATCAAATGGATGTGGTTACATGGAAAGAGCTCTCAAATGTAATAAATGTGTATATGCCCATTCCAACAAAATGGTTAACTTCAAGAAAATATTAATTTTCACTGAAATGTATTTCTGCCTCGGTGATCACAAGGTTTTCATAAAAATTAAATGTATAATTCATTCCAAAGTCAAAATTAACATATGATTTTTGAGGCTATTTTGATAATGTTTAACATACAAAAACTGCCATGTAAAAGTCACTGTTTTTATATGAACGAACTTCTTACATGATCTATACTCAAACAAAAGTGCATATACTATATACATTTATGTCATCTAATCTCCTTACGATTTATACTGACGCCTGGCGCCTTAAATACGGTATCTGTTTAAAATAACAGGGAGATAATATAACCGAAACACAATATCTCATACAAAACCAGGAAACTCCCACTGCGCAAATACCTCCAGCGAAATGAATCAAAACGCGAAGTCAATATCAGTTCGCATGTTTTCATACATTAGCTATACCCATTCGCGTCGCTAGTAAAGCGGGGGACTTAATGTAAAAGCAGTCGGGGAGGCGCGGCTCCGCTTTGTCTCTAAGACAATGGGTATGGAGCCGACCGTGTAAACTTAAGTGTTCCCTTGTAATTAAATTTTAAGACACTTTTCATCCGACTTAAAACTTTATTTTGGATCTTGCGGATATTAAGTTCAACTTTGCAAAGTTATAGCGCGCCTAATCTTAAGCACTTGAGAAGTATACACATTTATAAGAGATGTGGAACAACAAAGCTCTTATCTTAGAATATGGACGGCTACCTACTAGAACGATCCGTGGAAAACAAGTAAGAAACGGCAATGAATTGCCGTCAATCTTAGAGTTCGAAAAAATGGTTCAAGTAATATGCAAAGGTCACGTGATACCACGTGACTCTGAGGTCAGAGGTCAAAGGTCATAGTCATTTCGGGGGTTTATCGACTATGCTGAGTCGAATGGCGTTGACCGCGAGTCTCTAGCTCTCACTGTTCTTGAGTTAAAAACAGATTAGTACGTGTTTATTTTTACTGACAAACCCAATACCACTGTGGCACATGTCTTTGGACCAACGAGACTATTAGACATGAACATGCAAGCGCAATTCTATATTTATTTCTTTTTAGGTTATCTATAATTGGAAGAAATGTTATATTGCTATTAAATGCCAGTTATTGCCGTTTTGATATTATAAAAAGCATCGCTGTCTTATTTTAAGTTAATCGTATATACTATAATATTACAATAATAATCCGTAGCGATTTGACGGTGATCAATACTCTACAAGTATTATTTGACGACTTCATTTTAGAGGCAGTTTGGCGCTCAGTATAACGTCAAATCACTTGGAGTCGCAAAATGTATAAATCGTTAAGCAAAATTTCAGCAAGAATGTTCACCATCTGAAAAATTAGCCAGCTCCTCAAAATATATATTTCTTAATGTTCTTCTGTCATCAAATGCAAACAACAGGACATCTTGGGGGCGTAAAGCATACTGAACATTATTTAAATTGGTCCAATTTTTGCGCCCACCTCTAAATGGAAACGTGACTCGTTTCAGAAACAATTTGTAAACAACATAGCGTTCGCATAATTTGATGACTTATCTCGGCAAAAGCGAAAGTACTCAACGTTGATAAAAGAAAGAAAGTATTCCTTTAAATTCCGTAAGTAATATTTCAACTGAACTTCGCTTGTCTAAGCGTCTTTCTTTGTGCCGATGTGTAATTCAACATTTTCCCGGGGCACTTTCGACACAAACTTATATTAAGATGATTGCGTGCTCGTGTGTAACGTTTTAAGTATGTCCAATACTTTTATATTATTATCTGAGCTTAAGGCTATTCGTATAAAATTATTTCGCTCCTACTAAGGGTTTATTCTTGTCCCGCGTTCCAGCTTCACTTTATTTATTTCCTACACACTCTCTCGCGAATGAATCGTGGAGAGAAAAACAGTTCTCAGAGCTTAGTCTAATCCAGTTCGTGTAGCGCAACATGAGCTCACTTACTGAGAGATTTACGAAAATTGCCGACCCATGAATATCGCGTTGTGTTCTCCTTACTGATATGACGGCCTTTGAAACATCTTCCCCTTTAGTATTCATAAGTGCCGGTAAATGTGCTCTATCACTTTGGTAAACACAAATAAACGAGTAGTTCATATTTTGAGATCTTTGCTCCGAAGGAGAAGCGTGTTGCATCTCAACAAAGAATTTTATTTTTATAATGTTCAGCTTTACTGTAAATATACGAGGAGAGGAAAAATAAACAAGTTGTAAATTCTCGTTAAGGGTGATAAAAGGTTATCATGAGGTAAATATTACGAGTAATATAATGTCGTTGCAGCATTGTATCTTATTTTCAACACTCCATACAGTCATTTTTTTTCCTTTTTTTCTTTAGTTATATCACCTGTAGCAAGTCGCTAAAATGAACAACAAGAAACTACTACACTTTGTAAAAAAGATGGCAAATGAAAAATTCCAAAATATATGCATTTTTGGCAGTAATTATTAAATGTTCAAGCAAACGGAAATCTTCTTCAAAATTCCTATAAAATAATTTATATGCACATACACATACTACATATATTTAGGATATGACTTCACATGTAACCGAGTGATGCTAGTAGTGCAAGTTAATACAAAAACATTTTTCACTTTATTTAAAGTCCAATCATTTATCTTCACCGGTATTAATTATAGGCTAAAAAGGCAATCCACAGTGCCCAATATATTACTCACATTATTAATTACATTAACAGCGTCGATATTGGTTAATTAACGTCCACGGACTTTTCATGTAGGTCATATAAAATTACTTAGGGAACAACGTCAGAGTTTATTATGTTGCATCTACGAAGTTAGTCGACAAGTTATAGACCTTTTATGATAAGAACACTGGCACAATAAATTGTAAGTTACTGAAAACATAAAAGAACTTTCTTTTTACTTATACACTCACGTCTGTATTTTTTTAAGGATAAAAAGGTAGGTAGATTTATTTAACACAACCACATTGCGCCATCCATGGTATCAGATCCTACGAGCGAGCCTATTGCTGTAGCCCGGGCTAGTAGGCTGTAGTTGAGTTGTCGTTAGTAGTTGCGATGTGGTTGCGACGACGCAACGACGCTCACGAGAGCATACAGAAGTTCGACACCGGTTTTCGTTGAGGAAACACGCCTTGACTGAAAAAACTCATGAAATTCGAAGAGGAAATATTGTTGTTGCTATCCTTGTTATGGATTTTATTAAGAAGAAGAGGGCGCAGCGTGTCAGTGTGTCCACGCAGCGTTGTGTTTGTGATGTGGTCGGACGCTAGTTCGCGGTGTCACTGGTGGTTGCGTTGTGGTAGCGTTGGGGTTGCGATGTGGTCGGTATCACCCACGTCGTCGATAATGACGGCAAAATTTGGTCTGTGTAAATTCTACTATTCATTTCAATACAAAATTGCGCCCGCCCACGTGGAGTGGTTGTGGTGTGGTTGTGGTTGTAGTGTGGTTGTGGTACGTGTGAAATAAGCCTAAGTGTGACACGAGTAAGCCGCCAAGCAATAAAGCTAGAACATAACGTCTTGAAATAATTGTGACGTCACGAATGGAAGAGCCATCGTTTTCAATTGTTTGGTGCTCCTACGAATGAGCCGCCTTACCCGGGTAAGTACCTCTTATAGGAGACCTATATGAGTAATAACTGTTATAGTGTTTCGATTGATAAACAAGGTTGCCAAAGGCTGTCAAATCTACGTCGGCGGTCATAGCCTTTCGCGTCATCTTTAATACTCTGTACTACCTAACAGAGGTCTCAAGTTCGATACCAAGGCACGCACATCTGACTTTTCGAAGTTTTATGCGTATTCAATAGTTAATTATCGCTCGCTTTGATGATAAACATCGTGATAAAATCTGCATGTGTGTAAATTCTACATGATGTTCTCGAAGATATGAGAAGTCTGCCAACCTGCATTGGACCAGTATGGTAAACTATGGGCTAACCCTTCTCATACTTAGATGAGGCCCATGCCCAACACTGATATAGTTTATAAACAGTTTTTATACAGACCATCAGTAGGGCAGTGTACTGCTATCTTAGTACTAAAAAAAGGCTCACGGCAATATCTCTAAATGACGCGGCATGATAACCAGCTGTCGTTTATATTTTCTTGTGTTCCCGAGACATCTTAAACAAGAACAGGAAGTAGGTGTTAAACTTTTAACGAGCGACGCTAGACGTAAGCTGTCTTACGCTTTAAAGCAATTTATTTAGTGAACACAATATATTTTAGTGGTCTTGGGAAAATCTGCTGGTGGACAAATAAAAACACACTCCTTCGCTCTCCAGTGCTTCCTTGATTGATGACTGCTTCGCTAGCTTTTTCCGATGACATTATATACTCTATGAAATCGTAAAACATCGTTAATGGTGCGAATATATTTTCCATTACAGTTCTACTTTAATCGCTTTAATTTCCCCGACTAAGATTGTGTTATCAAGTTACACTTCCGGCCTCACATATACTGCTTGTTCGGGTACATCTTAACCACTATATGTACATTAAATCCTATTATCGTTTTATAATTTAATTAATAATTTTATAATCAATAATCTAAATAGTTATTTCATATTTCTTTATTAAGTATAAAGATTATATTTATTAGCTTGGCGCCTTCCGCTTGTCAGCTTCCGGCGCGATTAATAAATAGTACGTATTGTTACTGATCTCTGTACTTTTTTTACACTATGTCGAATAATCAATCCTATAATCATTTTGTTTTACTATGTATAATATAATGATAAAGCTATTAGATTCTTACTGATTTTGGGTTAAGCATAATTTTGTCACACCGGCGCCTCTGCTTCCGGTGTAATAAATCCTTAATGTTACATAATCCTGTATTATTAAATAATAATTATATATAAATAATCATCAGAATAATTAAGATAAACAATGTTTAATATTATCTATTGAGTTTGTGAATTTAGTATTAAATTAGGTCAAATGTTTGTATAAGTACCGGCGGTTAGAATATTTTGGGAACATTCATATTCTAACCGTTGAAACGTGCATTCAAGATAATATAAGTGCTTTTCTGTACAACTTGTGTCTTCATTGTCGCCGCCACCCTGACTATTCACCTTTTTACAATTGTCTATTGAATTAGAGGAAAATTGATTTAAGCTTTTTGTCCATTACTCAGAAAAGTAGTAATTGGCGCCATAAGTGAAAGTAATAATCAATCTTTCAGGTTATAAAAACTGAAAATATTTGTTACATAATAACAGTACAGAAAGTTTCAATATAGGTACTTAACGTTTGAAGCCTGTCATACGCTCCACTACGCGCCCCTTTCAAGCCATTCCCGAGTTGTATAAAGCAAAATTCACTCATCAAAGCGGAAAACAAACAAATAATGCCTATTCCATTTGTAGGTAACTTTCAGGTACCGTGTTTCGACGTGAAAGCGTGGCTGCCATTACACAAAGTAACGGTTGATTTTACGATCGGCTCGGAGCCACATTTCTTTGTTTGTTGCGGTGCCGGAAAGAATCTCCTGCCGCACTCACAAAAAAGCCTTCGACAAACATCCACGACGGTATCGAATTCCGCCCAACTTTTGTCAATCACGCCTCCGACTTAGATAAGATTTTAAAATCGTCTTTGAGCACAGCTCGCCGGCGCTTTGTTCCTTCGCCGCTTCTCATTCTTATTTATGAGATCGAGGTCACATTGAAAAGCGGCAGCTATATGGCCTCTTTTAAGCTTTGATTTATTTAGATAAACGACTACCTCAAAAGTTTTACATAAATTTCTCACCGGCGTGAAATATAGCACCTGGTAAAACAGCCGCAATCATTTTTTCAATCAGCTTTGATCAAAGTCTGTTCCATTCCATTTTACCGAGTTACTTTGTTGACTGGCGTTTCTTCTGGGACGTAAAATCTAAAATCATATAGGGGAGAAAGGAAGAAAACGCTGTGTTAACCTCAATAGTAACAATTCTATTTTATTTATAACTACAGGTTTTCTTTGCAGCCGGCTTTTGAATGGATTGGAATGTTGTTTAGAAATGTGATGTTAAAGCGTCCACCATCCGGTGGATGTGACACATAGTTCGCCGGCCAGCAACATCGTCAGACGACACTGACAAATAGTCGCCGGTGACAGACGGCGCGGCGATGGCGTATCGCGACTGACGTCCGGTATAACCACATGACACTTGTCACACCGCGAGCCAATGTCGAGTTAACCACCCTCATTTACATTTACATTAGCTCTTGCATTAACATGACATGAAGGACGATATCATTGTTCTAGATGTGACCCCTAGTAACTAAAAATTTTTGGTAAAATGAGATTTTTATGCAGAAAGATCCAAAAAGTATTTCTAGTGTTACCTTGTAAATGCTTCGTGCATTATAATTCATTTTATTTTCAGTTCTAATTAGTAGGTACAAAAATAAAATATATCTAATATACTTTGTTAACAAAGCAGTTCTTTGTCTCGCCTAGAAAGTTGCTAAGTTTGCATATACGAGGGGTCACATTTAGAAGGACGATATGCGTAACATCATATCTCGCTCGTACTAAATAAATAAAAATATTAGGTAAAGAAATGCCGGCAGCTACTACGATTACTAAACGTTTTAATAACTTATGATACTCTATATAATATCTATTCCATACATCTGCGGTGCCCATATATGTAACTATATCAGTTGTTCTAAAGACTGCGGGAGTACATGAAAATATTAAATAATATTCTACAATACACAACGACTATAAATACAATCTGAAATTTGTAAAGAATAAGCTAAGCCCATTGCATAGCGCTCACTGGAGTGGCAATGTAACTAAGTTTCTCCAATTACCTACCAATAAACTCGTCGTCCATCGTTATCGGTCCACCCATAGCACACTACGATTTTGATTAGATAGAGAGCTGTTTTTTCGCTTGTGCCATTATGGTTAGGGTGTGGTTCGGTGCAATGGCCAGCAACCTTAACGAAACAAATATCCTAAAACAATAAAAGCTCAAAATATCTACTAAATATTATGTGGATACAAACGCTTAAAACTATTTCTTAGGTAAGTATTAAGGTACTTAGTAGATTAATAATTTAATAGCACACACTCAATACAATTTAACTTACATTTATATTTTAGTTAAGTCTGTCTATGATACACACATTGTCCATGACAGCCAAAATGTCTATGAGTTCTATGATAAATAGATTGTCTTACACATATCATCGTCGCCGGCTGAGCCGGCCAATCAGAACAGCTGGCGGCCCGCCGCGCGCGTCGTCGGGCAGGCGCCATTTATGTTGGGGTGCACTATTTTGTAACTGTATAAAAATATAGTCATAGATGAAAACATTAGTAGATCGTACAAATGTTTGTACCTATTTGACACAGGAGCCAGTATCACAGGTATTTATTTTAACCCCGATACACTCTGTACCTGGATGAGTCGACCACTTAAACCATCGCTACATTAAGTTAATGTACGCGTACATTAAATTCCTAGTGACATTTACATTAACAATTATGTGTGGTGGTCTAAAACCCAAATGTTTTGACACTTATTTACTTGAAGAAGTGTTTGCTAACACAAAACGACAACTAAGTTAGTACATCGTCTAACTGACGGCCATGTGTACACAGTATATCGCTACAGTAAATCTAAAGGCTGTCTTTTATAAATTTTTAATATACACAATTCCGCTTAGGAGTATCCTTGTAACATTAATAGCTTAAAGTTTCCTTATGACGGGCCAAAGAGAAATTTTCATTTCACTATTTCATAAAATATGAATTGGTCCATTTCAAGTAATGGGGATCCATAAAGTTTTGAATAAATTTGTTGTAAATTAGAATAAAAGTTTACATCAAGTGTTTGGCGAAAGCCTTGATTGATTCTTAATCAACCTCATTAAAAATATTAATCGGAAAATAACCACTAACCCTTAGATTAATATTTCATGACTGAACATCAAACTACACGCGAACCGAAAGGCTCTATGCTTATAAACGTGATGAAAATGTATAGAATACGTTAGTTTGCATCAATAAACTGGTCGTGTTATCGTAATCAGTATTTCCCTCTTCTATCCTAACTCTTGTTTTTTAAAAGACATATTAAGCACTAAGTTTATGTTGGTTGCGAATGACGTTACAATTATTGAAACACTAGAGACACAAAGATCACCAAACCGTGATCAAAATGATAACCTCAACGTGAGTAGCGTCGACGTAATCACTGCGCCGAGTATTGCGGGTTCGACACCGCGTCAAAGATATATACGATCCACAAATTGTTGTTCCGAGTTTCAATGTTTGTGAAGTCTCTCGTGGCACAAGGATTGCTATTCATGCTAGGGCTGTCCTTTTTAAAATCAAAGTAGACAAATTACTGTGAGCAACAATTTGTCCGTCACACAATTTTTGTATCGTGTCGGCGTACATTTGTCTTATATAATATACATATGTCATATATATGTCGAATCAAACACTTAAACAACTATGCTATCCGTCCAATGAATCCTCGATCGATAGTTAAGCTGTCGTGTCAGATAATGCTTCGTTTAACCGTTTTGATAAAGCCATTTAATAATTTGGACCACGGTTCAAACATCGAATTAGTAAAGGCGTAAAGAATATAAATCATTTGCGAAATCGAGTAAAATAAAGTAACAAAAGCAATTACGATTTTATTTCATTCCATCTCGTTACCGACTTGTTGTCAAAACGTTGTACAGTCAGCGGCATAAGTCGATAAAGAATTGTGAGATTGTAAAATTGTTTTCATACAAAATAATAGTAATCTTTTACTGCAGCAACAGTTAATGGATAGTTATTTTAATCACAATAAGATAGTCGCCTATAATTGATTTTGTACATTTAACACATAAGAGCAAATAGCAATCAATATAATTTGTTTTGTGAAACGGTTTCAAAATTGTGATACTACAATCACAATTTTGATACTGGCTATCCCCCGCGTACATTGACATTTAAATATCGGTTACGTCACAACGTGTATCACTTCACTAGCAATTTTGAAACGTGTGAACCTTATCTATTTTTTAAATAGATTTCAAAAATGTCTTGTTATTTTAGAGTTTTGGGAACTTATCTATATGATGAAAATAATAAAAAAATAATATTAACTAACCTTTTAATTACAATAGAACATCAATAACTAAATTTTAATTGATAATCAAATTACGTTTAAAGTTGAGTTAGTTATGTCGCTAACTGTATATCGTACCGCAAATAATTGCGAACTGAGATCCGCACGCCGCGCCGTTCGCAATGTTGAGAAATAAAAATAAATTACATTGATAGGGTTGGCTTAAAACAATTGTCACCGCTAAAAGGGTAAAGTGATAATTTTATAATCTGTGCGACGCCGGACTTGCTGATGACACTTTCCATTATCTAAATAGCCTGCTTTAATTAAATTTTCCACGTTGTTCTAAAAGAATAATTTTGTTTTAACGCCTTTACGCCGTGTGTTATGAAAATACTGGTATCTCTGCATTTGTATAGCTAGTGTAGATGGTATTCAACTTGATTATTTGTTAAAAATCTTACTAATATTACAAATGTAAATTTTTATAAAGACATTTGTATGTCTGTTAATTAATTACGTGCAAACCACTAAATGGAATTGGATGCATTTTTTGTACACAGATAAACCGTGACTCAGATTACGCATGGGATACTATTTATCATCTTTTCTTTTTATCCTTGTAATGCGATTCGATAGAAGAAGAAGAATAAGCCGTGAGCAGAAATGTTGGCCGCGTACCATTATTTTGCGGTTACGTAGCATACGTAGAGGGTACGTAGCATAGTTTTGCGGTTATGTAGCTTACGTAGCGGGTATGTAGCATAGTTTTGCGGTTGTGGTTACCGACAATCGTCACGTCTTTGGTTCGAACCCGGATCATGCAAAGTGTTATTGGGTGTTTCTGTTACGTAGGTAATAAAAATAATCAATAGTAGCACGAAGTCTAAAAATATTCCCGGTAGATGGTAATAATTATGCTCCCCCATTATTACGGGGGACTTAAAAGTATAGCTAGTGAAAAGAAGGTTTAATTATACATCTCCGCCTACCCTTTTGGATACAAACACGCGTTAGTATGTCCAAATGTTGTTATGAAGTGGTCATGTACATGTCGCATTGTTTTCATGTCACATTCAAAGTTTCTAAGGTTTAAAGGTTTCCGGGATAACATAACCGTTTGTTAGGTAAGTAATATTGTTCAATATACGTGTTCAAAACAAACAAAGTACCTAAGTCCTTATAGCGTACTATCGGTACTACTTTAAACCCTGCTAATGGATAAACAACTTTTAAAAAAAGCATACGGAAATGCAATTAATTCTGTAAATTTTGCTTTTATACACGAGTGATACGTGGCAAGAGTGACGTTATTCTGGCATGGCAACACCAGGGTTATGTTCGCAGCTTGCTATTCCTACAAAAAGAATATCTGCCAGTACATGGAGCAAACATTATACTGGACTCCAGTTGAAAGCAAAGGGATTTTGGTACAAAATAAGAAAAATATCAATCGCATTGTACCTAAATTAGTTATTAGGCTAGAATTAATAGACTTTTATTACTATGGGGTAAATAATAAAGTTGCTTATTAATTGTAATTATTAAGTTAGGTATTAAATTGAAAAGAAAAAGGAATTGAGAAACACTGTAATTCTTTTTAACTTCTTTAGCGGGAATCGTAAAGTGGAAGAGGTATGTCGGGATCACCCGGAGAAAGATGGAAATTCCCGGGTCCTGCCAACTAAACCTACCGCGGTGTGCCTATTTCGCTGCCCTCAATTATGGGTGGGTCGCTGGAGCTGGGACTACATCAGCGACCCACCCAGCAGTGTTCAATGCAGAATTTACGTCTGCGGGTGATGACTCCTGAGCACGACGAAGGGTGTCGCTCCTAGTTAATGGTATCTTAACACCTGCGACATTATATATCAACCCTCCTCACACACGAATATCATACTCCTCGTCTCATTGCCCAGGTCATCTCGCCATTAAGCATTGTGCTCTAAAACACGGCTTCAAAATTGTAATTTGTTTTGGAAACAATGCCATTCTAAAACCGTGAAATATATTGTTTTAAATTCTTCATTGTATAAAATGTTTGTACAAGAATTTCGACCGGTAACGTTTCACCTCTCGTCTGAGTTAAATTCCAAACGTTACTTGAGTTGGCTTTATATTTAGGAAATAAAAAAATATCCACTCAGAATTAATAATTTTTGAACTTTGTTCCGTTAAACTAATGACCTCGTATTTATTTCTAGACTTTAGCTAGCTTTAGCCAGTGTAATCCCGTTTTTATTAAGTATTTCTTTGTCCTTGTCTAGCTGTAAAATAATTTCTATACCTTATTTCATCAATCACTTTATTTTTATTTCTTTATCTTTTTTATTACAGCTCACAGGAATAATTCCAGATAACACCTGGACTCGACATAACTATTTGTTGAATACACATTTTTTATTATGTATTAGGATCAAACCCACAACACTGGGCGCAGTGATAGTGACAAGGCGACCACATAAACCACTACGCCATCCGTACAGTCAAAATGTGGGATCTCAGAAAAAGTAAACCCGATATATGTTTTAATTTACTGACGTTACACTTGCAAACCTCGTGCGATACGCACACTTATATATATTTTATAGTACTAGCGGTCGCCTAGTGCTCGAAATTCGACCAAAGTTTGCCTGTAAGATATTGCTGATATATGTATGTCATTATATATTGATATATGTAACCATAGTTACACGCTTCGACTGCGTGTGTCAAATGCATAGTTGGTGTGCGTGTAGTGTTTTTTCATTAATTTAATGTATTTCTAATACATATTTTATATAAATATTAGGATTCGCCCCTCCTTCTCCATATAAACTTTAACTGTGCCAAATTTCGTATAATTAATATTAATTTTCGTAAAAAGGGGTGTTATGTTTTTGGTTCACGTATTAATATATAGATTAAGCTGTCGAATATGCATACGCTCCGCTTGTAGGTAATTAATTATTATTGAACACCAGAGCAACCGACTCTCGTGCTCTATCCCCTTTAAAATCGAGTAACTGTTCTGCTAGCACAAAGGATAAAAATTACACCGGTTTTGCGACCACAGTATCTCCTTACGCTATTCCAACAAACAAAGCTGCAATCGACTGTAGGATGAAGTTCTTCGCCAGTCGAACAAACTCTAAGCTTAACTCATTAATTAGCAGACAACCTCCGGGCCTCAAACACAATGATAAAAGCATTGTGTCTGGGGTCCGGAGGTTCGAGCGCTGACCAAAAGACTGAACAAAAAACTTTTGAAGTACATATATAGGTCCAAATTTACACCTAACTAATATTATTAATGTAGATGTGAGTTTGTTTGTGACGCTTTCACGCTTTAACGACTTAAACCGATTAACATGTAATTTTGCATACACTAGGTCAGGAGTACAGGAAAAAATATTCCTGAAAGATAAAAAAATATTGACAAAATCTACATTAACGCGAACGAAGCTGCGGGCAAAATATAGCCCAAAAATAAAAAAGCCAATCTTAAATACGTTACGTGCTCTGCGTCCAATACTCGTGAAAGCGTACGAGTCACCTTTAATCAAACATTGGGAAGTTGTTTAATGTGACCCTTGTCAAATACCTTCGATCTATCACCTTAAACGGACGTAGTAAGTCAGTGTGCCCGGCAGTATATTACCATAATGTAAACTCCGCGCGTGGCTTATCCTTACGAATATAAAAAATATTCCAGCCGAATTCGTGTCTACACATAATTTTTGCTTTGATGTTTATTGAGAAAGTAAGCAGAAAACTAATTAAAATTGTACACGTGCAGGACTTCTTAATCAAAGTAAAATAAAAAAATACTGAAATACATTTATTTAACATTTATTAGCAGATTTCTCTATTTACATACATACAAATAATACTTAAAATTTTTGAAAATGTCTTAATGTATCTATAAACTTATGATACTCACGTCGCAGTTCTTTAATTATAAGAACTGCGGTTGATTTTTATATTTTATATTTTAAGATGTTTTACTAAGCATATTCAAAACGAATATTTTAAATGTATTCCTTCACTATCCATCGTCATTTAGCGCAAAAAGACATCTGTGATTTAGTACGAATCAAGTTTTTGTCAGTTTTATCGTCTCGCAGGGCTGGGCATCCAATATTAAAATTATTATATCAATAAACAGCAATTGACCTACTCTAGGTCGATCGACCCAGCCGTGTATAATATCGTCCAAACGGTATTAAATCACGTTGACTAAAATATCCCAAGAATTTGTGTTTCAAGATATAAATTGAAGGGCATCTTCGCAGGGATCGGTTGAAGTACACATAAAGGGCGAGCTACCGATAGATAATTTAGTGGCAGAACAATAATTCGGCGGATGCTATTAATCCAGGCCTTAAGGGAAAGGCTCTCGTCCGAGAGCATCGTAAACAGCAGTAATAAAAGTTAATGTATCCTTGGTGTTTTTAATATCGAAAATAACGTTTAATGATCACGACCGTAGTTTTCCACCCGACGCAAACACCGTATTGATCGTGCAAGCCGTATTAATAAAACGATTGCGTTTAGATGTTTGGATAATTGGTATTGGTCGTGAATTTATATTATCATTAAACGTATTCATATTATAAATGTGATCGCTTGGATGCTTATAACATAATCATGCCCGGATCGCTGTATCGATTGATTTACTTAATATGCATATAGCATTATGAGGATTTCCGAGAACTACTTACCAACTTTCATGTAACAGCTAATACCTCGGCTGTTTCATTTTATAGCGATGGCATAAATACAGCAGAGATGTGGTAGGACATCTAAGTTACTCATTAGCTACATTACATTAAAGCGTTAAGAAATACTTAGACATCACAGGACGCCCTTCAAAGTATGTGACACCGAAATTTCATTAAATTTTGAGTCGCAGCGCCACTCCGCCGGCCAGACACAACAGGTTTTCAATTATGTATAGCATTTAAACAAATTACAGGTTTGCGTTTAAGTGTCACTAAATAGGAAACAATTTGTTATGCTCATTATATACTTAGATAAACATGCATAGCAGATATTTACTTATATGTAGGAATGGACAGTCTTTAACAAAATTTCGAACGCCAAACTCCGGGTTAAATTACCAAGTTCCATCAATGACTTAAGATCTTCAAACAAGATATCCGACTTACTTTCGAAGAGACGACAGAGGGCATATCTTTGTGCAAAAATTGCCTTTTTTCTTATATAATTCTTAATGCCGACCCAATCATTTCCATCCGGCTAAAGATCAAGGCTGTAATCGTTTCCGTTATCGATAATTCTTAAAATTTCAAGCGGCTTGAGTCTGTGAGTTAAATTAGCTTTGGGATTCATCATTTTGAGTATTTTTCCACAAAGCAACAGTACATTTCTGAAGAGATGAAGATTGGGTGCAAAAGGATGGGAAAAAGTGTTGGTTAACTAAAAGGGATTTTGAGGGCAGTTCGAGTTTGTACTTGGAGCGTTGCGCCGATGGCGGTTGGAAAATTCACAAAGTAAAAGAGAACTGCGTGGACTTTGATGTGTATGTATTTCAAACCAAGTTTTTTGGAAGAGTAAATATTGAGACTTTCGTTTATACACGTCAGCAGTTTGCATTGCAAAAATATTAAATATACTTTTCGAAAAGTTCTATAGAGTTTTTCATAGCACAAGGGATACTTTTGCCAGGTGATTCACATGCGAGCGAAACTGAGGACGACAGCTTGTCATTTATAATCCTACCAATATTATAAATGTGAAAGTTTGTAAGGATGGATGGATAGATATATGATTGTTACTCTTTCACGCAAAAACAACTTAACAGATTTTGATGAAACTTTACAGTATTATTGTTTGTAGATACATTAGAATAACATATAGGCTACTAAAAATCTGTTTTATTATAAAAGCCGTGGCGAGCGAAGCCGTGGACAAAACCTAGTATAGCCTAAAAAAGTTTTGAGAGCCACTAATCATAATTACTAAACTGAATTAGATTTCATCATATGTTGTAATTTTATCCAAGCTTATGAATTTCTTCCATGGCTAGGTACTTGTTTTTAGTTGATATTTATTTTGACTCTAAGCAAATTAATTATTTACAATGTCAATCTTTGTGTTGTGGTCATAATTAATGTGGTTAATAAGTAATTTTAATGCATTAAAATAGTAAAATCTTGCAATGGAAACAGTCTGCAGGTTGAAAATAGCTATATATGCTTATCTCATAGAACGTGCTCACATTGTATAACTTGCATCGCTTATGTATAGAGAATTTTAAAAAGGGTATACCTGCCAAATGCTTGTATGAATGTCTATAGCAACTGATGTTTTTAAATTAGGTATGCCAATGGAATATAGTAAAAGGTTGCCTTCTTTATTTAATTGGTTTCCTAACCAATACTATAAATAATTAATCGAAGTAGGCGTTACTTGGCGGCAATCCATTGTAATAAAATTATTGGGTAGAGAGGAACCAGCCGCGCACCCTCGGATTGCCCACCCCAACTATTGCAATAGAAAAAGGTTGACAATACCAAACTCCTCTGAATAGGGACAGCCACGACGTGGGGCCCAGGCGTACTTCAACTTGCAATATTCCGCTTGGTTTAAATCACATAAGCCTATAAAGTCACTTTGTAATGGTCAGGCGAACAGAAAAGGAAATAGAGTAAGTTTTAACCAGAAAGAAGTACTATTACCTAAACCCAACTAGATTTACGCGAGCGAAGCCGCGGGTAAAATCTAGTTGTCAATAATTGCATACAAAACAATGGAACTCGTAGATCGCCATCGTAGCAACGCAAACACAGCGGTGATCCGTTGTGTTTACGTTTTGGTTTGTGTTCTGTGTCAAAAATTACACCAAATCTATATAATAACAAGTGAGAAACGGCAATGAATTGCCGTAAATCTCAGAGTTCGAAAAAAATGGTATCACGTGACCTTGGGGTCAGAGGTCAAAGGTCATAGTCATTTTAGTATATCGACTATGCTGAGTCGAATGGCGTTGACCGCGAGTCTCTAGCTCTTACGGTTCTTGAATTAAAAGTTGTATAACAGACGGACGGACGGACGGACAAAGCTCTTGTATAAAAGTTTTTCGAACTCTAAAAATGAAACTCTGTTTCCCATGATCACGCCACAACTTGAGAACGACTTTATTGATTTCATTTATCTATTTATTTAAGTTTTCTAATACTTTGTAGATGGTTCTTACGGAAACAAAAGTTAGGAAAAAATTTATAGTTTCAGAAAACTTAACGACTATTTTAAATGTCAAACTCGCGAGGAGTTTGACATTCGTCTAAAACAGGACAACGTCTGTCGTGTCAGCTAGTACTAAATACTTGATGTTGACTGACTCTGACTGCCTCGGTGGCGCAGCGGCTGCTGTTTTCTGTCAAGAAATTCTCCATAGCAACAAGAAGTTTGACACCGCACGATAGAAAGTAATAGGCTTACCCTCTACTACTATGTGGAGCCCACAGAACATATAAGAGTAGTTTTAATGTTATGTAGTGGAGCCTATAATCATAACTGGTGAATTGCGGTTGAAATGTACCTCTGCGTATGCCTTCCCTTGAAGATATACGCATCTAAATGATACTCCCTTTCTTCTCTTAAAATTGTTTGTCCGAAAATCATTATCCATAACATATTTATTCTTTCTTTTTTATAATTACTTTTACCATTATTTACCTTAGCTCACTAAAGTTTTAAATATCAACTGAATGTGGTGTATATACCTAGTTTTAATTGGACTTCATGTTGGCAACTATTTAAAGTTCAATTGAGTAATGTGTAAATTTTTAATATGTTGTCTGTTACTGTACCTATTAAATAAAAATAATAAATATAAATAAAATAAACACGTATGCTATAAAATTCAGTAACCATAATGTAAAAACATTCGAAATTGTGTTTTACATAATTATCTTTACTTCTAAAACTATTCTGTCATAATATCGAGTAGGTACTATAATAATTGAATCTCCTTATTTTGCATGAAATAAAGTCATATATCCTAAATATAATATTAAATAATGTGTATTATGCCGAATATTCATTTATGATAAAATTGTTAGTCCTAAAACATTTGCTAAAAATTAGGTTGTAGTGACAGAAATGAATCACTGTGAATCCGACTCCACGCAGTCTTGTCTGCCCTACCCCTAGAGTGCAAATTAGAATCGCGTAGGCGCGTAGGGGCGAGGCGGCCCGTTGGCTGAGGAGCAGGAGACTGCGAGCGAGTAGCCGCGGCTGAGGCAAGCGAAAACTGCGTTGGTGAGCGAAAGCCGTCTGGGTCGATTAGCACGCGTGGGACCACCGGAGACCCGCAGCGCCGGAGCCATGATAAAAGCCAAGTTTTTAATTACAAATTAGTTTTAAAAACATTATTAGGATAAATAAACATAAAATTATTTGAATTTAGGACATATAACATTTATTGAAAACGGTTTTAAGTCTTTTGTATATTATTGATTGTAATATTTATGACAAACAAATTTAGGTATTTAAATTTTATAACATGTGATATTATGTGACATAAAGTTCGGGCAAGTTATCATTAGGGCAAATGATGATAAGGACAAAAAAATATAGCACTTTAGATTATAGATAAAAAAGTTAGGTAACCTAATAAAGAACCCATCGTCCACGCCTATATTCCTACATAGGCGTAGTATTATGTATGTATGTAGATTGTCGGCTCATAATTACGTACTGAAACGCCCTTACACACGCATAGACTTCTACGTACTCCGATCTTGCATCAAGTCTGGGTATGTTTGAATTGTTTAAGCAAATAGCCCGACTTGCTCTGAGATCGTTCTATACACGAATCTATGTATTGAGACATAGTCTCACAACTTTATCCCTAAAGCCGTAGGCAGAGGTATAACTATTACACCCATATGTGGCCGACTAAGTTTAAGATCCCACGTAATAGGGGTGACACCATTTGCCATTTACAAGGCACAGTTCTAAGCTGCTACTGAGAAGTCTTTGATAGAAAATGTCAGTAGCATTTTTCCTGACCCGGAATTCGAACCTAACGCCTAAGGCATACTAAAAACCGCTGTGCTATCAAAGCAGTATTTCCATTCGATTTGTGATTATACTATAAATTCACATCAATTCTAGACCGTTACTCCGGTTACACAATTCATCGGCTTTTACGCATATTTATTTCTTTCTCCAAGATAATATTAAAACAATTTGCCATTGGTTCATAAATAATCATTCAACATGAATGAAATACGGCTAAAATTAATACCCCGCGTACACAAACTTCCATCGCCTTTTGTTTGAGATATACAGATACATGATTTATTTGAGCTTCGGCACCTGACTCCGATCACGCCCCCAACACTTTTATATTAAATCCCGCTCGGTACAATATCACATTCACAAATAATAAGAAAATAATTTCCTTCACATATTCGTAAGGAATTTGACTCTTTAAAAAAGATATAGTGAACAAAGCCTGTAGTTTAAAGTGTATTTAACATTATGAATTTTGATGATTTAAAAACGTTTTCAGACATAAACTGACAACTATTAATTTCAAAGTGGTTGTCAGTAGTGTAGTTCAATAATAAATCACCAGCTATATTCTTAGGTGCCACGTAATAGAATGAGAACCTTTGACATCCTCTTACCAGGTCCATTTCCAGAATCCGTGCTGATACTAGGAAATTATCAGAAAAGTACGCTACGGCACAGTTGCACACAAACATAAGCTTAAATTTATCTCATAAGACAATAAAAGCGATGTCTTAAGAAATGATAGCGGTTATTGATAAAGTATGAATGGGCGAGCCAAAACGAAAAAAACCTCAGCAAATGTTCTTTAATCACATCAGAGACATTCTAAAGAAAGGTCAGGTTAAGAGTACTCTAATCCGTCAAGCGAGCATCCTACCTAATATGTACTTATTATAAATGTGAATGTGAGGTCGTTACGCTTTCACGCCTTAACTACGCAACCGATTATTATGAAATTTCGCATACATGTTGTCCGGGGCATAGCAAAGGACATAGGGTACCAGATAAAGTACTGTTACTAACCTAACCTAACCTACATTTACGCGAGCGAAGCCGTGGGCAGAATGTAGTAAAGAATATAATGAAAGACAATGAAGCAAAGCAAAAGCAAATGGAAATCCGTAGTCTCTGCCTACCCCTCTGGGAAACAGGCGTGTATGTATGTATGTACAATGAAGCAACAGATGTATGCCAAGTAGAAATCCATAGGACTTGCCTACCCCTCCAAACAATGGAAATGAGTCTACGATGTACATACATATGTACGCCAATAAAGTTGACAACCAAACTCTAAGAACTATGTAGTACGTACCTGAAAACTCAAATACATTACTTTTTATTTATATTAAAAAAAGACAACGGCCGCACTAGAAATAATTCCTGTGTCACGGGGGACTTTACAAACATTCAAACAACGGGCACAAAGAACACCCAGACTCTGAACAATCATTTGTGGATCACACCAATTTTTGTCCCGCGTGGGATTCGAACTCACAACACTCGGCGCAGAGGCAGCGGCGAGGTGACTACTTAAATCACTACGCCACCCGTGCAGTCATAAAAGAATCTTAATACTAGATATTCTTTTTAGTTTCTGAATAGTTACAAGCAGAACGAACTATTTCAAAAACATTAAGCTTTTTCTATAAAGCAGTTATCTATATATTATACCTAAAGTTAATTACAAATGATAAGGTCTGTTAAAATCTCTGTTTAAGTTGACGAGCTCAATGTAATAAAAATATATGGGCTTTCAAACAAGTATTTCCATCTGAGTGAACATTAAAAACCTATAAAGGCTACTTTCCGTTGACCTAGAATGTTGTTAGTTGGCATGAAGCTAGCGAATATTTAGCCAAATTTAACTTTGAGTGTGTCGTTTACTTGATTATCCAAGGATTAAAATCAAACGAATTAATATTTTTTTACAAATATAGCAGCGTTAGCCATATATACAGTGGGAAACCATTGAACTGTCACGCAAAGGTCTCGAATTCGATTCAAGGTGCGTGTCTTTGACTTTTCAAAGTTATGTGTGTATTAAATAATTAATTATCGCTTACTCTAACGGTGAAGGAAAACATTGTAAGAAAACCTGCATGACTCGCGCCCTGCGCCAGCGTGTTGGACTATGGCCTAACCCTTCTCACACTGAAAAGAGTCCAGCAGTGAGATAGTTTAATACAGGGCTAATATTATTATACTCATAGACTCATATATATGCCGAAGGGGTACACAAGCTACATTTCAGCAGCCATGGTTTTAGATCCCATGTACACCAGGCAGTAGGCGAATCGAATTTATTGTTTTCTCTTTTACCGACTCCGTATTGCTACTGACAATTTCAACAGTAAATCTAATAACACTTTGCATGACACGGGAATCGAAGGAACCAAAGCACTTCTTGACTTCTGGACATAAGTACAACACCAACAAGGCTATTAGTTTTACAATTATACTGTTTATCTGTATTCTTGCCACATTGAAAGCTATAAATTACCACGTCTTATTATGAAAACATATCAATAAAAAGCACATAACTAGATTGATTAATAACAAAATATCAACCCGTGTTTTATATACTTTAAACAAAATCAACGTGTATGCAACGATTGTTAGACGTATGCCGCTGCCGCCGGCACAATACATAGTATAATTGCACAAGCGCAGCGTTATCTAAAAATATTAATGGAAAATTTGCGTAGTAAAGTATCACTAAATTTTATTTTGCATGAATATGTCTGTAATTATATCCCAAAATATGGCGAGAATGCACATCAACATCTGCCTAGTTAACGAGAACGTTTCAGATTCAAATTAAACAACTTTGCGAATTTTTAGCGCGGGTTAATTTGTTAACGACACCATCACTGGTGTGCACTTATTTTTTATAAACGGGCGGTTGGGTACATCACCATATATCCATTTAAAGCTGGAATAGCCAGACTGTGAAAATACATTCATATATAAATGGAAAGACTGTTTACCGAAGGTGAATAAAGAGACTACGGAGTTCCACTTATTACAATCAAGCCATATCTATTATTGACTCACAACCTCATTTAAAGTAAATTACGATTATCCTTGTGTTGTGTTCCTGTTGAGTGTGAGAAGTGCAGATTCCCTTACGAATCCTCTGTTGCGCTATCAACGTATAAGTTATACTCTTCACATTGAAATTACCTATACGCTATAACTGCTTAGCTACACAAACGTACCTTGTTTGCTAAAAAATTATGCCGCTCTCCCGATGGAGAGTGGTACGATTACCATACCATTCTTACCGACCATCATAGAAATATATTTAGGTATAATAGTATTTACATTCCATATTTAGATTAAGTGGAACAGTATTGTTAATTATTTGGTAAAGGTTCAAATTTGCTAGCTCGCTTGAGGGAGTACTACCTTTTATAGACAACGCGCGCGTATAGTTTAGTTAGTAATGAGTCGAAATGTCGCATACATACCCCTTCCTCTTTTTTTGCTTTTATACAACCATTCCTTTCTTTTCCCATCCTTTTCCCTAAGTTCAGTAACGCGCGAGTGATTGAGAGCAATTATAGGTTTCGGTAACTACCAAACGGACCGTAGGCTTGTTCATAATGATTTTTCCTTAAAAGTTGGCAAAGCTTTTAAAAAAAATACATTATGATATATTTACTCTTCACCTGATACAGTCTAAAGTAGTATGCATGCCTTGATAGATTTGCATCATAGCCATTAAAAAAGAAGACTTGCGTTTATCATTAGCTTGACAATATAGCGCTACGTAAAAAGCAAATGCGGAATCTTCAACTTACAAATTATGTATGTTTCAAGCTTGTAACAGTCGGAACATCGTTACACGTGGAAAATAACGCACAAAGGATAAGGGCTCTTCAGACAAGCGTTATAAGTATTGACGACAGCCGTTGTATGCCGCCGGCAACACGCAATGCATCTTGACGCGATATTGGGTCCTACTTTGGCCGTAAATTAAATAACAATGCAAAAGGAAGCATCATTAACCTCTGAGTCTTCTTCGAAGAGGTTAATGAAAACACTATGTGGGTCTGTGTGTTAGTGACAGATTGGTGTTAGTGACAGGCATAACTCCGGAACCACTGGACCGATTGACTTGTAACTTGGTGTGCAGATATCTTGAAGTCATACCTCAGTCGAGTTTGAATATGGGCCCTGTGGGTTAAAAGACCCCCGAGATATAGGGGTCACAAAGTCACATATATTTAAATGCTTTTACATTTAAGACGAAGAGGTTGAATCCTGGGTTTTTACACCCATCTCGTTATTCTATGAATAAAGTTTCTTGTTCTCTGTATGCTAGTATTGTATAGATCCCTAATGTTACTTTTCATCATCGTGTTTGACTGCACGGATAGCGTAGGTGGTCGCCTTGCCACTACCATTGCGCCGAGTGTTGTGGGTTCGAATCTCAGACAAAACAAATTGTATTGCCATTGTAACCTTTAGGGTTTACTTTAGGAGAAATGTAGATATAATTAGGAAGTACAATGAGAGAAGGTATAACAAATACACTTTTAATGAATTAAGATACAATTAAAAGAGACAATCTTTACTTATAGAACTATAGTCAGGGCGTGGTTCGCTAAAGACTTGCTTCGTGGTCCTTGTATAATCAGGACAAAACTTTATGCAATCCATAAATTGTTGTTCCAGGTCTGGATGCTCTTTGTGTCTGTTGTTTGAATGTTTGAAAAGTCTCTTGCGACACAGGCATTACTCCTAATGGGGGAGTTATCTTTTAAAAATAAGTATGTTTTAACCTAAAATTGCTTTGTTG
Organism: Catocala fraxini; assembly: GCA_930367265.1. Taxonomy (NCBI): domain Eukaryota; kingdom Metazoa; phylum Arthropoda; class Insecta; order Lepidoptera; family Erebidae; genus Catocala; species Catocala fraxini. The sequence continues at coordinate 9,559,326 of OV884026.1, read as the reverse complement.
CGATTGTAAAAGCAAGAACTAAGCTTTTATAGGTGTTATGTGACTTAGAAGTGAGGAATGCTGTAACAACTAGTAGCATATTAGTAGATTAATGGTGCTATACTAATAAATGGAGCTTACATTTCGAATATGTGTACTACGGCGCACAAATTCAATCATCAACAATGTAATTGAGAGCTTTGGAGCAAGATTACTACCCAGACGAAAAGTGCTTTTTACAAATAAAAGTCCATAAGGATTTTACTTGTACGAAGCACATTTCGTCTGACACACTGACATACACGAATAGATTAGTATTACACTTTACACAGGCAATATTACGTGTAGTTGTCAGTTTTTATTTATTTATCAAAGTTCTACACATATTAAGACGCCGCGCTGTCAACTTTTCTGTGTGTCGACTATATAACAGCCGTCGAAACGCCGTCATCTAGTCTCGCCGTCCGTAGCCGGCGGCTGTCGTCGTCGCTTGTACTGTCTGAAAGAGCCCTGACATCGTTATATCGTTCTGTGTTAGATTTCAGGTCCAATTATAGTCCCAAATAACTACGTACATGATTAAAAAAGCAAACATTTTCGTGTGAAAAGAGCACAACAAGAAGAATGACTAAGTAATATAACTTTATTATATTTTTCTACTTATAATACATATTATTCGCATCACTGACTTTAACGTGGGAAGTTGAATAATTGAACTTTGAAAATATTGTATTTTGTTGTATTTTTGTATTAAAGTAACTTTGTCCATAACTTACTCCACTTAAAGTTATGAATAAGAAAATGTGTTTAATTTTGTATCTTTAAACCGATATGAACTTTTGCCTTAAGAAAATATCTAACAGTACATCACAGTACGAGTTTCCATGCGCGTCTCTTTTCATACATTTTAAAGTTTATATAAATTAACGCTAAGATTACTTACCATTTATGTAACTAATATAAAGGTGTCCTTTAAGACGTTTTCAATCATCGTAATTGAGAGCTTTGATACTCATGCCAACGCACTGTATTTCAAAATGACGAGCGCTCGTAGCTTTTTTAACCTTCTTTATGAACATGAACATAATTGATACCTACTTGAAGTCAATATTCAAATGGAAACCACAGCAATTTTAAAACTCACCATTCAGCTAGACGAGCCCGCGTGATTGTAAAGAAAATGTGTAAATACTTAATATTATAGAAAACGAATGAAATACGGTGTAATTAAAAGGTAAACCTGTATAAAATTACTCTTATTACCATAATAATCATAACAGACAGTTAGTATACATTTTGTCAAGAAAATATAAGCCGAGAACTGTGTTTTATATCGGTGGTAATTTTTGACTTAAAGGGAATCATTAAAGCATACTTTAATGAGTTTATGTATATTTATGGCGCAACTTCTTTTCATAAATATATATTCAATTATTGTAGCAGTGGGTGGGAATCCTTTTTCTTTCGAGCGAAACGTATGTTCGTTCGCACCAAAGAATTAAAAATAACAAGTCAATGAGACCTTTGAAAGCTCTTGCTTCACATTTCGTCTGTGTATTTAATGTTTAAAAATTTGAGTTTCTGTTACTTTTACTGACATCGAAATTCCATTATGCACGTCGTTAATAAACATGTTTCAATTACTTTCGCGTGAAGGGACGATCCACATATTTGCCTGCCTACAAAATATTAAAACATGGAGTCATATGAATATTTATGCATATGTAACAGGAGTACCTACATCATCACATATCTCCACGTGGATATATTTCGACACAGGGTAAATATAAAACAAGGAAATTTTCCCTACAACAGACGTATAACTCTAATCCGGTGATTGATTGAATGCGATTACCCTTTTTGGGATAATATACAATCTGCGATACATTGGTGGGTTTACAATAAATTGAAAAACAACATCAATGTGTTGTACAAAACAATATATATCAATGTTTTGTGTTTATTTAATTTGATGACGCAATATTGGTTGTTGGTAACAACACAATGATCGGTTGTAATTGAAAAATATTTAATTTGGATCAGTATCGATAATACAATTTTATATGAATATGATATTCAGCAGGGTTAGATATAATATTATCTTTGAAATTGCTTCATATGTACTTACAGTCAGCAACGTAATTAGCTGAACATTGAACTTTGTAAATATACTTTATTAGTTAAAAACCCTAATTATTATTCTGAATGTATTAACCGTAAAGAAATCAACTACCTTTTCACTAATACTGTGATAAATATATATGATTTGTTATAAATTTGAGAGAATAAGGTCGATCGAAATGTATTGACTTATATTGTTGACTATACAATAAGGCAATCCTACTAATAAACAACATACAACTGTCAACTTAGTTCGGTGGCGTAAATTTGCACTTATAATAACTATTTGAAACGGCATTTTGTGGATCACACACATTTTTTATCACGTATCGAAATCAAACCAGCGACAATTCAGCTTACGGAAAAAAAAATCGAAGTAAATTTATTCAATTCAGGTTACAAGGTAACACCTATGAATGTCAAAGTTACACAAATTTTTTTCTGTGAATTTACATTTAGGTACTACCACGTTCAGCAAAGCAAGGGTGTAGGGCTCATGAGAACAACGGGCAAGAAACTCATGGCCACTCTTTTTAATCGCCATGTTTTTCGTTTACAAATTATAACGGCTGTTAGGTGCTGCAACCATTTCCCCATGACTAGTATTACAACTGAACATACTTAAGCATTTAATAAAATTTGATGGTAGCCTCTAAAGCAGCAGTATGGTAAATAGGAGCATCCACTTACATATACCTAAATATAAATAAAACGGCGACAGTCAGGTTTAGGGTCTACTCTCGGATCGAACAAAGTGTAATAAGGTTTTTTATAAAGTAGGTCATTCTTAGTAGCCGCAAGTAATTTGAGACTGCTCCGTAAGCGTTTAGACTCGCTCTCTAATACGTGGGTTTATATATTACACTTCTGTTTACCCTGTAGACATGAGACTATACATAAACAAATCAAATAAATGTGACACAATTACGTAAGACTTCACACAATTTTCAGTGTTACGCCATATCTTTATAACGCGCTATTCACATTCGTTAAAAGACGTAGACAATATTAAAATTTAAGTGTACTCACGTGAACTATAAACGAGATATATTACCGCGCTAGTTGTAGTCGTAACATACTTTATTTATTCGCACTTATTGTCATAACACGACGTTTTACGTTACTATGGAGCTATGAAAGTCGCCAAGCGGCGATCGCAAGCAATAATACTTTACTAAAGTCCATGAAATACTTTTATGTTACGAGTTCACCGACAATAGAGGACTGAAACATGCGTCGCGAGTGTGAGGGCATCGGATAAGAAACGACTTGAGGCTGTCTTGCATGTTTTGCTAATGGATAAATAATGAGGTAACCTATTGAGTCGCAGCAGCACCCCAGTGGATATACACAATACATTTTAATTATATCTGGTGTTCTAAGACTTGACAGATAAATATGCACCCGCAGTATTGAGACACTGACGATTTTCGTTCATGAAGCTACTTAATGAGGCACTGTGTTATTAATAGTCGGACAGGTGTTCTGATGCCCACGCCGGACAACGAATCTTTTTTGTAGCATTAGTTTCATTGCCGATTAAAAAATAAGCGTCGGTAGGCCAATGCGTGGTTTTGTGATTTGTTCTGTGTGGGATTCAATCTTAAAATACCCACTGTGGCAGCAGTAACAAGGCGAATATTTGCCGGCAGCGCATGCATGCTAGTGCTTTTTTATATGACATCTTACATATGCTATGCTTTACTTTAACACAATCGGTCTCCTTAACTATGTAAGAATAAGCTAATTTGTTTTATTTCTGTACTGTATAAAAATAAGTGTTTCGCAAGCTCACATACCTACCTTACCCATTCCGATCCTTTCATCAAATATTTAATTTATTTTCCCTCGGGTCAGCAACTCGCAATTTAAATCCCTTGTATTACAAGCGATCATAGGCTACAGTCACTGCTTACTATCCAGCTTATGCTTGTGTGCCGCCTTGATGTATAAAATATACTATAAAATACTCATATGTAATTAATAAATAATATAATGCATATAATATATATATTATTGTACTAGCTATCGTTCGGGATAGCTCGAAAGAACGGTACCTTTTTTTAAGCTGAAAGTACTCTATTTCTGTTTCTGTACCCATGACAAGCAAACAAAACAAAAAAGTAATCGTATACACGTTGTATAAGATTACTTTTTTGTTTTGTTTGCTTAAATTTTATGATGACCGGTCGAGTAGTTTAGGCGTGAAAGCGTAACAAACAAACAAACTCACATTCGCGTTAATGATTGAAAATCAAATAATCTTTTAAATAAATACTTATTGCTTTGAATTGGCAGTTGGGTAGATAGATTGCTTTCACAACATTACGCGAGCTATATAGGTGAAAGCAGACAACTCGCAACTTTTCCATTGAAGGAGTATGTCATGTATGTTCATAATAAAGATTGAGGTCCTCATTTATATCGCCTTCTCCTTGTCCCCTTGGACGAGGAGAAGGCCTATAGGTACTCTGCAGGTATAGTTCTTCTTGTAGTTGTACCCAACCGTAATATACTATTAGTTGTGAACCGAAAAACGTCTAAGCCACAGGAATAGTAAAAAACAAAATAAATTAACAAAAATGGAAACCAATTTCAAAATAGAACATTCTAAAACAAAAAATGCACTATAACATTATTAATAATTGCGTATTCTTGTAAATAATTAAATTATTGTTATTTTTGGAGTAGATGTCGTCTAGTTTTATATTTTGTTAAAATTTTTGTTTAATTCTTGGTTTTTAGTGAATCTGAAGTTCGATAACTGATTTAATTTATCTGAATGTGGGTGAACCTACTAAACGCGATGCTCATATAAGACAGTGCCGTTTAAATGAGACAAACGAAGAAAGGAAGAAACGCTTATCTTATATATTATTTTAAATAATAATAATAATATATATTATTATTATATTATTATTTTATTTTTATATAAATATTATTTTTTATTTATATATTATTATTATTTTAAATAATAATAATAATAATAATATACTTTTATTTCAGACCACAAGTCCATTTAGTTAGTACAACACACAACTTAGAAAACTAATGTTAGTACTTACATCTACCAGAAAACAAAAATTATTTATTATACTCCACAGTGGCATGTAGGCGTACCCAATGCCCCAGTATGTGGCTGTCCCACCTGTCCGCTATAATGCTCAGGATGCTGTTGGGGCTGACGCGTACCCTGCGCATGATGGAGGCGCATCGCTTGCGCATGATGGCGTGAAAGCCATCTATGCCCGCTTCTGTGAACATGCCGGAAGCACTGCAGTAGCGCGGCAATCCCATCAACACCCTAAATGCATTATTGTATTGGACACGCAGAGCGTTGTATGCCCCCTGCGTGTAGTTGACCCATAGACTGCATGTATAGAACGACTGACAGTACGCCGTGAACAGCGTAGCCTTTACATCAGTCGAGCATTTTGCAAATCTACGAGCCAACATATTGCAGCGGACAGCCAACGCTCTGCGCTCACGCTCAATATCCCGGTTGTCTTTTAGGTCCTCGGAAACCCAGTGGCCCAGATACTTGAAAGAGGTGACCTGATTTAAGGTACTTCCGCAGAGTTTTAAATTGGATGCAATTGGGTAGGTTTTAGTGCCTGCCCTGAAAACCATTACCTCACTCTTCTTTACATTGTATCTAAGCCCATGGGCCTCCGCGTACCTTTCACATATCATGAGCAGACTCATCATTGAGTTAATCGATGGGCTCAGCAACACCATATCATCAGCATAACTAATATTATTGACGCATATTCCATCTACATAACAACCTTGATAAGTGTTGCTGAGCTCAACGATCAACCGGTTTATGTACAGACTGAAGAGGCGAGGGGAGGTCAGGCCGCCCTGTCTCACTCCGCACTCCAGCCTATACACATCCGATAACGAGCCTGCCCACCTCACACAATTGGTCTGGTTCTTGTACCAGTACCTTAGTAAAGATATAATTCCCCTATCCACTGAGGTGTCGTTCAGCAGTTTCTGCCATAGTAAGTCATACGACACCAGATCATATGCTTTGGAAAGGTCTAGGAAACAAGCGTTAACAGGCGTTTTCCTAGACGTATAATACTGGACAGTATGCTTGAGAGAGAGTATGGCACTTTCCGTGGAGAGACCAGGGCGAAACCCAAACTGCGCATCATGTAATTCAATGCGGGTTGCCATATGCTTATCAAGCAAACTGTCCAGCACCTTGGCAATGACAGTAGCAAGCGATATGGGCCTATAGTTTGAGAGATCTGATGTGTCCCCAGTCTTATCCTTCACAATAGGTACAACCACAGTTTTCATGAGATCGCTGGGCAGATGGGCGTGGCTCAGACAAAGCGAGAACAACATCGCCAGCACCCTTGGCAGGTGAGATCCTGCATGCTGGAGGTGCTCGATGCTGAGGTAGTCATGCCCCGGTGACTTGCCCCTAACCATATTTTTAATAACAGTAGCGACATCTAAAAATTGGCTTTCAAAAATGCAGGCTTACATGAAAAATATTTTGTATTGGAAAATCGGGATATACCTTTTAAATCATTTTTGGCCATAGTGCATCTCATGATAATTTCAAATACGGGGATGATATGTTTGATTCAGTAGTTCCGGTGTGTGTGTGTTCAGGAGAGCCTGATTTTACACTTTCCCCAACGTTTCGATTGCTTTTCAGCAGCCATGGTCACGGGGAGACTATGAGTGCAAAATTAAATTAAATTTAAATAGTTTTAATAATAATTTAATTAGCTTAAAAGTTAGTAATGTTTAATAGTAGTAGTAGTGTAACAGTTTTCATCAGTTAAACAACGCGAACGCGAAAATCCGTATATAGTAAATTAATTTCAACAAGAAAACAACATAAGGTAATAGCCATTTATGGCTGTGATCTTCTGTACAGTGTGGAAGTGCTTCACTAGTAAAATTATTTCAAGTATTTTGTTGTATTCTCTTTCCTATCCTATTGAGTCTCAGTGGCACACCAGCGGCTGAACACAATAGTTTTGAATGATGTCTAGCATTCTAAGCGTTGACAGTTTGATGTGCAAACTTAATGCATCATAGTGTTGGGTATCCTGCCCAGAACTATGACACGGAATAAATTAAAAATACAACAGTGACAGCCCAGTGTAGCTCACCTATAGTATCACCAAACGTGGCCATTCCATCCGGTATCGGATTGAATAATATTAAACATAATGAGGAATACAATGAATAATACAAAACGGAATGAAAAGCCTGTGACATGGTAATAAATATTGCGCATAATTGAACACTAGTCAATATGTTAACGTTACGATGAATCAGCTATTCAACTTTATAATTTATTTGCATTTAAATTAAACTACGTATTTGCTTCAATATAAATTAAACAATGATTTTATACACACAAAAATTTGTTGCCAAATTACAGTATAACTAGCTGCCCACCTAAGGTTAACCGGTAACCGTCGCTTCTATACATATGTACTTAGTTGTGTTTTTCTGGCATTAGTTCAGCAATGCAATGAAAACACAACCAAGCCGCTGACTACTGTGAAAATACAGAACGGTGGTAACAACTTGCCAAATTCTATTACTTATAAGCGAAGAGGAAACGAGTAAGACACCGGTACTGCGGTAGGCTGCTGCCTTCAGTCGATGCATCAATGGCTCTAATAGCCGGCGCCGCGTACTTATGATTCGATGAGATAAGAATCTCTATGATTGAAAAATATTAAAGAAGAAAAAAGAAAGGGTCTTACAGCTACTATAGCATTAAGTGGGTATTTTAGTATATTTCTACCGTTTTGAACTAAAAATAACCCAAATATTTACGTTAGTACAAGTTATTTTAATCCGGCAGATTCTGTATAAACCCTTTGTATGCCTAAACGCAGAGCCAAACTAGACACTCTACTTTTATAATTATCTAAGATTCTCGCAGACTGGAGGTTATTGAACCTTGCTCAATAAATATAATTAATTAAATTCATATTTTAGCTGCAAATATTCAATGCTGGTAGGTATGCACATATGCCGTAACACTAAAATTAGGTTGTACGGTACCATTACTTATATAGCTGTGAAGTAAACTCACAAAATTAAACCAGAAGAGCTCTAATATACATAAAGGCAGATTACAAGCAAGATTTATTTTTAAGTCGTATTATAGTTTCAATTTGCCTAAACTGCAACTGTTTCGAAAACAGCGCGCTCTAGTGCGCTTAACATTTGCATTCTCATTAGAATATTTCTCTTAACACCCTTCAGCGCTAATGTACAAGGAATTTCACATGCCCACGTTTATACGCCATCAGATTTATAATTTAATTAGTCACTACAAATTAATGGAAGTTAGTTTAATGAAAATTCCTGTTGAAATACAAGCGGTATGCTAATTATTTTCCAATTAGACAGAGCAAACATATCCCGGAACGTTAATAATCATTTCGCTTATACGTTAATTCAGTTATTCGCAATAAAGCGTCTAGCTAAGTTTATCTCAAGAAAAAGATGTCAATTACACGGCTTTGAGCAAACAAACACTGTAATTAGACGCTAAGTAAGCGTAAGCTTGCGAAGGAACATTTAAAGAACATATTTTATAATGAACGCAAAGTAAAATGAAAGAGGAAAAGCTTGTATATAATATTTTTCTTGGATTATGTCGCAGTATAACAACATTCCTTGTCGGCTCAAAGCGCACTAACAGGAAAAAGTTTTTAGCGAAAAAATGTAGTACAAATTACCACGTTCAAGTGTAGTTATTACCCCATTAGAGTGAGCGACTGCGCCGCGCCGGCTAAAGTAGCGGAGATTGAAGGAATAAATCTCGCAAACTATGTAACAGTGCATTGCGGTATGAACGCAACTCATTGCGGCGAGCCACAATTGCTCAAGTTTCGGCAGCGGCCTTACAACATGGAAGAATTCCATTAGAACGCGGGTATTTGTACTATTTCGACTATCCTGTAAACTGTGTTTGTTCATATGAGATCGTCAGTGTTAGTTATACAAGTCGTATAGCTAATACATTGACTGCTTTGCTGATTTCACAGTCTGAAATAGAGTTATGATATTTTTCCCTCCCGATATCGCAAAAACAGAATTTTCTCATATCACCCCAGCACGTACAGTCATGAATGTCGTTTGTTATAAATGCTTCTGATATATGCTCTTTCCTTTTATATAAGGCGACGATGTCCGCAAACTTCCTAACATCTGGTTCAAAGTAAAAAATTATGCACTCTTACATATGTGAACGTTAATGGTTGAACTGATAATACCATGCACCTGTAAGGTTCTTTTGTTTTGGTATTAAAATACATAGTATTCAATCCGATTTATTATATTTATATATATTTATTTTATATTGTCAAGTTTTAAATCAATTAATTCGAGTAACACTTTTCAAGTTGGCAACACCAACCGAGTTGGGATAAATTAATTTAAATCTGTTAAATGGAGGAATACTTTTTAACTTGGCAATACCAACGGAGTGGGGATCGAGAGCTCGGCGAGTTGACACGGGAGTTAGAGTTGGACGGTCGCGGCGAACGGACGTCTAACAAAGTGTGTAGTGATAGGAATATCAAAATACAGAGTGTGAACAATACGACGAGGACGTGTTATTGAAGAGCTCCTATTTACACTTCAGAAGTGGGATTACCAAGCTCGCATAAAAGTAATGGAGCGGAGCGAAAGTCGTGAGAGCCACCGACTTCGAACTCCAGGACGGAATCCGTCCAGGAGTGGCGATGATGGAGACAGACGGAGTCACAGCCGACCGCGTGGAGCGATACTGATTTAAAATCAAAATCATATTTATTTGCCGAAATACTGTGACAAATGGTGTTACAAATAATGGTATTAAAGGCGCAAGTATTTGGACCAGAGTAGTGGCATACAAACATTGATAAAAGTATAATAGATTAATTAGGTCTGTATGGTCTAAAGCGTCGATTTATTTGTGAAAGTTAGTTAAGGTTGAGTTGACACAAAACCACAGATTTAGTAATAGTCCACGTTTATTAATACTTTATATTTTAGTAGAAGTTTTTGGTTTAGATGCTAATCCGCGGCGATCGATTAGTCAACTGCACGTTAAATAATATAAAAAGCAATAACTTATAACTAGGTCGCTGAGTTGCAACGCTAGCTAAACAACTGTCTGTACGCTACCCGTACAATGTCAAATCGAAAAATAAGTCACTTTATATCAAAATTCAGAAAAATTAAATAAAATGTCATACAGTTAAAATATAGTCAATTGTAGAATAAAAATAGCAATTAATGGATGAATAATTAATAGATATCCAGCTATTAAAACTAAAGTAAAAGAATAAATTGTAAATTAAATTAAAATTGTGTAATAATAATAATATAAATTTGTTTAAATGTCCTTGTATAATTTGTCATTTAGATAATCAGTAACCGTATAATAGCATTTAGTTATTAAATATTCATTTAATTTTTTTCTTGTACAAATTAGACTCAGATTCTTTGATGCCCAGGCATGCCATAACCCCACTCTGTCCACCGTTACGCAGATCTGTGCTTGGTGCAAACTCACCAGTACCAAGGTTCTGCAGGATTGTCAATAAATACAGCGACCTAATAGACATACACCAAGACAGCATAGGGAAAATTCAGCAAATATTGTTGGGCTACACTTCGTAATATATTATGTACACATATGTGACTCCAGCACTCAATATAATAATTATAATTTAATTGAATTCATTTTATTTTAATAAACTGTGTGTTCCAAGGTCAACATTATAAAACAATTGTGATTATTATTGTACATTTTATAAAATTTTCTTATTTATTGAACGAACTCTATCCCAAAACGTTTTTCTGTTATTATTTTGATAATTGTAATAATCTATATAATTTAATTTACTGTAAATAATTTAAATACATTTAATTTTATTACTAATATACAATACTTAATTTAGAAAGTGATTAATTACTGTAAAATTGTATAATATTTTTTTATTTCTTTTAGCCGTTTTTTTTGTGCATGTTGTGTTAGACAGTAAAAGGTTGTTACACATGTAAGTGTTTTCTAGCATGTAAGCCAAATTGTACAGTGTAAGCAATCGTTGGTTAACCGAATAAATAAATAAATAAATAAATTGTTTTAGGCAGTTTCTTGTAAATAAGAGATGCCACATGAAATATGCTCTTATGCATCAGAGCAGTTTTAGTTTTAGGTATACAAAGTCGATACACATCTCTTTGACGTCTGTTGTAAAAATCTGACGCTAATATAAACAGAGTTGGATTACATTTGACAAATACAGCTACTTCGAATATATAGAAGCAGGGTAGAGTTAAAAGTTTATGTTCTATGAAATATGGACGACAGCTATCCGTCGTTTTTAAGGCAAACATAGCTCTAATACATCTCTTCTGCATCTTGAAGATAATATCTTCTGTTATCAAGTACTCAATAGTCGCACACGGTTGTGACGTATTATATTTAATTGTTATATTATAATCGCATATTTACATTTGATTATTTCTATAATTAATAATTATCATTGTTATTTGTTACTGTACTAATTTTATACCTTAAAATGTAATTAATTGATATTTAACTCTCAACTTGATACTTTGATAAAACCATATAAATAAGGTAGAAGATTAACAAATATTCATTCTCGTTACAACTGTCGGATAGAACGTTACTCTGTTGAAATATATACTGTGTGTGTAAAAATATATCTCGGCGTTTCATTCAGCAAAGATCCACGACTGCGTAATAGTTTCAGAAGTGGGATTTTGCCCGCAATGTCTGGACCATATATAGACGGTTTGGGACAACGCAAACGAAAGCGCAACAAATCGAGCAGCTCGGAAGATGAAAATAGCGATATTTTTTTCTCAGACGACCGTCACGCAAGCAAATTGTACAGCAAGAAACGACACGTCGCCCCCAGCGATGCTGAAGTCATCCCTGAATTTCGGCCAGAAGACAGCAACAGCAACGTGATAGGGTGGCTTCACAAGATAGACCAGCTCGGCGACGTCTACGGCTGGGACCACACGGATCGCATATTTATAATGCAAATACGGCTACGTGGCTCCGCTCGAGAATGGTATGATGATCTCGAAAACTACGATCTGACATGGGATGGATGGAAGGAGATGCTGCGGACCGCTTTTCCGCGATCTTCTGACTACGTGGACAAATTGGAACGCATGTTGGCGAGAACTAAAGAAGATAAGGAAACTATGACGAAGTATTATCACGAGAAATTATCTTTACTAAAGAAATGCAACATAACTGGTGAAGATGCTATTTCATGTATAATTCGGGGACTGCCTCCCGAATTAATGGCAAATGCTAAAGCCTATAGATGTGATACACCTGAACAACTTTATTATGGCTACCTATCATCACTAGAAAATTTCAAACGAGTGGAAGCCTATACTGTCCGAAAAGGTACGTGGAGAAGAGGAGCCAGAAATAGTACACCAGGTTCAACGTCAACCCATCAGCTGCAGCCGAATATATGTTACATGTGTCGGCGGCCGGGTCACGAGATGCGGGACTGCAGACAACAACAGCGCTGTGACAACTGCCGACGCAGCGGGCACACCACTGCGGCCTGCTGGTTTGGCGCCGGGAGTGCCGGGACATCACGCCACCAGCCACATAAGGTTACTCAAATATTGCATATCACCTATGATATATATACTGATATTTATAAAAGAACAGTGATAGTAAATGGACAACAGCTCAAAGCATATATAGACACCGGTAGTAAAATTAATTTACTCTGTATCTCGCAAGTTAAGAACTTACAAATCAAAATCGAGCCTAGCACTACTATTATGAAAGGTTTCGGTGGAGCATGTCTAAATTCACTCGGTTCATGTCGCTTAAGTATCTTGATAGATAATGTACAATCGAAGGGAATAGTCGAATTGACTAATTACATAACATCTGATATTGATCTCTTAACTGGACAAACAATGATTAATAGTAAGAATGTAAGTTTAGTGTCCTCTGCTTCTTCTATACATTTTGTTCAAAGTCAAGTTATACAGGATATATTTGCAGACTTATATCTACCCGCATCTGATTTTCTTGTTAAGTTTCCAGTCTATTTAAAAAATAAAGTTATAATACTTAAGCAAAGTCAACTATATGTAGAAGTCTATGTTGACTGTTATAGTGCTGTTGGAGAGGAGCACACACTTTTAACGAATACAGTATGGGTGCAGTTAGGAAACATAACCTATTTCATACCCTCGGCTATTATTAAACAATATCACTCTCATTTGAAAATTGTTAATTTAGGCTATACAGAAATATTATGGGAGGCTCATAGGTTGATAGCTAGGGCGGAATTAGTGACAATACCAGTGTGCGATAGTGAGTCTAGAAATTATAATTAAATTAATTATCTATTATATAGATAATTAAAAAAAGGAGAATATACGCATTAACTTAACTGACATTGAGAAAGGTCAGCTCAGTGATTTGGAAAACAAACAATTGTTATTACTCTTAAATAAATATGTTCAGTCATTTGCTAGGAGTACCAAAGATTAGGTTGCACTGATCTTATAAAAATGCACTTTCACACAATCAATAACCAACCGGTCTGCTGTAAACCTTATAGACTATCACACAAAGAAAGCGAAATTGCAAATGGAAAAATCAAAGACTTACTGGAGGCAGGCATAATTAGGGAATCAATGTCCGATTATTCTAGCCCCGTAGTTCTGGTTAAGAAGAAGGGTGGGGATTATAGGCTCTGTATTGATTATAGGGCTTTGAATGCTAATACTGTTAAAGATCGATATCCTTTGCCACACATTGAAGATCAGGTTAATAAGCTGTCAGATCAATTCTTCTTTACAACCCTAGATCTCGCACAAGGCTACTATCAGGTCAGTCTCCATGAAGATTCGATACCGAAGACTGCATTTGTAACTCCATCGGGACAATATGAATTTTTAAAAATGCCCTTTGGCTTAGCTAACGCTCCAGCTGTATTCTCGCGATTAATACAGATGACACTAGGTAGGATCGATCAAAACATAGCTTTGTATTTAGATGACGAGATGTTGCCCACAACAACTGTACAGGAAGGTTTAGTGCTGCTAGAAAAGGTCTTACGATTACTAACACAGGCAAATTTAAAATTAAATCTCAATAAATGTTCTTTTCTAAAGCGTACTGCAACTTACTTAGGTCATGAAATCTCAGCTGGAACGATACAACCGGGTCAAGCTAAAATTAAATGTGTCGCTGAATATAATAGGCCACGTAACGTACACGAAATAAGGCAGTTTATAGGATTGAATTCGTATTTTAGAAAATTCGTTCATAATTTTGCTCAAATTGCTCGCCCTCTTACCTTACTTACGAAAAAGGACGTAAAATGGTATTGGGGCCCTGACCAAGAAAATGCATTCAAAACCCTTAAGCAACGTTTGATTGGAAAACCAGTCTTAGCCATTTACAGTTCCGATGCAAAGACAGAATTACACACTGACGCCAGCAAAGTAGGTTTAGGCGGTATTTTTATGCAGTACCAAATAGACGGTAGTTTAAAACCAATAGCTTATTTTAGTAGGGTGACCACTAACGAAGAGAAACATTATCATAGTTACGAGCTCGAAACACTCGGTGTCGTTGAATCTCTCAAACGTTTCCGAATTTATTGAACAGGCATCAAAGTTAAAGTTATTACTGATTGCTCAGCTTTAAGAACCACCCTTGTAAAACGCGATTTAATTCCTCGAATAGCTCGTTGGTGGCTCACAATTCAGGAATTTGATCTTGAGATTGAATATAGGCCAGGGGAACGCATGAAGCATGTAGATGCATTAAGTAGAAATCCCGCAACTAATACTATACTTATGATTGACAATTCCGATTGGTTAATAACTTTACAGTTACAAGATGATAATATACAAAGCATTATTACTAGACTTCGTAATAACTCCGATTCAAATCTATTTACAAATTACACCGTTAAAGATAATTTACTTTTTAGAAAAACTTGCTGGTGAACGTTTTGTAATACCAAAATTAGCTAAATATGGTCTACTACAAAAACTTCATGATCAAATAGGACATCTCGGTTTCGAAAAATGTGAAAGTTCTATTAAAGCTCAATTTTGGTTTGAAGGTATGACTAGATTTATAAGAAAATATATAAACTCTTGCTTACAATGTGCGTTTAACAAGGGCAACTATGGTAGGTTGGAGGGTGAATTACATCCAATTAGCAAGCCAGCAATACCTATGCATACGTTGCACGCAGATCACTTAGGTCCTTTTGCTAAAACTCGTAAGGGGAACACCTATTATCCTTATCCTTGTAGTAATTGACGCTTTTACTAAATTTGTATTCGCCCGACCTGCTAAAAATTGTAGTTCAGTAGAGACAATTCGGCTGTTGAAGGAAATTTTCGTGCAGTTTGGTTATCCAACTAGAATAATAACAGATAGAGGCAAAGCTTTTACAAGTAGATATTTTAAGCAATTTTCCGAAGAAAATCAATTTAAACACATTTTAAATGCAATAGCCAGCCCTCGCTCCAATGGCCAAGTTGAACGAGTCAATCGCACTTTATTAAATGGTCTTAACACTATGTCGGAAAGCGAATGCACGTGGGACCATAAGTTAGATGATATAGTCTGGGGAATCAATAACACACCTAACGCAACTACTGGGTTTTCACCATTCAATCTTATGTTTGGTCATAAGAACTCCAGATACCCATCCTTCCCTTCGGATGCACCTTCCGTCTCTGAGACTCAACTAAATGAACTACAGGCTAATAGGGAAACTGCTAAACTTCGGATCGATAGAAATATGACTACCATGAAAAGACAATTCGATAAAAAGCATAAAAGGTGTATTAAATATACCGTAGGCCAATTAGTTCTTTGGAAAGGTGGTGTAGCTAGAGATGCAGTTACTGGGGTTACTAAAAAGTTAAACGGGTTATACACAGGTCCCTATAGAATATGTAAAGCAGATAGCTCATTAGATCGATACACAATCACAAGTATAAAGGGTATGAAAGGTTACAAAAGGTTCAATGCCATAGTACGTGGAGAGACCCTACGGCCATATAAACCAACTATGTCCGAGGATGATAGTTCAGGCAGTGACCGAGAGGTAGATAGAGACGATTTGATTGATCTTTTTGAAAGTTAATTAAGAAATAAAATTATGAATGTTTGATCTCACCAATATATTAGATAAATTACATTGATCGTTACAGATATGCGACTCTTAATTATAAGTTTTGGGAACAGTAAATAAGTATAATATGAGTAAAAGATTGCTAGCATTATTAAATCGTATGTTTAGCAAATAATTGTTTCTCAATATCCTACCCATAGACATAATAACACTCCTAGCTGTGTGATAAATATTAGTAAAGACGGCTATGTGATCAAGTCTATATAAATAAAGACGGCTGTGTGATCAAGTCTATGGAAATACGGACGGCTGTGTGATCAAGTCTATGGAAATACGGACGGCTGTGTGATCAAGTCTATGGAAATACGGACGGCTGTGTGATCAAGTCTATGGAAATACGGACGGCTGTGTGATCAAGTCTATAAGTAGAAACGGCAATGTGATCCAGTTTATATGGATAAAGACGGCTAAGTGATCAAGTCTGTCTGTGTGATTATGTTATCCATATAGAGACGGCTGAGTGATCAAGTCACGTGTTTGTGATTAAGTCCATTTGTAGACGGCTATGTGATCAAGTCTATATAAATAGGGGATGGCTATGTGATTAAGTTCATAATAATAGAAATGATAGCTGTGTGATTAAGTAGAAAGACAGCTGACCCGATATGTATAACACTTTAGTCAAATAGAAATAACTGAAATAAGTAAATCTGTGTGGCATACTTAAATACCTGCTAAAAGGTATAACACAAACCAATACAAATGACTTTAAAATAATTATCACCAAACAACAAGTTACTGCTGAATCATATTTCCGTTCCAGGATTCCGGGTTCAGTCCTGAAGCGCAGCAGAACGCGGGCCTTGGGACACGACCTACACAGAATGGCCGAGTGTTATCAAGTACTCAATAGTCGCACACGGTTGTGACGTATTATATTTAATTGTTATATTATAATCGCATATTTACATTTGATTATTTCTATAATTAATAATTATCATTGTTATTTGTTACTGTACTAATTTTATATCTTAAAATGTAATTAATTGATATTTAACTCTCAACTTGATACTTTGATAAAACCATATAAATAAGGTAGAAGATTAACAAATATTCATTCTCGTTACAATTGTCGGATAGAACGTTACTCTGTTGAAATATATACTGTGTGTGTAAAAATATATCTCGGCGTTTCATTCAGCAAAGATCCACGACTGCGTAATACTTCATTTGTTGAATTTCCCCAGAAAATTATACCGTACCTTAGTATCGAAACGACCAGACCATGGTGTGCAGTAACAACAGAACTTACATTTGTTATTTGAGCCAGCTCATGTAGTGCGTAAACAGACTTACTGACTTTTTTGCAAAGTGCATTGCCGATTGCCGCTCGTAAACGGAGCCGAGCCCCGGTTGATGACTTAAGGGGAAGTCCGAATATTAAAGATGTGTCTTCTAGACGAAGCCGACCACGCAGTCGCGACGAAAGCTGGAATCAACGTCGCAGTACCAGCATACGCCGACGGGAACAACACCTACAGCGTGAGAGGGAGCGTCTACATCAATTGGAACGTATACTCCAAGAGGAACGCGATTTGGAGGCTCGTTCCAGACACAGCGAACATCATAAGCACCACGTGGACAGTGATCAGCGCAGCCGTCGTGTGGACAGCGAGCGTCGAGGCGACGGCGATCGACGAGGCGACCAGCGTCGAGAAGATCGCCGGAACCGTGACGCCAGTCCCGGTCATTCAAGGTCATGTAGTCCATTATATTCATCTAGGGATATTATTAGAATAATACAGTCTTTGAAAAATAATTCCGCGTCACAACCGTCAGAACAGAGTACACATTCACTCAACAAACTTGATTACAAGAATATTTTGCCAGAATTTGACGTTTCTCATAAAAATCAACGCATGGATGTATGGCTTAGAAAAGTAAACGAATGTGTCTCTGTCTATGGTTGGGACGACAAAACAACCATACATTTCGCTATGCAAAAGCTACAAGGACTGGCCAAAACCTGGCATCAGAGTTTAAACACAATTCTCTTTACTTATCTTATCTTGTTACGGGGGCCAGTCAGTGTAGACCGGCGACACTTCGACCCAATGGGATCATTTGTGTCGGCCCCGAGATCTATCCCTTAGCTATTTCCCTATGAATGTACTGCATCAATCGCAGCGTACACTTCAGAGGGAGAAGCCTGAAGTCTTCAGGGTTCGGATATGCCAACCCCATCAGACCCATTCTTAGTCCAGCCAACGCGTCACATTCACACAGTAGGTGTAATATGGACTCGTCCCGTTCACCACAGGCTCTGCGGATCAAATTGTTTGCCAAACTCAATCTGCACGGGAAGTCATTGGTGCCAAAGTGACCAGTAAACGCTCCTGTGAGCAGGCGTATTTGGCCCTTGTTGTACCCGCAGAACTTCCGGGTGAAGCCCGTGGCTCTGTTTGCAATGAATTTCTTGGAGTGTTCCAGACCCCTAAGGGCCATCCACTCCAGCCTGTGTTTATCATTGCTATGTGCATTCATAGCTGCCTTGACGGTAATCTCAGAGAGTCCTACAAATGGCTCGGGGCCAACAAATAGTTGCTCCGAGCCCTTCCTGGCTAATTCGTCAGCCTCCTCATTACCCTGCACACCTGCATGCCCCGGAACCCACACCAGCCTGACTGTGTTTGTCCTGCCCAGTTTGTTAAGGGCTTTAACACAGTTCAGGACCAGTCCGGAATCCACTCTACAGGATTTCAGAGCCTTAAGAGCAGCTTGACTGTCGCTGAGAATGTAAACAGTCTTGTCAGTGACATTTTTGTTGATATTCTCCTGCGCGCAGGCATTTATAGCATAGGTTTCCGCCTGGAAGACCATTGCATATTTGCCCATGCTTTGGCTCACCTTACAGTCGTTGGCATAAATACCAGCGCCTGATCCTGATTCCATTTTGGAACCATCGGTGTACCAGATGACACAACCCTTGTTAGGGGATTGTAGACCTTGTCTCCATTCGTCCCTTGTGGGGACCTTTATTTAAAAATTATTTTTGAATATGTGCATTGGTTGCATTTTGTCGCATCCCATGCTCATAATCTCTTTGAGATCCTTTGAAATTTCCAGTTTTGTGTGTCGAGTTACCGGCATGTTGACGCGCCACAGCCCATGCACAGACAGTCTATGTAGCGCCTTCAACGCTTCCAACTCCACAACAATGTGTAGCGGCGTTAGGTCCAGCAGGATCTCTAACGTAGCCGTTGGCGTAGACGGGAACGCCCCTGTTATAGCCATGCAGGCCAATCGCTGCACCTTAGACAGCGCTTTCCTGCATGTTGCTAGTTTAGTTCTTGGCCACCGAACAAAAAAATAACCATATTCTCTTTACTTGGTCAACAGAATGAACGAACGTGCGAACAGAATTATGGGCAGTCCTTGGAGGACATGCTGAGACGTAAGAGTAAATATAATGAAACCATGGATACATGTAGCTTCTTTAGAGCTGGATAGTGATGACGCCGATATCACGGAAAATGATAGTAACTCATCCGATGTGGACGAATAGATGTAATTATGTACAGATTATTGCAATATTAAACTTAGTGATGGTGTGAGACGAGATTATTGATTATGCCTTGAATTATGAGTTTATCTGCAAGAGATTTTTGTATTGTTCCAGGTCAATCACGAGACTACGTGAGCGAGCGGGTTCGTGACTTGACTTTATTGTTTATAATACGAGTATTACTTCGAATAAAAGAGATCATAGAGTGAATGAGATGGTCGAGTGCGAGACTACGTGAGCGAGCGAGTTCGCGACTTGACCTTTTTCTTATAGAGTACATACAAACGTGTGAGAGTTATGGCAGTCTGACTGATTCATACATGATTGTCCTAGCTAGACTAAAGAGATATGGGTACGAGACTTCGTGAGCGAGCGGGTTCGTAACCTTCATTTATTGCCCCTGTTGACTGATAACTCTACCATTAATACAATTGAATAATAATTACTATATCATTTTGAATTGATGTATAATTTTGAAATCTATAAGATTATTGTATATATACTTATATAAATTAATAAACTACTGTGAATTTTGAGTTCAATTGAAGATAGCAGACTAAAATATTATACATAAAGTAAATGTATGTATACGTAAACAGCTAATTGATAAATTTTGTTATAGTATTATTCTAGGTGTATTAGTTTATTTTTGTGATGGTCACAAAACAAATTGTCATTTTACTAATAATGTATTATTTTTATTATTATTTATTTTATTAATTGTTATAGAGATCACTTAATAACCGCGAAAAGAATTAACCCCGCCGAGGTTTCTTGCTTGTTCTTTTACTCGAGTCGGGCCGGATAGGGTTAGAACAAGCGTAAACTTAGTCATAAGAGAAAATATAGCAATGTGATCTTTTGCTGCCATGAGTTAATTTGCCGAGTGTAAGGTTCTCAACTGAGACGTGTATGGGGTCATACACGCTATCAGGATGGTCGAGTGTAAGGTTCTTTTGTTTTGGTATTAAAATACATAGTATTCAATCCGATTTATTATATTTATATATATTTATTTTATATTGTCAAGTTTTAAATCAATTAATTCGAGTAACACTTTTCAAGTTGGCAACACCAACCGAGTTGGGATAAATTAATTTAAATCTGTTAAATGGAGGAATACTTTTTAACTTGGCAATACCAACGGAGTGGGGATCGAGAGCTCGGCGAGTTGACACGGGAGTTAGAGTTGGACGGTCGCGGCGAACGGACGTGTAACAAAGTGTGTAGTGATAGGAATATCAAAATACAGAGTGTGAACAATACGACGAGGACGTTTTATTGAAGAGCTCCTATTTACACACCTAAGGAGCCTAGCGATTTAGCTGCCCATAACACTCTCACATCTTCGAACGCGTAGGCAGAGGTGAATTACACCCAATTTATCCAGCCGTCATTATAGGTCCCACGTAACAGAGAGGAACCTATTGAACCATCAACCTGCCACGATATCAGACATACATTCTTTGCCCGACAATCAATCGCATTTGGCAATCTACTGCATCACGAGTGAGTATGAAAAAATATTACTATTATTTTTAATAGGCGTACATATTATCTATAAATCTAATCAAAAGCGCTAACATGCTGTAAGTAAATCCTAATATAGGTACGTTTTCCTATACATAAAATAAAATACTCACACTTACAATTTAAACCACGGATTACATTAAAATATTCGTTTAAAAATAGCGGTTGATAAATCAATAGCATTGCAAGTTTCAAATGTGGAATCTGTAGCCACGCGAGTTTAATTTACTTACTGCATAGAGTAAAACCTATCGTAGATATTCATTTCTAAGCATATCATCTTACTAATATAATATTGTCTTCTGTTTACGCGAATGTTATTCATGAAAATTAAAGTACTTTATAGATATACGGATTTTATCGCGTTTTTTATTTAACGCTTTATTACATAATTAAGAAACTGTTACACTACTACTACTAATAAACTTTAATAATTTTTAAGCTAATTAAATTATTAAAACTATTAATATTTAAGTTTATATTTTCCCCGACGTTTTGGTTGCTTTTCATCAACCATGGTCACGGTAAGACCTAATTTCAATAGAGAAGATGGTTGGAATGTACCACCAGCTGGGGTCCAGTAATTGTAATGGTCAAACCCAAGAAGAAGCAAACCACAGCTAGACTTCATGATACTTTGAGCTCATTCTGAACACCAATGATTAAATTATGTTCGGGTACTTTGAAAAATGCTAATTAAGTACACTATGCCTGAGGAATATGCAGAACTACTTAAGCATTGCTTAACAACTGGCTATCTGTTGTGGGACGATAAATTCTAGATACAAGTCGATGGTGTGGCAATGGGCTCCCCAGTATCGCCTGTTGTTGCCGACAATATATGTCGGCAACAACAGGCGGAGATTAGAGCACTAGAACATCTTAATTCCATTAATAACAACATCCAATTTACTATGGAATTAGAGGCAAATAATTCATTAGCTTTCTTAGATGTTCTTGTCATCAGAAATCCCGATCATACTTTGAAGCACACTGTGTATAGGAAAAAGACCCATGGATACAAATAGGTATTTAAACGGTGAATCTCACCACCATCCTAAACAGTTAGCTACCGTGGGAATGTCTTTGTTTCAGAGAGCCCAAGAGATCTGTGACAAGAAACACCTGGACGCTGAGCTTCAACATGTCAAGCAAGAAGCAAGTACTGCAAGACAACAAGCTCCAACAGCCGCGCCGCTATCACAGATCCCGAGGAAAGCCAGCCACAGTCGTGCGCCAGCCTGCCATACTGCCTTACGTAAGGGGTGTCACCGACAAGATTGGCTACATTTTGAAGCGAGCTTCAATCAACACATACTTCAAGCCGCCAACGAAGATAAGTAAATTTTTACCATCCGTCAAGTGTCAACTACCTTTCCAAGATGCAGGGGTCTATAAAATAGATTGTCACTGCGGACTCTATACATTGGTCAAACCAAAAGAAGCATAGGCACCCGCTTAAAAGAACACATAGCTGATGTAAAACACAAACGCTCGATGAAGTCTGCTGTGTGTGAACATGTGCAACAGGGGACCAATCACTACCTGAGATTTGACAAACCACAGATTCTCGCTAAACAACACCGATTCAATATTTTTTTTTTAGTCCTTTGCGGGGCTATTGGTATCAAAAAACATCATAATTTCAATAGAGAAGATGGTTGGAATGTATCACCAGCTTGGAATCCAGTAATTCAAATAGTCAAACCTAAGAAGAAGCAAACCACAGCTAGATTTCATGATATTTTGAGCTCATTCTGCGTAAATAGAAACACCAATGAATAAATTATGTTCGGGTACTTTGAAATAACTACACTGGAACATTGAGACAACTACCTTATCCTATCGTTGTCTCCCCGTGAGCATGGCTGCTGAAAAGCAACCGAAACGTCGGGGAAAGTGTAAACTTAAATATAAATAGTTTTAATAATATAATTAGCTTCAAAATTAGCAAAGTTAAATAGTAGTATTAGTGTAACAGTTTCTAAATTATGTAACAAAGTGGCAAATAAACAACGCGATAAAAATCCATGTTTAGTAGTTTAATCTCAATCTTACTAATATTAAATAAAATATAAAAATGTTGTTATTACTCTATCACGCGTAAACCTTTTAACGGATTAACTTGACACACAGATAGAAAGTAGGCTATGGTCCTATCCTGAAAGAAAATATTCTAGGTTCTCATGGGTTACATTTTGTTCTCGTAAAACTAGCGCAGGCGAAGACGTGGCAATGTAATTAAAAAAACGAAATGATTTAAGCCGCTAAGCATTGATGTACTGTTTTATCCAGAAACCTGTGCTTGTCTTAGTACCAACGTAGACAAACTAGGTTTTAATATAAGTACAAAGAACTGTAATCCATTTAAATACTATCTCGCTAGGGCTAAAGATGTAATCGTAACTCTGTATATTCGTTCAAACACATCAAAATAACTCACAACAATGAGATAAGGTGGGTGGAATTTATATATACTACCTTGACCATATCCAAAAAGTAATTTTTGCATTTATGTTTATACTTCACCCCGTTAATAATAAACGAAGCAAAAACTTATACGTAGCATATATTGTTAAGAAATATTATGTCATTGTTATTACATATGTATGTATATTCGACATAAGGTATAATATTGTTAAACATTTTTTTGTTTATACTAAGTATAAATTTATTCTATTTTTATTGATAACGGGGTCAAAGAATGGCAAAACAAAATGGCCGCTGTAAAAAAGTTAATAATTATACAATGAAAATAAAAGGTTATCTTCTTTTATTTTATATACTTAACCTCTGGTATGCCGGAACGTGGATCTGCGCGAGACACAATGCTTTTTCTATTATGTCTGGTATTCCGGCATACAAGAGGTTAAACTTCGCATAAACAATTAGCATAAACAATTTCAGCTAATGATCGCTTTATTCGGCTATAAGGCTTATTTCATTATAAGTACGTACTTTAAACGTACTTCGTAGCCATTAAGAAGGCATCTTCATTAACATTAAGCATCTCGATATGAAACGTCTTATAATGAAGAATAATGGGATATATAAAGCAAAGAAAATAATTATCAGTGTTGATACACTTATGCAAACAGTAATTACACTTATATTGTTAAACGATGAGGGAAAACAAGAGGGTTATAACTTTGCCGCGTATGTTTGTATGTTGGTTCTTAACTCTAGAAAGGATGGCTCGATAATGATACCGATTTCTTAGTTAAAAGCTAGTTTAATGGGAATAGTACTTTAGCATATCATATGTGTGTTAAAAGTCTGTTAATCTATTTGCTACGAGCAAGCTGTCTACTCATTGCATGTAAATACGATGATCATGCAATGATAATAAGATAGGTCTTACGTGTCAAAAAAATAATCGTTTTCATAATTACTTTAAAAAAAGACAACATCTTAACACTAGAATTAATTTGTGTCTCCTCAAACATTAAAACAATGAAATCACAGGACACATAAACTCAGAACAATAATTTCTGCGCATACAATAACATTTTCCGTCGCGTGTGAATCGAAAGCACAACGCATATAACGGCCATCTGTATTCAACGTATCTGATCATCAACCGTTTGAAACATAATATAATAATGTTCTCCAGATCGACTTTTGGTCACGGCGGCCAATTTACACCAGGACTGCCCATATGTGCAGGAAATATTATTGTGAAAAAATGTGTACCCAAACACAAGTTAACTCTGTTCCCTAAATCTTATAATCCGATTAGACTGTAATCCGATACGATAGGAGAAAGATCAGGACCAGGCACAACGAATTTACGTGCTTTCCGAGGTACGAGGTGTGTAACATAGCCAAATTTCTAACTCCGAGTTGCTACTAAGAACTGGGTTACGGGGGAATTTCTTGACATAAAACATGAGCAGCAGAGGCAGTTAATAAACATAATATAGAAAGACACAGACAAAAAATGAAATCGTGTAAAAGTATCCGATCGTCAAAGCAAAGACATAGTTCGCTAGAAATGTCGACCTTAACATCGAAACCAAAATGAAATTAAATATTATTCCTAGAGCTACGAGTATGTTCGTGTATATTTATGTCATATATTAAACGCGCCGTTGCCCACATAACATAATTACTCCGAAGCGTAGGTTGACTAAAAGGTCTACGCCCACACTCCGTGTTAACTCAGAACGATCTTATAAAGAAAATATTATGAATATTAAAGTTATAATAAATTAATTATTTTAGTTTAATAACAACATTTGATGTAGAAGTTTGGGCTCGTCGCTCGTTAGTTCTAACGTTTCAAATAGGATATCTAAAATTAATAAATTTTAGATGGAAA
This sequence comes from Catocala fraxini, assembly GCA_930367265.1. Lineage (NCBI taxonomy): Eukaryota > Metazoa > Arthropoda > Insecta > Lepidoptera > Erebidae > Catocala > Catocala fraxini. The sequence goes on along the minus strand of OV884026.1, from coordinate 9,533,642 downwards.
AATATGAGTCTAAAAATGTCAATGAAAGTAACACTCTGGCTGACCCGGAAAACGAACCTAAGACCTCATGCAAAGCAGATGCTCTCACTATTGTTGCGCTATTTACTGAGCACAGTTCCAGACTTCCTACTGCTAAGAATTTCTTAATAGAAAATGCCAATTACACATTTTGGCCGACTTGGAAAAGAAACCAGGAGAACCTCGTGCGCAGTTATTACATTCGCTACCGCCACCAATACAGTCGGCTTCCTTTCTGTGAGATGAATCATTGTGGCGACCTAGGATAAATGATGTAGCCGCAATATAAGATATAAACGGTTCACTTCTTCTGTAACTTGAGCTTATTTATTAAAATCATACAAGTTTACAATACAATTGAGACCAAAATGGATTACTAAAGGAATCGCAGTATGCTGCAAACGGAAAAGGAAACTGTTGTGGGAATATAGAAAAAAGCGAAGTGTCGAAAATAAGTCACGCTTTACCATGTAGAATTAATAAAATAATTAAACTGACGCAGAAGTCTCAAAACATGAACTATATAAACAATGCAAGAAACAAAAGTAGAGTGACTTGGAATGTTATCAATAACAATAATACAGTACCACCGAAAGATGATATTGAACAAATAAATGTAAATGGACATATAATTAGTGAACCGCAACAAATAGCAAGTTATTTTAATAATTTTTTCATTGATGAAATTACCAAACTGGCTCCAAACCATTACCCGATAAATATAATGAATAATCATAAATCCATATTTATGCAACCAAAAACTCCATATGACGTAAATAAAATAATTCTCAATTTGAATAACACTTATAGTTCTGGCTATAATGATATAGTTACCAAAATAGTAAAACATGTCTCTGATAAAATATCATACATATTAAGCTATATAATAAATATATGTATTGAAATATATGGAGGTTTCCCTGACAAACTTAAGATTACATTAATAAAACAATTATTTAAAAAAAAAGACGAACGGGACATGAGTTGCTACCGTCCCATTGCACTAGTACCTGTACTTTCTAAATATTTAAAAAGGTCATCTATGTGTCTACAATTTCTTTGAAATTAATCAGTTATTTTGTGTAAAACAAGTAGGATTCAGAAAAATTAAGGGCCTATATATGGCTTTTTATGACTTTCTTTATACAACTTTTTATAACATGAACAAAGGTTGTCAGTCGTGTGCACTGTTCATGGACCTTACAAAAGCTTTCGACCAGGTAGATCATGAAATATTAATAAATAAATTGTGCGCATACATTAGGCAGGCATTAGGGAAAATGTCCTGGATTTCATAAAATCATACATTAGTCCAAAAACTAAAAAGTAATAAATTATTTATCAGAAGGTAAAAAGACAATATTTTCTGTTCCACAAGAAGTGTGTTGGGTCCATTATTATTTATTATATATATTAATGATTTACCAAAATTGACAAACAATAAAACTATTTTATTCGCAGACACAATTATATTTACAGGGAAAAATTATACAACATTATTAAAACAGGACATTGACAATTACTTTACATTGTATAATTAATTGGTTGACACTAAATAACTTGAAAATTAATCTAGATAAGATAAATTTTATGACATTTAGAAATAGAATAAATAAATTAGGCAAAATTGACATTAATTATTTGGGACATAAAATTGAAGAAGTAGACAAAACTAATTTTTGGACTTAATATTGACTCTTGTTTGAATTGGGCATCACATGTGGAACATTTGTGTGGGTAAATAAATAAATTAGCATATATATATGCATTGTATGCGCTATCAAAAACTGTAGATATATCAACCGTGTTAATAGCTTATCATGGTCATGTAGCACCTATTCTAATATACGGAGTTATATTTTGGGGAAACTCTACAAATTGGGAAGCGGCATTTAAGGCACAAAAGAAATGCATAAGGTCTATTTGTAAATGAAAACCGATTGACAGCTGAAAACCTTATTTTTAAAATTTAAGCTACTAACACTACCTAGTATAAATATTCTCGAAATTGTCTTGCTTGTAAGGAAAAATATAAATAAGTTCGAGAAACTTAACAGTCTAAGACACAATATGAAAATACACATCCCTGCTAACAACACTACACAAATGAACAAAAACATATTGTTGTATGGCCCCACGCATTTATAATCACTCAATTCTTTATTACTATTCACAATGTAGTGCAGTTGGTAAACCTAAAGCTATGTATCAATTATGGACCCTGCCGGGCATATATAGGTCGTACAAATAGTACACTCGTTAATTTTTTTACATGAAAGGTAACCATTTATTTGACATAAATAAATCTGCCGCACTCGTAATCCTTTGAAGGAGATTGTCGGAAAGGGTAAGCAGGGATTGCATCCGTGTGTGATAAGAGACGAGCTTATCGCTATTTACTGGACACAATTTTTGTACAAAAAATACAAACGTTTTCTCGAGGCCTGGCGTTTCCTTGGATAACGGTGAATTGTACGGTGGCGGCCCAATTTTTGTATGATTTAGTTATGTTATTTAACACCTTGAAGTCTTATCTATGCTAATATTATAAAGAGGAAAGACTTGATTTTTGTTTGTTTGTTTGTATGTTTGTTTTTTTTTTGTAAGGTTTTACCTCAAAAGCGACTCAATTAATTTAAAAAATTCGTTCACCATTCGCAAGCTATATTATCACCGGGTAACATAGGCTACGTGTTATTTAAAAAAAGTATTGTTACACCTTTACCTACTTATACGCGAGCGAAGCCGCGAACAAAAGCTAGTAATATATATTTCTGTAGAAACATTTGTGATATATAAGACGTAAGGTCTACATCACACAAATTCAAGGAATAAAAATCAGCAAAGCGAAATAAGTATACTGAGCTCTCGCTTGCAGTAAGGTCGAAGGTGTCGTTATCCAGTTAAACTGGTCTGTATAAAAATCGTATATTTACATAGTTTCATGTCTGTATTTCCCCGAAAGGGTAGGCGGGGGTATATATAACAATAACATTTCGTTTTAGATCCACTTAATAGGGTGCGAGTGTATTGCTGTCTGTATAAGTTGATAAAATACTCTATATATATTTAAAATACCGATAAGATGTTTAAAACGCATCTACCGGATAATCAGGGGTTGCTTTAGTATGCAGAGGCTTGCAACAACACCACGGCATCCCCGCTTTGTCGTCGGGGACCAGGTCCCACAATTTGTGTGTTTGTGTGATGGTTGTGTTAGACCCGCCACGTCCATCGGCGGGTCAAACCTTTGACGGGGTCGCGATTTGAACGCGAGAGCGATCTGCGCGACCCCGCCATAAAGGTGTGAGGAACACCGCGGTGGTTTTAGTCGGTTCAGCCCAAATCCATCTTATGGGCTGGATCCCGACATATCCCCATCGCCCGCCCCAAAACCGGCGATAGGGAATGTGATATGCACATTTCCACGCGATAAAAAAAAAACACCACGGCATTCACTCATTCTTTGCAATTCTATTTGAGTTGGCTTTACAATTCACCCCAACGCTGCCGTTTATTTATCATTTAATAATCACGCATTTATTACCAAACGAATTGTTAAATATTACGAATTTAATATACATATTTAAGCGTGGTGTAAAAAAATTACTGATTGCCAAAGCTTACTATTCTGTGAAGGAATATCTAACAGATAAATGTCTATAAAATATGACTGACATTATTTAAATTGTATGACATGTTGGATTTGTTTATACTTTATAAATTTCTGTTTGATTCTGACATCCTTTGTAATTATTTAATATTTATTAATAAGTTATTTAATAAGTGCTGACATGCTTGTATCTAATAATGTTTAAAATTTAAATACTTTGTAATGTTATAAATAAAATTTTGCATGCTTAAAAGCTGAGTATGGTGATACCCTGTATTAATTTAAGATTCGCTTAACCCATATTTCGCAATTAAATTTTGATTTACTGATATGATTAAAAAAAAAAACTCAGTTGAGAGAGCTACGTCAACATCCACGCACAGTCGGCAACAAAAGTAGCTGAACATTAAACAAATTTGTCGAAGTATTTTATGCATCCAAACCCTAATGAATGATATTGTGTTATTGAACTATTTTACTACTAAAATTTCTTACAATTTTGAAAGGCAGAACAAAACGAAATCTTGGCAGCATGTATCGAGGTATTCTGCTGGCTGTACATGTAACTTCGCACAATACATTCCCCATACATGCCGTGCAATCACCGATAGGTACCGGACTTTCAGTCCGTATGTTGTCGTTGGCAAAACGCCAAATTCTATTTATATAATTTTCAGTTCCGTAATGTTAGTTCGTTTGTTATTGCTGTTTTCCCAGCACGTAAACACTGTATAGATTTGTTTTTTACCAAAAATCAAATAAACGGCAGCGTTGGGGTGAATTGTGAAGCCAACTCAAATAGAATTGCAAAGAATAAGTGAATGCCGTGGTGTTGTTGCAAGCCTCTGCGTACTTTTTTTTTTGTTACCCAGGAAAAATGCTTCATGCACTGCCCGCCGGCTAGGGGACGGCACCGGCGGGGGAGTGTGGGACTCCCAGCAAGACGCGCTGGTCTACCCACTAAAAAACCTGGGGTGTTCCCTCTCTCATCCAATAGGGGGGGCCAGTTGGGAGCTCTAAAAGGATTCATCCATAGCAGGCCCCCCCATGTGGGTGTGGGCCGGGTCAAACGGACCCGGCCACCTCTCGTCCCCAGGGGAGAGCCTCACCGCTCTCCCCTTTCGACGTTAGAAGGCGCGCGGGAACACCGCGCGTGCCCTCTCGGGGTTCCTAATTTACGGGTGGCAGGGTCCCCTGAGGCGTTAGCCTCTGCGTACTAAAGCAACCCCTGATTATCTGGTGGATGCGTTTTATTCATCTTATCGGTATTTTAAATATATATAGAGTATTTTATCAACTTATACAGACAGCAATACACTCGCACCCTATTAAGTGGATCTAAAACGAAATGTTATTGTTATATATACCCCCGCCTACCCTTTCGGGGAAATACAGACATGAAACTATGTAAATATACGATTTTTATATAGACCAGTTTAACTGGATAACGACACCTTCGACCTTACTGCAAGCGAGAGCTCAGTATACTTGTATTTCGCTTTGCTGATTTTTATTCCTTGAATTTGTGTGATGTAGATCTTACATCTTATATATCACAAATGTTTCTACAGAAATATATATTACTAGCTTTTGTTCGCGGCTTCACTCGCGTATAAGTAGGTAAAGGTATAACAGTACTTTTTTCAAATAACACGTAGCCTATGTTACCCGGTGATAATATATCTTGCTAATGGTGAAAGAATTTTTAAAATCAATTGAGTAGTTTTTGAGGTAAACCCTTACAAAAAAACAAATATACAAAGAAACAAACAAAAATCAAGTCTTTCCTCTTTATAATATTAGCATAGATAAGACTTCAAGGTGTTAAATAACATAACTAAATCATACAAAAATTGGGCCGCCACCGTACAATTCACCGTTATCCAAGGAAACGCCAGGCCTCGAGAAAACGTTTATATTTTTTGTACAAAAATTGTGTCCAGTAAATAGCGATAAGCTCGTCCCTTATCACACATGGATGCAATCCCTGCTTATCCTTTCCGACAACCTCCTTCAAAGGATTACGAGTGCGGCAGATTTATTTATGCCAAATAAATGATTACCTTTCATGTAAAAAGAAATAAAGAGTGTACTATTTGTACGACCTATATATGCCCGACAGGGTCTATAATTGATACATAGCTTTAGGTTTACCAACTGCACTACATTGTGAATAGTAATAAAGAATTGAGTATCGAGTATATTGTTATGACAACAGTCTAGCATGCAAAGGAAACCGTATAGATGAATCTATTAGTAAGATTAAGTAAGAGAACTGCGTTAATATGCTTGATAATGGCGGCTGCGGCCTGCCTTTTGGTGACGGTGTAAGTGTAAGCGGTAGGCTAGTGGTTAAAGTATCTTGCAATCGAGCGATCGTAGGTTCGTAAGACAATAATTTAGCCTAGATGAAATGAAAGTGCTGTATTGTTGGACTAGCACTTCTAGGGCAGTGATTTACAACAAAGCAAGCGTGCAAACACGCCTCACACTTCACCAGTTGTAATTATTTCTTCATAGTCGCAGCAGTTTATTTATTTATTTAGTTTTTTAATTATTTAATTATGAAATATAACAATTATTAACATTTTCAGTTTGCCAATTAAAAGCCCTCACATGTATATAGTTAGTTATAATACAAGTATAGTTGATTACAATTAATTCATTTATTTAAAAATAGTACTTAGTATAAGATATATTTTTTTACAACTTTTCTAGAAAAAGGGTTCAAGCCCTATATTATCTTTACAAAGATACAATTAACAGATACAAAATATACCCACATCTCAGAACCATGATTTATGGATCACGTAAATATTCGTCTGAGTGAGTTTCGAATTCACAAGATACGGCGCGTGCTGCAAGGCGTCCATTTGCCTGCTGCGGCTGCCGTACAGTCATGTAATGGATTAACGAAAATGCTATGATAGGATGGTTGGCCGTCAATTTTTCTTTACATAACCCAAACCATAAAATAAAAATATATTTTTAATTTTACTTGAAATAATTAAATTGTTAATGATAGAAAAAGGATGCACTATACAAGCTGTGACGTAACCGCTATTTAACTACAGCTGTGCGAGGTAGATAGCGAGACATCCCCACTATGAGCCCAACTGTTCTTTTATCCAAATTTAACATACTAATTACTTCCTTATTTTACAAGCAATTTTGATGCATTTTGCAAAAAAAAGATTTTTTTTGATTACTATTTGCTCTTGTGTGTTTAAAATAATGTAAAAAATCAAACATAGGTAACTACACTATTACAACAAAGAAACGATTAGACGATTAAGAAATCATAATTTACTGTAGATTCACTACTGTCGCGCTCGAAATATTACGAAAATTATAAACTTTAGGAATGACAAAAAGTTAATCCACTTATCTAACAAACTTCTGTACTTTCCCAATAACAATATAAATATATTCTCAAATAAGTTTGTTTGTTATTTCTTAAAAATTAAACTACTGAACAGATTTAAAGTTTTCCAGACAGATCTCGGTAACTGAAGATAAATAGGATTATCTTATCACAACATGGCGGACTTCGGTTAGTCCGATTGAAAATTAATTTTTACACTATGATTTTTTGAGACTAGAAATATAACATTTTCTTAATGATAGCTAATATTATCGCAGTCTAGCCAAAAGCAAACCAAGTATTATAAAAACTAGACTACGTTGAAGTCTACTTTATCTTCTTACTTGCACCTAAAAAGAACTATAATCTCCATCGTCAAGGATTTTATTCTCACACCTAATTAGTGCCGCACCAAGCGGTTCCAAAGGAATTTTCTCCCGCGAACGCTCAGGTTGTGTAATGAAATCCGTGCCGAGGTTTTCCCACAAGTCTACAGTATGGGGTTCTTCAAAAAGGGTGTTGAAAGGTTTTTCAGGATCGGCAACGGGCAAGTAATGCCTCTGATATTGCAGGCGTCCATAGGCTATGGTGACCTCTTACCATTAGGTGGGCCGTATGCTTGTTTGCCACTTTAGTTGTATAAAAAACTACAAAGCAACGCAGTCTTGTAATACTGGAAGCAAAAGAAGATAGTGAAAGCATAAGAACTTATTATTTACGTATTAATTACCCAGAAAATCAGATATTAGCAGTATGGACTCTGAAACTGTGCCCGGCGAATGGCACAAGGCTCTATTACGTGGCTTAAAAATTTATAGCTGGCGAAATATGCGTGGGTAATACACTTCTACCTGTGCCTTCAGGGATATTGGTATGAGTATATGTATAACTTATAAATATGTCTAAATATTACTACGTCTATACATCATGGCGTACTAAACACGGCATTCATTTCGTAGCATTATCATTCTCTGTCATGCTAAAAAGAGATACCTCGCAACCTATACTAATTTTATAAACCTAAAGGGTTTGTTTGTATGTTTGTTTGTTTGTTAGGTTTTACGCGCTAATCTCAGAAGATACAGGTTTGAATTGAAAAATTCTATTAGTGTTGAATAGCCCATTTATCGAGGACGGCTGCAAAAACGGGGAAAATTATCTTATGTAAAGCAGTCGAAGTTGCGCGAGTCAGCTAGTCCAATATAGAGATGTTATTGATTTTTGTTAGTATACATAACATACTATACAACTATTCATATATGAATACATGTTCCTTTAGAGTAAAAACAAATTAACCTTATTCATAAGTCAACACCGAAGACGTACTCATTCAGTATACATTAGCATCAAACGTAACAAAAGCCTTTTGCTTACCCACCGGCAGCGGGCGCCATTAATAGTAATATTACTACCGTTTGAAATACAAATTCGCAGGCACTTCAGACATCTGCCATCACAAATTTGCATAGCGCGGATACCAAATAATTACTCATTGGAACTTGACCCTTTATCTCCTGTAGCGTGTAATTACAAAGAACTCTTTCAAAAGTAACTTCGTCGAACTTTATAAATATTACTTGAATTAATTAAACTCGATACTTCGTATTTCATGCCTTAATTATTTAATTTATGTTAAGAAACTCATCAACCTCGTAAATATATGTAATAAAACTGTAAGAGTTTCGGTTGAGTGAACAATTCATCACTCGCCATTAGAACCGAGCTATGTATATTCGGCATGGTGAGGAGAATCCCCGTGGATTCAGTGGATAATTATTATCCGATCAGTGATTCATGATGACAGGCCATCCCTTAGAGAGCTTTGAAATGGTACATTCGTAACGTAGCCAGATAACCACTGAGATAGTGAGAGAGTGGTAAACAGCAATCCTACCCATTATAAGATACATCTTACTACCTTACTAATAAAATGTGATAGCTTGTAAACATGTTTGGATGTTTGTTACTCAATCAATAGTAAACCGTTTAACTAATTTACATGAAACTTGCGACGTAGATAGACCATGGCCTAGATTTAAATATAGGCTAGTTTTATTTCGCAATGCATTTCCAGAATCCAATTAAAAACAGTGTTAAATCATATAATTGCGATATCGCAACGCGATTGTCAAAAACAGCAACGTAGACTAACTATAAAAAAACTACCTTATAACAAAAAGTTACCGTCTAGAATTGGTTAACGTATTCGATTGGTTTTTATGAAATAATGAAAATGTACGTTTTCTTTAATATGTGCTTTGTTTATCTGATCTCACGTAAACATACAAACACTTGATTGAGTGTCACTAGTCGCATTACTACTGTACCTCCCCAACGTACCTCCAATCCACTGCACATGGATGTATTGTTAATCTATATACGTATTTTGTAACCATTTCATTTTAAAGGAATTGTGAAAATTATAAATCTTCTATTATATTTGTTGTCAATTCCTGTATAAGCGGATTAAAATATCAATTTAAAATGTTACAGGCTTAAATTTGGAGCAGGAAAGGTAGCTATATGGAAACATGCTAATTTTAAAATGTTAATGCTATTCTTCGAACTCAATTTCATTGTTAATTGCAGCGATCGAATCGATCTTTGGCATCTCAATGTAGTGGCAAATTCTATAAACACAACCAAAGAGTCATTAGACATAAATAACCACAAAATATGGATACTTTATATTATAAATGTAAAATTTGTGTAGATATTTTAATGTCTAAATAAATGTTACTCAATTACGCATAAATCGATTAAATATTCTAATGAATCCTGGCTCAATGCTACATATGTCCTGGATTAACATGTGTTAATCCAAACTAACTACAACTAACTAAACTAACTATGTATGTACATAGTTCGTTTTTATCATGGTATAACATTTATATATGATTCACGCAGGGCAAGCTTCGTGTAGAAACTATTTTTGTACTTTTAATATATTGTGAGATAAAAAGCTTCAACTCTCGGTTAAGTTACTCTACCTTATAAAAACCTTTAAGTCATGTGTTTATATGATCTGCAAATAGTTCTTCCGGGTCTTGGTGTTCCCATCGTGTATGTTGTAGCAATGTTTAAAATTAAATGAAAAAGAAAGATAAGGTAAGTCCCGGGCTTCAGAAATTGTTACTATTACTACGAGAGATGTCCTTAAAAGAAAAATATGCACACATCCAATTCTAAAACAGCATATAAATGTAACTATTAATTTCAATGTATGGTAAGCCTAGTTGTATTAAGTTAGATTTCAAATGGTAGGATTCGAGTCTGTATATAAATTCAACATATAATACGTACAAAAAATACGTCCCTAGGATTTAAAATTTCGACGAGGTCAAGTATGAAAAGAATACGCAAGTATTATACAATACAGCACGCTAAGCGTTAAAACGAAACTTTAGAAATGTCACCCGCAGCTGTGCCGATGTAAAGAAAATTGCAAGTGCAGTATCATTAGGTACTAAGTATCCTGCACTGAGTCCGACAGAACGTACTCGTAACTGAATCCTCGCCAGTGGAGACTCGCCTTTGAAATGTGATGGCAGAGTATCCTTTGTGCTCTCAACGCACACTAAGGAAGAATCAGAAATACTACCAAAAGTGGGGTATAAGGATAAAATGCGTTTTCACGGACGAAAGGAGCGGCTAAATAACAAAACATTTCTACGATAAGTTCTTTGCTTGCATACCTGAATTTGAGTGATGCCCACTCGTCCCGAGAGGTCAGACGTACTTACCTCCCATTTACCATAACTACACGCCTCATACATCAGATTTATTGAGGACAAAAAAGATTATGCGACTCTTTGTTCCTACTACATAAAATAAAAATGGAGTTTTCACGAACAAAAGAAGGTCAACCCGAAAAATATTTTTTGTAAAATTACTTCAAAGTTTGTTTCTGTGTCTAATTATGATTGAAACAATTATTTGGGTCTTTTTTCTGTTTTATTTCATACAAGTGGTATTCGCAAATAATTCACTTTAAATCTATTTATATATAACTATACACAAAAAAGGTAACTGTGCTGTACTGTACCTAATACTAGCTAATATTTGAAATAGGAATATAAATTGCACGAAGTCATGGTCAAAAGCTAGTAGTGAATAAAGGTTGGATAGGTAGACGGCAAATCGTTTATACCTAATCGTTAGGTGTGACACACCGTAAACCTTCGACTGAGCCGTTTCTTTTGCCATTTTGTTTAGTAGACACCTGACACCGTGTGTTAGGCCGGGTGATGGGCGACACCTACCAATCCCCAAGTAATTGTTTCCAACCGAACTGTTAGCAACTGATAAACAGTTACCTGCCACGTCGGGCTTTTGTGACACGCCGCTCACCTTATTGTGAACGGAAAGGATATTTTTTCATTCAGTAAATAAAGATAATGATACATATGTACGTTCAATAAGTAATGCAATTGTAAATGCATGCAATCATACTTATCTCTTTAGAACTAAAACTGTAATCACTCGAGAAAAGAGCAAATCCAGACTGTGTAAAATTATTTGCGTTAGTTTCATCCGCGATCGATCGCTAACGACCCCGACAGCCACCGACTAACCGAAGATTATCAATTTATCGTAGCGTCCGCCTCGGCTACGTCAGTAATTATAGAATCAAAACCGATCTAGACATCGTTTAGCCCTCTCCATCAAAAGTTGAATATTAATCGAAATTAAAATGCCCTCAAATGGTTTTAATATAAAGTAATCCCATTTGGGAGTCTTATACTGGCGGCTTTCATAAATTGGTTGCGTAAATAAACTGGTAGCGAAGAGAGAAGAAAATTATGCTTTCATAACTTGGAAGGGTGAGATGAGATTACGAGTTCTTTCGAGAAGAAATGATAACAAACTCCTACACTGAAAATATGCATATATTGGCATAATACATTTAATATTTTGCCTCAAATTCGTAACGCGTTCCCCAATTCATCGAAGCATTAACTGGAAACGGGCATTATTGTTCGCTTCACCAAACCTCTTGACGGAATAGGAAGATGGCTTGATATGATCGTTCAATATTGAATAAAGATAAATGGCCTAGATAAGCTTCTAGACTTTAGAACCTAGGGTTTTTATTGCAGAATTTAATTTTCGAAGATCTATATTTAAATGAGCTTTGTCTTATCTATCTGTTAACGTAGCATTTAATAAAAAATATTCATATAAAGTATTTTAATATTAATAAGTCTGTAACTTTCACGTAAATGTAAGATAATATTAGGATGGATATTAAATTACGCATAAAAAGATTTAAAGGGCTCCCTAAGCGGATTACAAATAATAATAGTCTGTTTTTTAATAAGAAGATATTGATTTTACATGCCATCTATGCGACGAGTCAGTGGCGTAGCAAGGGCGACTTGCCCCGGGCGGCACTTTTAGGGGCCGGCAAAATTTCAAATAAATAATTATAATATCTTGTAAACATGATACCTGTACAACATTCAATATTGATGACGTTGAAAAGTTCTTTAGAATAACTGAAAATAGATAGATGAATAGATTAGATATTCCTTACGACAGAATAGTAAGCTTTGGCAAGCAGTAATTTTTTTACGCCACGCTTAAATATAATAAAATTCACAATATTGAACAATTTGTTTGGTAAGTGTTTATAAATGCTTGGGGTTCATAATTAGTACATAATACCTCAAAAAAGGCATTTATTACTTACTTATTTTTGCACGCGGCTTGGTTCGTGTAAACGTTAGGTTACATTAGGTTAGTAACAGTACTTTTTTCTGGATTAAAGTTACCTAAGATTTCTATTCCCCTGACAACGTTTTTGAGAGTAGTAGAGTCTCGCTGATTTTCAGCATGAATGGGCCAGCTCGTCCGGGGAAGGACTACCCTCTCACAGAATATTGACGTGAAATAGCAGTATTTCTACTGTTGTGTTTCGTTCGGTGAGTGAGAGTGCCGGAAGCCCAATTACCCTCTTTCCCCCTTCCCGCTCCTTCTCCTTCCCACTTCCTTTCCTAAAGGGTCGGCAACGCGCAAGTGATGCCTCTGGTGTTACAGGCGTCTACGGTTACCACTTAGCATCAAGTGAGCTGTATCCTTGTTTGCCACCTTTGTTGTACAAAAAAAAAAACAAAAAAAACGTCTATGCGAAATTTCATGGTGATTGGTCGAGTAGTAGCGTCGAAGCATAACAAACAAAGAAACTCACATTCGCGTTTATTATAATAGTTACGCAATTAGGATGGACACAAAATTATCAAATGGGCCGTATTAAAAAACAGTAAAACATTATTTATTCTTATGTGATTCAGTCCTTTTTCATGTAACATTTATAAACATCAATAAGGGCCGTTTTACGTTAAAATTAATCATAACTCAACTTTTGAATAGTGGCTCTGTTGAATGACCATGCCAACAAATATTTGTCTGTACATAATTAATGTCACAATCGACGCTTGTTTGCATCTGGGCGTCTTGTACCTACCATCGAACAAGTTGAATAGTGTATCTGATGGACTACGCTAGGTGAATTGATTCTGAACTGCTACTACCATTAATATTATGTCAATTCGTATCATATAAGCGCCTATCTATACTAGTCTATACTAACCTATAATTATACTAATATTATAAAGAGAAAAGATGTGATTTTTTGTTAGTTTGTAACGATTTACTTAACTCAAAAACTAATCATCCGATTTTAAAAATTCTTTCTCCATTAAAATGGTATATTATCAATTTATCACCGAGTAACATAGGCTATATTTAATATGGAAAAAAAGGATTTTTACTAACATAACTACTTTTACGCGAGCGAAGCCGCAGGCAAAAGCTAATGTTTATATAAGGTGGTAAGCTATCCCAAATACTTTGATAATAATCGCGTAGGCAGGGAATAAGACTGCTGTGCATGAGGTCTCGGGTTCCAACCTGAGACTTGTAAAGATCTTTTGTCAAACAATTCATAGTAGTAATAACGGCAATAGGCTTTGCCCTCTATAATGTGGGACCGAAAACCATAAATGGTGTAATGTGGGTGCAATACAAATTTCGCTGTATGCTTACCATTACCGGGATATATTATTACGAGCAAATTTTTAGCTATACGTCTGTACATGTCCTAGGGGTTAGACAGCGTTGTATTGGGTGCATTACGTCTTCCCGCTTTAGAGGTGGTACGGTCCGCCTCCGCCAGATCTTGGTGGAAGAATGGAGAAATCGACTTGTGCACCCCAGTGCCGGGCACGCCACGATCATGGCGGTAAGTCCCATTTTGAGGAGTGGCTGGAGAGGCGGCATTGCGCCCTCACCTTACGGCTGACACAGGTAATGTCTGGCCACGGTTGTTTTGGCCAGTTCCTGTGTCGTATAGGCCGGCAGGCGACGCCCGGATGTCATCAATGCGGCGACTGCCGCGATGTTGTTGTGTACACGGCGCTGCATACTTCAGCGGATTGCCTCGCCTGGGTATCGCAGCGCCGTAAGTTGATCGCGGCAGTCGGACTGGTTGCCCTCTCACTCCCGACCGTGGCTCAGTCCCTGGTCTGGAGTGAGAGATCGTGGAATGCCGTCACCTCCTCCTGTGAGGAAGTAATTTCCATCAAGGAGGCGGCGGAGCGCGAGAGGGAGCGCTTAAACCCTCTCCCCAACCGCAGAACCGGGCGCCGGAGGGCGCGAGATAACCTCCAGCCACCCTGAGGTTTGACCTGGGGTTGGTGGGCTGCGTGAGCCTGCTCGCCACCCGATCAGCACCAGGTCCGAGAGGCGGCGTGCGTGTTGTCCTCCCCTCCTCCCTCCCGCCAGGGGGACAGTAGAGGAAATATTTTTTGTGTAGTGGCCTGCCGTTTCACGCGGTGGGCCGAAACCACGGCGGGGTCGCGATTGCATGTGAAAGCGATTCGCGCGGCCTCGCCGTCTATGGTTATGTCGAGGAACACCGTTGTAGGTTTAGTCGGTATTACCGGGGTATCTTTTCCCTGGTGATTCCGACATAACCTCTCCGTCGCCCCGCGGAGAGGTATGCGTCAAAGCATTCCTAAACGTAATAAAAAAAAAGTGTGCGTTACGTGTATCGATAACTTTTAAAGGTTTGCGGTTGTTAATTTATCTGGAATATGTATTTAAAATTGCTACGCGAATTACTAATACTATATGATAAATATTGTAATAATAATGTAAGTTTGAACGGTCAGTATTATTGTAGATACCTATTCATTAGCTAACGTAACCATGAAGCATTCACTTTTATTCTTGGACGAATTATCACTTGTATGCTATATCTAAGTGCTCTCCAATATTAGTATATATATCGAATGATTGTAACAATATAAACCTTAAGAAACTAAAGAGCGTACAAACAAAGCAAAAGAAAAATAGGGCCACTTATCTTCTGTTTATTATAATGTTCAAAGCCTTTCATATTTTAAAATATGATCATTGTTGCATTCGAAATATTTTTCTTAGTGTTTTGAAAATATCTTTGATTTTTATCTCTGTTCAATCACTTGAATCATCGTGAATTAATGTGTTTATACAACAATAATCACAACTTAAAAAATATAAACATAATTTTCTATGTTTTGCTTGACGAATTATTTTTTTTTTTTTAAGAATATAGAATTATTTTTTATGTAATTTCATATATCTATGGTCTCCTCATGTTTGCAATAATGATTATGGTAAAATTTCCGACCACGGGCGAACTAGTTTAAATAAATAACGGAAGTCGATTTCAACCTACTTTTGAGTGTCATATCGATTTGAAATTGGCCAGTCTATGTATTTGGCCAACAATATACAATAATTTGGTATTATTGCGCTGACCTGACTTGTTGACTGATCCCGTCGAGTTATTAGTGAAAGGCGTACAATTAAATTTATAAACATAAATTAAAAATAAACTATTTATATGCATTTTATCACGTTGTTCATTTTAAAACAGTATAATTACATAGTTTTTAAACTATTAAATTGCTACTGTTAAACTTTACTACTATTACTACTGTTCAACTTTATTACTAATTGCAACATTTGCATAAACGTAAGACCATATTATTATAAGCATAAGAGAAAATAAGAAAATGGGAATATAAGAGATATATATACGTCAAAATATAAAACTAAATAATATTTTAAAAAGATATACACGCTTTTGTTCGGTTTTGTATAGAAGTACTATCAACAACGACTCTAACAGAAAGGACCAAACAAGTTTTATTTTTGGAAATTGAGTCGAATGACAAAGATTTCATTTCTTACTATTATTACTCGGAAAATCATGATTATTATGAGGCAAGTTATAAAAATAATCCACTACCTTTCTTAGAGGTAGGCAACGTGAACATACCTATATTTTAGCTAGTTAATGAATCAAGCAACCAATTTATTTGGATGAATATAGTGATACAGTAATATTTAAAATATATGGAAACTTCACTACAGGTGCCGTTCATATATTAAACTATATATAAAATGCATAATGAGTAATGAGTGTAATGTCATACAAACATAAAACACCACATAAAGTCATTTAAAAATCCATTATATTATAATAACATTTTTAATTTATAAATTTAATTTTCATACGCGTATGGAAGCTTATTATAATGTTATGAAGCTTGACAAAATATACTCTTCCACATAAGGTTAGCTCTGCAAATTTATAAATTATTATCAAACAGATCTTCGATTTCGATCACTTAGAATTAGTTCCGTTTGACTATATCTCGCTCAATGTCCTTTTATAGTGGCAAAACAGCTATAGCGTTGCGAGTGCTCATAATAAACGGTCTCCGCTTACCAGATACCGTTTACCGGCGGTTCTTATTAAAATATTTCTCGAATTTTAGTACTAAAACGTTAGTGAATGCCCTTGCTATGCATAAGGTCACAGGTTTGTGTCCCGGGTCGAACAAATTGTTATTGGATTTGTCTATCAAGTAATTTTCAGTAGCAGCATAAAGTCTGAAACTGTCTGTAAATAGCAATAGTCCTGCACTCTATTACTTAATACATAACTATAGCTGGCGAAAACTCACGCCTATGCCTGTAAACGTATATCCGCAAAAAGGTACGCAGAGGCGTATTACATACATATTCCAGCCCAGCCAGCTATGATAATATCCTATATAGGATATCATCATAGCATTGCATTATTGCACAGGTAAATCTGCACAAACAGTAAACATTTCTACAATATACGAAATTTACCGATGTTGAGCTCTTCAACCACAGGAGCAACTCATGCAATCAATCTAGTAGTATATACCTATACAAATACGCATCGCTTATTACGCTTACATAATAAGCGATGAGAATTTATACTTAAACCTAAGCAACGATGAGAGTAAGTAGAATGAACCGCCCCTACAATTAGTCTATTTCGCCTTATTACCCTCATATTTCTAGACGAAACCTACTAAATACACTCGTATAATACTTAGCCCGCAAACATTTTAGTTAATATTAATTATGCATGGCTGCAGGAGTAGCGCGGTAGTGTATACAAATGCTCTGCGAAAAATGTGAGGTCTTAGTTTCATTCCTGGGTCGAACAAAATATTATCATTTTCTATGATATAATGCTCAGTTATAGCGTGGTGTCTGGAACTGTGGCTGAGAAGCGCCAAAAGACTCGCACGCTATCACATGGAACCTAGAATCATAGCTGAAAAATAGCTATTATTTTAGGTGCCTATACCTCTGCAAGCCCTTAAGGATAAAGGCGTGTAACCAAGTATGTAAAAACTGTTAAGTAGTGTGAGATAACTTATTTATTATAACTTATGGACGAGGGTCCATCCAACCAATGGTGATTGCTTGATAGATCGAGTAGGTTAACATGCTCTCTGCACTTATTATCACTTTTGTAATTCTCATTTTCACATTAATGTCTTACAAATCTTTCTGAGCAGCATAAAAATTCCTTACTAGATACAAATCTTAAACTTATTACATTTTAACACATAACATAACAAATTCACTACAAACAATACAAAAATATACTTATAGTTTTCATACTACTAAACGATAAATTTTAAAACTACGTATCGTTCACATGTACTATCTAGTGCATCTACAGCTGTAACCTCATAATCCATAGCGGTGAGACGCACTGCGTATAACTCACACAAGGACAACGCTCGTGGCAAATGTTCAATATCACGTATTTTAAACACTGGCTACTAAAATATACATGTGCACATAAATTAAAGTTGGTGTTGGGTTCTGTTGCAGCGGCTATTAGCTTGTGCGGCGAGTTTAAACCGCTCGTTAAAACTTCACCAGTCCTACCTAGTTACGAAGGTGAAAATTACTTCTAAATTAATCTTAATGGATATTAATCTTTAGGTGTTTTGGCTTAGTATAAAATATTCAAGGAACTAATTAGGTATATTTATGTGACTTTCATATTTAGTTCAGTTTTGAGTGTCTAAGAATTGGCCGAGGGAACATTGAATGGATATTTAATTAATGGATACAGTTAGTTATAAACTAGTAAAAGAACAAATAAGAAGTAGCATTTTAATCAAGCAAAATAGGTAAAGATACACAGATTTAAATAATGATTACTTTTAATGATGCTATGCATGTGTTTTAATGTGCATATACAAATACGAGTATTATCCATAAAAAGTGCTTCAGGTATGTTATTTTCGTTGTTTGCATGCAATATATTTTCCATCCATCATACTGTAGTGGACGAGACATCTAGTCTTTCGATAAATAAATACGTTATACGAAAAGTAACTTTAAATGGTTTTCAAATCAAAACTAAATTACGCCCGTCTTCGTACACCATAATAATTCGTCCCCTCCGGTGGATGTTTACGATTGGGCGACAAGAAAAACAACTGACAGCCTATTCCCATTTATTCGGATTTCTTTCACTTCCAGATAAGTCCCAAAATAAATTATTACGCCATTTTAAAATAGGTCAGAGGTTTCCTTCGAAACGATTGGGGAGATGCCGGTACATTTCTGGCATATTAGATTTATAAAACAATATATCTAAGTGATAGGGAACACAATATATAGGGAGCAAGAGGAAAGTGTTCAAGCGTGGCCAGAGATTGCAACGGACGCTTTTCACTATAGTCAGCCGAGCGCGAAAACGCCACCGATAGGGTGCCGTACGACCGTGCCCGGGCCACACGCCCGTCGTCCGTCCGATACACTAGTGCGGGGATTGCTGCCATATTAGCATAGCAGTCCGCAGGACGCAGGACTTTGAATATTAAACGTCTATTTGTATAATGTGTGTTCATCAACATACATAATAAGTAAGTACACGTCCATATTCACATTCAGCTTCGAGATGTAGATGTGTGTCACTCACAACTTGTCAGTGAAAATGTTAATAAATATAAATAAAGGCGAGCTAAGTTTTTGTCCTTTTCTAAGTACATTTCCAGAGCTTGTTGCTATTAAGAATTTCCTGACGATAATTAACACCTTTCGATACGCGGAATCGAAATCCAGACCCCATGATTGACCGCAAAATTAATCCAAGCAACCAAAGATTCAGTCTCCTGTCTGTAAACAGTGAAATATTATTAGTGCACAGATAAACCAATGGACGTTCCGTTTGTGTACTCAAATCTGAACACAATCTAATTTACTGTCTGCTTCAGCTAAACTTGGACTTAAGTTATGGCATATTCAGCAGACGGTTTCCTGTGGAACCATCATAGACAAATCAATATTGTAGAATCTTGAATTGAACAAACTTGGCCAAAATCAGGATTCAAAGCTAACACCTCAATATTGCCAAGTGTACACTTCATATCAAAAGAAACACGGTAGAAATGAGCAGCCTCGCTCAAGCAAGTAGTATCTTATCTTAATAGGTTCCCTGTCCTCTGAATCACATATGATACATAACAATAGACTTTCTATTGTGTCTATCAAGGAACAGCGAATGGGTTAAACTAAACCGATGTAAAATTCCTAACTCCTAGCAGTATTAAAAGTGGCATAATCTTAATACTCCGATTCGACTGGAGAGTAAATCTGCTGTCGATTCATTCCTTTTATTTAATGCAACTTTTGTCATCACAGTAGTATAAAAAATATAAAACTTTAAAATATATCCCGTGTGTGCACAACACTAGTCACGTTTCACCCAACAAGTTATGCCATAGCTATGTGCTTTTTGTATCGTGATGCGCTGGTCTTTGTTCCACATTTGCGTATACCTCGCGTATGGCCCGTAAATCCTATCCAGAATAACATATTCGAAATTGTAACGTATTGAAAAACGAAATTTTGAACGTGCATGCTATTTTCCCGAGTGATTTATAGTTTAGATTTTAAAATGTTATCTCAACTTTTCTGCTGCTATCTTTAAGCGTAACCCTGTACAAAGTCCCAGCATGTTTTTACGAAGTGAAGTTAAAGCATCGTCGTCCAGTAATAGCCAACGCACGCCTTCTTTCGACTACCATGTCAACGAAGTCAATTTAAAAATAAGGAAGCAATCAAAGAAAGATGCTTTTTTTTCAGAAAATGAATCTGGTGTGTGTTCTTTTTTTATTTACTTTTTCCTGGGAACTTATGTCCTTTTCTGTACTCCTGACCATGTGTATGCAAAATTTCATAATGATCGGTCGAGTAGTTAAGATAACAAACAAACAAACTCAACTTTGCATTTATAATATTAGTAAGGAATACATTTATTACCTAATGAGCCAGTAACAGTAGCTGCATAGGATGAACCATAACTTCTCATTAATCTCCCCGAGTAGAAAATCTATCTTCTAGCGCAATACCCCATTTCACGACGAGGCAGTTCTATTACTATTTAATCTAGGCAATTATTTAGTCGGGGCCTAAGATAGGGCGCGGTGTTCAGGTGGACCACTTCACTACGTTACACCTTAATATCTAAGCGGTATGCAAAATTGAAGCTTTGTACAACCTCTGACCTAGAAACCGGTTGGCGGGATGATAGTTAATTTTGACGTTAATATATACTAGCCCTCCGCAACTTTATATCAAAATAAATATATAAGGCACGAACGTGTGTATGAATAGAATGTGCGACGGTTATCATTTAAGTTCGTGTTTCTATTTAGGGAAGGCCGTGTGTTCTTTAGATGCCTGGTTCTCATAAAATGGCGCATATTATTCAGAGGATCCTGAGGCCCTAAGGTAGATGCCGGGAATCTACCTAAAATTATATTGGAATATATGTATTTGGATTTTTCTGTCAAGATATCCTTAGTTACAACGCACAGTAGGCGGCAGCAGGGTTACCTGATATTTCGTGGAACTTTAAGCATCGCCGGTGACATAAATGTGTGACACATCTGCCTATTTATATACAGAGTTCAATGAACAATACTTATAACCTATTATCCGGATCTTCTCTATATCATACTTAAAACTCTTGTTTTACCAGATCTCTCTCTACTCAATACTTTTCTAAAAATACATATTTTCAAGAGCGTTCTGCCTTTGTTATGGAATAACACCAACTCAAAACAAATAAAAATTCATGAACCTCAAAGTTTAGTAGTAAGTGAGTTCACTAAAGGTACATTTATGTTAGTTAGATTTAGGCATCCTAAATAATATTATATTTGCGAAAGTGAGTTTGTTTGTTTATTACGTTTTCATACCTTAACTACCAACCAACCGATCATCATGAAATTTCGCACACACGATGTCAGATATACAGAAAAGGATATACGATACCTTACTATCAGAAAAAAATACTGCTTCCGAAGAATAAAAAATTTTCATAACGTACATTTACGCCAGCGAAGCCGTGTGTAAAATCAAACAGATCTATATATTAATAATAATAATAATAATATTCTATCACATACACACAACACCATCTAGCCCAAACTAAGCAGAGCTTGTACTATGGGTCTAGACAATGGATAAACATTTTTAGACTATCGCGATCTGTACAGATACTTAATATAATGCTAGACAACGGGTAAAACTTTATCGCCAGTATGACCCGTTGTCTAACATTATATTAAATGGATAAACATACATATATACTTTTTTTTGTAAATACATAGATATTATACATGGAAAAACTCAGACCAAGACAAACATCCATGTTCATGCACACAAATGTTTGACTTGTGCGGAAATCGAACCCGCGACCTCAGGCGTGGCAGTCGGTTACACTAACCACTACACCATCGAGGCCGACAATACCCTACTTAATACTTTTATGTATATACCTGCAAATATTCAAGGGATTAAGGCTCGATTCATGTATGGAGTGAATAGCAACCTCAGGCAAGCTCTGAAATCTCTTTATGACGATTCCAGAGCTTGTGTTAGGATAAATGGGACCTACACATAATGGTTGAGTATTGAAAAAGGTGTTAGACAAGGATGTGTAATGTCACCCTGGCTGTTTAACCTATACATGGGCAATTGTTTGAAATATTTAAAAGATTGTGAATGGGGATTAAGAATGAATAAGTTACTTGTCAAATGTCTTCTTTATTCCGACGACCAAATTATACTTGCATCATCGTCATGGTCATCAACCAGAAGAGTTGTAGGCGATAGTAAATATTATACATGCAGCTTTTGAGAATAAAGGAACGAAAATGAATGTAAGCAAGACTAAATTAATACTATTTGAAAAGGAGGAGTGCATGAGGATGTGTAATATTATGACTGATAGAAAACAAGTGGAACAAGTGAAAGAGTTTGTATATTGTAAACTTTGTTTACAAGGGATGGTAAATATGAGGGAGATATTGAAAGGAGAACGATTGCTGGCAATAAAGTGAATGGCGCTCTACGCGCTTTTATGAACAGTCGAAATATATCTGAAAAGGCACGTTCGGCTGTTCATAGAGGACTATTAGTGTCTACACTTGTGCATGGAAGTGAAAGTTGGGTATGGCAAAAGAACCATGAGAGCAGAATAAAAGCTGTAGAAATGAGAGCCCTGAGAGACATATGTGGTGTGACGCTGAAAGATAGAATAAGGAATAGTGTGATTAGAGAGAGATGCGGCATGATATTGGATATAGTGACAAGAATAGAAAAGGGTATGTTAACCTTGTATAGGCATGTAGAAATAATGGACGAGAAAAGACTGACTAAGAAAGTTTATAAGGCTAGGGTGAAGGGAACAGTCGCAAGAGGCAGATTTAGGCGAACGTTTCTTGATCAGATCGGAGGCGTTCTGGACAAAGGCCAGGTTACGAGTACCTTAAACCGGCGAGCATGTATGAGGAATGTGATGAAAGTGAATGAAGCCAGAGAAGTGTATCAGGATCGTAGCAAATGGAAATGCATAGTCTCTGCCTACCCCTCTGGGAAACAGGCGTGAATCTATGTATGTATGTATTAAGGCTCGCTCAACCACAAGCTAATTCAATTTCGGCTTTACTTTCCGGGTAATGTGCTTCCAGGTAAACTGCATGATGTTTTGATTGCCGAGAGGTGCAGGGTTACAAGTTTTTTCTTAAAAAAATCTCTATTTCAGCGTGGG
Source organism: Catocala fraxini (assembly GCA_930367265.1). Classification (NCBI taxonomy): domain Eukaryota; kingdom Metazoa; phylum Arthropoda; class Insecta; order Lepidoptera; family Erebidae; genus Catocala; species Catocala fraxini. The sequence goes on along the minus strand of OV884026.1, from coordinate 9,510,188 downwards.
TTCTAGTACTGTGCCCGGTAGACGGCAATAGGCTCGCTGCTTATTATTTGGGCCTAAAAACATATGTACATGGTGAAACATGTGAGTAATACACCTGTACCAGCCCTTTGAATTAATGAACATCCACGAATCCACTCTACATATACTTTACCTACTAATATTTTCCGTTATCTGTTTCTGTTCCTGGCTAAATATCCCTCATGATGGTGGGGTCAGCCGTCTTTATTTTAACTCTTCACTTCGCTCTATCCTTGACGTCGTCGTTGAACAGCTTGCATTCCCTTATATCTCATAACATTTCCTTTTTATTTATATAAGTATGTTCTGTTATATTACATAAAAATTCTTAGCGTCAACCAACAAACGTAAGTACGTTTGTTGGTTGACGCTAAGAATTTTTATTTTTATTTTCACTTGCTAGACGTGCTCTTAAGGAACATCATTATCTTAAATTTTATAATGAACATTGTTCTTCCTTTACCTCTCTCCGAGAGAAAGAGGTCGTAACAATATCGTGATGAATATTAACTTTCACTGTGAGAAACACTTCTATCCGAAATGTCCAAGCCTCGAACATGAAATGAACAAAACATTCAGCCTGTTTTATGTTCTAGCCTTAATCAAATACTATTTCAAATTCTAGACATATAATAACATTGTAACTGGTCGACGTCTTTAAATTGGGAAAATTAAAAAGAAATTAAGGGATCCTTATAATAGCTATAGAAACAATTATTCTTAGACTTTTTGTCTGTCAGTAATGTCAGTATGTTTGTACGATCATCACGCAATAACAACTGCCCAATATTTCAATGTGGTTTTCACAGTTGTAATGATTTCATTTTATACACTGCCTAGAAATAGAATTATAATATTTTTTGATATTATAATTCTATTTATATCTAAATGTGTGCTTTGTGTGTAGATCAGTTTTCGCTTTCATGTAAAAAATATAGATAGGTACGTACTTCCACGCGAATGAAGTCACGGACAAACTTGTCAAAGTCAATGAAAAAGGAAAAATACCTAATCAGACATTATTTAAAAACTAATATGATTACAAAAGTGTAATTTGGTTTACCTGTTTGAATATTATCTACAGCAACACGAAAACTGCAAAATATATTCTCTATAAATAACAATAGGTTTCATATTTATTACGTCAGATCAAACAAAACATTGGTTCGAAATGTAGGTATACAAATATTAATGTAATATTTTCTACCTATTTATTGAACTTAGAGTTTTCCTAGAAGTGATCTTTGACCGAAATCCCATATAGACATTAGTCTATGTACCTTATATTGACTTCAGTTCACGCAAATGTTGTGCATTGTAATTAAACAGGAAAACTCGCCATGACAATGGATGCTAAAAAGCAACCGAACATTGAGGAAAGTTTAAATTGAAATAGATTAATATATCTTAAAGTAATGTTTTTAAAATTAACGGCGTAAACAACAGTTCAATTTCAATCTACTTAACTAATATAAGAACTAAGAACAAGCTACATTAAAGTTAACTGTACAACAACAAACATAACGTTCAGAGGAATGGTGTAAATTAGCTTCTTCAAAATAATTAAACATTACACAGTCAATCTCATTACTCTGCCTTCAGTTTAGCACTCGGCTAAAATATATTACACTATCGTGGCTTCATTCTAGTAGAAGCTTGTATTTTATTAGCGGAGTGAAGTGGTTGTAATAATTCCTACGTAACAATGTAACCGGAGAGATGGCAACCTAGATTGCTCTTAATAAAGTGCGATGACAGAGCACAGTGAAACATATTACTACAACATTTAGGAGAACGCTAAGTTCTGTAACATTCCACTGACCTTGGCCCTTTACATAAACGAGAGATCCGATATATCAATAGATTAGAAAAAGACAAAAGAAAAGTACAAGAGACAGTTTTGCTATGCCGTAGTTGTAGGGACCGGTAATCGCGCTACGCTAAAATATCACTGATCCGTTCACAGAATATAAAACATAATACGTATAGACTTTTATAGTATCGGACTATAAATGATTCAGGGAAGAAAGGGTGGTCCCTCTATTTATGATTTTCCTACGTGCAAGAAATGTCCGATAGCCCGATGTAAGTAATTTTGTAACGCTAAAATATACAGCGCAGTTTTCTGTTATGTTATACTGATGTAATAGAATATTGTTATAATATATTTAATGCTGCGTTATTTATATTACAACGTTAGTATTATAGAGATAAAGCGATTGTTTGTTTAAACACGCTCAAATCTGAAACTATACCCGACAGACATAAATATTTTTTATTCAGTGTGGTGATAGGCTATTACTGAAATCGTGAAATCTCGCTGAGGATTATAATTTAATTTTCTGAATCTCTTGTCCTATTTACTAATAGGTGACCTCGATCTGGCGATACATGGACCTTAAGATGTGATGATTTTTTTAATTATTCAATATTTCTGTCACGTATATATATAAAAATATCTCGTGGAATTGTGTTTATGTTTTATATTACAAGTATGTACTAAAGTATATCCAATAATCAGGGACACATTACAAAGCTATCACCTTGAAGCTTTAGACTTCTCTCGATAAGTGATCATTCTATATCAATTACTGAACCTAATTTCAGTATTTTATGGCAATTAAGCATATCGGGATCTAATGATAAAAGCATTGTATCTGCACGTCGGAATCCGCACGATACTGAATGAGTTAAGCAAGAAATAATTCACTTTGAAAATGTAAGCAACAGCAGATTTTCAAGAAAAGGCAATCGTATAATTAAGCAATATCTATATAACGCCACACTGTAAACCATCGGTACCAATACATTATACAATGCATTGACAACATATCAATTCGAAAACAACGTCCCCGCGTACCAGAAATACACCAGATCGCTGCTTGCCTTGTGTGCAACATTCACAGCCATGTTTACCAAACAAACCCGCACAAACACACATGTGAATCACTAATACTGTTGCTACAACACATCCTTTGTGCTAGTCAGCCATTTTCGCACTAAAAAATGTTATACGACGCTATACTGTGAAATTCTGCGAAATCATGCTATCCTTGTAAAGTATATATCTGTCATATATAGCAGTTGACTGCTTAGTTGGCACAGCTGTAGTAGCTGCAGAGTGTATGCAATTCTTGTGCATGAGGACGATCGAACGCGACAGCGTTCGATGCCTGCGTCGGGTTGGTCATAAAACTCTTAGTAGCAACATGGAGTCTGGAACAGCGCCCAATGAGCTGTGATCACTTGCTCCCTACTACTAATGACAATGACATGTCATGAGGCCTAAAACTATATCGTGCGAAATGTGGGTGAAATACTCTAATTTATCTGCCTACCCCTGCAGAGATATAGGCGTGAGACTATGTATGTATAGTAGATAATATCAGTTTTTTACGCAGCTATTACGATTTAACAGACGATTAATATAGAATATCAGAAGGAGGGCCCTGGGCCCTACCGCCGATTATAATCGAGTGACTGTCAATCCAGTTGCTATTTCATGACGAGGATTTATGGTGCGAAGGCTCGATATCAGCAGTAAATTATTTACCGTCCGTCGATCCCGGCCTTAGTGATTAATGCTCTTGAGTAATGTAAAAATGTATTTGGATTTTTCTGTCAAGATATCCTTAGTTACAACGCACAGTAGGCGGCAGCAGGGTTACCTGATATTTCGTGGAACTTTAAGCATCGCCGGTGACATAAATGTGTGACACATCTGCCTATTTATATACAGAGTTCAATGAACAATACTTATAACCTATTATCCGGATCTTCTCTATATCATACTTAAAACTCTTGTTTTACCAGATCTCTCTCTACTCAATACTTTTCTAAAAATACATATTTTCAAGAGCGTTCTGCCTTTGTTATGGAATAACACCAACTCAAAACAAATAAAAATTCATGAACCTCAAAGTTTAGTAGTAAGTGAGTTCACTAAAGGTACATTTATGTTAGTTAGATTTAGGCATCCTAAATAATATTATATTTGCGAAAGTGAGTTTGTTTGTTTATTACGTTTTCATACCTTAACTACCAACCAACCGATCATCATGAAATTTCGCACACACGATGTCAGATATACAGAAAAGGATATACGATACCTTACTATCAGAAAAAAATACTGCTTCCGAAGAATAAAAAATTTTCATAACGTACATTTACGCCAGCGAAGCCGTGTGTAAAATCAAACAGATCTATATATTAATAATAATAATAATAATATTCTATCACATACACACAACACCATCTAGCCCAAACTAAGCAGAGCTTGTACTATGGGTCTAGACAATGGATAAACATTTTTAGACTATCGCGATCTGTACAGATACTTAATATAATGCTAGACAACGGGTAAAACTTTATCGCCAGTATGACCCGTTGTCTAACATTATATTAAATGGATAAACATACATATATACTTTTTTTTGTAAATACATAGATATTATACATGGAAAAACTCAGACCAAGACAAACATCCATGTTCATGCACACAAATGTTTGACTTGTGCGGAAATCGAACCCGCGACCTCAGGCGTGGCAGTCGGTTACACTAACCACTACACCATCGAGGCCGACAATACCCTACTTAATACTTTTATGTATATACCTGCAAATATTCAAGGGATTAAGGCTCGATTCATGTATGGAGTGAATAGCAACCTCAGGCAAGCTCTGAAATCTCTTTATGACGATTCCAGAGCTTGTGTTAGGATAAATGGGACCTACACATAATGGTTGAGTATTGAAAAAGGTGTTAGACAAGGATGTGTAATGTCACCCTGGCTGTTTAACCTATACATGGGCAATTGTTTGAAATATTTAAAAGATTGTGAATGGGGATTAAGAATGAATAAGTTACTTGTCAAATGTCTTCTTTATTCCGACGACCAAATTATACTTGCATCATCGTCATGGTCATCAACCAGAAGAGTTGTAGGCGATAGTAAATATTATACATGCAGCTTTTGAGAATAAAGGAACGAAAATGAATGTAAGCAAGACTAAATTAATACTATTTGAAAAGGAGGAGTGCATGAGGATGTGTAATATTATGACTGATAGAAAACAAGTGGAACAAGTGAAAGAGTTTGTATATTGTAAACTTTGTTTACAAGGGATGGTAAATATGAGGGAGATATTGAAAGGAGAACGATTGCTGGCAATAAAGTGAATGGCGCTCTACGCGCTTTTATGAACAGTCGAAATATATCTGAAAAGGCACGTTCGGCTGTTCATAGAGGACTATTAGTGTCTACACTTGTGCATGGAAGTGAAAGTTGGGTATGGCAAAAGAACCATGAGAGCAGAATAAAAGCTGTAGAAATGAGAGCCCTGAGAGACATATGTGGTGTGACGCTGAAAGATAGAATAAGGAATAGTGTGATTAGAGAGAGATGCGGCATGATATTGGATATAGTGACAAGAATAGAAAAGGGTATGTTAACCTTGTATAGGCATGTAGAAATAATGGACGAGAAAAGACTGACTAAGAAAGTTTATAAGGCTAGGGTGAAGGGAACAGTCGCAAGAGGCAGATTTAGGCGAACGTTTCTTGATCAGATCGGAGGCGTTCTGGACAAAGGCCAGGTTACGAGTACCTTAAACCGGCGAGCATGTATGAGGAATGTGATGAAAGTGAATGAAGCCAGAGAAGTGTATCAGGATCGTAGCAAATGGAAATGCATAGTCTCTGCCTACCCCTCTGGGAAACAGGCGTGAATCTATGTATGTATGTATTAAGGCTCGCTCAACCACAAGCTAATTCAATTTCGGCTTTACTTTCCGGGTAATGTGCTTCCAGGTAAACTGCATGATGTTTTGATTGCCGAGAGGTGCAGGGTTACAAGTTTTTTCTTAAAAAAATCTCTATTTCAGCGTGGGTTCTAGTACTGTGCCCGGTAGACGGCAATAGGCTCGCTGCTTATTATTTGGGCCTAAAAACATATGTACATGGTGAAACATGTGAGTAATACACCTGTACCAGCCCTTTGAATTAATGAACATCCACGAATCCACTCTACATATACTTTACCTACTAATATTTTCCGTTATCTGTTTCTGTTCCTGGCTAAATATCCCTCATGATGGTGGGGTCAGCCGTCTTTATTTTAACTCTTCACTTCGCTCTATCCTTGACGTCGTCGTTGAACAGCTTGCATTCCCTTATATCTCATAACATTTCCTTTTTATTTATATAAGTATGTTCTGTTATATTACATAAAAATTCTTAGCGTCAACCAACAAACGTAAGTACGTTTGTTGGTTGACGCTAAGAATTTTTATTTTTATTTTCACTTGCTAGACGTGCTCTTAAGGAACATCATTATCTTAAATTTTATAATGAACATTGTTCTTCCTTTACCTCTCTCCGAGAGAAAGAGGTCGTAACAATATCGTGATGAATATTAACTTTCACTGTGAGAAACACTTCTATCCGAAATGTCCAAGCCTCGAACATGAAATGAACAAAACATTCAGCCTGTTTTATGTTCTAGCCTTAATCAAATACTATTTCAAATTCTAGACATATAATAACATTGTAACTGGTCGACGTCTTTAAATTGGGAAAATTAAAAAGAAATTAAGGGATCCTTATAATAGCTATAGAAACAATTATTCTTAGACTTTTTGTCTGTCAGTAATGTCAGTATGTTTGTACGATCATCACGCAATAACAACTGCCCAATATTTCAATGTGGTTTTCACAGTTGTAATGATTTCATTTTATACACTGCCTAGAAATAGAATTATAATATTTTTTGATATTATAATTCTATTTATATCTAAATGTGTGCTTTGTGTGTAGATCAGTTTTCGCTTTCATGTAAAAAATATAGATAGGTACGTACTTCCACGCGAATGAAGTCACGGACAAACTTGTCAAAGTCAATGAAAAAGGAAAAATACCTAATCAGACATTATTTAAAAACTAATATGATTACAAAAGTGTAATTTGGTTTACCTGTTTGAATATTATCTACAGCAACACGAAAACTGCAAAATATATTCTCTATAAATAACAATAGGTTTCATATTTATTACGTCAGATCAAACAAAACATTGGTTCGAAATGTAGGTATACAAATATTAATGTAATATTTTCTACCTATTTATTGAACTTAGAGTTTTCCTAGAAGTGATCTTTGACCGAAATCCCATATAGACATTAGTCTATGTACCTTATATTGACTTCAGTTCACGCAAATGTTGTGCATTGTAATTAAACAGGAAAACTCGCCATGACAATGGATGCTAAAAAGCAACCGAACATTGAGGAAAGTTTAAATTGAAATAGATTAATATATCTTAAAGTAATGTTTTTAAAATTAACGGCGTAAACAACAGTTCAATTTCAATCTACTTAACTAATATAAGAACTAAGAACAAGCTACATTAAAGTTAACTGTACAACAACAAACATAACGTTCAGAGGAATGGTGTAAATTAGCTTCTTCAAAATAATTAAACATTACACAGTCAATCTCATTACTCTGCCTTCAGTTTAGCACTCGGCTAAAATATATTACACTATCGTGGCTTCATTCTAGTAGAAGCTTGTATTTTATTAGCGGAGTGAAGTGGTTGTAATAATTCCTACGTAACAATGTAACCGGAGAGATGGCAACCTAGATTGCTCTTAATAAAGTGCGATGACAGAGCACAGTGAAACATATTACTACAACATTTAGGAGAACGCTAAGTTCTGTAACATTCCACTGACCTTGGCCCTTTACATAAACGAGAGATCCGATATATCAATAGATTAGAAAAAGACAAAAGAAAAGTACAAGAGACAGTTTTGCTATGCCGTAGTTGTAGGGACCGGTAATCGCGCTACGCTAAAATATCACTGATCCGTTCACAGAATATAAAACATAATACGTATAGACTTTTATAGTATCGGACTATAAATGATTCAGGGAAGAAAGGGTGGTCCCTCTATTTATGATTTTCCTACGTGCAAGAAATGTCCGATAGCCCGATGTAAGTAATTTTGTAACGCTAAAATATACAGCGCAGTTTTCTGTTATGTTATACTGATGTAATAGAATATTGTTATAATATATTTAATGCTGCGTTATTTATATTACAACGTTAGTATTATAGAGATAAAGCGATTGTTTGTTTAAACACGCTCAAATCTGAAACTATACCCGACAGACATAAATATTTTTTATTCAGTGTGGTGATAGGCTATTACTGAAATCGTGAAATCTCGCTGAGGATTATAATTTAATTTTCTGAATCTCTTGTCCTATTTACTAATAGGTGACCTCGATCTGGCGATACATGGACCTTAAGATGTGATGATTTTTTTAATTATTCAATATTTCTGTCACGTATATATATAAAAATATCTCGTGGAATTGTGTTTATGTTTTATATTACAAGTATGTACTAAAGTATATCCAATAATCAGGGACACATTACAAAGCTATCACCTTGAAGCTTTAGACTTCTCTCGATAAGTGATCATTCTATATCAATTACTGAACCTAATTTCAGTATTTTATGGCAATTAAGCATATCGGGATCTAATGATAAAAGCATTGTATCTGCACGTCGGAATCCGCACGATACTGAATGAGTTAAGCAAGAAATAATTCACTTTGAAAATGTAAGCAACAGCAGATTTTCAAGAAAAGGCAATCGTATAATTAAGCAATATCTATATAACGCCACACTGTAAACCATCGGTACCAATACATTATACAATGCATTGACAACATATCAATTCGAAAACAACGTCCCCGCGTACCAGAAATACACCAGATCGCTGCTTGCCTTGTGTGCAACATTCACAGCCATGTTTACCAAACAAACCCGCACAAACACACATGTGAATCACTAATACTGTTGCTACAACACATCCTTTGTGCTAGTCAGCCATTTTCGCACTAAAAAATGTTATACGACGCTATACTGTGAAATTCTGCGAAATCATGCTATCCTTGTAAAGTATATATCTGTCATATATAGCAGTTGACTGCTTAGTTGGCACAGCTGTAGTAGCTGCAGAGTGTATGCAATTCTTGTGCATGAGGACGATCGAACGCGACAGCGTTCGATGCCTGCGTCGGGTTGGTCATAAAACTCTTAGTAGCAACATGGAGTCTGGAACAGCGCCCAATGAGCTGTGATCACTTGCTCCCTACTACTAATGACAATGACATGTCATGAGGCCTAAAACTATATCGTGCGAAATGTGGGTGAAATACTCTAATTTATCTGCCTACCCCTGCAGAGATATAGGCGTGAGACTATGTATGTATAGTAGATAATATCAGTTTTTTACGCAGCTATTACGATTTAACAGACGATTAATATAGAATATCAGAAGGAGGGCCCTGGGCCCTACCGCCGATTATAATCGAGTGACTGTCAATCCAGTTGCTATTTCATGACGAGGATTTATGGTGCGAAGGCTCGATATCAGCAGTAAATTATTTACCGTCCGTCGATCCCGGCCTTAGTGATTAATGCTCTTGAGTAATGTAAAAACGTTCCTATGATACGCTCGTAACAATTTCAGGATGTTATTACTGCGTTGGATATTAAAAATTTAATTTCGGCTCATAATACCTTGAGCACATATCGTAACATCGCATTTTTATTATACGTTGTAAACCGCTACACATATATGACAGCATTAATTCACTTTTAAGTAACGAAGCTCCTATTCAATTGCTAATACCGCATATTCATGTGACATATAATTAATTAAAGCAGCTATAATACAACGTTATTTTCGTCCGTTGTCCGCAATGACGTAGTTTTAAAACGTGGCTTTATTTATGGAACGGTGAAAGTTTATCAATAAAATTGGTAGGTCGATCATTAGAGCCGTCCCTGGAGATATTTTGACTAGTCCTAATTCAGACTACGCAGATTATTAGCAATTTGGGTTAATTTCACTTTGAATCAGTCAACTGTAAAAGCATTACCTAGGATATCGGAAATATAAAGTAACAATTTTTATTTGTAATTATGTTGAATACTTTATTTTACCGATTTATACACAGACTTGAATATTAGACAGCAGGTTTTAATCACGTCGACAAGTATTTGAAGGTAATAAATACGACCGATCACGAGTTGATCCGTAATAATAACCAACGCGATTTAGACACATTGCTGCCGATTCTGTTCTCACAAAATTCTCTAAACTAAACTAAAAATCACTAAAATTTCGTTTAGTTCTGTCAAAGGACATTTCGTGTTCTGAAATCGTTAAAATTGAAAGGACTAAACTTATTTAGTTTGACAGGATTAAAATTGGTTAAGTTACTCAATTTAGTCCTTTCTGCGTTCTGCTCTACGGTTTAAACGTCAAAAACGTTAAACAACAGAATTTTTATTAAAAAAATTGTAAATGTTTTGTTAATAATTTTGGACTTATTTTAGTTTACTGAAAATTACAGTAGAATTGGCACCATTGTCTAATATTATAATATTAGGTATATAAGTATTTAATGATTACATAAACGAGTTCATTGTGACTTTAGCACCAGCTCCTTTTAGTCTATTACCATACCTATTAATGTCTGTTGAGTGTAACCTATAACTGTAATATAATGGACAGAGATATTTTTGCGTTCTTGATAAAAATAGCATGGACAAATTTATGTCACGTTATATACGTGACATAAATTTAAATGTATAAAATAAAACATTGAATTCTATTCTTTAAAATGTAGGTAGCACGATGATTACAGCATTATTTTCAAGACTGCTCATTATAAAGATCATAATTATTTGCGCCTTTTTATTTCCTTCCTCTGTATTCACCCGCGGCAATACAAAAACAAAAGTTCACAAAACAATAGAAAAGGAAAACCTTTTGTTTCGTTCTATATAATTTTTACTTTTATAAATATTAGCATGTTATTTTCCATTCGAGTAACTCAATATAAAAGTGTCGCAATCAAGCATTGTGAATAGCGGTAGACCATCGTGAGGCGCGAGGCGAATTTATTTGACCCACATATCTCTGGCTGCATTCTACGTGTTGGACATTCGCGTAAATCCTCGCAGAATGTTATATCCTAGTAGAGAGCCGGTGAATTTTAGCGTCCAGTTAGCTATTAACAAAGCGGCAGCTGCAGTCACAGTGACAGATATGTGGCAAGCCGCGACAAGCCTCACCTCCGGGACATTTTCATTAGCCCTCCAACAAGCGCCTCTGTTGCTAACTACTCACCGTCCTATAAACAGAGCACGTTTATACTGCCACTCGAAGAATAACCAGCAATTTCGCCTCGAGGAAAACTTTCTCATTTTAAAACTCGAGCATTTTCATTTTTCTTTTCAGTTTATAGCGGTGCTAACTTTTATCGACCTTTCACACAATACATAACTTAATTTCTTTTCAATAGACGGCGACCGATAGCCTTTGCTATATATAATTCACACGGCGAGTAAACTACTCGAACTAGTTACAATGAGATACTTAAAACAGATAACTAGATGACCCGTTCGCCAACTAAAAAAGTTTTTTTCAATTCCGAAAGTTAAAAGTGAACTTCCGAAAAGCAATTCAGAAAAATCTGAAGCCCTCGGTGTTCACTGACAACGAGAAAGAAGTTTTGCACAGTTACGTCACAGATTAAAAAAGTTCAAAAGTGTTGCCGACTATTATTCCCTGAGCGAGCTTTTTTAAACTTAGGACTTGACGAGGAAGAAGGAGGTTTATTTGACTTTAAAACAGAAGTACCCACATATTATGAAGCCGTATAGGGAATTCGGTATAGTCGGTTTATTTCTACATCGAATCTTATATGCCCCGAAGCATAAAAGTTATTTGTGAAATTGCAACTAAAATAAGTTCCGGTACCTAGACACTATTTTAAATGAAGTTAGATGAAGTTGTTTTACTTATATCAAAGAGATGTAATTTAAATTGGAGTAGTTAATTTCTCGACTGGTAGCGAAACTTTTGCTTTGAACTGAGTGTCTGATACTAAGTAGTTAATTAGTCTCGGTGTCCTTGAGCAACAAAACATTTTAAATGAAAGTTAGTATTCTGCAGGTATTCAATATGCGGATATGATAATAATTTAAAACAGTTCATAAGGCAGTTTAAATGCATGTCGGCCACTATTACATTATATCTCAGGCGGCCGCTCAGCCCGACTGCACAGTAACTGCCCGTTAAAATGTAAATTTATATTACGAGCAATGTTGCAGAACCTCCCAGCATCCTACCCCGTAGATAATTAAAACAAGGCACGAACTAGCTACTCAAATAACATTAAAAGGTATGAAAATCTTGAAAAACAATTCTTGAGAAAATCTAACGTCAACTTGCTAAGTAATACGCCTCTGAGCTGCGGACGGGGAGAAGTACTTTTATTGGAACTGTTTAAAGTATGTTTTAACTTTGCCGCTGTAAGCATTATCCTTTTCATTCGCAATATAAATTAAAGAGTACAAAGAGAAAAGCTATATTTTATGTTTCCAATCTAACAGCCAGTTTGACTTTAAAGTTCAAATAGAAGAAAGACTTATTGTTAAGCGAGAGTACCTACATATATATTTTCACGGATAAGAGTGAAGCTCTCAACTCTTATTACAACTCGTTGATAGAAATAGAGACCACTGAACCGATACACTCACTGTTCACGCATTGTTATTCTGTATCTACGTGAACCAAGTTTGTGGTATTAAGTATGTAACTGGTATGTCTGTACATGCCAGTGATTCAGAAATAACACGTATGAACGGATATCATCTATTAACAAAACGTTATATGATTTTCATTTTATATTACAACTCCATCGCGTGCTGCGAGTTACTTTATAAATAACTAGGTGTTTTAATAGCAATATCAAAATTTCTGAAGCCATCTAGACTTATAATGTCACAACTATTAATATTACCAGAACACGTAATTGTTAAAATTCCCACTTCTGATGGTAGGTATCTACTTGTTTGTGCTGCTTATATTTCTCCAAATACAGCGGAAGAGATATAATTGTTAATTTTATTAATTCTTAAGCGATTTTGACTGATAATAATCCGTCCGTGGAGAATGTAGCATTGACTGGAGATTTTAAACTGCCAGAGATCAAGTGGGTCTTTTAAACTTCTCACATGACGTGTGCCATGAATAACACTTATTCCAGTGCCAGTCGTTATATATTGAAATTTTGCTCACAAATGGATATGTACTAATTCAACAGTCTAGTAAACAGTAATGGCCGTATACTAGACCTTTTTTCCTGTAATAATTACACTGTGGTTCATCCTCCTAATATTTCGCTCTTACCGTCTGACACCCATCATCCAGCATTTTACGTACAAACACAGTTAAATTTAGGAAAATTAACACAAATATCTTAACGTCGCAGAAAGAATTCATTTAATTATTACAAATCTAATTACGTTGCTATAAATACTGATATTGGAGCCGTTCACTGGCATGATATACTGAGAAAGTAGCTACCTGTTGATGCAGTTTCGACGTTTTACGAAAAAATATATGAAATTGTCAAACTTCATACGTCTTTGCATAAGTCTAGAAGTCATAAATTCCCTAGTTCGTTTACTAAATCTTTAATTCATACATTTAACAAGAAAAGTCAAGCGTGGAATAAGTGGAAAAAATGGTAGCATTAGTGATTATGAAATATTTTCTAAATATAGAGCTATATTTAAAAAAGAGATTGACATCTGCTATAAAACATACATGAATATGGTAGAAGATAGCGTGGCTACCAATGTTAAAGCATTTTGGTCGTATGTCTCTAGCTGTAAATCTACTAATACTGAGAGGGGACCTCTTCAGTTCATTATGAACAAGAATCATCTAATGCTCCACAACTATTTGTAAGTTATTCTCCAAATTTTCCATTGGGTTTTCGAGTCTTCTTTATTTGTTCAAACTTCATGGGAACAATGGTTCCTAATCCTCAGAATGATGTCAATCTTTGTAATATAAATTATTCAATAGATAAAATAAAGAGAGAACTTAAATTATTAGATGCATCTAAAGTTCCAGGGCCTGACGGCATTCAGGCTATATTTAAAAAAAAACTTGTGTATCAATATGCCTTCCTTTATTTATATTATTTAATAAATGTATTTCTCATGGCATATTACCTGATGTTTGGAAACATGCTAATATTGTACCTGTCCATAAAGGCAGTTCTAAAATTGATGTTTCTACATATCGCCCCATATCAATATTATCAGCGCTCTCTAAACTTTTTGAAAAACTAGTAGACAATGAGGTATATCCCGTTATGTGGCGAGGGATTCTTAGGGAATAACATGGTTTTGTAAGAGGGGGAGGTCCTGCGTTAGTAATTTTCTTGTTTTTATATCACACATATTCAAGAGCATCGACAACAGACAGCAAATTGACGTAGAGTACACCTATTTCCAAAAGGCATTTGATAAAATCGATCACGAATTATTACTTGACAAAATCGCATTTAATGCTATTAGAGGTGATCTGCTTTGGTGGTTTACTTCATACGTCACTAAGTGGTAGAACTCAAAAAGTGGTTATTAATGGCTACGAATCTAGTTATACCCAAATTACATCAGGAGTGCCACAGGGATCCATCCTGGGTCCATTCCTATTCATTTTATTTATAAATGACATTAATAATTGTTTTAAAAATTAGAATATTTTCTATACGCGAACGTATTAAAATTTACAAAATTATCACCAATATATCTGATTGTACTGATTTACAAAAGGATCTCTATGGATTGGTAATAAGAGCATCTAAAGAATTTTATCGTCCCTCCACCTATCTACATCTATACAAGTCACTAATTCGGCCCCAATTGGAATACGCGTCATCCATTTGGAATCCCTTCTACAATAAGTATACTTAAATTCTAAAAGCTGTACAACGCAAATACTTACGTGCAACGCATTATAGATGTTTTCGCAGAAAAGCCTCTTATCCATCCCTGCTCCAAACATAATAATCTTATGACCCTCCAATCCAGACGCATTTTGCTTGATATGACCACTCTTTTTAGTTTATACCACAATAAGATTGACTGCACTGATCTTGTGAACAGTTTGTGCTACCTGGTCCCTTGTACTGTATATGTGGTCGTGAAGTTCGCACAAGACATCTGTTTGCCACCAATTTATGTCATAGCAACTCTGGCGTACGCTAACCGATGCATCGTTTAGTCGACACTTACAACAAACAGTTTAGTTCTGTCGATATAATATTTTTGAGCAGGAATATATTTAAGAATGGCATTGTGGGAATATTAAATGAGTAACCTAAAATGTCTACGTTACAAGTTTTTATCAATTATTTGTATGGCGAATATCTTACATCTTTATCTAATTCTTAACGACAAGATATACCTGAGTAACGAGTAAGTATTTATATTTATAGCACTTGGTTTGTCTCAACTGTCAAATATACTATATAACATTGTAATCTGTGGATAACGACGTGGGCAGTGTGTTCATTAATTCTATCATTTTACTCCTAAAATTGTTGTATTGTATAATACACTGTTGTTTGTTGTCCCTAATAAAATAAAATATAATAAAAATAAACTAGCTTAAAGCCGAAGCTTCGTTCCAATTTTCAAGAAGAATAATCTGACTAAACCATATCCACAAAAAGTCTATCCGTTACTCCGTTGCTGTGTAAAAGTAGAACAAACCAATAAACAAAATTTTGCATTTATGATATAAGTAAGGATGACGGAAATAAAACCATATATAGACTGAGAACAATTACATCTGTAGACCATATACATTTTTGTCTCGCAATACAGGCTTCGACACACATACGACGGTATATATATGTGTACGCGTGTGTGTGCAGCACAACCCGTGACAATATTGCGTGACATCTCCCTGCCACAACATCATAACTCATATGGGTATAAAAGACTGCATTATATTGAGAGAATTGTATAATAATATGTAGATAAAGGCTATAAGGAAATTGTTCTTATTGCCATCATATCCATTTTCTTAGAGACATGTCTTGTCAAGATAAACCCTCGATCACATGTATAAAGTTATTGACGGTTGTAATAAAAACGAAACGATGGATAGAAATTTATATAATGACGTAAAAAGATTGCAACTGCTGAGTTGCTAAGGACTTTACAAATATGAAAATAATGGACACGAAAAGCATTCAGGCTCGACACAACTATTGGAATTGTTTATTTTACGCCAAGAGCAACCCGAGGTGATTGTTTTACTCTTAGCATTTATTCAAACATAGAATCTTTACCCCCAGCATTCATTTTGAATTCTATGTAAGTATTTTTGCTTTCTGTTTACCTTTTTATGGCGTATGCCTATATTATTAGATTTTACGTTTTAATTGTAATGGACTTATTATAACACATATAATGACAGCACATGAACAAGGCCTTTTTAAATTGAAATCTCTTGCTACCAATAGGTTGACCGTTTTGAAATTGTTTAAATAATAACACATTGAACAATCGTAAATCGGTTAATTTTATATGTTGGTTCAAGTATCAATAGTTCAGCTCAGTTCAGTTCGCAGCGGTAGTGAATGCGACTGCTGTGCATGAGGTCTCGGGTTCGAATCCCGAGTCGGGCCAACAAAAAGTTATTGGGTTTTTCTGTTAAAAAATCTCAATACGAGCCCGGAGTTAGGAAGTTGGTGGTGTTAGACACCCCCGTGCCTCGGAAAGCACGTAAAGCCGTAGGTCCTGCGCCTGATCTCTCTCCGGTCGTGTCGGATTATCCGTCCCATCGGATCATGAGAGTTAGGGAACAGAGAGTGCACTTGTGTCTGCGCACATACTTGTGCACTATAATATCTCCTGCGCAGTTGGCCAATTTCCGTTAAGATTGGCCGCCATGACCGAAATTCGGTCTGGAGGACATTAGTTCAAAGTAAAACCTTACATGTTACATTTAGAACGAACGACATTTATTTTTATGTGATGGTAATTTGCTGTGCAAATTATTGATATTTTTTTGTAATCCAATGTTGCTGAGTTAAAATGCCTGTATAAAGAGTGGTTTCACGCACTACTTGCCAATAAAGCAAATGCTGGCATTCGAACCCACGTCCAATGCCTCATTCGATGAGCTACCTCCCACTTTTTAATATTTACGGTATTCCCAATAGTAAAACTTCGATTGGATGACTTCATATAAAAGCAAATAATTTTTTTATAACTACCCAGACAGTTTCCCATATTGGAACCTTATGAAATAGACGTTACTACTTTGTGGCCGTTAGCATGTAACCGGTATCTTAAACAAATTGCAACTGGTTTAAATGCCTTTATTTATTTTATCGTTTATTAGTTATTAAATGTGCTTGTAGAATACTCTGTGCAAGGATGGCGCTCTGGTTTTAGTAGGCTTCGGCACTGCGCCGCGCGCCGCCCTAATTGTACGGACCCCACGTTGCACAAAAGATTAAGTGAACCAGAAATGTTTTGAGTGCTTTTGTGTCCATTATTTTAATATTTGTTATCTACGATACAGGAACATTTGGTGGACTTTTGGTGTAATAGAAGCACAGGGTTCAGAATTCCGTGTTTAGAGGTCAAAATAATTCAGAAAGAGCAATTATAAAGAAGCGTTTTATTTATATATATAGACTCAAGTCTGTCTGTATAACGCATGACTAAAAATCTGTAACTCTGTAACGTTACCTAATACCAATTATTGTTGCTACTATAATGTATTTTTTTTATTATTCACAAATAGTATCATTCTTCGCTGTATTGTTCAAGTTTACTTTTACTCTAACATAACTATCCACACAACACAACTTACATGCATACACTTAACCACTGAGTTCACACTCCTGTATAATAATATACTACACTTTTACTGCCTACACAGATACACATGTTACTGCGATGCCAGAAAAATTATAACCCACAAACCTCAAATCTTGTTGAGACAATACTATTGCAATGTTATAAGTGTGAGTGCGACTTTAAAGAAATTTATTTATCGTTTTTCGCAACTTCCTTACATAAATAATAACACAAGTGTTCAGTTTTACTTTTAAATAAACTAAATAATAATTATGGTAAAATTCAATAATAATAAAATATATGATGAAATTGATTCTTTAAAGGTTTCACAGGCATTCTCTTGCAATCCGGACGAATGCATTGGTCTTTTGAATGGCATAAATAGGAGAATAACCATTTTACATTTAAACATAAGATCAATTAATTGCAATTTTTATGGCCTTCAAGTCTTGTTACAGTGTATAAATGTCTCCTGTGATATAATTATCCTTTCCGAATGCTGGCTCAGTAAAGTTAATTATATGCCACAATTAAATGGATATAACTGTTACAAAACCTCTAAGCACAGCAATCAAAATGAAGGAGTAACTATGTACGTAAAGTCAACAATCGAATGCCATGTGTATGAACATCAATTTGCCGAAGGTAACTGTCTTGTTTGCAAATTGGTCCCTGATCTGGCAGTTGTGGGTATTTATCGATCACCATCATATAAATGCCTAGACCATTTTTTTAATGATCTTGATGTGGTGCTTAACGATTTAAGTAACTTTAATTCCTTATGTGTGATGGGAGATATGAATATTGATATTTCAAAAAATGCTAACAATGACTTATCCGAAAGGTATCTAGATGTGATGTCTTTTCATGGTTTACTACCTGCACATAAAATACCCACGCGAAATAACAGTCTCTTAGACCATATTATGATAAAAGCTGATGTTCGATCCAGAGCGCTTGTCATTGAACACCATCTAACTGATCATAAACCTACCCTTTTATGTCTCCATACTAAACAATTGATCCAGAGTACCAGGGAAAGGACTTATACCAGAGTTAATTATGAGTTTCTTGTACAAGATATAAACACGACCGATCTGTCCTACATAATGCACATCCAAAAGGCTAATGAGGCAGTCGAAGAACTCATTAAAATATTATCCGCGATCACCTTAAAGCACACTATAACAATAGCTCTACCTCGTAAAAAACGGATCTTAAAGCCATGGATTACATCGGGTCTCTTAAAATGCATTCGAACCCGAGATAAAATGCATATCCGTCTTAGAAAAAATCCTGATAATGTTATACTAAAAATTACTTACTCCCGATATCGAAATTTTTGTAACAGCCTTCTGCGTAAACTTAAGATTGAGTACGACAGTAACGAGTTACAGAAGGCCAACAACATGAAAGAAACTTGGAATGCAATAAAAAGGATTGCCGATATTCCTGTAGCCCATTCCTCGGCTAAAGACCTCTTAAAATTGTTTCCCTCGGCGAATAGTTCTGTCAATGCTGTAAACAACTTCTTCGCAACTGTTGCCGCTAGTTTGCACTCAGTTCCACATCAAAACAGTCCTCTACATCATTCATTCGTCACAATTAAAGACAGTATGGCTCTCTTTAACGTAGATGATGAGGAAATAAATACATTGATCTTGGGTCTGAGGGATGACACTGCCCTTGGTTGGGATAACATTTCTCCCCGTATAATTAAGTCTTGCCGCACTAAACTTGTTCCTATAATAACATATACATTTAATTTATCAATATCTCAAGGTGTCTTTCCAAAAGCTTTAAAAAAATCTATCGTCCATCCGATATTTAAGGGTGGTGACAGGGACAGTATGAATAATTACAGGCCCATATCAGTTCTTCCTTCTCTCTCCAAGTTACTAGAGAAAGCCTTAAATAACAGATTAGTGTCGTTTCTAAATAAAAACAAAATTCTATCGCACAACCAGTACGGCTTTCGGAAGGGCTGCTCTACCGAGAATGCAGTGCTATCACTTACAGAGGAAGTTGTTAGTCACCTTGACAATAAACGTAAATGTATCGGTATCTTCCTCGATCTTAAAAAGGCGTTCGACACAGTCCCTGTCAACATCCTCCTAACTAAATTAGAGCGATTAGGAATACGCGGCAATGCCCATAAAATGTTCGAAAACTATCTCTCTGAACGTGTCCAATGTACCAAGATTGAGACCTATTTGAGTGATGAGGCGGAAGTA
Organism: Catocala fraxini; assembly: GCA_930367265.1. Taxonomy (NCBI): domain Eukaryota; kingdom Metazoa; phylum Arthropoda; class Insecta; order Lepidoptera; family Erebidae; genus Catocala; species Catocala fraxini. The sequence goes on along the minus strand of OV884026.1, from coordinate 9,490,173 downwards.
ACTACTGGCGTTCCGCAGGGCTCAATTCTGGGTCCAACTCTATTTCTACTTTTCATTAATGACCTGTGCAGTCTTAGTATTCCCAACACAAAAATATATACGTATGCTGACGATACAGCTCTGATTGTCAATGGTAATTCCTGGTCGGAAACATGTGCCAATGCCGAACTTGCGCTCGCTACAATCTCATCCTGGCTCAATGCTAACAAACTAACCCTTAACATAGATAAAACCCACTTTATTTCCTTTGTCATTAGAAATAATCACCTTCCATCAACAGATAATCTTATGATCAAAAATCACTTATGTTCTCTACCATCGTCAAACTGTACTTGTCCCCCAATAAATAGAGCTAAGGTAGTAAAATATTTAGGCATTCTGATTGATGAAACTCTTTCATGGTCCCCCCATGTCAATAACCTGACTTCCAGAGTAAGAAAGCTAATGCCTATTTTCAAAAAAATTCGTAATTGTATAGACATTGTAACTGCTAAATCAGTCTACTACTCTCTCTGTCAGTCTATAATCAATTACTGTCTATGTGTTTGGGGTGGATCTCCTAAGTCACTTCTCATTAAGTTGGAGAGGGCTCAAAGATCCATACTTAAGGTTCTAACCTCAAAACCCAGAAGATACCCCACCATAAAACTCTACTCTGACTTCAATGTATTATCGGTTCGCAGATTATATATTTTAAACATGATTATGCGTATGCATGTGACCATTCCATCTGGAAAATATACTTTCCTAAAAAGTCTTCGTACTCAATCAAAATTATTGCGTATGGATAACCACCACACTACCTTTGCAAACAGGCACTACAGGATTATGGGTATATATCTCTATAATATAGCACACTCTAAAATGAATATTTATAAACTCAGCAAATTCAAATGTAAACCAATTTTAACTCAATGGCTTCTCGACTTGTCGTATGAAGACGCTGAAATGATACTCAAACGTGTCTGTTAAGAATTCCATGTAATATCATTCACATTATGCAGTAACCCTATTGTCTTACAACACTACTCTCTCTCTCTCTCTCTCACACACACACACACACACACACTCACACACTCACACACACACACACACATTATATACATGCACAACACCCATACACCACACCCAACACAACATACGCACACACAAGTCTCAAACCCCACACAACACACATACACACAAGTCGCACACCCCACACATACACAAATAAGCATGCATATACCACACATAAAATTATATCCTTGCACAACATTATATTATTAGCTTTTGTACTTAATCTTAATTAAATAGCTTTTTAAGTGTTTTTGTTTTGTATAATATACAGTGAAATTTCGAATAAGCTCTAAGTGCACTCCTTGATCTTCATAATACAAGTATCTTACTTAGTTTGAAGATCAAGTGTTCTACATTGTGAACTGTATTTTTCTGTGACAATAAAAGCTTTTTATTTTTTTTTTATTTCTTTTTATGTGGGTGGGCAGGTGGTAAGTCTATATAGGTTTGTTACATCCATATTTTGCCAGCTGTGTTTTAAGGCCCACATAATTGGCCAATAGATACAAGCCTATTCGTGCTAGTATTAAGAATTTTATAACAGAAAAGCTTTATAACACTGCCTGAATCAAACTGTGACTTCACAATTGCAAACATAAGCGCAATACTTATCTTACGGGACTAACAAAGCAATCTCGTGGGATTTATATATCAATAATGCAATATATAGTTAACAAATTCTCTGTGCAAGAACATTCTGCGCACCGTGAATGCAAACTGTAACAATATTAGCAAGGAATATTAACAATATAGTCGGACGGCAGCATGGCCGCCAGGTGCCCTCTCACCGACAAACGTGCCCATATTACTGAAACTACGTAGCCTTTGAAACTTAGGCTGAACTATGAACAAGCTATGAACACAATTTGCTAGTGGTTTAAGTTTGCGCACAAAATTTCAAACACCTAGTTCTTACTTAATCCGAATGACAACTTGTGAAGTTCTTTGTGAGTATTAATTGGCTTCTGTGGTCATAAGGTTTTATTGGTATTGGTTATACTATACAGATTTGTTTATTTTAAATCCTATTAATATATAAATGGTTGTTAAAATGCTTGAATATTTAGAAGTTTGTAACTCAATAGCACGTAAGTTGTTGAATTGATTGGAGGAAACTTGGCCTACAAATAGATTATATGTGGATTTAAACAAGGATACTATTTATCTTAATTTACGTTGTTGTTAAATTCGAGATCACTATGAAGAACTTCTAGACTACATTACGATGTTTTTCTTCACAGTCAAATCGAATAATAATAAAATGTTCTTACCTATTTAGAAACCGGGGGTATATACGCATCACAGTCTAGCTTCCACCCACCATATACCACCACCATATATGTATGTAGTTGTATGACGTGCAGTTTAACTATTCAAAACGGGCACTACCTTTATAAATCAGAACTAATCCGTAATCCACTTAAGCAATACACTGATGGACTTTTGCGGATGTTTATATCCTCTTTAGTCCTCAAAACAACAACATGTTGACATACATTTCACGTCACACAATTAACACTCGATCAGCCACACCAACACCCGAAAAAACAACTCAAATTTTATTTCAACCGTTTCGTTTGTAAAGTACAAAAGGCTGAGTGGTATTGCATTAATCTGTCGGTATCTGGGTGAACAAGCACTTAATCAAATATCAATCACGGTCGTGAAAGCCCATCGCTCTATGTTTTCACGTCAGCCTATGATTCATGTTCAATGGCACGCAACATGATTGTTACAGCTGTCGGGCCGTACTTTTCACTATTTTAGAAGGATTTACATTACATACAGAAATTCTAATTTCTTTTCCCTTGAAAATACACAAGCTGAGACAGTGAAATAGTAACTATTTTATATGCTGCATTAGGTATCTTTATGTATAAACAAGGCATGAGTTATATTTTATTAATAGATAAGTTCTTCATAGTACATAGCAAAATGTATTTCAATGAATATTTCAATAAGATTGCCATGATTCATGCAGTCCTCCTCCGTAACATTATTTCTAGAGTTAATATCTTTTATTTAGGAACCATTTATTAACATATATACAATAACCATTTATTAATATTATAAACATTAGCTGTTTGGGTCGCTAATTACTAGAATACTAATAAACCCTTCCATATAAGCATAACACTTATGTTAGTGGTTGGTGTTCTCCTGATCGCAAGTCCGATGTTTTAAACTCAGGTTGAATGATTCAATCATCTATCCAGCATAAAAAAGATTGCCTTTACAAATTTATAAAACTTAATTCTCAAATATAGCATTTTATTATTTCTTTGAATGTAAAAAATAGGTCATCGATGAATACGGAACAAACTAAGATATCATTGTAGAGCGTCCGCTCAATGTTAAGCCGTTTGACATCTTATCTCGATAAATATCAAGGTAAAATCAAGAAACTCAATAGACTATAAGAATTGAAAAAAGATTGACAGCAGGTATTTAGTAAATATATTGCATAAACTTAGACATATAGGCATTGCCATTGCCTAAGCAGTAGTAGAACTCAGCGTCAGCAAGACTGTGAACTTACTGAGAAACCGTCAACGCCATTGGAATATTTGCTATTCATATTCTTAGCTAAGAGTATTCCCATAGTCGTAAAGCGTAGAACATTAACCGACACGGAAATATACGGTGCTCGTAAATCTAATAGCTCACAAACATAACTATAAATATTCCGGTTCAATCTCAGTATGTTTTACCTAAACGAAGACATACGTACATCGCGCCAACTTTGATTAATATAAAGAATGATTCAACCATGTATCTCCAACCAAATTAAATTTCTCACTAAGGCAAAAAAAGCCTCCTATGGCACCGTCATAAATATATACTTATGTTACGTATTTAGTCCACAAAATTGCTTCTGCTCTGTACAAAAAATCTTAATAACGCCCGCTGCGATTGCTGGGAATTATAACGCTTCCTCGAAATAAATAATGTAGCAAATATTTTTCTATTTCCATAATAAATTGTATAGCAAGCTTTTGAAATACTTTCGGAATCATTCCTAAATAATGATAAAAGAGGACACTATGCTCTCTCTCGACCTGTCAACAATTTCAATAGATAAAGTTCGCTATGAAAACTCCTTTGTTGTTTGTGAAGAATGTCACGGAGATTCGAATCTGATTTAATATTTAATATCAAAAGCAAATAATACATATCCACGCATCTTTCCAGTTTCACTTAAGACATTATAAAGATGAATTAAGTGCGTTTGGGATATTAAAAATAGTAATAGTAAAACAGTTTACTGCGGTGACACACTTAAGAACGCAGTGATATATCTTTGCCATAGCGTTCTTAAGCATTGTGTTAAGATAGGAATGATGAGATCAAAATACTATTTTGAACTTATTATCTTAATTGCTGGCATTTCAGACATAAATATAAACAATTGTGTCTGGCCGCTGGTGATCTCCTGCAGTTCAAGACGTTAAGTTATCTGAAAATATTAGGTGTAGGTATGAGTCTCCTCGACAACCGAAACATTCGTAAAAGTATAAGTTTAAATTGTATATGAGTTCTAAAAGTTAAAGATTTTTTATGCATAGAATGGCTATTTCATAAATTAAGAACTAATACTATATTAGAAATTTAATTGTACAGGGGAGGTAACATCGCTACACAGCGACCTATGGGACATCGTATGGGACATTTAAAAACAAATAATTGGCGGGTTAATTAAACCCTCGTTCTCGCGGCCATGCGCCAGGAAGTTTTTATTTTATGAACACCCGCGGGTGCATACCGATCCTAAAATACGGTTTATTTTGTTTTATTATGTGAAAACACGCACATAGAGATATTTTGTGTTTCAATCCGAACCTAGACTTACTCAATGGTCTTGTTAGAGAAATTTGACTAACCACTACTGAGCCAAGTGAAAGTGCTATTGAGATGTTGTATTCGAAATTTCCAGAACCATTATGGAGTCTGAAAATATAGCTGATTAAAGGCAGCATTGCCGTCTATTACGTGGGAAGGTGAGACCTTAAAACATACCTGCTAAAACGTGTGTACCTGCATATAAAATATAGGTATTAGAATTTTCTTTAATATCTATGTGTCCATATCTATATATTAATACGTGAAGCAAAAACTTTGTACTCCTTTTTACGAAAATTGCGTGGTCGAAGGAGTATGAAATTTGGCATTTAAAGTTTATATGGAGAAGTAGTGGCGAATCTTAATATTTTTATAAAATATGCATTAGAAATACATTAAATTAATGAAAAAACACTACACACATACACCCATTTGACACACGCATGTCGTACAATTCTTCGTAACCATGGTTACATACCTTAAGTACCTATAGCAATTTCGCGGTATTTACCATTAAATTTTAAATGTTCATCTATACGAATAAGCTACTTATTGTAAAACAGACTACCATATTTGGTTGGTGCTTAGTTACAGTAACTGTTTATGGTTTATAACGACCGAAGTGGTATTCATATAACAATTTTTGAAATATAACTTGCTCAATATGCATAGTATAGCAAAAAGAAAATTGTGGAGCGGTAATCTTAATTGTAGTAGTAGTCATATAGGTACAAAAGATATATTTATTGTTACTTTTTATGATCCTTTTGTAGATAATTATATTGGTTATAATAGCAGGGATAGCTCAGTGGGGAGACCAACAGACTGCAATGCAGAGGGTCTCGGGTTCGAACCCACGTCGCGCACCTCTGACTTTCGGAAGTTATATGACTTTTCGAAATTATGTGCGTATTGATTGACAATTATCGCCTGCTCCGTGCCTCGGAGAGCACGTTAAGCCGTCGGTCCCGGCTGCCATGAACATCTATGGCAGTCGTTATTGGGAAGTCAGTACCCTATAATATCCTGACACGGGTCTAGCCTTAGGGTATCGTTAGCCTTTGGGTTGCGGTCAGGTGGCAGCCGCTCCGTTTAAAAACTGATATCCAGTCAAATCCGGTTAGACTAGAAAAGCCGACCCCAAGTGACTTGGTAATAATAAAGGCTAAGGGAGAAGATACAGAAATAATAGGTATAATGATTATATCCATTTATTGCTGTATTAGATAGAATACAGAGATGTTACAAAATAAATAGGTAGTGCTACCTACTATATTCTGATATATAAACTATATGTGACCTTTTTATAAGTTGTTTCTAATTTTAAACTTTATTTAATGTATCATAATTAGTAGTTATTAGAATAGAATTGAATACTACCTACTTATTGTACAAATTATGACAATAAAACTAGAGGGTTGAAAAAAAGTAGAAAAGGCCCAATAGGCCTTATCGCTTAAAGCAATATCTAACAGGCAGCCTTTGGGTAGATTGGCATGATATTATTATTATTATATATATTATACTATTTATATTATAATATATTTACGTATTTACCTGTAAAAAAAAAGAAAACATAGTAGCAAGCTTAGGAATATTGCCAATGAAAGAGTGCCTGTATAGCCTTGGCGAAATCTAAATGAATTGTGATTTTAAGGGTATAGTTATAGACAATAAAACTTTAATAACGATCAAACTTAAAATTTGAATCAATTATGGTCGAAATTCGATCATTGGGTGACCGCTAGTATACTATGATTATTTATTTGTTGTAGTGGCTTAACCCCTTCTGCTTTATTAGTGAGTTTCTGAACAACAATAGAGTTACATACTCCATTTTATTTTAGAGCACTCTCCTTGAAAAAGACGTTAGAATATGCTGCAATGAACGCCTGTGCAGGTATTCAATAAAACTTAAAATATTAATATTATTGCCCTGGTGATTTTCTTCAAAGATGTAATCCTCTTCAAAGAAAGTCACCCAAATCACTATACACATCCTGTAACCAAAAAGCCTTAAAAACTAACAAAACAGAAAATAACGACAAATTCATTTACTAACACTACAGTTGTTATAATCTATGTATTACAAACATTTTGTATAAAAATTGGCTAGTTGCTTTGTCCACACATCACAACACAGTACAACAATAAGCTTTTATTAGCAGTCGATGCACCAATAAACAATTCGTAAACCCATCATAACCATATTTCGCAAAGCGTATTCGCAAAAGAACAAAATCGACATCATCCTAAAATAGGTGTACAAAGCGGAGGTGCACAAGTTATTGTCGGTCCGAGAATTATTGTTCTGCCCAACCACTAAATTGTATAAGGACGCTTTTATGTGCAAAACTTTCACATTCGGAGTAGGCATTGTTCTGTAAATCGATAACCCGTACATAATATCACAATTGTACGTAGTGAAGGTTTTTATATTGATCTATTCGAAGACCATATACGGTCCGATTTATTAACTAGCACACGAGCTTCTTCTAATTAATAGATTTTAGAGTATACACAAGGTGACGGCCGCGTTAGCCAATTTTATACAAATCTTTTAAACATTATGGAAATCAGACATGCAGGTTGCCTCGCTATTGTTTCCTACAGTGTTCAAGCAAATGATAGTAAACTTATGAATACGCACATAACTTTGCATCGTCAAAGGAACACGCCATGGGCTCCAACATAAGATCTCATTCCCTCTAGGCTTTTTAAATAATATTTAATAATATACAAGTAAGTAAATATTTTGAGATAAGCAATTTTTATCTGGAAAGTATTTGTCTTACACAAGTATGTAATCAATATTGTTTTATACGCACGTTTTCCATTGAAATACTCAAATTCCTACGGAAAAGGTACTTTTAAACACAGGCAAAAGAAAAAATACCCCATATTATTCTACGAAGATAACACTTTTTCCAGTACTAAATGATAACAGAAATGTTGGCTGAAATATTACCTTAGCTATTGTTTTTTCCAAAGAATCCAAGCAATGGGAGCCATTCCGGCTGATTCACCGATTAGTAACCGTAATTAGATGCGGACGAAGAGACGGTAATACGCGCTATATTGATAAAGGTAGAATATTTATCACGTCTGTGCTTATCTATTTATTTATTTAAGGATTATCTACGTTACATAAACATGTATAGTCAATAAGTTCAATTACTCTATAGATACTGTAACTTTTACAAACAATCACATCATTGCTTTTAAGAGGTCAGAGTTAGTATAAGAAATATGGATAATGTAAGGATATACTTAATATAATTTTTCAAATATTAATATATAATCCATTAAAATATTCGTTTTATAGAAGACAAAGAATTTGTTGTATTGTCCTAAACATAATTGATAACTTTTTTTAATGTGTTGTTTTCCAGCGTAAGTTTTGGTATTTGGTTTCGTAAAGTAATGGACATTATAATGCGAGTCTTTTGAGAGGGACACGCACTTCGTTTAGTATCTACAGTAAACCTTAAATAGCTTCGTGTTCTTCTCGCTGAAAAAGAGCTTAGGGTAAGTACGGCCTGAATTTGATCGGTTCCTGTTATAAACTCTTGTGATTTAAAAGGGCTTTTTTCTACACTGTAATAATCTTAAACAACTAAAGACGTCAACGCTGTTAAGTATTTAAGATTGTGGCAATAAAATCCATACATTATATTGAACCTAAAAGCTGTAAAGCAATAAAGATTTCTTTCTTTCTTTCTGTACATGGGGACATAATTTTGGTTTTTATGTCTTCACAGCTCAACTGATTAATTTCACAAGGAGATAGCTTGATCTTTGGAGAAGAAGATAAGCTACCTAAAAATGGAAGTAAAGTAGCAGTTAATAATTTGTAATTGTAAAAATGGCTGCCATCACACTGAGTTATTTGAAATTATTTCTCATGAAAAAAGCAGATAATCCTAACTAATATTATAAATCCGAATGTGAGTTTGTTTGTTAGATACGCTTTCACGTCTTAACTACTCGATAGATTACCATGAAATTTCTAAACTACTGTTCATAATGTAACCTAACCTACATTCACGCGAGCGAAACCGAAGGCAAAATATAGTCTTTCAATAATGTTAAGTGCATATTCTATCAATGGGTTATGTTATAACTTATTTGGCAGGCTTCTTTGAATAGTTAATTTCGTAATCAAGCGTAAATAATAGCTAGCAATCCTCTTAAAGTTAAAGAAATTGGACCCATCGTTTAAAACATATTCGTATATTTTTGGACAAAATTGATATCTATAAACCACATTTATGCAGGATTTGTCTATGGTTCAACTGCCATAAAAGTGCTAAATTAAAACACTCACCTTGTTCGAATTTCGAAACTGACATGTTAAATATACACCCTGAAACTTCTACCTTATTTATTTGTAATTTTAAAACATAAATCTGTAAACGAAACGCTTCCACATAAATCTAGTTAACAGCCTTCGGAGGTATTCGACGGTGGATAACTAAAAGCTTCTTTGACCGTCCCATATAACATACAGATAAATTAAAACAAATGTAGTAGAAATCTAGACCCTATCGGAACGTTGAGATAGTAAGGTTGCGGGATATGTGGCCGGTTTTATCGAAGACGACGTATTTAGGACACAAAATAGATTTTTTGCTCGGTAAGAATGGTTTTTGCGCGGTTCAGCACAATTTGCCATTATTAATAGCGCTACCCTTTTACATTTTCGGTAAAAGAATATTACATCGATTGGAGTAAGACGACTTTACGATCCTTTCTAATAATCTATACAATAAGTAAGTTCAGATTATTAAAAAATAAATTATGAAGCCGTCTTGCGATTGGTTTAAATTTGGACTTTGCGGGCTTGAAGATCGGATAATGTCAATTGATATAATATTGATGTAATAAAAGTAGGTAAATTTATTTTGCTTGACGACATGTGACCTCTTGATTGTTTGACTTAGATAAGGGAGTAAACCAAGCATAGCTCGTTCCATGATTAGCAGTCATCATAGCCTATGGAAACTTTGTATTGTTTTGCGAACATTCATAGTTCAAAGCGCATTAAAACACGTTGGGATACCCACCAACAAAATGAATCCGATTCAACTTAGTAGCTATACTGTAACGATGCACAAAAAAGCAATAAAATGATATTCAAATGTATCAACAGCAGTGTTCATAGACGCTCGAAAAGCGCAAAGTAGTATCAACATACTGTGCAGTTACGCGCGCCTATGAATATTTGTATTCGAAAATCATTCGAATGGAACCATGTCATCATTACTGTACTATAGTAGTGACTATTCAAAAGAATTATACATGAATACAGCGGCATTTTTTCTGTCGAAATATGCATATCACAAAATGTTACATAACAAAACTCTTCATCTATCGCCCAATAAATGTAATATCCCAAACTTCCTTCAAACAAACACCGAATACGAATCTAATACCAACTTAATTATTGTAATCAAAGCTAGATCGACCGTGATAAAGTTCTGTGACACATTTTGATGGGGAACAAACAAGTGGGTCTTGATAAATCCAGCAATAACAAGACCTGATCAAACTGGACTAAGACTCTTTGTCTACAAGTTACGACTTTATAGGGGATAAACTAGATTTAAACTTGGCCAATTCCTTTAGAATACGCAAGGTCACACGTAGCCTACAAAACCTTTGAGTTTCAGGCTTACAGGCTGCGCATAAAATTACGTAAAATGTATATCAAATTAGCTTTCTTTTTATAACCTAATGAAATCGTTTGGCATTAGACCTCTTTCAAAATAAGAGCCTGAGCAGAGTACTTTTTGTATCATTAGCGATATCGTAGTTTTTGAAGGCTAATTGCAGCGATCATACGCTCCAGCCGGTGATGCTATTCCCACGACAATGTATCATTGCAAATGGCAAATGAGGGGACTGTGTAATATGTTGGGAGATTTTCAAAGTATTACTTAACATAAAAAAATGACACATGAAGTTCGCTTCATTATGATTTCTTTTTATTTTAATATGGCAAAGTGACGTAAGATGAAGATTGTTTGCTGAGTTTCTTTTATGTGTAGGCATGCCTAGTCTTACGCCTGTTTCCCCGAATGGGTAAGCAGAATTCCGTGCTAATACTAGAAATTTCTTGACTAAAAATCGGTAACATTACTCGACGCGAGCCTTCAAAAAATAATTGCAGCTAGCAATCTATGTACGATAAATGTATAGATAATAAACGCTTACCACATACTTTGCTTACAAGTAAAGTGATGTTAAGACACGTAAAGTATCCAACGTTTCTCTGCCTAACACTGATTTTAGGCAATTGACTTTACACACAACGACAATTATATTTGGGTTGTTTCAGCGTGAACACTTACAGAGTGACAAGATAATGTCTCACATATCTGCGATTCTTTAGATAAACAAGTGGGAAGCATAGTTGTAGGGGTGCGTTAGATGACTTTACAAATAGTTGGCAAAAGTTCCATCTCTTACCTGTACCGGATGTAATGCGGGCTGTTTCGTACCAACAAATAACCCGCATGTTTCCCTCGTTCCTTTCACAATTGTGAGAAACTTTTCACGAGATTTCACATATAGGTAAGTACTCCTTTTCCTAGGTGCCTAAGTGGTGAATAAGTTTGTAATTCACTTGTCTTCGCGAGCGTTGTTGAAATATATTTGCGTAGAGAGCTGTGTGAGCGGGATTAGGTGCGGTGTAGATGGGTAAACTCCAAAATGAGCAAAGAATTTAATACCAGAGGTTTTTAAAAATCGTCCAATAATAAATCTCTAATTTAGACTTATATTGTAAATTACAATAGTTTGTTTGTTGACTCATTGTTGTTAATATGGTCAGCAATAATTCATTTGGCGGCATCGATGGCGTAGTTGATAAATGGATGAATAATAGATGGGTTAAATTCCCGCACAAGTCAAACATTTGTGTGCCTGGACATGGATGTTTGCCTTGGTCTGGGTGTTTCTATGTATAATATGTATATATTTACAAAAAAAGGATATATGTATGTTTATCCATTGTCTAGTATCCATAGTACAAGCTCTGCTTAGTTTGGGCTAAATAGTGTTATGTGTATTTGATAGAATATTATTATATTTAACGCAGGATTTATTTTTATTAGAAATATTTGCTGCATAACATCAATCATGAGATATGACTGCACGGATGGCGTAGTGGTTTATCTGCTCGCCTCTACTCTGCCACTACGCCGTGTGTTGTGGGTTTGATCCCCACACGGGAGAAAAATGTATGTGTTCTACAAATACTTGTTTCAAGTCTGGGTGTACTTTGTGTCCATTGTTTGAATGCCTTTAAAGTCTCTCGCGACTCAGTCTACAATTTTAGAGCTAGAGTGGTATTAAGAAAAAATTAGAAAGCATGCAGGTAGTCCTTTGGAACTTATGTGCCATTTGGGCAGTCATATATTAGACCCCATTTTTGTAGTTTTTATATCTGAACTGCTAAATTTCCTTTGTCTCATGATTGGCTGCAACCGATTCAATCAACAATTACTTATTTAGTCGCGACGGCACACCGGCAGCTGGGCACAATAGGTTTTCAATTATGACTGGCATTCAAACAATTGACAGGTTAATACCACGCTTTAACCTTATTCTCAGAAACGAATGTCTAAGTATACCTAATATTATTATAGTAAGATTGATTAGAATAAAAACTCGTAGGGAGGTGTCGTGAACATTTCCATTTGAGTGATACTCGAATACCAAGTAAAGGATCATTATAATTTTTAAAGGTGCTACCGTTTAACATTTAAGTACCTAAGTCGTTTAAGAAATCATAAAAAAATTCTTTAACTTTGTATGTATACAGGGCCGTACGTATCCCGTAGAGAATGAATAACCCTGAGACACCATGATAGAGCTATGAAAGGCCCAAAATAATACAAATACAATACGTTTTTTAAATAGTTGCCACTGCATAATCTGTCACAAAATGCGATCGTTTCTTAAAAGAAAAATACAACAGATACGCATAAAATTTACTGCATATATGTATATTGGTATAGACTTATCCATTATTTACAGGACAATCGGTATATTTTTGTAAGTATAACATCGTTACAAGATTGTTGTATACATATAGAGAAGCGAGGTCATACAGCTGCCAATACGAGTGCCACATGGCAGTCGATAGCGAAGTAATCCGAACAGCTCTCCACTAACATGAGCTTCAAGTATAGAGTGATAATTGAAATGAGTAGGCTATCAATCACTAGTAATAGGTAAGGGGTTAGTAATCAAAGAGACAGACTATTCCGAATAGCCTTTATAGATAAAGATATTTAGAGTCTTTGTATGCTAGTAACATAATGCTTTTCTTTTTATGTAAAAACACATATTTGTCACGTACCAAATGCCTAAACATTTGATAAGTTTTAACTGAAATCAGTTTCATGTTATAGCTATAACGAAAAAGATCATAAGAATAGTGACCGAGACTTAAAGATTTCAGTACATTACAATTCAGCGGGGCGCGCACACGCTCCGCGCACTCACCACTCCCGCCGGCTGTTTGACGGCGGATTTAATAAACTAAAAATCTAGAAGAATTTAATCAAATCTTTCGATAAATACCAAATTATAGCAGTTAATATGTGAAATTCGATTCAAACATTGAAACAAAGACAAGTTTGGCAAGACACTATCTAAATATAAAAGCAACATATTTTAGCAAATAGGACTCTTCATAAGACTTCTTTTTCTGTATTGCTTGCTGCATAGTACCATTTCCATACCTAGTTTTATCAAAACCAGTTAAGTAGTATTGCAGTAAAGAACTAACAAACCGAGTTTTTCTAGCATATATAATATTTTAGCACGGGTACGTTTCACGTAACTGCTCTTGGAACATGGGCACAACAGACCCCAACAAACAAGCAAACTTACTCCTATCAAAAATACGAACTTTTCTACATTTAAATCAAGACATATACCAAGATGGCGGATCGGTAGTGACATATTTCCCAGAATCTCAAAACAATTGATGCACCATCGCTTCACAAATTGCACATGACTGATATAACTCGTCCAATAAAAACCCCCCTTGAATACAAAGAGATAACCAACCGAAGGGTGTTCCTTGGGACCGCTGGCGCTGCCCAAATAAATTACCACCATTAGTCAGACACTGTTTCGATAGTACGTGCCATGCTTGTATATCGATGCGTTTGTAGTTCATTCTAATGAAAAGAAGAAGAGTTCCGTAAACATCCTGGAATACAAAAATGCTACGTAACAAATATTCTTACGCATCAGGAAACTTTGTAAATAGGTAATATGATACCTGTACCTAGATATAACCAAACTACGAAATATTAAACCTGTCTGTGTATGCGTATATTGTGTGTGCATTATAGTGACAAACACATACTCATACGTTTGAAAGGTTAGGGAAGTGTGTGTTATACGTACAAGCATGCCATGCCATATTATCTTAACTTTAGTGTATTGTTCGACGTTGGAACGGAACTTCTTTTAATGTATTTCATGAGAGTTTCCTAACTCTCGCAGCGGAATACCTGCCATTACTTCAAGCAGTTTGACTGGGAATATAGCTATGTATGTTCTATTCTTGCAAATTTGCTTGAGGCAATTAAGGAGGCGTACAGCAGCAAAAATAATCTTCTTCAGTCTTTTTCTTTAATGCTGGTAGACAAGAGAATTTTTTTTTATTTTTTTTGTAAGGATCTCCTCTTAACAGCAACTAGTTTTGTTCTTGCTTACCACCGTAAAGAATAATAAAGTATGCTATGCTAAAATAAATAGCGACGAAAAACCAAGGAAGTAAGTTGTTAAATGAGGCGCTCATAGCCAGTTGCAATCGTTTACCGATCAGCGAGGTTAAGCAACGTTGGGTGCGGTCAGTCTATAGATGGGTCGGGCACCGGTTGTCACCACTGCGGCGACTGCCACGACGTAGTTGAGGACACGGCACTGCACACTTTGGCGGTTTGCCCCGCCTGGGCATCGCAGCGCCGTGAGTTGATCGCGGCAGTCGGATTGGTTGCCCTCTCGCTCCCGGCCGTAGTTCAGTCTATGGTCCGGAGTGAAAGGTCGTGGAACGCCGTCGCCTCCTTTTGTGAGGAAGTTATTTCCATCAAGGAGGCGGCGGAGCGGGAGAGGGAGCGTTTAAACCCTCTTCCCAACCGCAGAGCCGGGCGCCGGAGGGCGCGAGACGACCTCCAGCCACCCTGAGGTTTGACCTGGGGGTAGCGGGTTTTGTGGGCCTGCCCGCCATCCGTTCAACACCAGGTCCGAGAGGCGGCGTACGTGTTCCCACGCGCGCGTCTGTTTCGAGTCCGTACTCTAGGGGAGGGGAGGGGGGGGGGGGGGGGCAGTAGGGTTTGGGAGGGGTTTTACCTAAAAGGTAGGCCTCTTCGTGTAGGGGCCTGCCGTTTCATATGGCGGGCCGAAACCTCGGCGGGGTTGCGACCGTATGTGCAAGTGATTCGCGCGACCTCGTCGATAGTGGTTTTGTCGAGGAACACCGTGGTAGGTTTAGTCGGTATTCCGGGAGGTACATTATTCTTATTCCATCTTTCTTTTACCCCGGCGAGTCCGACATAGCCCCTCCGCCCGCCCCGCGGAGGGGTAGGCGTCATGCATTCCCCCAGTTTAAAAAAAAAAAGATGCGTGGCCGCTTAATGATATTTCATCTGAGCGTCTCCGTGCTTCGGAGGGCACGTAAAAAGTCGGTCCCGGTTGTTGTCAAATTGACAGCAGTCGTTAAGTCACGTCAGAGGCCTAGGGGTGGCAGTAGTGTATTATTGGGGCTTCTGCATCACTCACCTCGCTTCGCTCAGTTCGCAATGCAGAGCGCCCCAATAACACACTACTAACATGATCTGCGATTCGAGCGGTTGGTATTAGAAATTTAATATTATTTCATTCATCGATGCATCGTAATACTGATAGCGTAGTAACAATGGAGCACCTAATATATCTATTCAAACACATTTTGACAGAGATAGATTTTAATAATTAACAAAACGAGTAGTTCTTTGTCTGCACACTGTACGACTTCATGTTTTGCGGCACAGATTTGCTCAGCTTTTTGTTTTCGTTGGCTATTAACCTTGATAATTTTCTCCCGAAGCAGCTGTATTATCTGATCCTGCAGTCGCATAATCTTAAAAAGATCAGCTGTTCTTGGTTCTTTCTTTTCTTTTAGAATGTTCTCTATCTGTTGTTCGAGGTCTAATAAAATATCCTTTTTATTCTGTTCATACTTTTTGATGGACAAAGATTCTTTGTCTACTTCATTCATTTTAAAACCAATTAGATTTAGAATTATAATTAAAGCAATAGTATTTCTCTGAATTATTTTATGTATTTATGATAAGTGTATAATAAAAATGTGGTCTATATTATTACAATTATGAGAGTGTAATGAAATCTCATAGCTGATATAACCAATTTATAAATATTTATAAATAATTTTACAAAGATAAGTTGGAAGGAAGGGATATTTAAGGAGTAAAAATGAAAAAAAATAAAATATATATATTATACAAAAAGTTTATTATCAGAGCACCATATTTTTAAACACAAAACATTTTTCAAAGCACATATTGAGTTATGATAAATACAACTATGCAAATTTTCAGAATATTTATATCGACCATACAGACTTAGAAAACTAGGACAGCCTTTATCTTCTAAATTGATCACATTACTATTATTATTATTTAAAATATTTTTCAACCATAACACTTTTTCATGACCTTTAATATAAATACATTTATCTTTTAAACAATCTAAAATTAAACACTTATAATTCGAATATGGTATAAATCCTTCACCCCAATATATCTTCCTGTTACGTTCAATCCATGCGACTTGACGTCTTTCTTGTTTTGTCAAATCGTAAAATGGAAATGGCGGCTTAATTAAAAACACTTGCAATTTGTCACTACACAATATAGCAATTTCTTTTAGCACAAATTCATTTGTTTCCGTTTTAAAGCCTTGGACGTCTACAATGACAGTCATGATATTCGACGCACTATGTTGCTCAGAGGTTTGTATTCCACAAGTCGATCGTTTATAATTAAACAATATGCAGTAGTGTTATCTGGTATTGGCTCTGAACATTCAATTTCCAAACGAACGTCTACTGGACCTGTTTTTAGGGTATCATTTTGCCTTGAACAATCTATGATGAACAGAGGAGCCTTATCTTTAAAGTCCTTTAGATTAAGTAAGGGATCCGCTGGACAGTTGTAATACGACTGACGAAATTTCACATACATTTCGTATAATATACTGTATTTGTTTTCAGAAAAATTTAAACCTAATGGCTCATATGGATAATATTGTGAATTCAAAAAGAGCGTAACGTTTGTTACTTTACAGTGATCGAAGAGAGAACTATCTTTTATTTTATTACTTTTTCTATTACTTTGTAAACAGAAAATAACATATCTAGGCTTTTCCAATTGAGATGCAGTTTTAACTGACCATGAATGCTTTGTTGTTTTAGGTAGCAAAGGGTACTCATACAAATCCAAATTTCTAAATGCCATTTGAATAGGTCTATCTTTTTCTAAATGTTTTAAAAGTGTTAGACGTTCTCGATCTGATACTTTTATGTGCGGTACTCTCCACTGTACTCTATCAAGATTTATTTGGAAGTGAGAAATATCATCTGTCAGTGTAACGCTGTTTAAATTAGAGTTACTTCTGTTCAATATAAGTTCATGTTTACAATTTATCACAATCTTATTATAATCCTCTGCAAAACCTAATATCTTATTTAATGGTATAACAGCGCTAAAGTGACCATCACTTTGAAATCCGTTTAAGTTCCAACCCCATAGGGCCGCAACTTTATTTTCGGCCTCATTTAATGAAACGTATGACTTTACGGTTGTCGTTATACCCGAATTTTTGATGCGATCTATTTCAATGCCATTTATTTCGTATCTGATATCTTGAAACAAGAACAGAACAGGGTTATTAGTAAATTTAACAGCTTTCTCAATCGGTTTTCCATCTTTTCCGAACAGCTTTGCGTGACCTTCGATGTATACTGAACTGGCTGATGGTAACACGTATATGTCTTGTTGGTGGATGGGTATTCTGATTTCATCGTTTTCTCTAAAGCAGTTGTTGTAAGGATTGTAAGAATGAATCTCATAACTTTCGATAGAAGTATCGAAGTGCGGTAAATCGCTAATCTGTAGTATATTCATACTTTAAAACCCAATGCTTTTAAGAAGTCTTTATTTGTTTTAGTTAATTTCTTCACTTTTTTCTCACGTCTATGCTCCTTACTGGTTGTAGAAGAAGTAAGGTGTTTTATTTTGAGGTGAGGTTTTATATTATATAATATCATTTTACTTTCCTTAAATGAAGACGTAGTTGAATATGTTCTATAAAAGGAATGCAGCGGTCAAACTGATCAACAACCTTAATAGATATAGATGTAATTATATTTTTATTCACTGGGAAGTAAATAACGTTCTGAGGCGTTTCTAGGTAGTGATGTCCTGCAGTAGTATTAGGCACAAATTCATGAATAATATGGGTTGGTATACCGTTAGTATAAGAACCATATATTAAATCACATTCAATTCTGATTACAGACGGAGTATTACTAGAAATCACATTTGATACAGAGTTTAATACTGAATAGTACAGCAAGCCACACTCATATTTTTCAGATAAACTAAGAGGTGGTTGAAAATACGACTCTAATTCGGCTTTATGTCCAGAGATAGTCACAGTTATAGACATAGTTGCATACTGAACACTTTTCATTAATTTTATTTATTATATTCTATGTCTACTCCAAAAGTTTGTTAAAAAAAGTAAACATAGATGCCCACATTTGTAAGGGTGATCACCCTGCATATTTTCATAGTTATAGTAGATTTTCGAGCCTAAGTATTTTACAAATTCCTTTGGGGGCTTTAGATTTCCATAACTGTCAAAATATTCAATATAATCACTGTATTTTGCATAGGCTACCCAATGAGAACCAGGATTTTCAGAACTATCTAAATTAACCACTCCACATTCATTTTTATAAGGATGTTTAGGAAGTTCATCTCTCATAAAGACACCTCTAAAGTAGGGAATATTAACTCCATATTTTAAAATGTCAAAGTTAGTTAGGGCTCGTTTGGGTAGCCGATGTTTTAGTTTTTTTCCTTTGATACAAAAATTCCAAGTCCATCTTTGTGTGGCTTAAGATGTAGTCCTTTTCCGATGCAAAGAGCCTCCATTTTTTCATTATGTCTCTTCGTTTCATCGTACAGTTTTTTAGCCATCTTGAACTCATTTATAGTTTTAGCTATACCAGCTGCGCCACCTGCTATAGCTCCCGCAGCTGATAATCCAGCAAAAATAGGAATCAAAGGTAATACTCCACCAGTTTTTGGTATTGGAATAATCCGAGGAAGTTTAATGGATGAATCATTAGCTAATTCTCTGGCAGCAGCCATAGCTAATGCTATTGCAGTTTTTTTGCATTTTGGTTTTAATTTTTTCATTTGTTTTTTCGTAACTGATATTACATTTTTCAATTTCTTTTTAAGACCTTTACCACTGGTAATTTTTGGTGAAGAGTTTTGGCGACGAGTTTTTAAGCCAGTACCGGTTTTAATTTTCGCTAACATAGCATTCTTTACTAAACGTGCTGCAAATTTCTCTCCTGTACTCGCATCAGAAGCAAGTGATCGTTTTTTTTGCCATTTTTAATAGAACTAGATCAGCGCTGTGACGATCCTCTAAGTTTGATGACTTATAGTATGCAATATCATGGTCTTTACAATATTCATCCAATTTATTAACACCTTTGTCACCACGTCTAAGTCTCTCAATTAATTTTGTACCAGGACCACAATAATTATAACCCGGCAAATGTAATTCAAAAGGTAGGTGGTTTATTAGCCAGTTAAGAAGACTACTCTCTCCAATACACATCATAAGACTGACCAATCAAAGACTCAACACTTTATAATATATTAAGGAGTTTAACGAGTCAACTAGGTTTATTTATATCTCAAAGCACGTTTGTCTTATCTATCCAGCTATTTTCATTCGAAGGCAAACCAAGCCATTTTACGAAAACTCTATTCCCTTTCCTTTTAAGAACTTTCTCGACTAGATATACATTGGGATGATTTGTCTTCTGAAGTTCTTGTTCATAAAATGCTCCTAAGATAGGCTGTCCTCTGATCGTATCTTCAATCAAGTAAGTGATAGGAGTAGTATTCTGCTTATATCTAATTTTAAATATTTCTGTTGACCAATTGGGAGTATAACCTTTTTCGAATGTTCCTTTGTACTTACTGATACGAACGTAATCACCCACTTTAAACTTGCATTTTATACTCGCTTGCTTTTTTACTAAACTATTAAATCTTTTTAATATTTCTTTCTTATTTACATTATTGACATTTGCTGGTATTTCGTTAATCGTGCGATGATAGGTATGATTGTATTTATGAACAACATTGTCCAGGGTATCTTTTATCCAATTATAATTACCTTTTAAACTAAACTCTTTGTACAGTTTAGATTTTAATGTTCTTATAAATCTCTCCACAATCGAAGCTTTTTTTGATGAAAATGTTGAATAATGATTAATACTGTAAGACTGCATAAGATACTTAAATTTCTTATTGTAAAATTCTGTACCGTTATCAGTTTGTAAATTCTTAGGAATGCGATTATCATCCAGTAAAATTACAAATGCCTTATACACCTCATCTTTGTTCTTACTTTTCAAAGGGAGCGCCCAAGCATATTTTGAAAATGTGTCAATTACGGCGAGAATATATTTATAATTATTATTTTCTCTCGACATTGATTGCATATCTATTAAATCCGCTTGCCATAGATCATCTATATCCTTCATAATAACTTGTCTTCGCGGAAAATTCACTCTAGCGCTTTTATGAATTTCATTTACCACATCCGCTTTGCTCATTTTAAAACAAAAAATCTCGAATATATTTTAATTAGATATTTTTATATACCAATACATATTTTGGATACAATAATTTATATATTTATATTATAGAACGCATCAACTTCTTAAATGTTCATAATGAATGACATCGCGATACTGAATAAAAAGCTTCCTGATAATCAGTATTTATTCTTAATTATATTAGCTTCTTTTAATTCTTCAATTATTGATAAAATTTCATTGTCATGGTTTGTATTACCTGCATCTCTTGAAGCTATTAATAATTTTAATCTTTCAACCAATTCATTTGGATCGTCCCAATATATTAAGTCAGTATTCTTTTTATATGTTTTAAGCGTTGGCAAACTGCCTCCAATTTTATTCTGATTGTTTTCCAATAAAGTCTCAGAAAATAATGGTCTGATTATTTCTCGATATTTGAATCCTTTGTCACCTCTTATTTGACCACTAGGATTAAAATCCCTCTTATGGGCGTTAGTATAATGTAGTATATCTTTGTAGACAAGTCTATCGACGTCAGTTACATTTTTTAAATCAGGTTTTTTCCTAAGTAAAAGTTCTTTTAGTCCAGGGGTTAAATCATAACTTTTATCTCCAATTTTAACCAAAACTAAGTCATCGCCGCCAATATTTTGAACTTTAGAAAATGATACTATGGAGTTACCCATCATTAAAGTTTTATTATCGGTCCTTATTCCAAATGGTACATTTACACCATCATAAATACCATAGATATCTTCACTTTTCAATGACATTTCTAAATTATCTGTTACTTCTTTTTTAGGAGAGCTTGAAAAATTGATACCAGCGTCATGAAAATCCTCACATTTAGTAGAAGTGCTTTCACAATGTGTATCTGATTCAATAGGTATAGAACTTTCAGATACATTTTTATCATGCTTATTATTTTCTATTAATCGTTTAGAATTTATAAGAGTTTTTAGAGGGTTCGAAACTGGTTTAAACATTTTATCCAAAGATAAGTTAACTTCATGTTCTTGATTTTTCATTTCTTTTATTTTATTTTTTATGCAGTCAACAGACTTTATTAATTCCAATTTAATACTTTTCTCCATCTTACGCAACCACAACTATGTTCAACTAAGTGAGGAATAACACTAGCAATTTTTGTATATAATTAATTTATATATACATACTTACCCATATCTGCTTTCATTCAAATTAATTCTACTTTAATATTTTTCTCCATGTTAAATTACTTTACAAGCAAGACAAGCGAAGCGAAGCTTCTGAAGAAGATTTAACACTATATTTGCTTAGCATGTTATTTCCTTATATTTACAATTATTTATTAAAATTGAAAAACGTATCAAAATTCTGCCTGTACCTTCCACTATTTAACGACGATTCTTTGTTAATAAGTAAAAAACTATAAGGTTTTTTCCAAACATTTTTGCAAATGTCTTTAAACTGATTCCATTGTAGATCAGCACTCACATGTTCTTCATAAATATGTTTTAAATTTACATCATCTTGTTTAAATATCATAAGAAAATTAACATTGTCGCGTAACAATTGTTTCGGAATTTTAGAATAGGTTTGAGATAAATAGAAACAATCGATTTGTTTATGTCTACCCATACAAAAATAATTGCGAATATTTATTTGATTTTCACAGGCAACATCATCAAAAATAAATACAGAATTAGCTAAAGCTTCACTTGGAGATATAACTTCTTTATCATTGTTGAACTCACAGAAATTAATCTGTGGTACTCTTTTTAATACTTCGCTTAAAAAACGATATTTTGGTTGAAAAGAAGTTTTGGAGTAAAGATAAATATTTTTAAATTTTAAACCATTTTCATGTAACAGTAAACTAATCATAGCATTGGTTTTACCACAATTTGATGGACCACATATTATACATCGAATCGTATTAGGCAATAAAGCACTGTGTCTGACCTGGCGAGAAGATTCATTAAAATCGATATTACTAACTTTCAAAGATATGGGTTGCTTGACCAACTTCATCTTGTCAATTACTCATTTTTTTTACTATCCTCTATATATATATATATACATACGCTAGGACTAGCTATATGGAGCACCCATAAAACACATTACAGTTTGACAGGTTCAGACTTGTATCGATAAGATGAATCACTATACTGTTGCATAATTTATGTTATTTGAGAAATTATTCTTATATTACACGATGTGTAGGTATCTCATATCATATTGGACCAATTTCGTGTGTACAATAACGTATATTCATTCATTCTGCAATTATAGTTTGAAGTGAGCAGTTATTTTGATGTAAGTATTTTCCAATAAATAATTAACTTATACTTTTTAATTTAGCTTATTGTCGTTATATCGTTATTCATTTCAGAATCATGTCGATGTCACCGTGCTACAGTCCGGTTTTGGATATGAACCTTGACAGAAATTCGTTATTGAATGACGAGCCCCAGAGAATAAATTTACAAGTGAGTAACTCATCAGATTTTATATTATTATTATTAAATAGTATTTACAATTATTGCTATTCACTTACAAGGATCTTTCTCTTTTACAGAATACGATAAAAAAATGACTGGCTAATTCACCCTTCTTTATTTAGTTCTAACATTAGTGTTCTTTTTGTTTCAGAATTTGGTTGGTGATTCAGACCCAATAATGAATCCTTTTAACTACGCTCAAGATAGAGAGAGCTGGTATACTGAAGTAGCAGCAACATCACATGAAGAGTATAAACAGCGGAAAGCTGCAGAACAAACGTTGAAAAAGAGAAAAAATAAACCTAAAACTCTGAACAATAAATCTTTTATCATACGTAAGGAGCCAGGGCGTGTTCGTCGCCTCATAAAAATCATTATTCATGATTTAGATGGACGTAATATGGATGACGTTAGCATTGAGCCTGATAATGCGAGTGTGAATGTGCAGTATTTAGTGACTAGTGACTATGACGATATTATGAATGAAACTGATTTTTTAGTGAATAAAATAGTGAAACAATTAAACAAATCCAACATGTAATACTTAATTGCTATTGCAAGTGATAATGTTAAATAACTGATCAATAAATGATTATACTGCTTCTATTATTGTCAATTGTAAATGTGTAATTTCAAATATATTATTGTTTTTATTATTCTTAAAATAAAGGATTGTATTAAAAAAAGAATAAACAACTATTATTTTTATGTTTGTGTTTTATTTCATATAAATATATCATTATTTTTTACATATTTGTTATAATTAAATAAACACTTTTATTTATTACAATACACATATCTTGCTATAATATTATACACAAGATGTTATTAAACATAAAATTAAAATACATTACATTTTAACATTTTTTACATTTAAACAGGGTAGTACAAAACCCATACAATTATATTATTACAAGAAGCTCAATATATGTAACATACACGAATAAGTAAGCTCATTAATCAATTTCCATTTCTTTTATATTACCTCTTAAAATATTGTTACACAATGACCCCAAGGTAAAGTTGTTACTTTATCATTCATTACTTGACGCTTATCATCATTCTTTGATAAAACTATTTTATTTATTTTTTGAGTAAAGATTCTATGATCTTTAGATTTAATAACACACATATTATCTCTTAAGGTTTTGTTTTGCATTAAAACTTTTTTGTATTTTTGTATGTTTAGTTTTTTGGTAATACATTTTTTAGCACCTTTAGCTTTTTTTAATGTTGATTTTTTTGTACTTATACAGTATGATTTAGCTCCTAAGCCGACAAATTCCGATATAATTTCACCGCCCATTTCATCTTTGAAGTAACCAGGTATCTTAGCATTCGCCGCGGGCATACAATATTTGTTATTTTTTTCAAAATTACTGGTATCAAAATATTTTAAATTTAATTTCATGTCTTTGTAAAAATCTTTAGTGCGTATTAAATATAAAAGACTATCAGTGTCTGTGTAGCAAAGTTTTAACTTATTTTCATAATGTTTTTTCATGATTGAATAGTGGAATCTATACAAATGAGATTTCGCTATTTCTAAAATACTAAAGCCTATGTAAATAGGACGATCTAAAATTATTTTTGTTTGATTCATTTGAATTGATACTAAGGACTCTGATAATATAGAAAAGTTCTTGAAATTAGGCGCACTGACATATTTTTCAGCGCCGCAAAATTTTTTAGTTTGATTTGAATTATCTCTCCATATATTTACTAGTTTAACATCTACTTGTTTTCTTTTATTCTCTATGGTTTTACCAAATATAGAATTATTTTGTTTCTTAAAAAAATCTCTTTCAAAATCAGAGGTTGCATTTTGTCTCAGCTTAGTATTTAATGAAATATAAGATTCTAAGAAATTACTTTGTTGAAATCCTAGAATTCTGTGTATGTTTAATAACTGAAGACCATTTTTCAAGCATTCCTTTAAATGAATGTAATGAATAACATATTTATATTTAGCAAAAAGATTAGCAATAAGTTTATCATTTCGGCTACAGAACGGAACAAATTTTTCAGGTGCAAATGGTAAATCAGCATGATCATCATGCAAGTAATCAGGGTAATGAAGATCTACTTCTAGTATAAATCCTGTATCAGAATCGTTTGAAACACTTAAGACATCAAATTTTAATATTTCATCTTCATTTAGAAATCTAAAACCACCTACTGGAAGTTTTTGCATCATAGCATATCCATATAAATTAACACAATCAAGATAAATCAGAAAACAATCAGGCTTTTTGCTATTGTAATCAGGAAGATATTTATTATTTGCCTTCGCATATCTGAGTGAACACTGAGCAAGTCCGCCTCTTATTCCTTTTTCTATCATTTGATACATTTCTAGGTCAGAGATAAGGTCTAAATTGATTTTAGTATACAACAACATAGCGTCCCAACTTAATGAAGGTGATGAAACGTAATAGCAAGGATCCAAACCATAGTGACTTAAACTCATATTTCTGAATTTTTCAAAAATGTCACATAGAAGTAACACGTCACATTTTATGTATAAATCTGTATATTCACCCAAATTTTTTATACCAAAAGTTTTCCAAACGTTTAAAGCATGTTCATAGTCTTTATCAGATATAGACTCGGAAGTAAGTTTGTTAAAGAATTTTGATGGTGATGGTAGTTTGGTCTCATTATATCTTTCCCAAGAATTTATATAATCATAACAATATACTCCTTTTCTTCGAGCAATATCAAATAATTTATTATTAGTAAAATAATATTTTAAATTTTTAAAATCCTTTGGATTCAAAGTAGTAACTAATTTCTCCATACTAGAGCTTAAAAAATTAAATGAATCAATAAACTTCAATTGTACGACATTTGTTGAATTAATTGTTAAAAATTTTGTAAAAGAAATAAATTTTTCTTTGTTTCTCGGTATGATATGAATTCGGCCGCTTAAATTTGAAAGTTCTTTTATGAATAAATGACAATCATAGCCGGATAAGTTGTGAAAAACTATTGGTATAAAAGTACATTGTTTAGCATTTAAATTGCATGTATTATGGGCAGCTCCTCTATATTTGCCAGTAAAATGATCATGGTCTTTAACAATACTATCATTACATGAAAACTTATTTTTACAAATATGACATTGTGTGCTGCTGATGAAACTTAATTTTTCATTTTCAGTTAACGGCAACATTTGTTTACTCTCTAATAATATATTATATAATCGTTTTACATCATTCGTTAGAGAATTAACGAATTTTTTTGAACAATCAGGCCCTCTATAAGATACAAAATCATTAAGTTTCGGATTTGCATTACAACAAATATAATAAGCGAAACATGTAGCCTCGTGAACTTGTATATTTTCAACATATTTGGATTTATTTTTGTCAGAATATTCACGCAATAAACTTTCAAAATCACCATATATCACTATTGGAACAGTTTGTGTTCTCTCATAATTCAAAAAACTTAATTTACTTCCTGTCTCAGGTAAAATGGTTTGTATTCCCGAGCATTCATGACGGTGTAACTTCTCTTCAGTGTCAAAATAAATAAAACATTCATCACATAAAAATATTCTACTTTTGTGTTTGGTTAGTTGTTTATGCACAAGTTTCTCAAAACTTTTTATTAAACAAAAATGGCTTTGCCCGTTTTTGGTTATATAAAGCAAATTAATGTGGTATAAACGACGTGATGTTGTTTTATACAAGGGACCTGTAACTGTATCATTAGTATCCAAACCATAAATATTAATACTGATATCAGGATTATTTATTTCAAAGCGCTTAATATCCTTGAAACTGGGAGGAAAATTCATGTCAGAAATATCCAGAACGTCAGAATAATGCGGATATGAAGAAGTTCTGTTTGGATTAATCTTTGACGGAAATATATCAGCTATTATACACCAAAGAAAACAATGTTGATCATCATTTTTTATATTTAAACATGATTTAGTATTGGAAATACGTTGAGGCAATTGTAAATAAGAACCACCTCGCAAAGGGTTATATTTTACGACATTAATTTCCAAATGACTGAGCGACTCAATTGTCCAGCCTGACTCAGAGAGTTGAAATTCAGTACATTTACAAATAAGTTTATCACAAAATAATTGATATAGGTCTGAGATATTTGTATTTTGCAATGCTGTAATATACTTCGTGTTAAATGATTTTAAAGACTTTTCATCATTTTTTGGCAATATATACCACACAAACAATTCAAAATTCACTTTAATGGATTTATGTATTTTTAATAATTCTTCAATAAGATAACAGACCTTTTCTGAAATTCGTGTCAAAAATATTGCAGGCGTATTGTTAGCCTCGTATGGATTCACTCTATAACTGATTATTCGATTTCTAAAAGCTGTGGCTATTATACGAACGTTATCAAAATTCGTCTGCAAGAGGCAATTCGATTTGTGTACATTAGTTTTCTTATGTGCAGAATATTTTGGCACTGATATATTACAAACTTCACAAAAGAACATGATTGGAAATAAATTTTATTAAATGTAAATCTAAAATCTTATTTTTCCGTAAGCAATATATTGTGTAAGCAATCCGGGACTCGTATTATACAGCAATATTGTTTTTAGGATCGCGCTTTTATAAATATCAGTATCGAGTTTATCTTTGTGTCGAGTAATATTAGTATCGAGATTATCTTTGAATTCAGTTTATAGTACAGACTTTATCTTGTATCGAGTTATCTTGTTATCGAGTTTATCTTTGTATCGAGTTATCTTGGTATCGAGTTTATCTTTGTATCGAGTTATCTTAATATCGAGTTTATCTTTGCATCGAGTTATCATCTTTGCATTGAGCTTCCTGTAAATAGAACTACAAAGCAAAATAATTAAAGGTAAGAATATAAGTCCTAAAAATAATATATAAATGCATTAAGCATGATTGCTATTCGGGTATAAAATAGGCTGTATACCTCTAAATTCTGCTTTGGCTGCAGATACAAGATTACCAACAGCCTTCCAAGTTGGCGAGTCCGTATAAACAGAGCCCCTATAGGAGAGAAGTGTTTGCTTCCATCGATCTTTCCCTAGGCGTTCAGCGTCTCTTTGGTTATAAATACGAAGCTCGACATAATAATCACCGCTGCGCGCTGGGTCCTGCTGGTATGAGTTTCCACTTGCTGTTCTTCTAGACAGGGACGAACGCAGAGTAGATGCCTTCAGCGGTTGAAGGTCTTCCTCGTCATCCTGTAACATTGTTATAAAATAACATTGAACAATAACATTCTACCATATCATTGATTGATCTTGGGTATCAGACAATAAATTAACACACTTAGATACTTTTTGTATACATATTAAACCAGATTTCTAAATGTTAATTTGAAAAGCGAACAGTCGAAGTATAATTATTAACATAAGTTTATCTATACTTTACTTCATATAATAAATCTGAAGTGTTTGTTTATTTGAACGTGCTAATCTTAGGATCTACCTGTCCGATTATAGAAATACATTATAGCTCAATAAGTGTATTGAGGAAGGTTTTAGGCTATATAACATCATGCTAGGGCTTACTGGAGCGGAGCAGTAAGCAATACTAACGCGAGTGGAGCTGTGAGCACAGCTAGTAAAAAATTAAATCAGGGTTTTTGAACTTA
This sequence comes from Catocala fraxini, assembly GCA_930367265.1. NCBI lineage: Eukaryota > Metazoa > Arthropoda > Insecta > Lepidoptera > Erebidae > Catocala > Catocala fraxini. Next base: position 9,461,232 of record OV884026.1, on the reverse strand, counting down.
CCGAAGATTCAATCACGCGGTTACGTTTGGTTGTTTTCGACCGCTTCGACAGAGTATCCGTCTCTGAGTCTGAGTCGCTTACAAAAATATCCTTTGGGGCAGTTGAGATAGCCGCAGTTCTCTTCGGCTTTTTAGGCTCGGTCTTGCTTTTTGGCTTTGCCTTTTTAGTCTTTGGTTTTTGGGATGTAGAACTAGAGAGGTCGTTGGAATGCGACTCTACATCGGACTCAAATGGATTAACGAAACTTGCCCTAAAAAGAAAAAAAATACAATTATTTGAATAATCATCTGAATTCTGTTTATATCTATTATACATACATAGCACAGTTTTCTCTTGGAAACTAAAAACTCAATATCTAAATAACTTTATATACAATAAATGTTTCGAAAAATCGATGAATGGCTTGCTTGTTGTGTTTGAAACAAGCTTAGGTACATAACGTAGAGCTGTGATTCCAACCGCATGTCATCTGTGTACCCATTATGATTACAAGTAATAAACAACAGGATAAAACTCAAATATCGGAGTCGAACCGAAATATTTGTGACGAGAAGTAAATGTCAATCAATCAAAGGCATAGACGTATTAAAACAATAGACGCAAAAAACACTTTTTTCACAAAGAACTGATTTTTCCCCCGCTTGGGAATCGAACCCACAACACTGGTGCGATGTAGTAGCAGGGTGATCACTCAAAACGATTGCGCCATCCGTGTAGCTACTAACTAAATATTTGGATTAAAACCGCCTAATGCACCCAACCAAGCATATAGTAAAGTTATAAATAAAAATACACATAAAAATATAATACTCACATACTTGCTTCAATAAATGACTTCACTTAAAAAATGGCACAGTACACAATCACGAATAAACAATTGCAGGCACAATAGTACACAAAACTCAATGAAATTATTGATTGAAGAGCAGTCGACTGATTTATATACTCATAAATCTAAGATAGTGATTATATTATTTTTTGCTAACGTTGTCGAAAGCTTTTCTAATATCTATTTTGTAAGTTATACTTTAAGCACTCTTACAGTAAAGTCTACAATTATATGATCTTCATTAATTAATATGTGCGCACCCTACCTTTCCTCTATTTGGAAGTGGCGACAATCTGTCGCGGACATTTGAGACGAAATTCTAAAAAGGAAATCGTATGTACCTCGGCTGTACGTCACAGATTTATGAAGAGTGTCTCTTTAGACTGATAGTTAAGGATTTTATATATAATAACCAAAATAACTTAACCTCTCACATTTTAAATTATGATTTTAATTCCAATATATGAAAAATAATAAAACCTTTAAAAATATGAAACAGTAATATGATTCACTAGAAATAACGATTTATGGGCACATTATCTATATTTCATACTATAAAATACATCCACGAGTATATTTACAATAATACATATTATATGTGTAAACTTCACGCCTGTTTCCCAACGGGAACAGATAGACAGAAACCTCGGTTTTATAATAATATCAAAATAATAATGCGCTGGATGATATACCATCAAGTATAGTGCGCTATTATTATGGGGCATGCATAAGAAGAAGTACGCAGAAACAATTTTGCCCCCGACTCGGGAATCGAACCCGAGACATCGTCATCTATACACATAATAAAATTGTAACTAGCTGATGCCTGTATATGGAAGATATTTGAGAAATATTAATGCTCGAGTCTTATAAAGACTCGCACACTAATATAATTGATTCTTGTTTGATTGTCTGTATGTTTGTATACGCATCACGCAAAAACTACTGCATAAAATTGGAAGCGGTTTTCGAAGATATGTTGTTAGAAGTCTAACTTAAAAACTATTGTATTCCTTCGCTTTAAAAGACAACTCCCGCATTAAGAATCAAAGCCTTGTGTCGCGGGGGACTTTACTAACGTATAATTAACGGACACAATGTACATCCAGACCCCGAAAAATTAATTATTTATGGATCATACAAATAATTGTCCTGCGTGGGGAATTCGAACCCGCGACACGCTACGCAATGTTAGGTGGCATGACGATCGCCTTAACGACTACACTACACGTGCAGTCAATCTGTTTTATCTCACGTCATACGTCATACATAGGTCATACGTCACCTGAAATCCGAGTTATCGCGGGGTTCAAGTTCCATGCAGACGGAGTCAGAGGCAAAAGCTAGTTGTGGACAAAACAATAGTATAATTCAGTTTATATTATATGTTGTTGACTAGGTACCCATGCCAAAGTTTGAAACTAGATGAATATTACATTACTATTACGTATATTATTATTAATTTTGCATCCATTTTACAAATGTGTTTGAAGTAAATAACAATTACTTAATAATAATATTAAATTTGGCAAATACTTATTGATTCATAATATTACGTATATGAATGTCAATATTCCGACGAACAGCTAATCAGCTAACATTGTCAAGATTTTTCATTCATTCATCAACGAGCTGTACAAAGATAACATGTACATATAAATCAGTACGAATGCATCGCTGCGCCCGAGCCGTGCTGAGCGCGTTGGACGAACTTGAGAATGCTGTTTATATTATGTCATCCCAAGTAGAAACGATAGTGCTCCATTGTTACTACGCTATCAGTATTACGATGCATCGATGAATAAAATAATATTAAATTTCTAATGCCAACCGCTCGAATCGCAGATCATGTTAGTAGTGTGTTATTGGGGCGCTCTGCATTGCGAACTGAGCGAAGCGAGGTGAGTGATGCAGAAGCCCCAATAATACACTACTGGTGGCTTGAACAACTTTTGACAAAAGATTGGCCACTAAATACACGAAAAAAAAAAAAAAAAGTTATATAGCCCGCTTGCTATGTATTACAATCATGTGAAAATTTGCGTTAAAAAAAATCTTTGCCAGCAAAGGTCAAGCGGTCACTTATTCTATACCTGGAATAAAATCAGTGACCTCATCACCTGTAATCATGCTGCAGATCACAGAACCAACGAGATAGTCAGTATTACAGTAATAGAACTTTCAAAACTAAAACAATAAATATAAGAATGCATGGAACTTTTAAAACATAAACATTAAACAAAAGTGGAAAAGTTCGGAATGCTGTCCTTCCGCCGGGTAATGTTGAACATTTTACATTTTTAATCTTTCTTTGGCGAACCTGGTCCGGTGTAAAAGTTGTTCATTTTTTTAATGTTATTCTAGTACGAATATTTAATTAAAAGCCGGCCGTTTAAATGAAGGAGGAACATCAAAGGGCCGCGACGTCCGGATTATAAAATTATCGTTATAGTACTCGTTAGTAACAGGCACTCTGTATTAAACGATTTAACTAATCATAGAACAAATTTTCTTTATTAACTTTGTGAGAATCTTTCACGTTTTTACCCTAACGCTAAGTAATATTACTGATCAACTATTGATTCAAAAAGATTTTACTTGTATACATCTTCCTTTTGGCAGTTATTTACGAAGGCTAACATAAACCTTCTTTTTCGTATGTTACCTTTACACAAACTAACTGTTACTGTAATTTGAATATTTAACGCGAGTTATTACGTTATCAGATAAATAAATATATAGATCTAGGCATATAACGATATTCTCTGTAGAGCCTTTCAGTTACCTCAGCAAAAGCTCTACAGAAGAGCTGAAATAACTGTCAGGTCACGTTGAGGTGAAACGTTAATCAATAAAAGTTAATACCCGTTACGTATTATATACACACGTGTATACAAAAACAGCGTAATTTTCATCTTCGATAAACTCGTGTATGGACTTAACTATTATTCTCATATAAAATTTACTCCATATCTATAAATAAATAATTATTGTAATCAGTCGACTAGCATCGGACTTATTGAGGTCGCTTAATCACGAGCAAAGTAGAAAGAGAGAGAGTAACATATGCTCTGCTCATAGCCATAAGAATATGTATACAAACTAATTATAATTACGTTTAAAGATGGCGTAGTTGTTTATAGATGGCGTAGTGGTTTACAGATGACGTAGTGGTTTGAGTGGTCGCCTTGCCACTATCGCCGCGACGGCTACGAGCCTCTTACGGGCTCCTATTTTTGGGTGGATTTTAAGAAGAAACCTAACAAGTGCCTTCTAGGAGGCGAACCTTGAGGGGCTAACGAGCTCTTAACTGCCGCGACAAATGTTGATAGATAGTTGTTCCGAGTCTGGGTGTTCTTTGTGGCCGTTGTTTGAATGTTTGTAGTCCCCCACGACACAGGAAATAATTCTAGTATTAGAATAGTCTCTCTTAAAGAAAAGAAAAAATTATGCCATAGCTATAAACTTTTTCACTTTCGTCATAGTGATACCTAAATTATATTTTAGTTCCGTTATCCTCCATCCTTTACGAGGATATCAAACCATTCCATTGTTTTTTTATAGTCATAAGAAATATAGGTTAGTTTCACCCCGTTCGTTTTTACGTGACAGCTTTAACGGTAACTGTGCTGTATACCAACCCTAGTTCCAGTCACCATGTTGCTATTGAGAATTTTTTTAACACATACACTATAGATTTAAAGAGTCAGACATTATGTTTCTACTAAATAAAATAAATATAGAAGTTAAACATCAATGTACATACCCATCATTACTCCTGAACTTCATACATTTCTCTTCTTTATAAATGGACACATTTTCACAAACAAAAAAGACACTTAAATAAATCCAGTAGTAACAAAGGTAAATTACATTAAACAAATAGTCCTGCATGCCAATTTACCTCGCTTGCCACATTAACAGCGTACTGGAGCATCAAATGGGCAACGAGACAAACATCACAACATTCACAGCCACCTTTAGACGATTTATGAGCGCGATGGCTAATTTGGCCCTGAAAACCGCGGGCTGTAAATCGGAACGGACAGGAGCATTAATCACCGAAAGAGGATTTAAGCCTCCACGATTTAACGCTTGGTCATTCCGAATATCAATGCGGAACTACTGCACTGCTTATAAACTATGTACCTATAAACACGCTATTTTGTAGGCGACTTAAAGTCGAACTATGACATTCATTTTTTTTTTTAATATTTGAAAACAGAAGAACTGATTTCTTTCTTTTTTTACCAGCGTTCAGTGTCAAGTTTTTTCTGTGCTAAACATCCTTTTTTTGCACATTATATAATTACATTATATAATTACACATGACTTTTTATTACTTTAATTATTATAGCTTACTTTATGCTACAGTTTTATTTTATTCATGTTATTACATTTTTAGTGATTAGGATTGATTTTTCATAACGTTCTTGTTTAAACTTACAATTAATATTTTATTTAATTATCTATGGTTATGAAAAAAATAAAATACCTACTTGACGTAAGTCTTTTAAAACATTAACCTCAAGCCTGCTGTTCTTTTTTTAAATCTTTTAGTTAAGGAACGTTTGTTCATTTTAAACACGTAAATTTCATAAGCTTAGCTTAGAAGTTAAATGTATTCACAGTGTATATTACGTTTATATCCTACATCTAATTTCGTAGTTTTGTAAAAATAGAAATGGCTATTTTAAAAATTTATTTCAAAATGGACTATTTGTATTATTAATAACATTGTTAATTGAAATTAAACTAGTTTATACTGATTTTGCAGCGTTCTTTATTCAAAATACTAAATTGTTTAACAATGTAAATACAAGTAACTAGTAACAGTGTTTAACAATAGTAGTTAAAACTGTTTAAACAATAAAAACCGCTATGAAATATGTACGTGTAAAGTAGTTTAATTTTAATATATATACATATATTATTAAAAATATATATCAATAACCTTTAAACAATTTATATTTAAAGTTATATCGCTTAGTGTCTGCCCGTATTCTTCGTTGTAATTCGTCATAATTATATGATGGTTGATGTTTTTGTTAATTTAAGGCGAATCCTCCGAAGAGTTATTTGACCTCATCCCACCTTCCCCCTTCCTTTTGAGAACCACACGTACCTGTCTTCGTAACCACCGATGGACGGTTAGCAGAATCCCGTCCGCACCAAAAGGTTCAGCAATTCCTTCTTATGCCGTACCATACAATTTTGGAATGGTCTTCCGGCACATGTGTTCCCTCCCTTCTCTGACATTGGGTCCTTCAAACGTACTGTGAAGAAGCATCTGGTCGGACCGGCTTGACACTGGCGACGGCTAGAAGACATCTATCTTCTCCTCGTTATCACTGTCTCTGGACTGTCATTGGCCTTTCCATCAGGTCCAATACAATAACGTTGCTATGACAATATAAAAAAAAAAGAAAAAGGCAATGTATTGTGGCCTATATACAAGCATAAGCATATGCACATAAAAGAATAACATAGAATTCGTATTAGCCTTTCGAAAAACATTAATGAACTATTTAGTATGACAACACTACCGATTTTTGTTATACAAAGCGGCAACTTCGTATTAAGCTCCTATAATAAAAGTCTTGTTTTGAATTATGTATTAAGATCAGATGCGATTATTAGGTGGCTCTCTCTGTTAATATTAGCAGAGAGCAACCTAATAAAGGCGTAAATTGTATAATTGAGAATCATGATAAGATGCTATGTTTCGAACTGAGGATAATTCTGAACGTAGCGACGAATGGAAATGACATGCTACGGGGATTCCAAACAACATGCCGAAGGAAGTTTGAAGAGATTTTATGAACTACATATGCAACAATAACTTTTAAACTTTCGCGTTGCATGATATATATATAATATGTAACGGGTATTAACGCGATCATGCATAATGTTTACCTTTTTTATGCTTGACGTTTCGACCAGGTTACACCGGCCGTGGTCACAAGCTGACTGGTGCTGCGATGTCATGTCTCCGTTTGTGAGGCAGAAGAATCTTGATTTACCCTCACTTTTGGCATATTTTTATTTGTCCATGTACCGTCACAAACTACACTCACGGTATCCCTATTACGTATGCTAGCCGTTGTGTCCGTATTCTGTGAATTACCTGACTGTGCAAAACAGCGAAGTTGCGTATTATTATCCGCGACGTGGAATCCCGTGATTAATAATACGCAACTTCGCTGTTTTGCGTAATAATACGCATAAACATTATGCATGATCGCGTTAATACCCGTTACATATTATATATATACATATGCAACATTTAATTATTTTCTATCCAAGTCTCGTAATTATCTTGATGAGTTTTGGTGCTGAAGCGTTATGTAGTAAACCTAATCTCTTCGTCATACTATTTGAATTTGCAGTAGAAGTAGTAGTACCGGATTGCGGAGAAGATGATGGAGCTAAAACAAAATAAATCATTACTATAACTGTATTCCTATAATAGTGATTTGCTCTTTGGTCTACCAAAGCTAAGATATCGAGATCAAACACAATTCTAATATTTCGTGTTCGAACCTTGGACTTGTTATAATAATAACAGTCCTTTTTAGAGACTGTCCCACTCCTGGGCACAGGCCTTATTTCAGAAAGGGAAGGGTAAGGCCATATTCCACCACACTGACAGACTTTACATGCCTTCAACAATATCATGAAGAACTCATTTTCTTCATAATCTACATTCTACCTTTACATTGGTAACGTTTATAAAATAATTCGTAATAAGCGTATCTTAAGGGAAGGCGAAGATCGAGACATACCTTTGCCAACAAGTAAATGAAAAGTGGAAGTGGAGTCGTTTCGAGTGTAAAAAGAAAGTAGAAGACAGACATATGTGGCGATTACTCCACCAACAAGAGTTTACGCTTCTATTAAAGAAGAAGAAGATACTAACCTTCTGTTGTTTCATTAGTTTCTTGTTCCTTCTTAAACATCGTATTATTTGAATACATGAAATGTTTGCCAATATCATATAGTGATCTTCTGATGAACTTCAATAGCGGCCATAGCTTGCTTTTAAGTGTACCCTCATATGATCTGCGCTTGTCATCCATAAGTTTTAGCGACTTCAGAGCTGCCATATGCTTCATAAACATGAGACCGGATGGGTTTTTGTAGCATTGATATAGAGGACTTATAGTTACATCTGTGGCAGAAAAATATGTTCTGTATAAGTGCCCGGTACGCCACACTAGCTCGCCCTCTATTATTTGGGATCTGAATTTATAGCTGGGAAAATTTGCTTGTAATATCTCGCCTACCCCTTCCGGGGTATACCCCAAGGCCATGCAGGGGTAGGCAGCCTAGAGGCTTGAGACCTTACGCGATTATACAAGCGGGGTAAATGCCTAGAAATGCACATGAGCCATAAATAAAACTTTTACTTTTAACTCCACGATAGGTCATGACGGACTTATGAAATCTTTTTAAATCTACATTATAGTCTGTTTCAAATACGAAGTCCTTTTTGACACTTCACAACATGATTACTTATGGTACTAAGGACTATTTAAAAATAATTAGAATCTATAAAACACATTATGTCATTGTTTCACAAACATAATCAACTAATAATTTCTATTGATATAAGCCTTAAATAAATTAAACATCAAAATAAAATTACATTTTACTACAATACCATGGTTTCGCGCTAAGGTAATTTTTGTTACTATCAATCACAGTGACGCGACAATATGAATCGGATAAAATACAATTAAATCGAGTTAAAAACAATAGACTGAGAAATACTTTTGTAAATTTGTATTTGGTATTAATTATTATTACATTGCAACGTACCTTAAATCTCATTCTGCAAACCCTTAATATATATCTTTAATAAAAATAGATTTGAAGATGCGATATTGGACGTATGGTTTAAATAACCCATCGTTTTTAAACGTCTTGAAAATCAAAGTCACATTTATTTCACCATTATACTAAGTATTTGATCATATATATAAGATAAGATAAGTATTTGATACTAGGAATTAGTCAAGGATAAGTTTCTTTTTACAATTTAGCACGTTATTTATTTTTTTGATGTAACTATTCTTTTGATATGGCAAACTTAGATGGACTTCTGTTTTGTTTTTCTGTTTCTATAATTTTTGTATAAATTCTTACCCATGATTATAGTTTGTTTGGAAAATTAATCGGTAATCGATTTCGTGATGATTCGATTGAAACGGTCTCTTCACTATCGCTGTTCAACGATTATCTGTCAAATTGGACTTCGTAGTTAAAACGCATTATAACATGTAACAAAATTTTAGACACTAGTAAAGCCCTACCAGATACAAAACACGTCAACAAAAAAATATCTCGTTATAATATTAGTATAAAATAAAACATTATAATTACTGAGTCCAGTGGAGCATGAAAACAAATCCACATGGCAATGATTAACCATTGCTCGTCTTGAAAATATCACGTTAGATCCTCTATTCCAGATTTGTGCACATACAGGTTCATACCAGTCAGTACAATATATAGGACAGGTATGGTTGCAAACTTGGTTAGCCCCGACTATACTGAAGTCCTGTACGCGGGGCATGTCTGTCTCCGCCACCTCCTTCGCTTCTGATCGACGGTATTCAGGATCCGTGGGCAGGTCGGAAATTATATTGCAATGGTGATGAGGTACTTCTATTATAACTGAAACATACATATATGATTATAAATTAAAATTATGTATCATCTCTTAAAAATTGCTAAATTTGTGGATAAACGTGATGTGATGCCACTTCAACACAAAATAAGGAGTCTCTGACCAGGCTAAGTGATAATGCCTGGCAGGCTTCAGCCTAATGGTTGATATTGGTAACTTGTGCATATAGCAACTCGCAATATATGTATACTTCACTTGCGCATTTTATGATGTATATGTACAGCGCCATCTCATGACATTTATCGGAACTTATGTGTCTGTGTGGAATCGCTATAAATATATTTGTGGAACTGTGATTATTATAATTTGTGTTTAAAATTACTAGTATTCTCAATAGAAGTTAAGTCTCTAAACAAGGTAAAATGCTTATTTTAGGAGTGGGCTCACAACAGAGTGCAATAGGTGGGATTTGAACCCAAGATCTCTTAGTCGCAAGTCGTGTGCCTTATCCATAGGGATTAGTGTTCCGTCCGTCTAGTGATAAAAATTAGTGATATTGTATTGCGGTGTCGCTTTTTCCTTGTGTGAGTTATACGCACTGCATCTAACTGCTCTGAATCATAATGTTACAGCTGTGATAGCAGATGCACTAGCCGGTATAATTATGTGAAACGTACATTGTTTAAAATTCATCGTTTAGTTATGATATAAAACCTATTTGCTTTTCTATTTCAATATAAATCCCGCATATATACCATGCTCTGTGTCGCGGGATATTTCACAAACATACACTAAACGGTCACAAAATCCACCCCACACAGAACAATTATTAATTGCATAACTCACAGACTATTTACGGTGGTAGATGCCAACAATAGTTCTAATTTTGTGGGACTTAAAACATACGTGGCGAAATACAGGTAGTATTAAGTTCCCTTCTAACCTTTTTAATATAATAATAATAATAATAATAATGTCCTCCAGACCGAATTTCGGCCACGGCGGCCAGTCTTAACAGAGACTGGCCATCTGCGCAGGAGATATTATAGTGCACAAGTGTGTGCGCAAACACAAGTGCACTTTCTGTTCCCTAACTCTCATGATCCGATGGGACGGCAATCCGACACGACCGGAAAGAGATCAGGCGCAGGACCAACGGCTTTACGTGCTTTCCGAGAGGGTGTCTAACACCGCCAACTTCCTAACTCCAGGCTGCTATTGAGATTTCTTTTACAGAAAAACCCAATAGCTTTTTGTTGGCTCGACCCGGGATTCGAACCCGAGACCTCATGCACAGCAGTCGCACTCACTACCGCTGCGCCACGGAGGCAGTTTAATATATACAGGTACTAGTACCTATAGTATTATAATATTATCTATTATACCTACAGGCTATTTCGTTCGTTCTATTGCATGCGAGTTTATTGTAATATATACCAGGTATACGTATTCCGACACTATGTTAAAAATACTCTTATAGAAAATCTAGTATCTATATCCATAGGCCCACAATAGAAATCGAATGCCGTATTATTTTTTATAGCGACGCAAGCGCTTTATCTTTCTCTATTAAACCAATAAGCCGGTCACATAAATTCTTTATTCATCTGTTACTATGATATCGTCATGGATATATGCATTCGTCCAAAAGCTTCCATTCTGATAAATTTGTCATAAAACAAATCCACAGATAACGAAGCCAGTAACGGAAGTAAGAGTCATAAAACTTGCCGCCTCCGAGTATCGATTCCAATTTGCTTGTATGGAAATTGCGTCGTGAAATGCGCCATCAAATTCGTACGTCTCGGAATTGAATTGAATACTGACTCTTTCATCATATGAAAATAATAATAACAAACCGGTTTAATATGCTGTCACACTGCGTGATACGAAACTCTTTTCATAAAAGCGTTTGGATCATGGTCTGTGGCGACCAATGATGTAGGACTCGAATATCTCAAAAGATTATTGAAATCTATCGGTCAGTATGCTCTCAATATTTTTTCAATGCTATAACTAGCAATTTAATGAGCATATATCTTTGAAATAGTTAGTATATGGCAGTCCAGCGTACTTCACACAAAGTAATCAAATTCTCTATTATTTAAAATTACTGGGACTGCCAGTGCACAGAGGGTTATACGTTTGACGCCAAAACGAAGCAAAAAAGTGTGTTTCTTAATAGCTATTCAAAATCTAGGTGTTCTTTGTATCCGTTGTATTAATGTTTACAAAGCCCCTCCGACACAGGACGTAAACAAAGAACAGGTGAGGCATTTAAAAAATATTACTTACTTGCAGCTCCTGACAGTTCGCATTGCTTTTTCCTCATATAACAGATGTTGTGGTACGTCGCGTAATTCTCTGTGCCATCCCGGTTCAAAGTGCTTCCACAAACATTGTCGACGAAATCTGAACACTTGAATTCGTCGCAGACCTTAATGAAGCCTAATGCTGTTGTTGCCATAGCCACTGGAAATTTATTAATGATTATTACGCATATTTATTTCGCATATTTTACGATAATTTTAACCGATCCTTAATCGTTTTGGCATCTATTTAGGTTACAAAGTTATAGGTACGCTAGTACAGTACCAAAGACTATTCATGCAAAGTCAAAGAGGTGTGGACTTATTATGGAGTCATAAAGTATTGAGAACTATAAATAACAGGAGATCAGAGTTAATTGACCACTTGATATATGATTTATTAAAACCATCTCAGAAGTAAAAATGTAAGAAAGGAGACGAGGTGGACGATAAAGCTGTATCTTTATGCAAAAAGTGAAGAAAAAAGTGGGAGTCGGGGAAAGCAGAAGATATTGATCACCGACAAGAGCTACGCTCTAAAACTACGGAAAAAGAAAGTATTGATGATAGACACGATAAAACAAAAACTGGATTTTCAATGATTTAGATGCCTCATTTTATAGCTTGGACTAATTCGGACATATAATCAGCTTTCAGTTTACAGACATCATAAATAGTTAATTCAAAGCTACGTTATCTATAAAATTATAAAGAGGAAGGATTTGTATGTTTGTAAACAGTAAACTCTTAAACTATTAAACTGATTTTAATAATTCTTTTTTGGGTTCCTATATTCAGGAAACGAGACGTTTTAGCTATGGACAATTATTTGTAACCTGTTTTTCATAGAATATGTGTCATAAATTAACTGTCCATAGGTAAAATAACTCATTTCTTGATAAACTAGGTCTTACTCGCATATAATAAAGACGTAATAGAATGCGTTCCTATTGCTTTTCTAATAACATTACTAGACTCTATATTGGTACTGAACAGCGCCAATAAAAACCTAATAATACTTTGTCCGATCCGACTGATACAAGCTTACTACCAGCAGTTGAGCAAATCTCATTCTTATGACATTAGACTGGCTTAGTGGCGCAGTGGTGCGGTGGTGTATGCTACTGCTGTGCATTAGGTCTTGGGTTTAATTCCCGGGTCTGGCAAAGTTTTATTAGATATCTGTCCAGAAATTCTAGTATCATTAAGAAATTTAGAACTGCCCCGTTAACAACAATAGGCTCACTCGCACACTATTACGCGAGCCTTAAAGACATAGCTTGTGAAATATGGGTGTAATACACTTAGTATGTATTTATGATATTAGACCAACTGAATTCTTATAGGTAACTATTAAATGTATTCTTACATCAAACAAACTATACTTCTATACATTTAACTACTCTCAAAGCAAATGAAGTATTTTCGCCACAAATTAAATATCTGGGAATATTAGAAGATATTTAATGCAAGCCAGCTATTTATAAAATCTCTGAGACAACTCATAAAAATGGTGCAAACCACTACTATTAGTAACACTTGCGCGATAATTCACTTCACACATTAGATGGAAGTAACTCATATCCACAAAATAGCTTTATTTTTAGGCGAGAAAACATTCTAAGGTTGACAAAAATAATTGATAAAACAATTGTCGCGTTGGTCATACGGCGTTTTGTTTAGCGTCGATACCGTCGCCGATCGTGAGGTCCTAAGTTTCAATCACAGGTTGAATAGTTTTTCCTGTTAATACCACCGCCACCTGGACGGTAACAGACTCGCCTCAATACCCCTTCGTAGCTTACAATTGTTAGTATCTATACTAATATTATAAAACTGAAGAGTTTGTTTGTTTGTTTGGTTGAACGCGCTAATATCAGGAAATAGGTACTGCTTCGAATTGAAAAATTCTTTTAGTGGTGGATAGCCTATTTGTCGAGGAAGGCTATATAACATCACGCTGCGACCGACGGGGGCGCCGCAGTAACCATAAACGCGAGTAAAATCTCGGGCACATCTAGTTTAGTATAAAACGAAACTTCTGCCATTATATGCCCTTCTTATATAAGCATGGTCTTTCATAATAACACCTGAACTTTGCTAATTTCACTGAATGAGAACTAAGCCCTGACTTAGAGAGAACTTCCCCGCATTTGTTCACCGCTTCGCCACGGCACTTAGTGCCGTCTCATTAGATCTAGCGGCATTCACTGCCAGCCTGTTCACAGGTGTTAAGTTGTTACTCATTAGACCTATGCCGTAGGATGTGACACCCTGTTGAGACTAGTGTGAACGACTTAAATAATACCTTTGCTTTAAAATTGAAGCTTTAGCTACTTAACCTATTGAGTTGTAACGGGACACCAGCGGCTAGACACAATAGGTTTTCAATTACTGAGTAAAAACCTTAGATGAAAGATATTTAACAAACAATTTTGGGTCTCTTAAATACCTTGCTTGGCAGCGAAACCATATTAGCGATTCAGTCACATTGTACAGGGCAATTTACATAGTTACCAATGTTTCAACTAAAATCACTATAATTTCTTAGGTTAGAGAAAATTACCGTAGTCTAAAATTAATGACCACATTCATCTCTTTGTTAAACTAAGAAGGCTGCAAGCAGGCACGCAGCTCGCTTGATGATAAGCTGTTACCGAAGTCAGTTGGTGATTGCCTCACGTGGGGTACCACTCACGCGATGCCAATCATTCAAAACAGGAGTCACTGTGCTGTCTGCACAAGGAATGAAGACCACACTGATCCCTTCGCTACCAGCACTCCGTCACCTCAAGGTGGTTGGAATCCCGTTTCACCGCAGAAATGCAACATAAGGTATTTTGCAACGACCTTCTGGAAGGCGAAGGTCGTTACCCAGTCAGCCTGACTCACTTTGAGGAAATTACAGGGCGGATGGAAATGTCCTTAACCAGTCAAGTCTTGTACTACCAGATATAATTGAAAATCTATTGTGTCTGGCTGCCGGTGTGCCGCTGCGACTCAAGAGATTCCACCTTATGTTTGGTAGGTAGTAAGTAACATCATTATTACTATATTGAACGCAGAAATTATTGCGGGTGAACCTACTATGCAGCGCTACGTGCTGGTTGGATACCCTTTATGGTGTAAGAACAGAGCATATGTATATTTATAAATACATAATTATTTCTAGTAATAAGTTGGCTAGAGAAATGCCCTACAATTTGTTTCATACCATATGACCCTGCAAATAAATTATCTAAAAAATTCTACAGAAGACTAAATTAAACAAATAATTACTAAAAATATTAATTATTTAATAAAATTATTTAATTGCGTATAGCTATATACTTACAGGTTATTAAACATGAAAAGAACATTTCAGTTCATTTATATTCGTTTATTTAAACCACAATACGGAGCCACGATTATACGAACGAATCGAGTTACCGTGTTATTGGAATCACTTTTTAATGTTCGCAGAAGAGATTTACGTTAAAAATTTAATTAAAATGGCAATTCGTCACCGTGATAACACATTTATTTTGCGATGGGAATTTTCGGGACACGGTTTTGTGTCGTTAGTGCGTACGTATTTATTTTGCGAGAGGAGGAAATTATTCTGTCGTGCAGGGTGAATCGCAATGGGTAAGGACACGCTGATTTATGGCTGGACGTTAACTTTGGAGGTCGCGGACATTAGCGGCGAGTGATTGCCAAGCGTCGCTCGCCGGCGACGCCAATCGCTTCTACCGCTCCGAGCCATACTATGTTGCCAATTTGTTTGGAATTCAAGAGACGACTAGTGATCCAGCACTAAAGTCAGATTCACCTCCTTCGTGATTTGAATACCGAAGTACTGGCACTGTGACTGTAATTAATAGACTTGCTAATGTGCCTACGGCAATGTTGCCTCTTTACTCTATTTTTATAGCATGTAAAGGCTTGTGGTTTTCGTATGATGGCTCTATATCCACAAGTTATTGAAACTATAAGTCTTTTCCTGTCTCTGTGTATTATTCACCTTCTTCATCATGTCTGAGAGTGATGACATGACGCCTCTAGAGAATCGTTACATTGACAATTTGAAAGGGCCCTATAAAGAAAAAGATAAAAAATATACTTAAATAAACTGAATTCGCAGAAAACGGACTTTGTAATAAAATAGAATAAGATTACGGTTTATTATAGTAGTTACAATTTTAGCGGCACTTTATGGGTGCTCATTTTACCAAAATGAAGCAACCTATAATTTATAATATTTAAAATTAAAATATTTTCCGCCTACACAAAAGCTTTATTAAAATGTATTATTTATTGACCGTAAAAATATTTAATAAGCGTTATGGAATCTGTGTCTACAAAGAAACTCAAACGACCTCATTTATAAATAAAATCCGTGTTCTTTTTGCGCTTTAACCCAATATTTATAGGAAAAAATGATTATATATTTATATATACCTAATTTTTTTGCAAGATACATTATTTTCAAAAAGACCTGCGGTCAAAGAATAATTTTGGGGATTGTAGAAGCGTTTTGAGGACTAATGTGACGTATCAACCAGGTAAAAAGCATTCAGAAATCTTTTAAAGTCGCACACAATTACATTATCATTCCAGCGACCATAGTTTTTATATATCCGAAAGGAATAAATTTGGTACATTAATATTTTACTTGGTATTATATTTAATAGGCAAGAATTTTGACAATAGATTCGACTGTTTAATGGATTAGAATAGCTAAAACAATTAATGAAAACTGTCGCACTTCGCCTGCCTTCAATATCTATACAATATTTGAAATTTTAAGGTCGACAGTGAATCGCCGACTACTAGAATTTATTACCGTTATAACAACTGTAGATTGATTACTTAGAAGTCTAAAAAACAATTTAACATCTACAGATAATTGTTTAAAATCCTAGAGCTGTTAGAACTACGATATTTTAAGAAAGCTAAGGTAACTGACTTTGGTTGCATGGATGGCGTGTGATTTAAGTGATCGCCTTGCCGCTGCCATTGCGCCGAGTGTTGTGGGTTCGACGGGACAAAAATTTGTGTGACCCACAAATCGTTGTTCCGAGTCTGGGTGTTCTTTGTGTCCATTATATGAATGTTTGAAAGTCCCCCGCGACACAGAATATTTTACTAGCGTTGTCAATTTATAAAAAGCTTTTTTCATAGCTGCTATATTCATAGTAGTCTAGATAACTGAAGGTACATTTCAAATGACTCTTAAACAAAATAAGACACATATATTAATATTTTTTAATATTTTGTTGTTAAAATCTTTAAAGCACAACAACACGACACTTCATTGAGACAGTCCTACAAAAACTTTAATGGTCAACAACTTCTTTGCACAGCTTAACATACAAGCATGAGGTCTGCTGATAGTAAGCGATTACCACATTAGCACTTGCAATATAAGAATTATCGACAACAACTCTGAAATTTTTAAACACCCATATCTGACCAGTCAGACAAAAATAAAAATATTACGTTGCTACTGTTTAAAAAGTATTCTTGAGGTCTAAATTGACAATATTTAAACAAACAATTAAGTTATATTAAAAAAATCGTCTAAACTTCAGACGAACCTATTAAAATACTAATTAATCATGAGCTATTATATCAAAACGATCAACTTACATCTTCATCCATCAACATCTTACTCCAGATCTTACGTTTCGCGAACATATCGTAAAGATATGCAAAAAGGCGTACAGAAACCTCGGGTTTGTACTTAGGCAGTCGCAAGGGTTCACTAACATTACAGCAATTAGGGTATTATACGATGCACTAGTTAGGAGTCATCTGGAGTATGGTGGCGTTATATGGGCTCCACATGAAGCCAAGTACTCTGTCATGCTGGAACGTGTACAGAACAAGTTCACGCGCTACTTGTACTGGAGACTGTATGGGGTATACCCGTTATACCCGTTGATGTACCCCACACTTTTTGTACTGGGTATGGTGGGGTACAATGAATTGAGGGTGCGGCGACAGTTCACACTAGTCGTCTATCTAATTAAATTACTCCACGGCAAGGAACACAATCCTGAAGTACTGCAGCGCTTGAGTTTTTGTGTTCCGGACCGCTACGTATGGAGGCGCCGGCGTCCGCCTCTGCTAGCCGTGCCAGCTGCCAGGACCAACCTACTGGCCAAAACGCCTCTGACGCGAGCAATTAGTACGATTAACGAAATCCAGAACATTATAGATATATTTGCGTGTCAGTTTAGTGAACTCGCAAAGATTATTTTACACATATTATGTTATAGGATAGAGTAGTTTTAGGTTAAGTGAAAATGTTAAGTGCCATATTATTTTATTGTTATTTTGTTAATGTTAAATTTTTGTTGTTTCTATAGTGTTTAAGTTATTTGTCTTGTAAATAGGTTATATTTAAAATGCCTCACTAACGCATTAGGATAAGTGTCCTGTAATGTTAGTTGTAAGAGTTTGAGAGAATAAATAAATAAATAAATAAATAAATAAATAAAAAACTTCACCAAGTCTTTTCGTGCAAAACGTTCGCCTAGGTCAAACAATAACACACCTATGCTTCATCAGCTTCTACTATCTATATATAATAATATAATATATAAACGTAACATACAATATTGGCAGGAATGATACCTATATTTTACAAAATCCTAATTAATATTATAAATGCGAATGTGAATTTGTTTGTTTATTCGCTAACTTCGCGATCGGCCATCATGAAATATCGCTTACACCTTGCCAGGGTACGAAAAATGCGATAGGTACCTTTTAGAAAAAAATACTTTTACCGAGTGAAGACACGGGCAAAAGCCAGTTGAAATAAACTTACCTGTTGGCTAGGGCAAATTAGCAAAATGCAGGACTCAACATTTAATTAATAATAAAAATGTTCATAATATTTAATTCTTGTGTAACATTTAGTTATTAACATTTTAATTGAGTAAGTACAATGCAGTTCTAAATTAACTGATTGAAGTTTTATAATTAACAATCATTATGAAAGTTTTAATATACATACATTTGGTTACATGTAATTTATTAAGATTAAGTGTTTATTCTTCACGAGGTGTCTTCCATATTTCTCCTTTTGTTGTTACTCTTGATAAGATGTGTACAGCAACGTGAAATATGAGTAGGATGTTGTTAGAATCTAAAACAATTCAAAACATGACTAAAAATGCTTTTTAATTATTTTCTTGGGACTGTCAAGTCAGGCATGCACATCTAACATTGTAACTGTTAAAATTATGATTTCGTCTACACTGTTAACTACCAACACTAAGTAGAAAAACAATATAATATAGTAATTCCTAAACACACATGACGCAAGGGACCAAAGTTGCACGTAAAATCTTTGAAACACTCCTCCATATTTTTGCTACTGCTAAATAAACACTTACTGAACTATACGTCATCATTGTGATGGCGCGGAATTTCAATGCAGTGAAATATAATGGCTTTTGTGACCTGCGAACAAACAACCATTACACAATATCGCTTCATGTAAGCGAATATGCACTCCACACACAAAGCGTCACGTCACGTGCGCACAATTAATGCTTTACATTATTCCGACTCTAGCACTACCATATAGTACAATAATGTGTGCCATAGTGATGCGAATCGTTTGCTAGCAATTCATTACTTCACACCGCAGCGAGAAGAAACTGTATTCTAGCAAACAGACGAGAGTCGTACGTTTATTTACTTAATTAGCAAATAAGGCTACTTGCAAAATAAACTCAAAGAGCGCACCTCTGCAGTACAACGAGCATCGCGCGCCGACACCGCGGGTTGCTCTCGTACCACCTGCTCTCATACATGGCGTCCGCTACACCCAGACTCTGTACAACATGTTTATTCAAATAGAATATATCGAGCGCACTCCGTATGACTCCTTTATACGGTGGATTTACCCTCAAACTGTAGCAAAAACTTTAAACAACTTCATACCAAACTGTTTATATAATTTTGTTACTTTAGTTCAATTTAATACTTGATTGAATTGTTGTAAAGTTAAACACTTGAACGAAGCTTTTAGTTTGTTTAATACAGTTATTATTTCTTGAATATATTGGTTCAAAACTAGTTGTAATTGATATTTTATTCATGACTTAAGCTTATACTTTGTTGACTAACCGCTCGGTAAATGTCGTCGGCGTACCAACAGACTATGAACATCTGAGTTAGAACTGCTCCGAGGTAGAACTTATTGCTCATTTCCATCCACGAGTCAAGGAACTAGAAAATAATAATATAACACTTAAACTAATGCGCTTTTCGTGAAACTCAGTCAAGTCTAGTCGCACTTCTACGATACTTACAACGATACTGAACATTACAAAACAAATGTTGACGGAGCTCAGTAACACATTGATAAGGTTAATTATTGAGAATGCAGCCTCCAATTGTTCTATGTAACTGAAAATAGCAGAAAAGTATATTACACACACATCACCGAAAACTGAAACGAAAACATTTTTACCCATATTTGGATTTATTTACGCATACGTAGCTCAAGCATAAACACTTGAGATTTTTGTTTCTGTATGCCTATAGAGACCAGGGTTTACGGAATATTGCGCGCCGCGCTAGAGGCGAAAGAAATAACAATATTCATGTCAAGTGTCGGACTGCGTCGAACGCAGGCAGCGCCGTCAGTTCGTCAATAATTATAAAGGTTCAGTGAACACAAAAGGGACTATTAATATTTGTAGTTGTATTTGTCTCGGCCTGGTTACATAAAATATGGCAAAACAAAGTCTTTAGTAGCAAGCTAGTGTGATTTGAAAAACAGGTGGTAAGTTCCATCCATAGCATATAATTACATAAATATATATGATACATGTAATTGCACTTGGTGAAATACTAATTGTAATGTTTTCCTTTTTAACCTTATAGCCAACATTCTCGGTTCTCAAAATTGTATTATTTAAGCTAGCTTGCACATGTATATATTGATAATGTTTTATGAGATGGTCAGACCTCTGTTATACGGAACCAGAATATATGTAGATATCGAATATGGGGACAAAACAGTTCTGGTATATTACGTTTTAATTTCTAATCCTGCTATCGACACCTATATTTCATGGAGAATTTTTTTAGCTAGTTATTATTTTGCTATGGATCGCCATAAGTAACATCTAACTCTATTCAATAGATGATTGGTTCTGGTAAATCTACCAAAAGATATATTAACATCTATCCTAATAATATGAAGGACACATCGAGAGAATTAATAAAATTGCTTTCCAGGAAACTGTCGACATATATACTGCCGCACAATTTATGAACGCAGTAAGTACCTCTTACTGCGTTTATGATTGTATTAGAAATTTGAGATGCTGACATTACGACCTATAAGAATCAAAGACCCGTTTCTTTCTATCTCTATCAGAAAGGCAAAAACATATTATCATAAATGCAGTAAAGAGCAGGTTTTAGGTTTATTTACATAGTATAATCGCAGTAAGAGTACTTAATAACTTAATATTACGTGATTACTCGTGCTTACTGAATTTGCACACAACAATAGTGCAGTATGTGCAAAATGACGGCATTTATGGTATGTGCGCATATTTGTTTACCTCAAATACGATTACTATTTTAATGTCATAAGATCATTTACTGCATACATGTTACGGCAAAATACGAATGGAAATTAATCTGCGCCAAAATTTTAGACGTAGTTAAAGTGTATTACTGTATATATACTAACTGGAGAGGGGCTGTTATCAACAAGATGTGCAGAAAGCTATTACAACAAATGAGGAAACAATTAATTTTTAGTCGATCTTTAAAAAGTAAATATGTTACCGTGAATGGACCAATACAAAGCCGCAGTTTTCTGTCCAAGAATGTATGGCTTGTACTACTGGGTTCAGACTCAAAACATTTAAATGTTGCTGTGATCCGGCCTGAACCGTATCAGGCAGACCCCAAATAGACATTATTTCTGCATATAGTGCCTTCTTTTCGGTCGATCGAGATATTCCGAACGTAGTGCTGTAGGCAAATAATTGTGCGTCGCAACATAAAAATTGAACCTTATAAACATTCCTTGTTCATCTAATGAACAGCAACGAAATTGCTACTCAAACAATAACAATTAAATATTTTGAGTTCGGGCACACATTTATGTCCGCTGATAGTTTCCACCATCAAGTGGAATTGTCGTTGCAACAAAAAAAGAAAGCGTACGATTTCAATGACTTTTTATAATGCCGTAAAGAAATCTAATTCTAACAAAAATGTTGCGAAAGAGATGCCCTTATCAGATCTTTATAACTTTCCAGACGAATCCTCGCAGGCCAAGCTAAAACATTTAGAACCTTTAGTGGTAAAAAGTTCTTTATTTAACAACACACATAAATGCAGTTTACATGTTACGAACTTAACACTATACATTAGATTTCGGGTAATTTGGGGCTCTGCCGTGTACGGAAAGATAAATAGTAGGTACGCCCGCACGCGCCAGGCGCGTGCGGTTCCTGGTCTGTGGCGTGACGACGACTGACTGAGGAGAGAGATGTGCGTGTGCGGCGCATACTATCCAGTAGGGTTGCGCGTTACAAACCCTATTTGTATTTATAAGATATAATGGCTGTTGAAGTACGGAGGGGGTATTTAGCTTGATTAAAAAAAGGAAGCATAATTGTAAAAAGATTTTTTATTTTTTTCTTTTTATCTAAAAGTTATATTCCAGAACCAACTGCAAAATCCGAAATGAAGGGAATATCAAATGGCACAAAAAACACAATCATTCAAAAGTTAGTTCTACTAATGCCTGAAAATAGAAGGCGGTTCTGGTGTAATTTGCCGCTATCAGAATCTGCTGAACTAGATGTAGATACATAAACATAATAGTTTCTTTAGTTCTCACATTATTTATTACTTCTATTGCTTATTTATATATAACTTTTATAGCCACTCAAAAAGTACAAAGAATTATGTTCTAAATAAAAATACTGAAATAATTGAGATTTAAGATAGTGTATCAGTTATTTTTTTAAATTACAAATATTTGCCAAAGCTTGAATAATAAAGCTGTTGAATAATAAGCTTGAAAATAAAAAATTATCATTATTATTAATTAAGTATAACTATGTAACGAAACTAAGATGCTTAAAATACTTATCAAATCCCAGTTATATGAAAGTGTCATTTTTAATATAATTGTTAAATAATTAGTGATTGTTAAAAAAATTATTTCACGTAGGCACTAATTTAGTTTAATTTTATCATATTTAATAGTATGCTAATGTTGATGTTAAACAAGCGGAGTTGTAATTTTTTTTTTTTTTTTTTATGACTAGTTATGTGTTTATATTATTAGTTACTTAAGTTCCGGAAGTGATTATAGCCTCGGGCACGCCACGATCGTGGCGGTAAGTCCCGTGTTTGAGGAGTGGCTGGAGAGGCGGCATGGCGCCCTCACCTTCCGGCTGACACAGGTTATGACTGGCCACGGTTGTTTTGGCCAGTTCCTGTGTCGTATACGCCGGCAAGAGACGCCCGGTTGTCACCACTGCGGCGACTGCCGCGACGTAGTTGAGGACACGGCGCTGCACACTTTGGCGGTTTGCCCCGCCTGGGCATCGCAGCGCCGTGAGTTGATCGCGGCAGTCGGGTTGGTTGCCCTCTCGCTCCCGGCCGTAGTTTAGTCTATGGTCCGGAGTGAGAGGTCGTGGAACGCCGTCGCCTCCTTCTGTGAGGAAGTAATTTCCATCAAGGAGGCGGCGGAGCGGGAGAGGGAGCGTTTAAACCCTCTCCCCAACCGCAGAGCCGAGCGCCGGAGGGCGCGAGACGACCTTCAGCCACCCTGAGGTTTGACCTGGGGGTGGCGGGCTTTGTGGGCTTGCCCGCCATCCGTTCATCACCAGGTCTGAGAGGTGGCGTGCGTGTTCCCACGCGCGCCTCTGTTTCGAGTCCGTCTCCCCTCTAGGGGGGACAGTAGGGATAATTTGTGAGGAGTGCCTTTGGGTAGGTCTTTTGTGTAGCGGCCTGCCGTTTCATACGGCGGGCCGAAACCTCGGCGGGGTCGCGACCGCATGCGAAAGTGATTCGCGCAGCCCCGTCGATAGTGGTTTTGTCGAGGAACACCGTGGTAGGTTTAGTCAGTATTCCGGGAGGTACTTCATCTTTTCAACATCTTTATTTTACCCCCGCCCGCCGCCGCGGAGGGGTATGCGTCATGCATTCCCCCAAGTAAAAAAAAAAAAAAAAAAAAAAAAAAGTGATTATAACCTACTAAACCTCAGATGGTTGCCATTTTGTTACTAGTCAATAAAAAGAGTCTGTGATTTAATGTGAATAAAAGAATCTCGGCAATAATTTGTTATCGTTGTATAAATCAAATTATCACTATTATTTACTCATTGCTCATTTGGTAAAGTTCAACGCAAAAGCAGTATTGACATAAAATAAACGCAGTATAATTGTAATATTACTGCGCATTAAAAATTTTGATGAGTTACTTCGTTTCTTGCTCCCATTCTTTAATGCAGTAAGTTACAAAAGTACAGCGCATCTATTATGTTGTAAGATCTAAAACTATATTGAATAATCTAACATATGTGCCGTTAGTGCCGGAAACTTCTAATAAATGCAGTAAGTAATACTCATACTGCATTCATGAGTAGTTAAGTATTGAGTGAAAACTAAGTGAAGCTATAACATAAATAGTTTTTAAATATTTTATACACAAAATATTAAATAAAAAGCAAAAAAAACAACATCAAGATGATCTTCGGAATTTGCTCTTTAAGCCCATATATATTTTTTTACAAATCTTTGCGTAACTAATTGTAGGCAAGACAGAATATAAAAAAACAGGATAGAAAATAGAATTTTAACTTTGACGGCGTTTTTCTCAAAACCGTTCACATGTTCTTTACTGCGCTTATGAATTGCGCGGCAGTATATGTATATATAGCAACTCTCCTCCTCTTACCTTATGAGTCTCTGATGTATTTTAACGACAACTACTATGTCTTTATAAACATCATTAGATTTAGCGTCGGTCGGCGACGAGTCATGAATCTCCGAATTACCCAGACCACGTATTTGTTCCTGCAGAAGACGTAAGAGCATGCTAATATGACTGGCCATCGTCATGAATAGTAGATCGGAGCCTAGCATGCACCACACTGATGTTAATCCTAGAAGCAAATCGACTATCATCATCATTATCTCAGCCTTTTCAGGTTTTCCACACAGACCAGTATTTGGCCACCCGCATCCAACCGCTTCCCATGACCCTTAACAGGACATCGGTCCACCTTGTTCACTTTGTCGGCCTACCCCTGCTGCGTCTTCCAGTGCGTGGCGGCAACTCCAGAATCTTTCTGCCCCAACGCCCATTGACTATATAACTTTAATAATCAAACACAAATTATTTATATGCAGAGTGTAGCAAAAAGAAACTTAGGTGACTATAGTGACTCCGAAAGTGATTTTATTTTCTATTAATAGTTTTACTATAAAACATTACTATTTACATCATAATATAAACTGACATTAACTAATGTTTTAATTTTAAATAGTAAGTTGGGTTTTGGATTTTCTCATGTTTGTCGCCAAAAATGCCGAACAGTAATAATAAACAATGATATGTTTTTATTTGTCTATATGGCAACTTTTTGTTTTATTTTATTATATTAACACTGATACAACTATTTATACTAATCACAACTCTACTATTAGTATAACCAGTTTTTTATTATAACCCGCTATGAGTTTAATATTATAAAGTAATTCATACTAACCTGCAAAAGCTTCAAAAATATACACAAATATATGAGTGATCGGCTTCGTTTTGTCGAATGGATAGTTCATTTGCCAGACATACCCTAGCTCTGCGGGTGTGCCTCGAATCTTGCGATATACTAACAACGCGATAGGGGTCATGTTATAAAACCAAACGCCTAAGATGTTCCAGAAAGCATACACTGAAAAGAAACATATTTCTTTAATTCTTGTCTACAACTCAAAATTTATTTGTCTATTTAGATCAGCTAAGATTACATTTTTTTAAGTAATAGTGTTACTATTACTTAAAAAAAATAACCCAGAAGCATAATATAAATATGATATAATATTGCAGATATTTAATTTAGTGTAACCGCTCATACCAAAATTTTACAAGGTATCCGATAGTCGACACGGATTTGTAATTGTAAATCAAATAGATCCAATTTAGTTGCGTATTTGCAGACTCTTAATTTCTGGATCTGAATATGAATTTGAAGAGATATGCAACTTTAGCAGGGCTTTTAACTGATTGTCGCATAAGGAGGAGCAGAGGAGAAATAAGATTCTCTTTTTTATGCTTCTGTGTACAATGTTACACATATACTTGGTTAAGATAGTTGGATAGGTTTTTAGTCTGATACTCGACGCATTACACATGACGTGCTACTACTATATACTATTATACAATTTTCTGGTGTTTACTTCACCTGGAATGCTTTCTATTTGCTTTAGCTATGCTGTTAACTTTATGAAATCTTTATCTACTTACAATTCTGTCGATTCTTCAACGCTATAAGACTATTATATTTTATCACAGCCTTAGTATCCTTGATTGAAACTGGCCATATTTCTTCCAGGTCTCTCACCAACTGCCTAAAAGTGGACCTTTTGTACCAAATAGTCAACAACTTGCCAAAACCTGAAATTCAAATTAAGAATGTTTTTATCGTAGACAAATATTACTTATTTAGAGAGTCTAATCATATCTGATATTTGCATTTGCCTTTAACACTCACGGTTAATATTAATAGTCGATGCACCAAAAATTTCACTAAATACACACAGTAATTTTATTTTATACTTATGTCACCATAACGACATCTTATTCAAAGATCAAGAAAATCGATTCAACATAATGTATTACTGGACCATAATCCATTTTTTAACGTCACTGTTAAATCGTTTTTAGAATATCTTCATAAATACAATAACATTCATAGAACTACTAACTATAGGCCATTATACATACGTACTAACTGTAGCTTAATATCAATATACTTGCTCAAGATGCCGTATCCAACAACATGTAAATAACTGCCGACAAATTCCTCTACAGAGTCAGCATTAATCATCTGACCGGCGACATGCGCTATCTCTCCCATCAACAGTAAAATCAAGAGGGACGAAGATATTGTCAACGATAGATTCCTTGTTAGTTTCGCGTAGAATGTCTTTGGCATATCGTCTATAAAAGACAAACCTATTTTACGAATACAAAAATTACACAGTCTCAATGTTGCGTTAATCTCTTTTCGAGCAACCATTTTATCTTCGTATGACATCTTCCAACAACTATTGACGACACAAAGAATGAGATACTATATTTATTTCAATCATTCTTATAACCAAGAAAATATATTATTAAAAATATATAGTGTGGAAATTTATACAAGTAAATCATAGCATTGGACCTTCAAAGTTGTAATAATAATCAGGTAGAAGGAAGGTTCTTCGGAAACTTTTTCGGTCATAGACGTCGACTTCCCAAACGTTTTTATCGTCGCAAACTTTTTCCACACTATCCTTCGTATCATTTTGCCTATAAATTATTCTATCGGTTAGTAACGACATTAATCAAATATTAATATCGGAAACGAATAATAGGCCGTTTTAGTTTGTAAGTATATCCATTCATTATTTATACCACTAAGATGGCGAACAAGTACATTCTGTTTAATGGTAATTTATGGTAACTAAAAGTAAACACCATTAGTGCATCAAAGGGTGTTGGTAAACAAATCAATCAATTTGGTTACCATCGCCAAACTACATTTAATTTTCACACTTCATACTTCGTGCAGCTACTGAAAATTCCTACAACCGTCATAAATTATAAAATCATAGTAATATTAAATAATAATGTATATTTGATAATAAGAAGCTCATGCCCATGGCCTACATGAGTTACTTATGTCCCTACATACCACCATTTTACAGAAGATTGCAGACAAATAACTCTATAACGTGACTCTAGTGTGTATCTTAATATTCTTTACTCTAGTACCGCTGCTCCTCTTATCAACAGAATGGCAATGCAATAGCGATTCTCGATCTTATACACATCAACAATAGCTATCGGTTAAAATAATGTCTTTTAGCAATTAAGAAAATTATAGTAGAACAGAGTATCATTTATATTATATTGTAGCGTCATATATGTATATAATACTCTTCTGTAGCATTGAGCAGATGTCAATGCTACAATAGAAAACATGCACATACGAGTCGGTTGGTAAGGCCCGTATATCCATATACCTAGTCTTGCCATAAATATTGTTGCAAGGTAAAATATTCTTTTTTTGTTACATAAATCTTTTATTACTGTAATGTATGTTAATGTATACATTAATATAATAAGATTGAAAATATATGAAGCTCATTCAAAATGATCTCCATTGGCAATTTTTGAAACAGAGAGTTTCAAAAATTGCATTTGGCTCCATATCTACTTTTTTGTGTAATGCTATTACAGCAATTCGGTTCTCTTTATCCCCCCACTCCATTTTAATATCACAAAAATATTTAACACTAATTAGCGCGAAAATAAGAAAACAATGAATATTCATATAAGAATGACAGATTCCAAATTGAAATGTAATAATATTTATTTATTTATTTAAACACATTATGTTATGTTGTTTTTATTGTAACAGTATTTATGACGAGACTACGTGTATAAGTATTTAGTAAGACCGAACAAAACATTCCCAACAACAATCCTGACCGGTGAGAATGAGAATTTAAGTGTTGTCGTCTGTGTAGTAAAATCTAGATACTTGACTAGCCTGATAATATCTATCATTAAACTGTTAAGAATCAAACATTTTTGTTTATCTATTGGTTTACCTGTCTACTCCAGCGTTACAAAAAACAACTAGACGAAGTATGACAAGGTTTCACAGTTAAATACCTACTTCTGAATTCATCATAAAATTTAAACTTCGTCTGATTCTGAAACTGAAGACATCGATAAACTAAGAGAGACAATTAATTCTTATTAGTTAGATTCAGCTTTTAAACGCCGTACACCGTATTCTATCGCTGTTTTGGATGTGAAAAAGTGAATATATGTAACTTATTTTTTTTTGCTTTTGTAGGACAACTTCCGCTTTAGGTTTAAATTTAATTCATGTGTCGCGG
The DNA here is from genome assembly GCA_930367265.1 of Catocala fraxini. Classification (NCBI taxonomy): domain Eukaryota; kingdom Metazoa; phylum Arthropoda; class Insecta; order Lepidoptera; family Erebidae; genus Catocala; species Catocala fraxini. The sequence goes on along the minus strand of OV884026.1, from coordinate 9,432,298 downwards.
GGCAATTCACAAACATTCGGACAACGGACACAAACAACGCCCAGACTCGGAACAACTATTTGAAAACACACATATGTTTGACCCGTGTGGGGATTGAAACCATAACACTCGGCGTGGCGGCAATTGCGAGGCGACTACTTACTGTAATCTACTTCACTTACGTGCAGTCATGTTTTTTACAACATTACTCTGACTTTTCGTAGTTATATGTGTATTAAATATGTAGTTAATCATCGGTAGCGTTAACGGAAAAGGATAATATTGTGAGGAAACCAGCATGTCTGAGCGTTCTGGATAATGATCTCAAAGATATGTGAAGTCTGCCAACCCGCACCAGGCTAGCGTGGTGGACTGTTTAATACAGGGCTGATATTATTATTATATTATATTAATTAATAAAAGCCTATATTGAAAATAATCAAACGATTCAATTGATCGTGCTTGTGTACTTGATAAGAAAATTGATCTTATTAGTTATCAATAGAATAAATTCGCACCACAAGCATAGACGATAAGGCAAGGTAAGAACGTCCATGTAATGGACTCAAGATCAAGACTTTAGGATTAAGTAACTACGGAGACACTTTTTTGAGAAACACATTTTATCAGAATAACCAACATGATCTTTGGTATTGATATCTTTAGATTTCTTACTGAGAATTTGATTTCTGAATATAATATAATAATAATAATAATAATATTCTATCACATACACACAACACCATCTACCCCAAACTAAGCAGAGCTTGTACTATGGGTACTAGACAATGGATAAACATACATATATACTTTTTTTTTGTAAATACATACATATTATACATAGAAACACCCAGACCAAGACAAACATCCATGTTCATGCACACAAATGTTTGACTTGTGCGGGAATCGAACCCACGACCTCAGGCGTGGCAGTCGGTTACACTGTGGTTAGTGCAACCGACTGCCATCGCCGCATACGCCATCGAGTCTAACACTGCCTGGGGGCATGAAAAATAAATATGAAGCCTTCTCCCGCATTAAGAACCTAACTCTGTATTACGGGTTACGTTTCAAATATACTATTAAAGGCCACAAGGTATACTCAGTCTTAGAACAAGCATTTATGGATACACACAAATAATTGTTCGTCTGTGAGGTGGCAGCGGCGAGACGTGGCTTGCTGCGCAATTCGCGCAGTTAAGGAAATAAAATCGTATCGTAAGCCGTAGAACTAACAGGTAGTTAAATGAAAAGGTATAACTCATATTATAATTTTAATGTATTAACAACGTTCCAAAGGCAACAATCTGAACCTATCATAATTTCCATCATACATAAAAAGTTGCAAATGCAACTCAAAACAACATTTAATAAACCTAAGTAGATAAGTTTGGTTCTGCGCCTTTTTCTTCTTTTTCTTTTTGATATTAATCTTGACGGTAAGAAGTGTACAGCAGTGTGAAATATGAGTAGGCAGTTGTAAGAATCTGAAACAATTTGTTACTCACATCAATATTATGCTACCATACATTATTTTATTATCCCTTAGGCTAATTAGTAGTCTTCTAGTCTAACTTTACACCGAAATTTCCATTTGAAAATATCAAATAATCGTTATACCTAAATTTACATGAAAATATTTTAATACGTATATATTATAAAACGAAATTAACAATCATTTTCTGATTGTCTATCTCGATATCTTACTGATTTTTGATAGTTGAGCACTTTATTTTACAAATACATATTGGTCATTCGAATGGCTGCTCACCGCTGCCAATTATATGGTTACGATACGAATAAGTTGGCTCTTTTGGAATAGTAACATCCTTTTTATAGCGAACCGACATATGAATGTGAATAAAAAGGGCCGACGCCTAATATACCACTATTTCTCTATTCATTGCCTATCATCCCAATTCTAATTCGTTTTCCTAGGATGCATCAGTGATATCTCTCATTAGCGGTGAGCACAATGACACATTTGCACGTAGACCACTCAAAGTAGGTATCGCAGAATGCACAACTATATTCGAATATCCTACGAATAAAATTTAGCGCATATCATTGTTATCTAATATTGCAATTAATTGAAACAGAATAACCACTGAATGCCTTTAACATCTAACGTCATGATTCGTGGTAAATATCGCCTTTTAACTTGAACGTCGAAGATAGACGTCTACACTATTTTCTACGAACTCTTATAAATATTATTTTCTAAAGGTTGATTGTCTAAATTTACTATTTTAGTTTTGCTTCGCCAGCCTTTACTCACTTGTATACTTCGGTATCAATACTTACTGAACTATACGTCATCATTGTGATGGCGCGGAATTTCAATGCAGTGAAATATAATGGCTTTTGAGACCTGCGAACAAATGACCATTACACAATATCGCTTCATGTAAGCGAATATGAACTCCACACACAAAGTGTCACGTCACGTGCGCACAATTAATGCTTTACATTATTCCGACTCTAGCTAGTGCTAGAGTCAGAATAATGTAAAGCATTAACCTTATAGTATAATAATGTGCACCATAGTAATGCGAGTCGTTTGCTAGTAATTCATTACTTCACACCGCAGCGAGAAGAAACTATATTCTAGCAAACAGACGAGAGTCGTACGTTTATTTACTTAATTAGCAAATAAGGCTACTCGCAAAATAAACTCAAAGAGCGCACCTCTGCAGTACAACGAGCAGCGCGCGCCGACACCGCGGGTTGCTCTCGTACCACCTGCTCTCATACACGGCGTCCGCTACACCCACACTCTGTACAACATGTTCATTCAAATAGAATACATCGAGTGCACTCCGTATAACACAACAAACTGCAGCAGACTTTAAACAACTTCATACCAACTGTTTATATAATTTCGTTACTTTAGTTCAATTTAATACTTGATTGAATTGTTAAACGGCGCTTTTAGTTTGTTTAATAATGTTATTATTTTTAGAATATATTGTTTCACAATTAGTTTTCATTGATATTCTATTCATAATTTATATCAGGTTGACTTACTGCTCGGTAGATGTCGTCGGCGTACCAACAGACTATGAACATCTGAGTTAGAACTGCGCCGAGGTAGAACTTATTGCTCAATTCCATCCACGAGTCAAGGAACTAGAAAATCAAATCGCACGTCATCATTAAGTTGTTATCGGGCGTGACTGAGTAACATATATCTAAACTCTCAACATTAGTGGGATGAATTTACCTAATTGATAGAATAAAATACTATGTAGAAGTGTTACCAATAACATATCATTCACCTGCTAAATGTTGGAATGCCAGACATAATTGAAAGCTATTATGTCGGTGTGCCGCTTAGACTCAATAGGTTAAGCATATAATAGTTAAGAATATATCAAATTTTAATATGCAATTAATGATTATGTACATATGTATATACTTGCCACGATACTGAACATTACAAAACAAATGTTGACTGAGCTCAACAACACATTGATAAGGTTTATTATTGAAAATGCGGCCTCCAAGTGTTCAATGTAACTGAAAGTAGAAATAAGTATATTACTTTGATAAAATTATACTGGTGGATGAAAGATAAATCAATATTATATATTAATATTTTTGGCAATCAATTTCCAGTAACATCTCGCACTTTATGAATGTCGATTGAATTTCGACCACTAGTTAAAATAATAATATACAAAAATATAATATCATAACCAAAATATAATAATATTTGCTTGCTGTAAATGAACATTGATATATATATATATATATAAAATTGATAACTTTTATCAAAGAATCGTAACATTATATTTTTAAAACTTTGCCTGAACATTTGAAAGTCCCGTCTAAAGAACGAATCTTATTAAATAATTCTGTCGACACTTGGCGCTCTTCCATGTGTATGTAACACTTGCCCACTCCCTCTTACCTTATAAGTCTCTGATGTATTTTCACGACACCTACTATATCTTTATAAACATCATTATATTGAGCGACAGTAGGTGAAGAATCATTGGTCTCCGAATCGCCCAGAGCACGTATTTGCTCCTGCAGGAGTCGTAACAACATGCTAATGTGACTAGCCATCGTCATGAATAATAGATCAGAGCCTAACATGCAGCATACTGATGTCAATCCTAAAAGTAAAATCATCATTATAATTTGGAAAATTAAATACTTACTCATGTAAACTTATATTTTGTTGTGTATCAGAAAGGCCATACTTAAGGGTCATACAATGAGTTAATAAAGTAAGTAAATTAAGCTGAATGGTTTTATATAAGTATAAAAATATTTAATTATTTATAATATCATTGAATAATTTTGCTACACTTTACTTTAACCTGTCCAATTCAATCAAATTCAACTCCACATCGACGGCGAACCCATACCTACGGTTAACCATTTTAAATACTTAGGGTCGATCATCAGCAATGATGGTAGGATGGAGCGAGATATAACACATAGAACAACCACGGGATGGATGAAATGGAGACAACTCACAGGCGTAGTGTGCAACAGAAGGATGCTCATAAAGCTCAAAGGCAAGCTGTATAAAACGGCAATTAGACCCGCCATCCTATACGGCACAGAATGCTGGGCATCTACTAAACAACACCTGTCAAAAATGCGCATGTTACACGTGACAGAAATGCGCATGTTACGCTGGTCAGCGGGTGTCACATTGCTCGACAAAGTACGCAACATCCACGTCAGGGGAAGCTACAAGATTGCTACCATTGCCGAGAAGGTAAAAGAAAGACGCCTTCAATGTTATGGATATGTGTTTCGCCGTCCAGAAGACCACATGGTACGAGTGGCCCATAACCTACCGACAACGACGCTTTGCCGCGGAAGACCCTCTGCCGCCTGGCTTACATTAGTCCATAAAGACCTACATGAATGTTGATGCTGATGAACAAAATGGAGAAGGCAGACAAGGAGAGCCGACACCAGATGACGGGATAAGACGAAGGAAAGAAGAAATACCCAGACATCATCGAAAATAATAGTTTTTCCTTACCGCCGGACAGTCTGCTGCAGTTTAATAAGAAATACTTAATGGCAGAGAATGTTGATGGACTAGCGGTCGAATGTCTTGTGATGTCCTTGAAAAATAATGTTAAATAATATTGGCATACGTTTACGCAACTGTTATACATATGTATCAAGAAGTTTAATTTCAAATCAATGGTAGTTATTAAAATACACACGACTAATTTGTATAATAATAAATATTCATATATTTTATAAACTACAAAAAATATCAATGAAAAATTCCTAAAAAGTTTAAAAATTACGCCTTAAAATTATAAAATGTTCGATTAACTGTAATAACTTTATATATTATGTCATCATATAAACATCACAACCCTTTAAATATGACCGCACATTTCTGTTACACTTAATTCATCAAATATATAAATAGTAAATAGTAGTACAATATACGAACCTCCAAACGTCTCAAAAATATACACAATGGTATGAGCGATCGGCTTCGTTTTGTCGAATGGGTAGTACATTTGCCACACATAGCCCAGTCCTGCGGGTATGCCTCGAATCTTGCGATATATTAACAACACGATGGGCGTCAAATTATAGAACCAAACGCCTAGGATATTCCAGAAAGCATACACTGAAAAGAATTTATATTTATTTTAATATTGTATACATATCAAAATCATGTTCTAAGGAACTCCGAGACAGAGACTCCAGGCTCTCCAGACTGCCTGGACTTAGCAGGTGGGATATTGTTGGGCCAATTGTGACAGACCTGTATTTAACAGAAGATTCCGAAAGTTTGAGAAATATAAAACAAATCAATTGATATCCAAATAAGCTACAAAAATACATTTATGCTTATTTACATCTTACTTCTAAGTATACTGTTTAAATAAGTTAAAATATTACGTATATTTTGTTAATTACTTGTAGGTAATTAAAAAATATCCTTCGCCTTGAGCACATCATTATTTTGTAGTTACTAAAGACGAAAATTAATAACCAATTTTTCGATTGACGATTACTAGAGACATAAATTTCACATAACCATCATGAGGTTTCTGTTAAATTTTAATCCCTGGTAAGGTGAGCAATCGAAAGACTGGTGATTACTTATTGCCTTGAATCATTACGATTACTTATTATATCTCCGTCAGGCTTAATAGCCACTTATGTATCCTCATAAACTCTTACCAAAACCTAGAATTCTGCTTAACCTGGTTAGTGCTAGTCAGAAAAGTACATACAGAATACCGTTACCAAATTATCTTATGCTAAGTTCCTGGGCTGAATAGAATTTCCAAAGCTCTTTCAACCTTTTTAATGAGCTGTGCTGTCATTTTGTAAGATCAACCACACGCCACACACGTGTGCCTAGTGTTGCAAGTTTCCTAGTTCCTAATGGAAGTATTAGGTTAGCATAACCACTTACCCTTATGCCAGCCAAATGCTATTTTGCCACTTTAGTAACAAATATTGCAGCGATAGCCTTGTGGAAGACCGTTGGACTCCCACGTAGAGGTCTCGACTTCGATCCCAAGGCGAGCAACTCTAACTTTTCGGAATGATTGTACTTAATTGGTATTAAATAGCTAATAATTATTGCCCGATTAAACGGCGAAGGAAAACATCGTAAAGAAACCTGCATGTCTGAGAGTTCTTCATAATGTTCCAGAAGATATGTGAAGTCTACCAATCCGTACTAGGCCAGCGTAGTGGACTATGTCCTAACACTTCTCACACGGAGAAGAGGCTCATACCCAGCAGTCGGACAGTTTAATACAGGGTATAATGATATTATTGTATTATTATATTCAGTATCATTTAAGTAATAGCAGTATATCGAAATTTTATAAGATTCTAAAAGTAATCTCCATAAGTACTCACAATTCTGTCGATGCTTTAGTGATACAAGACTATTGTATTTTATCTCGACCTCGGTGTCCTTGATCGAAACCGGCCATAATTCTTCAAGCTCCCTCACCAATTGCCTGAAAGTGTGCCTTTTATACCAAATGGTCAACAACTTGCCAAAACCTGGAATTCAAATGAGCTGCGTTCAATTACACTTGCTTCGCATGGAATATTTTAAACGTCTCTAGTTTTCGACTGTGATAATTGTTGTGCGAACATGGCATATATACCGCCCCTATATTCTCTGACATAAGTGCAAATCTCCCCATTCTATTACATAGGAGCAAATCATAATTATTTTCAAAAATGTACTTTAATTGCAAGATGTCTGTTCAGAAAACGTATATAAATTAAATATTCTTATGAGCTAAGTTATATAGCCTTTGCATGATGTGTGTGTAGTATTCTGTCGCTAATTAATAACTAAGTAAAAATTATAATTCTACAGGCAATTCGGCTTATTAGCACTAAATGTTTTACAAAAAATCCAAAATTGATATAATAGTTGGTTTTTAATAATATTTCTACGAGTCATTTCGATTTACCAGTTGTAGTAGTTTTTAAAAATATTTTAAGTATTAAAATGCTACGCTGATTTTTATTACTCACATATATCAAGGTCCTTATAAAACTAACATCGAATTACTATAATATATGATATTTGTACACTATTTCAAGATTATTACCAAATCTTCTCTCTTAGCCTTTATTATTCCCAAGTCACTTGGGGTCGGCATTTCTGGTCAAACCAAATTTGACTGGATATCGGTTTTTACACTGAGCGGCTGCCACCTGACCTCCGCAACCCGAAGGCTAACGATACCCTAAGGCTAGACCAGTGTCAGGATATTAGAGGGTACTGACTTTCCCAATAACGACTGCCATAGATGTTCATGGCAGCCGGGACCGACGGCTAACGTACTCTCCGAGGCACGGAGCAGGCGATAATTGTCAATCAATACGCACATAATTTCGAAAAGTCGTATAACTTCCGAAAGTCAGAGGTGCGCGACGTGGGTTCGAACCCGAGACCCTCTGCATTGCAGTCTGTTAGTCTTCCCACTAAGCTATCACTATATATATATTACCAAATGCTTAAATATAATACGTAACATTCAGTTATATACTCTAAAGCTAATGTGCTTCAATTAACTGCACCAAGGTAGTAAATATAGGTCATAAGTCATAACACATATTAACTTAATGTTAATACAGCTCCATATACAATGTACTCACTCAAGGTATCGTATCCGGCGATGTGTAAATAACTGCCGACAAATTCCTCTATAGAGTCAGCATTAATCATCTGACCGGCGACATGCGCTATCTCTCCCATCAACATTAAAATCAAGAGGGACGACGCTATTATCAACGATAGATTCCTTGTTAGTTTCTCGTAGAATGTTTTCGGAATTTCATCTATAAAAGAAAGGCCTACTCTACGAATACAAAAATTACACAAACTCAATGTTGCGTCAATTTCTTTTCGAGCAACTATTTTATCTTTGGATGACATTTTCAAACAACTACCTATTGCTGTGATATAGAATGGTATGATTTATTTCAATTACTTTTATATTCAAGAAGTAATGTATTATTTAAATATGTAATGAAAAATTTGATAGATACAAATAAATCATAGGATTCCGTCCTTCGAAGTTGGTAATAATCAGGTATAAGGTGATTTGGAAAGTTTTCTGACATACTAACTCGATCTCTCAAACATTTTTATTCCTCACGAACTTTTCTAGCCTCCAAAAAGTAATTTTGGCTATAAATTATTCTATTGCTAGGTAATATCATTAATCAAACGTCGAAATTGTGTTAGTTTATATATAAGAGTTTTTATAGTTTTAATCCAAAAAACGTTTCGCCTGGTGGTGGTTTCGGTTGCCTAGCGGCGCTTTTAACGGAGCATCCCTAATTAGCGTGTTGCTGGCAATGCATAAATGGTACCGATGGGTTAACAGCGCCAGGGTAACAAATTTGAATTTCTAATAGGTGAATTAAATTCTAAGTAAATATTTATCACGGTCTGAAATAAAAAAGCAGTTCTTATCCGATAATTATTTTCAACATACAATAGTAATACAGCGCGGCTATATTCATGTCGTTGTAACATAGATATTACAGATACTAGATATTAGTCAATATACATAAAATATCATAAAACATATTTATAAACATTGTCAACGTATAATTGCATTATTAAACCTATTACCCCATTTCAATGTTACAGTCTGGTTGATTTCTGACTTAATTATTCCAATTTCCCCACAAACGATGTCAACTGCAATCATTGAATTCATCATGTGAAATGGTGACCAGCACGCTTGAACCACAATGTTAATAGAACTACTATAGACAATTGTATTATTACGGAGATCAATATTAAATGGTTAGATGTCGAGAAGTGATTAAAACGTGACTGTACGAAACAATGCAATTAGTATGGAACACACAAGTTCTATTAACTTTCACTTACGGGAATAGATGACAGTCGTAAATACTTTAATAGCCTCTCATACGACAAACCAATCTAATACTTGTACTGATTCCAATTATAGGTCTCAGCAAATCGTCACCGTAAATGGTTCACCATCACGATAAGACTAGAGATTCATTGCAAGATATTTTTGAATCTCATTACAGTCAAAGAACTGCCTAGTCGACAATTTTTAAGCATTCATACAATAAAAAGGATGTACATATATAATAGCTATTATGAGTAATCCTCATTACATTATTCTTTGGAGCCGAAATAGGACCTGCCTTTCTAGTAAAGATCCACTTAAGATGTCAGTTTGAACAAAACGCCGTTTCATGTAAGAAGGAAAGCAAATATTTAAGAGGAACATTTTAACTGTACTTAGTTTAGAAGCGGTAGCAACTTGTGATGAAAGGGAACTTCTATACTGCACTAAGCCCGATCTATGAGTATATTATTAGGAGCAACTTGCAGGTGTAACACATTCGCCGACATATAAATCGGACGTCCAACTAAAATTGCATTTCGCACACTACACAGCTTAGAGCTGTGTTGTGTCACTTGTCACCAGCCCTACTCCGCACACACGTCAACTAAATTTATATATTAATAAAGTTTCTTCAGAAGATGACAGATTCAAACGTTACGGTATTGACGTGGGGTAATATAGGATACAAATTGACACACGTTTTGAAGCTACAAAAGCGTTTGTAGGCTTTGAATGTAAACAAACTATCGGCCTCAAATCCTTGTAGAGGTGGAGCACGGCTTCACCTGTCTCCGGGATTATTCAGCTTTCGCATTTAGCTGGCTTTACAGGATTATGGGACGGCGCGGGATCTCACGGAAGTAAGTAGGCGGATGCTCGTTTATCCACTAACAGATCTTTATTTTGTTTCACTTTTCAAGTCACGTGTCAGGATCATGGCTCCCGAGGTGACCATTGTACGATTTACTGCCGAGTACTTGTAACTTCACCCAAATTTCAAAGTGGAGCCATTCTAAATGGTTTTGGTAAGTAATTTATGTCGAACAAGCACGGAGAGGTTTCTTTATTTAAAATTTTATGTCACCACTGTAAGTGACATAAAGACAAAGACTGCTTACTGAAGCTTCTAAATATAATTAAGTACAAATTCATTCGTAGTTTAACTTATTCTAGAAAAGTCACTCTGATGTTTGTTACTAAAATCATAATATAGAGCGTGTAATCAGAAGATAAAATTAAATGATCATATTGAAATAGTCGTAACGAAATCTTCATTAATTGACAACCCAACAAACAAGTAACAAAATTAAATAAACAAAAATGAAGGAAATAGAAGTACATATTATATCATATCACATAGAGAGAGTATGATAGATGCATCTTAGCAGTTAATACAGAATGAATATACTAATATTCAATATGTATTATTTTATAGGTACTGATAATTATGCATTATGTATTATTTTAGAGAAATCGAAGATGTAACCATACGTATTTATAACGGATTTTCTTAACTAACTACAAAGTGAAATTCTGGATATATGCTCCTTACTAAACCTATATAATGCATCTAAATACTTAGTCTTGCTATAAATATTGTTACAATAATAAATCTTTTTGAATTGTAACAGTTTTTATGGCCAGACTAAATATACTTGCCTAAAAATACTATAAACAGTACTCTATCAAAAATCTTAGCTCCTGTATAACACACATTTCCTATAACGTATTTTATTATATAACACATCGAGTCTCATTGGCTTTGCACTTGTCGCAAAGCTAGCTGCGAGGTAGGAAAAATGTAGGGGCTCGGTGCGGCTTATCTCTTTACTCAGAGCTCGGTGAGGGAAGCCCTCTAGACATTTTAAAGGATTACACTACTCGTGTACCATGATCATGTACTTATATCAACATTCCAAAGAATGTTTACGAAATAAATAATAATGTTCTCCCTTCAATAACGGGTTAGGTAAACGTTTGTGTTTTGAGAATGTTAGCAATGCATTCGATATAAAAAAGACTGACAATATATGTATTTACGTTTTCTTTTATTGTTTTCTGCAACAGTAAATCACAGAGTTGTTAAAGCATTACGCGTTGCATAATACACAATTCTGAGCACTGCCGACTCGAAAACAACACAACATCAATAAACTGACATGAGCAGCTGTCAAGCCCAGCTGGATATAATAAAGAACAGCCGTAAACAATAAGCATTATGCATATGGAAGCTCCCTCAGTCTGTATGTCTTTCAATTTACTTATTTATGCAAGTCGTTATCGTTATCCGAATTTGCACTCGCTTAGAATTTCAGCAGCATCTGTGCTGCAGCGAAAGTGACCATTAGCGTAGATCCGAAGATATCTTAATAGCGACGTGGCCGCTGGCTCCATGTTAAACCACTATCTACTGCTGCAGCATCCGCTTAATTAAATATAGCTACTTAAGTCGTATTTTCAGAATTTTGTTTGTATTTCAAGTTACGCTTTTTACTATTTATAAAGGATAGTTGTATAGGTTTTGATCTGTTGTAGTAATTAGGTATCAAAATAATAAATGCGTTGTTACTCTTTGCAAGATTAATCAGCGCATCTAGTTAGAGAAGCAGAATGAAACAGGAAATTACAGTGCTTTGAAATTATAAGGACGGTGTCTGCGTCGCCGTCGCCTGCAGCGGCCGGGTGAAAAACGTGGCGGTGCGACGCGGGCGGCTCGGCCGGGCTGGCCGAGTGCCGGGGGGCAGAGGGACTTCGTCTCCACTTCAATTTGCGCCCAACCGCTCTCCCAACAGAATTCAATTACGAGTACATGAATAAACATTCCTTTTTCCTTTACCCGCCAACTTCGTTCACCAACGTATCGAGTGTAAGTGAAAAACCTGTAATTGGGTGAAAAACTGCACTCGTTTAAAATATCAGCTCTTTGTGATCGCGAACTTTTTAATATTCATACCGTATATATTTTTATATTGCATAAAATTAAATGCTTTATTTTTTTTCTTGAATAACATCATATTTTCGCTCGACAAAAGAGCGTTCTATAGAAACGCTTGCATCAGAATATTTTTTGATGAAAATACGTTACAATAGGAATGTGTCAGGTCATTTACACTTCCATAAAAGAAGCGATCTCGTATATCAGGAAAACAATATCCCGGGTGTTTCACATTGAAGTAGACATATGGGATATGGACAAAAATATATTCCTGCGGAACCGTTAAATTCTAAAGCAATCCATTACGTGGAGCAAAAGCAAATCCCGACGAACGATGTGCTTGCTATAAATCCCCGCCCGATGACAGATCTCGCGGCGCTCACCACGCGCCATCACACCCACTGCCTTTAACACTTTATATATATGAAAATGTTAAATTGAACTTGATTTACAACAATGCCGTTAGTCATGCCCTTGTATTTGCATAACGCACATTCATAAAGAACAATGCCAAGCTGCCAACCCATACATTACTTACCTTGAAATAAAATTGTAACGTCGCTCGTCGACTTATCGAAGGCCTATTGCAGTCATGCATTTTCTAATATTTAAGTTAGGTAATTTATATTTATATAAGTGATTTTATACTTTAAAGATATAATTATTATGTACTGTATTACCAACTAAAATACTCAGGGATAATATAAACCTCTAATATATAAATATTAGACTATTTACATCGTTTCAGTAATCCAGATACGACTCTTTCAGATAAACTAACTAATTTAACCTAAGCTATCTTCTAATATAGCTAAATAATATTATGGAGATTATAAGCTATCTTATAATATTTATAATATTACTACGCTAGGTATAATCTCGAAATTGTTATTTTCTTTAACTGATGTATCATAAACTCTTATAAAACGATAAACAACATATTTAACTTTAAAATAAATACACTTCTTGGATAGTTAATTTAGTCGGGCACGCCACAATCGTGGCGGTAAGTCCCGTGTTTGAGGAGTGGCTGGAGAGGCGGCATGGCGCCCTCACCTTCCGGCTGACACAGGTAATGACTGGTCACGGTTGTTTTGGCCAGTTCCTGTGTCGTATACGCCGGCAAGAGACGCCCGGTTGTCACCACTGCGGCGACTGCCGCGACGTTATTGTGGACACGGCGCTGCACACTTTGGCGGATTGCCCCGCCTGGGCATCGCAGCGCCGTGAGTTGATCGCGGCAGTCGGATCGGTTGCCCTCTCGCTCCCGGCCGTAGTTCAGTCTATGGTCCGGAGTGAGAGGTCGTGGAACGCCGTCGCCAGCAATAACCCACATCAGATTATTAACAAAAATAATCTCAAGCACACACATACAGATCCCTTGTTAAAAATGAACTGCACAACATTTTGCATTCACATGTATATATATGTTCCCCATAATAATAATAAGCTCTCCTCTAGTAATAAAAGCCGCGACCAATGGCTATTATATGTGATATAATTAATGAATTGGACAACGTAACTGTATCGCTAAAAATATAAATGAATTTATATTTTTTATTTCCTTGTAGAAATCAAATAAACTGTGATATTATTATTCTTACAGAATGCTGGCTCAAGAGCACTATGACTGTCCCTACTATACAAGACTATAATTCCCATCAAACAAACACCCTGATTAACCAGAACGATGGTGTAGTCATATAAGGCAAATCTTCACTGAGATGTCGCATACCCGAACCATCTTTTTATGACGCGAGCTGCCTTATATGCACAATAGAAAATCACTTAGCGGTAATCGCCCTTTACAGACCACCATCACAACGAAAGGTAGACAACTTCCTCATTAGCCTAGAAAACACCCTTATCAACTTTAAACAGTACAAAAATGCCTCTATAATAGGGCTATCAACCTTAATATTTCAGGTACCAATTATGACACCCGCTGTCAACAATATCCTAATCTTGCAGCTTCATATGGCGTCCTCCCAGCCCACTTAATTCCAACCCATCACAATAATTACCTAGACCATGTGCTATTAAAAGCGAACAACAAATCAACAACACTAATAATAGATACAACGATCACTAACCATTTGCCTATCTTATTACATCTGGAAGTTGAAACTCCAAAAATCAACAACAAAACAATAAATTTTTCTCGTCTGAACCTATGTGACATTTCCATTATTTTTACGTTGAATGACCGTAATCTTACCACGAACACTCTGCTCAAAATGTTGTCCACTATTATACTAAAAAACACAATCACTAGAACCATTCCATGTAAATTTTAAATCATTAAGCCATGAATCACTACTGGCCTCCTGAGATGTATACGGAATAGGGACAATATGCACAAGAAAACAAAAAAAGAACCACATAACATCGTCTTAAAAATTACATACTTGCTTAAAATGCTTAAAATCATATATGAAAAAGTCTTCGATCAAGCTAAGAACAATCCATAGAAAATGTGGGCAGCAATACGTAACGTAGGTGATATTAACACAAAACCCTACTTACCCACTGATCTCCTCACAATAGAAAATAATCCATCCGATTCCATTAATTCTGTAAACAAGTTCTTCGCTAATGTAGGCAAAATATTAGCTAATAAAATCCTTCAGCATCGGACACCGCCCACTAATGTGCCACCCACTCTGCTAAACACAATGGTGTTGCTGGAGACAGATGTTGAGCAGGTTGAATGTATTGTGAAAGGCCTTAGAACGGATAGTGCCTCAGGCTGAGACGGCAACCCCCCAAGCTGCTGAAATCCACAAGTCACATTCTGTCGCCAGCAATAACCCACATCTCTAATCTCACATTACTCACGGGCATCTTTCCTAAAGCCCTGAAACGAGCAATTGTTCACCCAATACACAAAACAGATGACAAAGATAGTGTCAATAATTACAGGCCTATTTCAGTTTTACAGGCAATTTCTAAAATCTTAAAACGGATTATTTACAGAAGTATAATCTGCTTTGTAAATAAATCTATATATATAAAACTCTTCCGTTACTGAGTGACTGACAGACAACGCACAGCCGAAACTACTGAACGCAAGAAGCTGAACTTTGGCATGTATGTTCCTTGGAGAGTGTAGGGGAGCACTAAGAGAGGATTTTTGGAAATTCCACCCTGAAGGGGGTGGTAGGGGTGAAACCCGATATTCACACGGGAACGAGACTTACGCAGGTGAAACCGCGGGGGTAATTACTAGTACCATATAATATCCCGAAATCAATTCGGATTTAGAAAAGGTGTCTCTACAGAAGATGCCGTAATTACTTTATTAGACTTTCTTGTTAAGAAAATAGACAGAAACCACAAGTGTCTAGGCATATTTCTAGATTTCTCCAAAGCCTTCAACACTGCCTCCGTCCATATCTTGCTTAAAAAAGTGGAACATATAGGAATCCGTGGAACTGTCCGCAATCTACTTAAAAGCTTCCTCTCTGAACGGACACAATGTGTCAAAATAGGTGAACATATTAGCCATATTAGCAACGATGAACACTTAGAATTTGGACTACCCCAAGGTAGTTTACTAAGTCCTATTTTATTTCAAATATATGTAGACGAGCTCTGCCAACTCTCTCTTCCTTCTACCCGGCTAATAGCGTATGCTGACGACAAAGTGATACTGACCAGTAGCCCCAGTTGGGAAACAGTGACAAAGACCGTCGAAACGGCTCTAAGTACTGTAATGATCTGGTTAGCTAAAAATAGCCTTATCCTTAACCTTAATAAAACGAATAATGTAACTTTTGGAGCCAGACCATCCGTGTGCTCCTCTGAATTCCTTATCTATTAAAGCACATTTATGTTCTGTAGTAGGTGATAACTGCGGCTGCCCCACCGTCACTCAAACTCCAGTAGTCAAGTATCTTGGACTAAAGATAGACTCCTGCCTCTCTTGGAACACCCAATTGCATACAGTAGCTGCTCGAACAATGAAGCTTATGTTTCTCTTTAAGAAATTGAGACTATCCGCTGACACGGACATTCTAAACTAATACCGCCACTAACATTCGCCTATAACTTATGTCTCAGTACAGGTACTTTTCCCGATATTCTAAAAAGGGCTCTGGTGCACCCTATTCATAAAAGTGGCAACAGTATCGAAAATTATAGACCGATATCCATTTTAACTGTCTTATCCAAAATACTTGAAAAACTCTTGAACAATAGACTTACGAAATATCTTCAAAATAACAATCTCGTTGCTCCAAACCAATTTGGTTTTATAAAAGGTAAGTCTACGGAGGATGCAACTTTATATCTAACGGAGATGGTCGCAAGAAATCTAGACAGTAACTCTAAAGTCCTTGGTGTATTTCTAGATCTCTCTAAGGCGTTTGATACTGTCTCTGTGCCTCTACTGCTACATAAAATGGAGCATATAGGAGTACGAGGGGTTGTATTGGACATATTTCGGTCGTATCTTACAAACCGTACTCAATGTGTTAAAGTAGGCACACACATCAGTGACCAATTATCTCCTACCTTTGGCCTACCTCAAGGTAGCGTTCTCTCGCCTACGCTTTTCCTCATTTATGTAAATAGCCTATGTACTAAATCTCTATCAAATTGCAGTATTATATCTTACGCTGATGACACAGCTTTAATAGTTCATGGCTGTTCTTGGGAAGAGACTCAACACTATACACAGAATGCTCTTAGAGAAGTGATGATCTGGTTTGAAAAGAACCTCCTTACGATAAACATAAATAAAACCAGTTACATAACGTTCTCTCACCGAATAAACGCCCAACCCCCTCCACACTTCAGTATTCAAACGCACACTTGTGTTCGACAAAATAACTGCGTTTGTCCTATCTTAACACGTGCGGATACGGTAAAGTATCTTGGACTCATCATAGACAAACACTTGAACTGGTCGGCCCATATAAACAAACTAACAGCCCGCATAAGAAAGCTGGTGCCTATATTCAGAAAACTGAGGCGTTCCGCAGACCTAGATACTTTGCTATGTGTATATTATGCTCTGGCCCAGAGTATATTACAATACTGCAACATCACATGGGGTGGAGCAGGGAGCACGACACTACTCCCATTAGAACGGGTGCAAAGACTTATACTGAAGGTCATACTTGGCAAACCAAGGAGGTATAGCACTAACCTACTCTATAGCGAGTGTCCCGTACTTATTGTAAGGCAACTCTTCATCAAGTGCGTATTAATTCGGAAGCATAAGAGCACTAATTCTAAGCCAATATTAAAACGTAATAAAACCAAGATCTTTCCTGTAACTCTACATAGAACAGCCCTCGCACGTCGGCATTATTATGTCCTGGGTAATTACCTATACAATGCCGCTAATGTTTATAATAACATATATCCATTATCAACCAACAAATTCAAATCAGTTATCATACACTGGCTCAAAACCCTTAACTACAATAAAACAGAAGAGCTTGTATATAATCAAAGATTTTAAACAATTCTATACACACACACACATTCTCACACACACCCTCACAAACACTCACACACACACACACACACACACACACACACACACACACACACACACACACACATATGTATACAATCCAATGATATCATTCTCACACGTGGTAAAGAGACATACTATTTTTTTTTCTTTTTATATTTTATATGCTTTTTTTTTATAATCTAAACAATTCCTTTGTTGCAATTCATTGTTTTGCATTATATAATATTCGTATTTTATTAATTGTGTATAATAAATTATACAATCTTCAAATTCCATTCAATGTTTAATTGATTATTATTATGATCACTAATTTTTAATTTCTATATTTGTGATTATTCAATGGGAATGCAACCTAATTTTATTATTAATTTATATTTTATTTTTATTTTTATTTTATATCAATTGTGTTGAATACTTTTATTTAATGACTCACTGCAGTTTATTGTTTAAATGATTTTGAGGAATATGTTTTGCATTGTAAAGCAAATACCAAGAAATATCCTATTTCTGGGCGGAAGGCGCTGACGACTGTAACACAATTTAATATTAGCACGGTCGTCAACGGCAACCTCTTAAAGAATGTACCATTGCTCGGTTTTATTTAGAATCAGTTTAAGAGAAATTTGTAAAACTAGTAGTTGAATAAATTATTATTATTATTATTATTATTAAATATGGTCTACAGCACCTTATGTGAATCCATTTTAAACTATTGTATCGCTGCTTGGGAAGGCGCTTCAAAAACTGCAATTATCCAAGTAGAACGCGCTCAAAGAGCAGTAATTAAAGCCCTGTTATGAAAATCTTTTAGATACCCTACACAAGAACTATATGCTGAGTACAAGATAGTGACAGTGCGACAAATTATATCCTACGTGCTACTATAAGAAGACATTCAAATCTCCCACCAAAAACCCTTCCATCTACTACACGAAGAAGAAGACCTGAACCTGCTTGCCCTAAAGTATATACTAAGACCGCTGTAATATCTTTGGTGTCAATAAATTTATTATTATTATTATTCTAGCTAAAAAATACTTTTAATTAGAATGGTTAAACAAAGCATTTAATATTGCGGAACTGTCTGCAAAATTGTATATCTAGTATTATAATAAATTGTACTACATTCAATTTTCTAGTTGGCTTCTGTAAGCACTCGGACAGTGGTCTGAGTAGTTCCTTCGTAAAATGACTGCAGCAAAGGATTAGTAGTAAGTACAGTCAGAAAGATGAATTTATAGACATTTGTGAGACTTTTTAATTATTTTGCCAAACAAAATAATAACTATTAATAATTTGATACCGTAGTTAACAATACTAAAATTTTAAATATACTTTTTTTAATCATTACAAATCTTTTTCTGTTGTACAATAATTTCTACTATACTAATATCTACTATAGAAAGAGAGAGTATGTGGAGAGCAACTATTTGAAATATACTTTTCGATTTTACAAGTACATTATTCCAGATGAATATAGACTATAACCTATGTCGTCCATCTGGAATAATGTGATGCATCGGTCCCGTTCTTAGGTAAAATATTAGGGGTTAAAGTATGAAATTGCCAATATGTACTGAAAAATTGAAACTCGTTTTTTTCTAAGATGTACCATATTTATTTAATCCAAATATCTATACATTGCTGCCATCTAAACGGAAGTTCATTTATGCCTTTACGATAGAACTCCGGGGATCTAGATTCGACAAACTGTGTGAAAGCATTTTGTTCTGCCTCCTGGGAATATATTTTTTATCACGTAGTAAATTGTCCAAATCACGAAAAAAATGGTAGTTCGTTGGAGTAAGGTCTAGCGAATACGGAAGATGACGTATGGTTTCTAACTACAGCTCCTGTAGAGTTACAATGGTTTCTCGTGCAGAGTGAGGTTTTGCATTATCATAAAGCATTAATGGTGAAGATCGATTCACGAGTCGGGGTTTTTCACTGCCAGTTTCGCCATCATTGTTCGAAGTTCGGCACAGTAAACATCTGCTGTTATTGCTTGACCAGACCTGAGAAAGCTATAGTGAATAACACCATGAAGAGACCCCCAAACAGTTACCATTACCTTATTATTGGTAAGCTTTGCTTTAGGGCACTGTTGCGGTGATTGTCCTGGGGTCAGCCATTGCATTTTTCACTTACGGTTATCGTAAAGAATCCACTGTTTATCACATGTCACAATTCCATCCAATATTCCTTAATTTTTGTACCGATTCAACAAGGCAACACAAGTTTCAAAACGCATTTCTTTCTGCAGATCATTAAAATCATGAGGCACCCATTTTCCATATTTTATTATCTTATTGATTTGATGCAAATGAGCCAATATTGTATGTAGGTAGGGTACCGTTAAACCATACCGCTAATTCCTGGGTAGTTTGACTCGGATTGGCTTCCACCATCTCCTTCTATTCAGCGTTATTCATCTGTGTGGGCGGTCTTCCAGGTGGTTCGATCTTCAAATCAAAGTTTCCATTACGAAAGCGTTAAAACCAAAAACGCACGGTGCGTTCATTGGCAGTCTCCTTTCCAAATGCAGCGTTGATATTGCGAGCCGTTTCTGCCGCGTTAGTACCGCGTCAGAACACGTTTTCATAACTAACTCGTATTTTCGAAGTATCCATCTGTCCCGTCTAAGCTTAATAAAAAAAACAATTGAAAGTCGAAAATCGAATGTTGCACTTATTTTAAAAGAAGAATCTTAATCTTATGTCAACTCAAAATATCTATTACTATACAACGGCAACTTCATACTTTAACCCCTATTATAAATATATTTTCAGAAAACAAACAAGAACCCGTAGGTATAAACTAAATATCTATAAATTTCGAATAATTTGAACAACTTGAAATATTGATTTAAACTCTTCGATTTTTATCCATAGTCGCTTATTTCTAACAAATATTAAACCGCACAGTGATCTTTCAAACCTTCGTACATTTTACCATCCCTTTGAACACATTTATCCACGTGCCATTCATAGAGGTTCGTTGACCGGCCAGTGGAAATATTCCATAAGGAAAATATAGCTTTAAGCCGTCATCCTCGTTGATCACTGTAGCAAATGTACATAGAAATCAATAGCATATAATGTGGTTGAATAAAAGTATCCGGCTACATTAATACATAGATTCACGGCTGTGTATAAAAGGGAACAATTGACAGAATATTATCACACCCAATCAGTCAATTGTTTAAATGCCAGATAATATTGTAAGGCTATTGTATCTGGCCGCCAGTGTGCCGCCGTTTAAAACTCAGTGCTACTTAAAATTTCTTTACAGAAAGCCTACAAGGTCTCCCAATCCGACAAAACCTAAGATCCCGCTTATGCCAAGGTACCAACGAGACATTCTAATGATTCAAAGTACAAGTTTTGTTTGTGTGATATATAGAGATATGCTTCAAGATTGTTTATCCAATACTTAATAGGTTATTACTTATCAATACATTTATTAATACAAACATTTCAATCTTTAAAAAAGCGCACAACGCATGTATTTAGTTAATAGGATTTATGATTATTTAGGAAATCTGTCTGCACCGTTTTTAATACGGTATAAGATTTCATTGCTGAGATCATCAATGCAGTAGACAAATTACTGCACGTATTCTACATTCAGAATATTATTTATCGGAACATTTACTCAGAACCTTAATTGATTTTCTGTAACGAGATACTAGTGCTGATTATTATAGTTCTAAAGATTCATGCCTGTTGACGACAGAGCTCAGGAGAGTCGATGGATTTGTACTTCCACATTTAAATGCACTCTTAACATAGTTCACCTTAGGCAAACTTTCGCCATCCATTCTTTTGACAACCTCAAACCATGATAGTTCACCATTCAATTCTTCTATACATATAATAAATAATAACGTCCTCCAGACCGATTTCGGTCACGGCGGCCAATCTTAACGGAGACTGGCCATCTGCGCAGGAGATATTATAGTGCACAGGCGTATGCGCAAACACAAGTGCACTCTCAGTTCCCTAACTCTCATGATCCGAAGGGACGGTAATCCGAGACGATCAGAGAGAAATCAGGCGCAGGACCAACGGCTTTACGTGCTTTCCGAGGCACGGGGGTGTCCAACACCGCCAACTTCCTAACTCCGGGCTGTTATTGAGATTTCTTATCAGAAAATCCAATAACTTTTTGTTGGCCCGATCCGGGATTCGAACCCGAGACCTCATGCACAGCAGTCGCATTCACTACCGCTGCGACACGGAGGCAGTCAAGCATGCATATATTATGATAACAACCAGCCGTAGGTGCTCAAAATTCCTTTTATTCCCCCAAAAAGCTATGTTCAAACTGTAATAAAATTCCAACATTCGTACGCATTCAGCAAGCGGGTTCGGAAACCGACATGAGCCTATTCCACATTAACCAGGAGCTAATGGCATGCGGTACTTAATTAAGTCACTAGGTGCGAGTTGCGAGCCACATGTTGTATGCACCCTCGTTCTACCACTAGTCGCTAAGTGCGCCGATAAAGTACAGTCACCTCCCTACCAACTTAATTCATCCTGTAATTATGAAGTTTTACTTACCGCAAGTTGCAAACTTGGCTATTCTACTTGCACATATATTCGTTTAATACGTATTCTTTAGGACAATTCAGTGGATAAGTTTTTGAATTTGGCAACGTTAATGATTTACCTATTGAGTCGAAGCGTCATATCGGTGGTCAGACACAATATTTGTAGTTTTTAAATTGTGACTTTTAATTAGATATTCTGAGACTTTATAGATTAAGAATTCTAAGTAAAAAATGTTGTGAACACTCGTTTATCTTTTTTTAAACTATTCGATTTGACGCAGCATGATTAAAAATTACAAATTTTGCACGATTTTAATGCCGACGACTAAATCACTAAAAAATAATTAAATAAGTACAAAAATTTAATATCTTTTCACATTTGATTTTTATTAGTCTAGATCGAAACTTTATTTCAAACATATTTTATATCAAGAATTAGATTAGATCTTAGTCATCCTCAAATTATAAAAATCCTTTCAATGAGAGAGAAAATGAGGGTCGTGTAATATCATGCATATTATTTTTTACTTTCACCCTTTATTTTTCCTTATTTTAAATAGTAATTAGCTAGCCACATTAACCTACATTCTAAAGTGTGACGCAGGCTGTAGTGTAGCCCTGTGTTGCTCGGAGTGTCCTAATAAACCCAGCGTAAAACCCTCCAAGCCAACGAGTTAATTTACTCCTCTGATGATGTTTACCTTTTTACAGCTAGATGCTTTTTTCAAGCCTCTTAAGCCTGGGTCGCTTTTATAACTTTTACGTAAACACTAAGTCAGTTAGACACTCTTGAATTTGAGCCCTAAATTTAATGCGAGATTTTCTCAAGTGCGCCTTATTTTTCTTAAGAAGTGAAGAGAATGAAATTTATTAAATAGAAATGCTGCGTCGTTATATAAGACCGTTTCTTGTCAATAAATTTCTCAGGAATAGAAGGAATGCGCGGGCTGGCGAACATTACACCTCGCCTAGACTGAAATGTTCCTTTTTTAACTGAACGCGTCACTACGGAGTATCGTATTATACCAACTTGAACATAGTTATGGTGGTACTTTTGTAGAAACTGAACTAGAAGCTGGAGGTAAATAATACTGGAATAAAATATCAATAAGAAAATAAGGATCAAAGTTACAGTGCATCTTTTGTCAGTCAAGAGACTTACCGCCTAGAAGCTACTACAGTGGTTTTCTTTTAGTTCAAAGGAATTTTAGTATATACATTTTTCTTTGAAGTTTCCGTCTCGATGAACTGGTTTATGTTTTGTTTTGTAAGGAAATATGTTAAATTTGAAACATAAGATTTTTCCAACGTCTATGTTTTAGATTCCACGTAATAGTAAGCGAACCTATTATCGTTTACCAGGCTTAAGCCGTCGCCTCGCCACTACCACTGCGCGGAGTGTTGTGGATTCGAATCCCACACGGGACAAACTTTATGTGACCCCTAAATGGTTGTTCCGAGTCACCTATTCTTTGTGTCCGTTGTTTGAATGTTTGTAAAGTCCCCCGCGACACAAGTATTATTCCAAGTGATAAGAGTAATGTTTAAAAAAAATTGCAAGCTAAGTATAGCAAATAAAATTTAAAAAAAAATGTCCCATAACACTTCATTTAACCAGGGAATCGAATCCATGACATCACAATCGACAGCAAATATAACATAACCTCCTACGCTTTATCCGTGTTTATGATTCCCAACGAAATAATCATTACATCAGTAATAATTATTAATTAGAGTTGCAATTAATATTTTAATAATAAATGTTCATTGTTATCAATTATAATACACATTTTCAACAGATTGTTAACTATTTATTTAACAGTCAAGCTTAGCGAAACAACAGGGCTCACACAAACAAAGTACCCACACTTAATGAAAGACTAGTTGAAGATAATTTGGAGGTTTAAGATTAAACGAATGCGTAGACATCAACTCAAGCTTGCCGCGCATGCGCGCAGAAGCCTCCACTTAAAGTTCCGACGAGTATTTTACTTTATTTTGATAGTTTCTGAATTGTCTCAAGGTCGTATTTTATTCAGTAGGTACCTATACATTTTATGACAAATTGTGATTTACATTTACTACTATACAAATTTACGCACTTTATGTTCGATACTTTAAAATTTTATATAGTTGCTTAAACAAAGATACATTTTCATTGTTCATTTTTTTTTTGCGGGCTATTTGTCTTCATGTCATAGTGACATCTCTGGTGTACCTGAGTGGCTATGGCCTCTATCTAAGATAGATGGTTACAATCAAGTGGGATATATGTTGATTTACTACCTTATTTTCTCAATCCTCAAAATATGTATTCATTTTTAGTCAGAAGTAAGGGTTCCTATAACCTATAAAACTCAAAATTCAACTTTGTTTTTTTGTCTGACCAGGTAATCATTGGATGGACTGGCTGCTCGTCTAAACGCAACATATTGTATACGACTGTATACAACAAATTTTATTTAGAAAATAATGTTAAAAACATATTTTATTGAGTGCTATATATGTGATATAATAGCCCTCAATAAAATGTATTTTAACGATATAAGAACTTCAAATTCTTCACTCTAGACCTTTATATCATAAGATGTCAAGAAATATTGCTTATTATTTAAAAAACAACATGGCTATTTTAATAGTCAAAAGCTAAATACATACATGTCTATTACCTAAATGTTAAATTACCCTGCCAAGTATTGAAATGCCAGATATAATTAAAACCTATTGTCTCCGGCCAATGGCGTGCCGCTTCAACTCAATAAATAAAAAATTGTCCAATCCTCTTGTAAGGCATGGCAAAACAATATACAACGTATCTTTATATTTAAATTACAAGAAAGGTAGATCAAGTAAAAAACAACCAAATACATTTCATAACAACCAGGATGCCAACAAACATTAAACATATTAAGAGGATACAACGCGTATGATAATCTGATAATCATAGATAACGCGTTAACAGCGAGTCGAATCGAGTAATGAAAATACCGAACATTAACCGTTCATCACTACGATTAACAATCAATTAATATTAAATCCCCTGTTTACTCCACATACGTTCTGTGTAAGCTGTACTCTAAATCTCTTCGATGTCACGAATGAAATTCCGCTGGTATTTTTGTTTGTATCTATACGAATCTACTGCAGGGAGTCGGACAGGTTCGTAAATCGATCTTCCTACGTGCTGCTATAAATCGTATTCTAATCGATGTATTCATTTCTCATTGCCACTCGACTCGCTAGCACTCGATTTTCTCGTTTAAAGCGTCCCTTGTCTGTAAGTACTGAAGGCACACAACCTACTTACACGACCTTTTTTCGTCGTCTCTACTTTAATTAGAAATGGGAGTTAAGCTAATTTTCCTTTTATAGGCTTGACGTTCATTATCAAACTCTTTGCCCTCGGAGATTAGCACAAGATTTATTATTACTCTCTCATAATAGTTTTTAGGTAACGCCGTTGGAATTTGATTTATAATCCACGCCTTTATTGAATTTAATTCTTATTCTTTGTATGTACATGTATAGTAAAGGTAATTTAAGTTGATATACAAAGAATCAAAATTGGTGGTCAAAATTTCAATACTCTTTCTGTTTGAATATAGTATATGTAAGCTTACGTTTCTCATTAGCCTCATAAGATTAACCCATATTTCGGCAGTTATGGTTAAGTCCTACGCAATAGACGACGAGTCTATGACTGTTGACGAGGATAATACCTGACTCCGAACTAATTAAACATTTTGAACTCAAACCATTACTTACAGCCGTCGTATTTACAGCCACCGAAGCATACTACAGCTAGCGCCTCGGCACCACAGCAGCAGTGAATGGAAAAATCGGTAATAAATCAATATATTTTTAGTAACATCATCATAAAATTATAATAAGCTACATAGTTTTACCACTAGATATACAAATAAAATATTTGAATATCTAGTCCTTTCCTTAGATAAATTACAAAAAAGGAAAATTTTGTTACTCGAAATCAGACAGTATATGAACTCTTCAAATAATCGATACCACCCGATACCGCATACAGTTGAGTATTTATTCGGAGTCCTTTCGCCTACTCACTTACATCCTTCCCTCTAACGAGGGCAATCACAGCGCTCACGGTTTAACTCTTGTCACGTGCGATATATTGAAATAGGGACAGTCTAAATAAACTTTCCTTTCCGCCTCCATGCACCACGGTCGACGGCCAAAAACTCCTTTGAATTGTATTTTGCTGAAGCCGTTTATTGCTATTGTAGACCCTTTTTCACAACACAGCTAGCAATAAACAACACGCGACTATCAATGGAAACTTTTAGACGAATGTTTGTTTAATTCCCGAGTGGACTGTTGTCACAGAAAATAGTCAAATATATTCCATCTATCTAGAGCATGTAGAAACCCATATTGTTGTTTCGAAGGAAACATTTGGGTAAATTGCGATCCGAATATTGTCACTAGCACTTGTGGTTATGGTTACTCGAAAATGATGTTGAAGCTGTCCCCGCGGCTCCGATTTGCTCTTGATACACATCGAGTACATATTAATTAATAAACTACGTAAACATTCATTCAATTTGAGAGACTTATTTACGTAATAAAAACTGTCCAAAATAGTGTTCAGATCTAGCCTCAGTTAAATAAATGTCACAATTTGTAGACCTGTAAATTAAAAAATACTGTATATGTATAATTTGTATTTTTGTTCAAATTTGACGATTATTAGAACTCTATCATCTCATATTTTATTACGAGAATTGGGGTTCTGATTTAATTTGGCAACTACTTTTTTAATAACTATTACGGCTGTGGCATTCGCAAGTCGTTGTTTTGCAAAACGGTTATAGATATTTATAAATGTTTTACAAAGCAACATTTCGCTAATTGACTAGTATTGACTATGACTGTTGATATATACATCGTCAGTACGGGACAATTACGTAAAACTTTCATCGACTGAAAATCGTAACAGCCTCAGTTCATTTACGTACTCAATTACTTGCCTTTCCCAGAAGACAGAATGTTCATATCATAATATCACATATAACGTGAAAATACTATACACGATATTTAAAATTGTTGTTTTCTTGGAAATCGACATGTCACTGGAGCCCTAGTATGAGGCCTTGATATTAATTCAAGGTAATCTAATTACTACAATACAATAATTGAGGATCTTTCGCTAAATTCCAACGAAAATCAAACATTTTATGATAGCCACAGAAGCCACACATCGATATACCAAGTAGCTACACTTAACCCGATGTCTCAAGCTATGCTTTCATGAAAATATAAACTTGTAAAATTTGCGAAAGCAACGCGTACGCACGAGAACATTGTATACTTTAAATTCGGAAGCTTCCAAAGTAATCTCAATAAAGCGTATACTTTCGTTTCGTATAAAATCTCAGTCGCGCAATTTGCATTTATGTCAGTCACATTCCGCGTCACGATCCGGTAGCGACCAACCGCTTCAGTATTACGTGTTTCACTAAAATTACACTTCCAGCTCTCGATGGCGGATTTCTTTTAGCGAAACGTCCTCTTATTTAAATGTGGAAAATCCCTGTCAGACTACGGAGAGTAAATTAAATAATCCTAAACCACTCAAGTTTTTAAAGCGCCATTGTAATGAAACAGCGACGGCACTAAAAATAAAATAATCGTTTGTCAGCTTCACTTTAAGTTATAGTTCGTAAATATATAGCACACATTAAAACCTTCTTGCTGCTTAAAGTAAATGAGAGAATTCAGCAGGCTCGGAATCAATAAACAACTATATACTGACGATCCGTTCGCATTTTCATTCACTTAAAAGCAGAAATGGCAACGGATAGGCACTTTATATTTTCGGCGATTTTTTGCCACGTACGTGCACCCAGAACATCCAGATTTATTGAGCTCATACATTTTAAACATACCACACTCTGGCCATTCAAGCGTAACGATCATAGTGACGACGAGGCATAAATAGTAATTTACATTTTATTATAATTTTAGCCATACTTACAACATATTTTACTTGACACACACTTTCCACAGCTATAATTACTGCGCTGCTACCTACAACCACATTACTAACTTATTGTAATAACCTTTATGATCGATTTTCTTTATAGATATCACCTCTCAGCCCATTTTATTAGGCGTCCAGGTACTTAGTGATGAGGAGGCAGTAATTTCGTCCCGAAATACATAAGTATATGTTAGTATATAAAAGTACAACTCATTCGGCCTCTCCAAATATAGAAATGACGAACGGCCCATATATTTGCATCTTAAAAGAGCAAAAGTTTGTCCATACGAATGACTGAGTTTTGTAAAGGTTGATAACGGCGAGGCTACACAAGCCGGAACGCGAATAAATGAATAAAGAGGACATTCAGTACTTATGTAATACCGACAAAAGATTCTAATTACAATGAAATTGTTACGACTTTATTAAATACGCCAGTATTAACTATCTACCTCTTATGGCTGTATATATTGACTTGTAAATATAATATGCCACATACCTTATTAATCTGCAAAGTGTTGGAATTTTTAATATAGTCGAAGGTATAATTTGGTAACGAAGCCATCGTTACCAAATTTTTACCTCTGTAAAATAGATAGATGGCTGTAAATATCTTGTTGTAATTGAGACTGCGAACACTAAGTAAAAAACAATTCAAACATTGATGTTTTAGAATAAACGCGTAATCAAATCCACATATACCTAAGCACAATCAGTGGCTCAAGCTGGTTTACAAAGATAAAAAACACGGTCTGTGCATTGATTCCGCACAATCACGTTGTTGTTTATACTTAAGCAATAGTATTAGTGGGCACTGTACCTAAGGCACTCGCGGGATTGTGATGGGTGGTGGAAACAAAAAGTTATTTTGCGAGCTTTATCACGTCGCTACGTCCCTGTCGCGTCCGCACAAGTTATTATAATCTGACGACCCATTCAAATGAAAGCTGTGCCCGAGGGAGGGGACTGGATACATATAAAGCTGCGAAAATCTTGCGGGGGGCCCATGGGAGACAATCGAGTGCCTGTCCCTCCTAAGATAGGCACGTGTGTGATTTGGGCTTCATTGTGCTACGTTATAAAAAGGTTCTTTTTGTGTATTATGAAAACCCGAAGCCCTTTCCTTGAACGCTTTCGAAAGAAAGGCTTGAGTGCTTTTAAAAGGCGAGAAAATATGACGGATGATATTGTGTCATGCTGAGCTCTCTGTGCACGTCGACAGAACAATGGATATTTTATCAGACAACAAAGCAATGTGCTCATTCTTTAGAAACGAACACAACGTATTACTCTTGGCAATAATTGGTGAACATTTTTGTAATATACCGGAAAACATAAAAGCGCATGTAAAGAAATGATATCTCGCAACGTTTTATAAAGAAAAGCTACATTGTGAATAATAAGTATGATGTTAAGATAGAAACCATTAGACTTCCAATTATCATAGAAGAATAGTATTTATTTATAGACACACAGTCACAGTCACAGTCACACAGTCTCGCCCCTATACTCCCGAATAGTTATAGTTTTTCCCTAGTAGTGAATACAAAGACATTAAATTAAATCACTTCGAGTAGACACTATATTATTTATTTTTTATTTATTTATTAGGAAGACCAACAGCTTTGAAATACGCAGTGTAAAAAATATGCAACAGAGAGCCGATGACAGGTCTCCACGACTAATTCTTAAATAACAATGCGTGGACAGTAATTATTTTATCATAAATGGTACATAAGTTACAAAGCAGAGAGTATTCTATTGCTGGGCACAAGTCTTCTACCAGTATGAGAAAGTTTAGGCCATAGTCCATCGTGCTAATCCAATACAGAATAAAGAAATTTCATGTGTCCTTAAATTAGAGTTTTCTTTCAACGTTAAGAAACTTTTAACATTTTATACGCACTTAAGTTCGAGTCTCAAGTGCGTACTCTGGGATCGAACTCAAGCCCTCTATATGTCATTAAATGATCGTCCACTAGTAAGGAGATAAATCCTCTCTATTATTTTATATTTATTTTCTCTCTAGGAAACATAACAATAGTACCATTGCACTAGACGTTGCCAAACCGCGGCGAGATATAGCGTGAGAGTTAAAAGCGAACAGCGTTCTATACTAAATTCTTTGCTGCACAGGTGTAGAGAACTATAATCAATAAATTCTATGAACATATAAGCTTTAATATTGTGAAGTCAAACTGAATCACACTACATAATATACCTGGTAAGACTTACGCTTATATTTATCTCTGAAAGAGTGGGCAGCGGTGTATAACATCCAAATTTAGCCAGGTATGTTTAAGGTTTCGGGGTAAGCCTATTGCCATCAACCGGACAGATTTAAAGACTGCAATAGTACTGAGATTAGCCAGTAATTTACGAATAACCGTTTACTATACTTGAAACAAATGTAAGTAAATCAACAAATTCAAATTTAAATAATTATTGCATTCATGTGTATATAGTTGTTATAAAATTATAGGTATTACATGAAACCTTGTTAGGGCGCAGCTAACAACTTTATTTTTATTAGGTACCTATACTTCGTATCACATTTTTTTTTTTTACGTGTGGAGTGCTTTGATCCATACCTCTCCGCGGGGCGACGGAGAAGCGGGCTCACCAGGGAAAAGATACCCCGGTAATACCGACTAAACCTACCACGGTGTTCCTCGACATAACCATAGACGGCGAGGCCGCGCGAATCGCTTTCACATGCAATCGCCACCCCGCCGTGGTTTTAGCCCGCCGTGTAAAACGGCAGGCCACTACACAGAAATACTTCCTCCACCGTCCCCCTGGGAGGGACAAAGACACGATACAGAGGCGCACGTGGGAACACGCACGCCGCCTCTCGGACCTGGTGCTGATCGGGTGGCGAGCAGGCCCACGCAGCCCACCACCCCCAGGTCAAACCTCAGGGTGGCTGGTGGTCATCTCGCGCCCTCCGGCGCCCGGTTTTGGGGTTGGGAAGAGGGTTTAAGCGCTCCCTCTCCCGCTCCGCCGCCTCCTTGATGGAAATTACTTCCTCACAAAAGGAGGCGACGGCGTTCCACGATCTCTCACTCCGGACCATAGACTGAATCACGGCCGGGAGTGCGAGGGCAACCAGTCCAACTGCCGCGATTCACTCACGGCGCTGCGATGCCCAGGCGGGGCATTCCGCCAAAGTGTGCAGCGCCGTGTCCACAACAACATCGCGGCAGTCGCCGCAGTGATGACATCCGGGCGTCTCCTGCCGGCCTATGCGACACAGGAACTGGCCAAAACAACCGTGGCCAGTCATTACCTGTGTCAGCCAGAAGGTGAGGGCGCCATACCGCCTTTCCAGCCACTCCTCAAAAACGGGCTTTACCGCCACGATTGTGACGTGCCCGAACTTCGTATCACCTATCCTAACGAATTCTATAATTTCTCATCGTTTAAACCTTCCCTGGACTACGACAAACATTTCAAAACCAAAATTAGCTAAATCAGCCCAGCCGTTCTCGAGTTTTAGCAAGACAAACGAACAGCAATTGATTTTTATATATATAGAAGATTTCTAAATTAACACAAATTAAAAATTTCTCATTGTCTTAATTATAATTTATAATATTTAAATTATAATTTGTTTGAAAGTCAGGTGATAGTTTATATATAAATAAAATACAAAACTGTTTTTTTTATATTTCTTTATTACACTTACATATTTGATCCTCTCTTCGAAAAATTCGTGCTTTGTAGTGTGCGTTACCGCAGCAAAATGTAATAAAATGTTGTGCTTTAGAGAGTTGAGAGTATAACAAATAATTAGTTCATCGTAGAGAGTAATTTGTTCACTAATAGCAAAATTTGTTCAAGTTGTAGTTGTAAAGTTATTCGAGAAAAACGATTTTGCTGTAGTAACGTTTGAAACATTAGGCTGACAATTTTTTTGCGTGAATGGATAGCTTTTGTTGCGTATTAAATGTTTGTGAACAGCAAAATTTGCGTGTGTTGTGTTGCTAAAGTTATTTAAGATTTTGCTGCGGTAACGTTTTGGAATTACCCAGATCTCAAAAACGGCTTAACGTAGCAGTTTGAAAAAAATACCAATAATAGACCTTAATTAGTTTAAATTTGTTCAAACATTCGTTTTTAATTTGTTTGATGAACACCAATGTAATTAAATGGCGCCGCAATTCAGAAAGAAACGGATTTGCAAGTAAACCAGTACACTTACAATCAAATAAAAAGCTGTATCATGTACCCTTGGTACACCTTTATAAATACAGTAAATTTAGATTATGTGACTCTACGCAATATGAAGATACAAAGAAATTTAATTACATTTTATATGGTCTGATCGGTCTGATGAAATGATCGAATACGCAGTTCCCATAAAACAAGGAAACATGGAATACTATAAACTAATTAAAATGTTCAGACAGATCCTATTAAACCAAATTTATTTTACATACATATGCACATAGTGGCACGCCTATAGCCCGAAAGGTATACATATATAGGTATAGGCGAAAGTGTACTACACCCCACATTTCGCCAGGTTTAGGTTTATTTCCCACGTGACTGGAGCAAGCTTTGGTATCTAGGCTCAAACCCAGACTCTATGTGCCGAATACTTAATAGTAATTAATATATAACTTACTAGCCTACAGCTTCGCCTGCGCATAACAGTATAAAAATATTCTATGTGCTAACTCAGGAGATAATGTATCTATGTGCTAAACCTCATCAAAATTCATTCAACAGTTTACGCGTGATTGAGTGACAATCATTAAAACATCTTCACAAAGTTCCCATTATTATGTTAGTAGAATTAATTTACAACTTATCTCAATTTAGTTTATTACTAGACTAATAAAAACTGTCTACCAAGTCACGAGTACTCAAGTGGTTTGGTATCTGTAAGTAAACTATGTATATCAATAAAATCCAAAATGTTAAACGCAATTATATGATATACTAGATTTTTCCCGCGGCTCCGCTCGCGTAATAGTAGATTATGTCAATTTTCTATTCTTCTTTTTCTGGATGAAAGGTAACCTGTGTCCTTTTCTGTGTCCCTGGAAACGTGTATGTGAAATTTTATGACGATCGGTCAAGTAATTAAGGCGTGAAAGCGTAACAAACAAAGTTACATTCGCATTTATAATATTAAGTTAAGATTATGATCTTAACTATCCTATGATCCTAACCTAATATGATCCTAACATTGTCTATAACTATCTTAATTCATCTTTTAACGTTAATCATTAAAAGGTTTCTTTTTTGTTGACTTTCTTATACAACTAGAGCATTTTAATCCTGTTTCTTTTTGGTGTTCCACACGTAAATGCTGCTGATTACAATTTCTATAAGCGACCCTATAGGCAACATCACTGAATTAATAAAAAATTATGGACGACATGCCGACGATCAAATGTGTTGAATTGTAAATACTTACCTAAACCCTGTAAAATAATGTAATTAAATGAAAATAAGAGCAATAGATTCGTCCCATATTACATTGGCTCTAAACTGTATAGCTGGCGAAATGAGAGTGTAATAATCGTGCGCCCAGCCCTTTAGGGAAATACAGACGGGAATCTATGTATGTATCTATAAAATATCTTTCTTTTGTATCTAATTTCAACTATAATTATTATAAAATAAGAAACTCTTGAGGAAAACTGCATGTCTGAGATTTGTCCATAATGTTCTCGAAGCAGAATTCTAACTACTCGCACTGAGCCAGCGTGGCGAACTATGGCCTGACCCTTCCCACAGTGGGAATAAGATGCCAGATCTGCCAGACCACGATTTGAGCCGCCTTTTTGCTAGGATCTCGTGATATTACGAACAATTCAAACTATGATACAACTGCCTCTAACCGAAAAACAAATGAATTTGAGCCAGCGTGGCGAACTATGGCCTGACCCTTCCCACAGTGAGAATAAGATGCCAGATCTGCCAGACCACGATTTGAGCCGCCTTTTTGCTAGGATCTCGTGATATAACGAACAATTCATACTATGATACAACTGCCTCGAACCGAAAAACAAAAGAATTCCTCTTCTAAACATGATAAAGTAGAGCTTCTCTTCATTTATAAAAGCACCACAGACACAGTACAAAACGTTGTTTATATTTCACCTCAATCGTTCTAGTGGCGTGTCTGTGCCTTTACGAACAGCATCAAAACGTTCTCAACGCTTGAATAAAATAAAATCAGGCACTTGTGTTTTTAAAGCCCCCTGACTCGTGAACCGAGGCAACGCCTGCAGCCTCGCATTGTGAAACGTATTCAAGTTTTTTTTTTAAATCCGTCTGTGGTATTATGTTTACTTTTTCTGAAGCTCATTTATATAAATATAAGAAAAATTACTCAAAAGAATCGTTAAAAAGCATTGTGTATTGCCCCTGGGGGCTAAAAATCGAGTGATAAAAGATCTCTATGGTGTTTGTTATTATTTTAGACAGCAATAATCATAATGATCACACCGGCCCGATGAAACTATTATTACCTGTGATTATTACTGTAGCTTATTACCGCTGGCAATACCGATCGCCTGTGGTTCTTCGATACCAAGAAAAAATAAAATATGGAATGGTAAGAAAATAGGTATGTGAACCCGCTAAACTCATACCAACCAGGTGAAACGCAGTCACTATGTGTCTACTCTCACGGCGGTTTCCTGTAAGAGGGTGATAATTTCCCGAGTGAGAAGACGCATTCCTCTTCCTTCGATTCTGGATCCTTCAAGCGGGGCGTAAAATAACACCTCAATTAAATAACAGGACTAAAGAGGCGTTATTTATTTTTCTCGGCAACAATTCAGCTGTAATGAGGTCACATTGTCTCTACTATCGAATTTATTCCTTGCAAAAGTTTATCCTTCTCGTCCATTCTTTTAATACTTGACTTACGAAAAGTCTTCAATCCTTTGCCTTCACTTTCTTGTAAAGGATTCTCACAAAAAAACAATTAACTGCGTTAGAAGTCATGACTCTAGAAACGCTAACAATACTGTAAAACGATAAACGTATCCTGATAACTAAGACATAATACTTCCATTGAGTGTTGCAGACAGATATTTTTTCATATTTGTTTTTCTTTTATTAAAGACAACTGGATTAATTCCTGTGTTGCGAGGGACTTTACAAACGTTCATACAACGGACACAAAATACACCCAGACTCCGGACAACTATATGTGGATCACACAAATTTTTGTCCCGTGTGGGGATCGAACTCACAACACTCATCGCAGGGGCAGTGGCGAGGCGACCACTTAAACCACTACGCCATCTGTCCGTCAGATGGTCAGAAGTTTCGTAGAAGGGAGAAAGAGTGGTCCGACACAAAGGCGACACATTCCTATATACCTGCAATAGGTACATAATCAGTTCGGCCAGATCATGGTTAGCTCGATGCGTAATGCTGGAAGGGGAAAATTTGTACTTACAATCCGGAGGCACTGGGCACTGGGCCTCTCCCCGTGACCATGGCTGCTGAAAAGCAACCGAAACGTCGGGGAAAGTGTAAAAATAAATTAAATCTAAATAGTTTAATAATAATTTAATTAGCTTAAAAATTAGTAAAGTTTAATAGTAGTAATAGTGTAACAATTTTCAAAATTTTGTAATAAAGTGTCAAATAAACAACGCGATAAAATCCGTATATAGCAGTTTAATTTCAATGAATAATATTCGCGTAAATAGAAGACAATATTATGTATAGTTATTTTACGTAAATATACGAAACACACCTGTTGTTGTGGATAAATAAAAGTTTAGGGCGCTCGTACGCCAAAACTGTACAAAAAAAATGTTCCATAAATTGTAGGAATTTTTTCCTAGTTTAATTTTGTATAAGATCTTTTTATCGTAAAATGAGTTGGAAAGGAGATATTGTCAAAAAACTGCTATCAGGCGTCATTTTTCCAATATCGCGGTGCGAGTGGCAGAGATACGAGGTGGAAAAGTGGAAATTCGGCAAGAGCACATCGAAATCTATAATACTACCAATTTTCATAACTCCCGGAAAACTTTCCAGGTTGGTAACACCTTTATTTCGGACCAAATGGCTGTGCTACTTGTGTATAATGTAAAAAACACAAACATGGGTAACTAGCCTATTAGGTACACACGCACACTTCGTCAGCTATGGTTTTAAGCTTAACGTAAGCTATACGTACGTAGCGTAACGTAGGCCCAGCATATTCCCATCCGCTACCGTGCTCATTGCCAGAATATGTGATACTACTGAGAATATTCAGAATTTCGCTTCAATAACACCCAATAGTGCACGTCGGACATACCCGACGGAAATGGAACTCAAGGCGCATACTTGTTACGGAACCAACTAGACAATATTTCTAAATTTTGCCGTAAGAATAGTAAGACTATCTCAGTGGCGTGACGATAGTGAATGCAAATGTGGCTACAATTTCAGATCAGAGAAAATGTTATTTTATTGGGTTTTCCTGACGAGAAAATCTCCGCAGCAGCACGAAATCTAAAATTGTGCCTGGTAGACGACAATAGCCTCATCCCCTAAAAGCAAAACTAGCAAAATATAGGGGTAATGAGTACAATATATTTACTATGTATGTATGTACTTATGGCTGACTGCTCGGATGGCGTAGTAGTTTAAGTGGTCGCCTCACCACTGCCACTGCGCCGACTGTTGTGCGTTCGGATCTCCACACGGCACAAAAAATTGTGTCATCCACAAATAGTTGCGTCGAGTCTAAAACTTTGTGTCCGTCGTATGAATGTTTGTAAAGTGACCTACGACACAGGATTATACATAGAGTGGGAGTTGAAGAGTAGAAGTTTAAAAAAAATGTGCCTGACACTTGACGCACTAAAGATATACGACGATGTACACATTAACAAACGCTAGCAGCACTCGATAGTACAAGAAACAACAAGAATGGAATAGGTAATAATAGAACACATAAGTACTCGATCAATCAGGCACGCTCCGCACAACGTTACGGACGACGTGTGCAATGTATCTTTTCTGTTGTCACTTCACTGTTGATATATCTTTTCTTCTGCAACAATGCCGTAAAATAGGAGTAACAGATAACATGCACAGTAATGACAATGTTGCCAATTCTATTGTATATCTCACGCGAGTTTCATCTCACTGAATATTGCATACCATACCTATACAATGTTGATAGTCTTTCAGAACTGTTAAATTTGTCCGGTCCTCTGCAGGTAACGTAAATTAGATGGTGTCATAGAATTAATAAGTACTTACTGTTGTATGTAAGTATTTATTAATTCCGTAGATGAGGTATAAATAAATGATGTATTTGTGACTGAATGGATCTGCGCTTAAATAAAATGTACAGTTCGGGCATTGGTGTTCTGTTCTTTTATTTTAGTAAGTTATTTGAAAAGGATTTATTACTACCTAAATATTTGTTGAATTGAGTGTAAACTCAATTATTTACTACTTCTTTTCAAAATTATTGGTTTTACAGTGTACTACTGCACGGTAAAACAATAATTTTGAAAAGGAGTCATCACGCTCTGTCCTATTTATTAAAGACTATAGAAGTCATCAGAAACATCTCATTATCTTAGGCAAAAACAACGTTCGAACATGAGTTTAGCTTCTCAGTAGCAGGATTTGAAATACGATTTGCAGAAGTGGAGCGTACTTAAAAAAAAATTATGTATCAGCAATGATTTTGCGTCTACTACCAATAATATGATATATTATTATCATCCCGAGAATATATGCCTAAAAGTCCAAAGTACCTACTGTGGTAATATCCTTGAACAAACATGTGCAAAACTAAGACATTAACGTTAGATTACAGATAAAACAAATTAATCAATCGCTAAAGTTGGTCAATACTAGAAACTAGAGGTGGTCGTTAAATCAATAAACTGTATTTATTAACGGCTTTTCGTTCTTTAACGAATCAACTGGAAAAACCTGTTGAAAATACTAACCTAATACATTCTATCAACGTCTTCGCAACGCAAGTCGCAACTCGCAGTAATGTATAAATAATTTTCATCTCATATAACAACTAATAAAATAACAAAAGCAGTTGTGTTCTAATACAATTATTAGTAGCTACAAAACGGTTTTCGAAGTTGCGATCGAAAACGTTGACGTAATATACAATAATTTAACTTTATACGAATCTAATGAATAATCAGTTCATTGAAAAACCAGTTGACGATTTAACAGTTTTTTTAACCTATTGACCATTGACGAAAAACAGTTACATTAAATTAATTACAAAACTGTCAATGACACATCTCTACTAGAAATTAAGAAACTCGACCTACAAGACGCTTAGCTAAGTATACGCTGGACTATGTACACTTAATAAAAAAAATACATAAAATGTTTCTTACAAGCAGTTATTAACAATAAAACATAAAAGAAACACCTACCTATTACTATTTAGTGTATACATGTATTTACGAGTGTATAAAGAAATTATAACTGTTGTGAGTTGGATTTAAACACCCAATAAGTAGAACAACAATTTTCTCTTTTAAAGCTTTTACTAAACAATTCATTTAGCTTCAGTCGACTTACTAAAGCCACGGATAATGAATACATTTTAAACAAAAGCAAGCCTCTAAAAACAATAAAGTACTTAAGTATTCAGAATTAAACATATGTTGTGAGCACTGGCCACTTATTTAGACCTTCGTAATACAATAATTAGGACGACACATAAACAGGAGTTTTATTGAGACAACCATCGTATAAAACAAACCATGAATAACATTACCTATTTCTTGGTTTATTTAATATAACAATAAAATATTTTATATGTTATTTATGTATTTATATTATTTCCTTTCATGAACAGTTGTTAAGAAAACAACTTTTCATCCAGAATGAAATGCTCTCGGTTTCCCACTATGTTGGCAAACAAGTGAACGTGGCAAGTGATAGTCGTAGCTTCTGGACACGTCTAACACAAATGCCTTTTAACGTCCGTTTTGTGGAACCTCATGGTGTAATGCAAAATATTACACCCTTTAATTTACGAACGGATGAGCTTGCAATAATGAATAAATGAAGTAACGATGTTTACAATAATTATATGGTAACTCAAGGCAAATATTGAATTTCACCCGGTGAGTAAGATTTCTGCACACTCACATACGTGCTCTCCTTTACATTATTTCTTGATTTTTCTTCTATTGAGTCAAGAAGGCGTGAATGCTATCCCTGCTATTGCAAACAATTATTAGGCTCTGTAATACGGTAGACACGGTACCTACTTACTTTCAAGGACCATCTGCTTGTTTGTCACCTTAATAACACAAAACAGCTGGTCAGCTGATACGATGAAAATCTATTAAAACATTTAAGAAACAGGTAGTTATAACTTAGAAGTATGGTACATACTATGTCAGCCAATAAATCCATGGAAAAATGCAATAACATTTTCCATATTTAGAATCAATTTCTACGTATCGTAGCATCTCAGTCTCAGTCTAGCGTATCTACAAAAGTGTAGATACGCTAGACTGTCAATGCTATGGCTATTCAAAGTTATCAGTTTAATAAAAGTTTAATAAATGTAAAACACAACAAATAAAACAACAATTGGATCAATTAGTTAATTTTTATAAACGCCGCAATAACAAAATAAATTTTGTTTAGTCAGGCAACCGAAACTTATTTCAAATAATATTTATATATTAATACATGAAGCAAAAACTTTGTACCCCTTTTTACGAAAATTGCGCGGACGGAGGAGTATGAAATTTGGCACAGTTAAAGTTTATATGGAGAAGGAGGGGCGAATCCTAATATTTATATAAAACATGCATTAGAAGTACATTGAATGAATTAAAAAACACTACACGCTCACAACCATGCATTTGGCACACGCAGTCGAAGCGCGTAACTTTGGTTACATACATCAATATATAATGACATAATTATATCAGCAATATCTTACAGGCAAACAGCAAACTTTGGTCGAATTTTGAGCACTCTACGACCGCTTGTATTTATTAAAAGGTAATCGACCGGATAACAATATTTACCTTGGTCATTCAGGAATAGCATATTTGGAGTAGTATTTTTTTCAACAAAATCATGTGCATATTTTCAGTTGATTTTAAATCAAATAACATAAAAGCTTTGGGCCAACGTTGCTCGTCTTTAATTGAATAGCGCTTTGGCTTTGAAAATTATTTTTATTTCGATATCAGCCAGGGGCATAAACATAAATCACATAAACTGGCGAATATGGCATAATATTGCGAAGTTAGGTTTGAGTGGTTGCCTTGCCGTGACTACTACACTGAGTGAAGTGGGTTCGATCTTCACACGGTACAAAAATTTGTGTGATCCATATATAGTTGTTTTAAATCTGGATATTCTTTGGGTCCGTTATTTGAATCTTTGTAGAATCCCCCGCGACAAAGGTTCTACTGCGGAAGGCTGTCTTTCTAAAAAGTTTCAATTATATATATATATATATATATATATACCTTATCCACGATAATGTCTTACTTATTTTCCTTTCTTCTGTATGCAATGGTAGAGTTTATGTACTAAAAAGGATTTTCTTTTTAATTATGGCGCCGAATAGGTTTGTACTATTATTGTGTCTATTTTAGTCATAATGAGTTAGTTTTGAAAGTTGAACCTTGTTTTCTTTACGGTAAGCAGTGGCTGTATTTACTTGTGCTCATTTATGTGGTGCTAAATAAACATAGTCATGACCATGAGCGGTTAGCTTTAGTATTTACCGCCAACTGTCACCGAAGGCAATAAAAAAGTCATTATCAGTTTATTAAATGTGAAAATTGACGTGACTTTATAAACTGTAAATTAGAAAATTAATGAACTCGTCATCTCTTTATGAACATATATTACTTAAGTGGATAAATTCGTAAGTTCCAAGGTTAATGCTATGGTGAATAAACACTTCCATAGCTATTTTGACTAATTCTATGCTGCCAATCTTGAAATCCCGTCTTTTATACATACCCAGATAGAATTCAAAATCAAAAAGAAAAAAATGTATGTATGTTTATCCATTCTCTAGTACCCATAGTACAAGCTCTGCTTAGTTTGAGCTAGATGATGTTGTGTGTATGTGATAGAATATTATAATTATGTTATTAGAAATTACTGTCAGGGCTATCTCAGGTGACAACGTTTTCAATAAAAATAACAAACATACTTCATTAAAGAAAAAAGACATATTCCTATTGTATACCTCAATTAATCACCCCGTTGCAGTCCACAGCTGGACATAGATCTCTCCCGTTTTTAACCACAACATTCGGTCTTTCGCCCTTCGCATCCAGTCTAACCCAGCTACCTTCTTTACATCATCTGTTAGTAAATATTATTTGTATACATACTAATATTTATTATACACAAAACATTTATGATACTCATTTTAAACATACAACTTAGCTAATAATAATATATCTAACTTAGAAATAAACCAACAATATAAAAAAACTCGAAATATAAATGGATCGTTTCTGTTAAATTCAAACAATTTCAACAGAAATGTTTACTTCTGTAATACTAAAAAGACCTACAATGAGATTTTTATATCAATTCATTCCATAATCGTTTAGCGTTTTACAAATCGGTTCGTTAGCTACTGAGATTATCCCTGTCATCACAAGATCATTGATACACATTAGAAAATTGTATGTATGTTAGTCCATAAGGTATTTATCTATGCGTCTATGCCACGCGATTATTATTATTATTATTTTAATAATATTTATCATCCAAACAAAATATGTTTGCTGACACACACGAAACACAAACATTGGAAATCTATTTCCTGCAGTAGTATCTCGTTTATCATTCCGCTGGCGGAAATTAGTTTTTTTATTGGGGACGACTTTTTGTCGCGAGTGACGCCAGTCCCCCACCGAGCATTCCTTCCCTCTGTACATTCATTACCGCTGGAATTTCCAATCGATTGAAGACAAGCCAAGCAAATATACAACTTATAAAAGCCTTCGAAACGTTTCTGCCAACCTAAAGTAATTGCAAAAAGAAAACTCCAAATCAACAATAACATGTTTTCCGTTTTAAATCTGCTTCATGCTTCAGATTTGAGTGTAGTAATGAAATAAATTAACATGCAATTGAGATATTTATATAAAGGTGTTTATATATAATAAGGTTTTTATATTTATCTATATCAATATGTACATAAATATAGGTAGATATATATCTAAACACCTCGGTGGCGCAGCGGTAGTAAATGCGACTATTGTACATACGATCTTAAGTTCTATTACCAGTATTATATTATATGATTGTAATTTTTATAAATATATTTCTTGTAATATCGCGGATTTCGCAACTGCCCCGTAGATAGCAATAATGTCGCATCCTATCACGTGGGATCTCAAATCATAATTACCAAATTGTGGTTCTAATAGACCTCTGCTTACCCCGCCGGGGATGGAGCCGTGTGATTATTATACAATGTAACTTAAGTCTCGACTGAATAACTTCTAAACGTAAACAATGTCACAAGTTAAAACTAACCAATGTAATAACTCACAAAATGTAGATCTATACACGTAAAAAACCTAGTTACTCAGCGATAAGTCTTTGCAAAAGGTAAAAAAACTTTAAGTAAACTCATAATAGCATAAAGCACTCACGAAAAAATGTTGATTCAGCGCTCCATTTTTCTAGTGCTCCACACACACTGTATGTTAAAACCAAATAAAAATATGTCTGCTAATATGATAATCTTCAACGGGTAGATGGGGCTGCGATCGACAACATAGGTACCGGTTCCCCTTAAAACTTAGCATTTTTGTTGAAGGACCTTCGAAATGGAACGCTCCCGTACCACTTACCATCCCGAACCAACATTGCAAATTCTACCTCCACTTTTAACTTATCTATGGTTATTATTGTAGCATGTTTGGTTCTAACTCAGTAAACCTCGAATATGGCGATTTTACACCTAGTTCGTTAGTTTCAAAATCTCTCAATACTTAAAAGTATCTATGGAATTATTGTTGCTATAAGTGTTATGTATTATCGCAGAGATTAAAACAAATCTCCATTACCTATATAAAAGTTATATATTTAAAAAAGAATATTAACTAAAGCTTTGTTGGGCTTTCCCACAACCAGGTTGATGGTTTCAAACTTTTATTTGCTCGAACATGATACATCAAGTAGTTATAATATTAAAATTAAAACTGAAATATGTAAAGCCTTTATAATGTTATAATATTATTACAGCTATATAATGTGTTTGAAATATATAATCATAATTAGTATAAATATACTTAATGATAAAGTTCGCAATAACGATACATGATACCAATAATAACGCTTATTAGGCAAAATTAAGACGTTTCTTTACACCATTTTCCTTACTCCTTATTTTCTTTTTATTCCAGACATTTCCATCAAACTAAGTACTATATCTTTCTATTTTAAATGTTACTATTATTTTATGTCCACCTATCTAGCACTAAACCATAAGTCTCCTTTCCTACGTTACAACTGTAACTTTTTATTTGGAGCTAACTTTTAAACAAATTTTATATTATCCGTTGTGTACATTCTTATTAAGGAAGGTAGTCATAATATAACATCGTTCTGTCTAATAACGTCGCAAATCTAGCGTAAGTAGAACGTGGGGCGAGTGCACCGCAAGACGTTTACAATCCGAGATCGTTGAGATACAGCACGTCGACGTCGCCTCCGCGCGCCGACCTGCCGAGTTGACAAGCACAATGAAAACATGAGTGCACTTCAGCAGTCACGCTTGCTACTCCCTTATATAATTTAATCTGGCTAGGAAAACGTACAGGTTTCCTTATTAGGTAGTTTTTAATTGATAACGTCGTAGCGTATACTATATAAACACCTGTAACGTAAAGCCCCCATCAAACAGCCTGCGTGAGTGTGGTAAGCACATGCCTCGCGCACGCCTCGCACACGCCTGTAGCTCGCCACGCACTCGCCGTGACTTAAAAATACTAGCATATACATGTAAAGCAAACACTTTTTGTGCTCTTTTTGACGAACTTCCTGTAACTGTAGTTTCATAGAAAGAGCCACGACTGGAAAAGCCCGTCAGAGCACATGGAAAGCGCTTAGTTGGTAACCAGTTTGATTCTCAAGTCTGAGAATGTATCTTGGGCTGATAACGGTGCCTATGAAAAAGAAGCGATGTTATTCCAAAACAGTTGCCAAGACCTGCAGTGCCTCCTATAAAGAAATACATACGGTAGCAAACAGCATCTCTCTCAGAAAAATTTACCCCGGTGCCTTTGTCTTATACTGTTTGAGTCTTAGATAGGCCTCAACGCTCATGGAACTATTATGCGATGATATAACCATAGTGAAATATTTATAACTCTAAGCCATAGATTTAAAGATATTCTCTATATCTTTCCATTTAAATCTATAATCTAAATATTCTGTACCCTGCCATTATACGATCAGTCAATAAATTGACAAACAGAGATGTCATCTAATAATTATTTACATTATATTTTTATACAAATATTTATATTAAATAATATACGATCATCAAAT
The DNA here is from genome assembly GCA_930367265.1 of Catocala fraxini. NCBI lineage: Eukaryota > Metazoa > Arthropoda > Insecta > Lepidoptera > Erebidae > Catocala > Catocala fraxini. The sequence continues at coordinate 9,387,424 of OV884026.1, read as the reverse complement.
GTTCGTTATATAAGACTGCTATGATTCTGACGTGGCGATATGTTAATATAATAATATTTTTAATATTCGTCAACACAAGGTTGTCCATACAAAACAGTAAATTTAGCTTAGGGCACGAAACTATCAATACAAAGAATCCGAGTGATTGGAGATTAATTGAAGCTTTGGCAGAAGAACATCCGTACATAGTAGCACTGTTGTCCAGCATGAAAGATTATATATGCACTGGTAGTATTATCAACAAATTCTGTATAGTAACGTCGGGAAATTGTATTACATATGAACCTAAGTATGTCGCAGTCAACACAGCAGTGTACAACAAAAAACTAAACAACAACAATATATTTAACATAACTGAAACCAAAATCCACGGGGATTTCATATTTCAATTGAAAACAGCGGATCCGAACGACACTCGAATGCACAGCAATATAGGACTCGTGTACGTTGACCGGCCTTTCTTAGAATTTTTTATAAATGTAGCTGATTTAGGAAATATTTACGCTTCTGAACTCAAATATAAGCAACTGACAGCGATCGGTTATGGAAGCCTCGGTTCATCGAATCTGGTCGCACTACAATATCAAATATATCAACAGACACCATGTATGAACCCGAAGTGGTATTATTGTGTATGTGGCATCGAAACTCGTACCATGACTAAAACATACCTTACGGAATTTGGTAAAGGAGGGCCTGCTTTATTAGAATCAACAGTTGTTGGCATATCAGCCGCCCCAAGTGGGACATTGTATATGAAGAACTTGGAAATCAAATACAACGTCTTCACAGTCATGGGACCGTACGTGCCATGGATTGAAAAATATAGACTACCCCAAGGGTATTATGAATCAGGATACTTTCGTAGTAAAGGTGTGAGTATAGAACAAAGTATGTTTCTGAAACATATTCATACAATGATAATGATTAGTAAAATGTTTTTCTGAAACATTACTTGTTTTATTTCTTATCGAACAATGAAAGGTGTAAGTTAGATGTATCGATAACTACACACGTCACACAGCCTGCTTCGCTAATATTCAATTGGAAATGAGCATGCATTACGATGGACTAGATGGTACAAAACATGTTGCAATCTCTCGAACGGCTTCAATCTAGGTCGAATATTACGTGAGTACACATCTTTTTAAATTGCTTTATATAATTATATCTTAGGAACTAAGCGTAACATAATTTAAGTTTTGATCGTTCATGTAACAACCACTGGCTTAACTATACCATCTGACGCCCGTGGCAAAATTATCGGATGTCTCCATGTCTCGTGCATATAATATTTTTCTAATTTGTGCGTTAAATGTTGGGTAGGTACTCTTATGCTCTAAGCTCTCCGGCAGAGGGGTTTCTCAAGCTAGGGCCTGTGGCTGTCTGCCTGCTCTGTCACCCTATTGTTACGCCACTGGTAACAACCATATATTTGAAGTGTAAAGGTTCTATTCCCCTTCGGTTCCCTTTCTTCTCCACTCTCACCTTAGGAGGCAAAGCACGAGTGATACGGCTGGTGTTGTGGCAATTACGCATAGCTTTCATTGCGATTCCGTCCATTTATATGATTCACAGTAGGCAACATATTTTTTTTTATTTATTTTCCTACAGAATTACTTCTGCGATACTAACAAAACATAGCCAAGTAAATGAACAACGAGTACCACTTGCCATTAGGTAGGATGCTAGCTAATCTGCCACCAGCAGCAAAAGAAAGAAGTAAACAATAAGTTACATATCCATAACCTCAAATGTAACATTCCCAAATCTCATAGGTCCTCCAATCCTGTATCCTTTGACTGGTAAGCCTACTCAAAAGATTCGTCTAAGTATCAGTTTTCTCAGAATAACTGCCGTTTGATCGCCACAGTTAGGAAATAATTGACATTGCATGCACGAGAATGAGGCAGCGCGTTACCGAGTGATTATAGCCTTGTCACGTTCTCGCCTGTGCAAATACAATAGTTTAAGAGAATGTAGTAAAGTCTCAGATCTCTAATTATTTAAGGGTGCCAACTCCTTACATTGACTGTCATGGCTATTTATAACAGTTTATTAATTAACTTTACGTTTTCTCCTAGGCCGGAGAGTTGTAACTTTTTGCAAATGGCCACTCATTAATTACCGTGACATTGGCAACGTTGATTAACCTCGCGGAATGATCGATATCACTCTTTGCTATTAAGACTATTACTTTTAAATTTAATGCAGTATCTTGCTATTTAATTTGGTTGAGGAATTAAATCTTGTTATATCTCTTTATATCAAATGTGCTGACCTTTATACAGGTGTTTGATACGATTATCATTCAAAAGTAGCACAAAAAGGAAATCGCGAGCATCTGTACATGTTATAATGTAATTGTCGGGAACTAAAGGCAGACATTAACTAAGGGCGTTGAAAATGTCCATAAATCCATCGAGCTAAGCTAAAACTTGCAAAAAGAGAAAATTCCTATCAGTAGTGCAATAGGCGGTGATCAAACCTTCAATTTCTTGTTAAGAAGTCTAATGCCATTTTACAGAACGAAATCATACAATAATAACAAATTTAAACAGTTGTATAAATAAAATAGTTATCTATTATTATATATAATGTATACAATAAATAACTATTATTTAACTCCTGTCAGTAATTCCGTTACCATTACTCTCCACAGGATTAAATAATCATCGCAATTCGATACAAACTCCACTTTTCTTTAATTTAATTAATATTGGCTGTTACGGTATAACTCCGAATAGTGTATAAAAAGGTTAATTTATTTATACACTGGACCGCAAAGAAAAAAGGTCGGTTAGAAAATCTTCAATATCCTCAAAAATACCTGATATATCTTTATGAAATAAATGTGAGGTATAAAAAAATTTGTTGCTTAACATTTTTAAATCACCACCATTTCTAAACATTGATAAGAGTTTAAGTACAAAGGAATAAATGTAGACTCTAGCGTAGCAGCTAATATGGAGAAACAAAAAATGCATTATTAACAACAGTTTTTACAAAAAGAAGATACAATAAATACGAGGAAATTATCGAGTATCAATAAAATCGTAAACGCCATTAGTACTGACTACTGATATTTAAAAACTTTTGTCTGCGATCCTTTCGTATATTATTACGTCTGGTACTTATATGTATGTATATTTTCTCTTGATAATGGGTTTCTCTGTAGTAAAATCTGTATTGATCGTAAGGTTGAGTTGTAGATAGTGGCCTTAGGATCAAAGTATGTATTTTTACACATACTTTGATCCTAAAGCCGATATCTATAGTTGACTCAAAATCAAATCAGTATTTATGATTAGGGTACAACAATTATGACGTTAATTCTAGATTGGTAAAAAGAGATGAAAAGCTTGTCTGTGTCTTAGACTTGTGTGGTTGACTGCAAGACTGTATAATGTAAATGACTTCTATATACAACGGTTTATTTTACTCGACATATTTGCATGCAAAGTAAACAGATGGACTAATGTAGTGTTCAAAATGGCGTATTCTTAATATTGAGGTTTGATTGATTTTGCGTGGGATCCTATAATATGATTTAGTTATTTTAATAGCCAGTAATAACTCCTATAATAACGTGAGAGATCAGTAAATTCTCTTATAATTCAAATATAAGAGAATTTACTGATCTCTCTAAAAATAGCTTTATATGACCTAGATTATGTAAGATCTAAGCGAATAGTCCGTCGGTACAAAAGTTTGTAACTTTAAATTATGAGGATACCGAAGATTTGTTGTTTGTTGTTAAATAAGTAATAACAAGTTTCATGATAATAATTATAATCTTGGCTCATTTATGCATATATTTATATAATAAGTATGGTTAATTGTATGTAACTTAGTTACTAGCAGTATATTGTAAGTGCCCTTAACGCCTCTGGCACAGATTTACTCTAGTACAGGCACCCATATTATATTACCTATATTAAGTACTTTATGGACTGTATTCATGTTTTACCACTGTAATCAATAAATAAATTATTATTATTATTAAATAATAAATTGTAAAACCTTAAATAAAATATACAACTGTTATAGGGTTATTGTGAAAATATGAGTGACGGGAAAAATTGCAAACCACTGCAAAAGGTGGGAATCATCGGCGTACCGTTCGAGAAGGGACAGAAGAAGTATGGGGTGAGCGTTGCGCCAGCTGCTCTGAGATCTGCTGGACTTATAGAAGCGCTGCAGGAAATTGGTTTGTTAATCATTACTTTTATTATACTACTAAGATGGTTTGACATTTGAAAAAATGGGATCTATAGTATTAACCAAGAAAGTATATAAGGTTAATGGAAGCACAAATCGAGGGGAAAGCAAATGTTCCAGCAAAATGGAAGACAAAGACCCAGACCCAAGAACCAGATTAAGTAACTTAAGACGATAAGCAACCATCAATAATGTAATGAGATTGAGTAGGTATACTAAGAGAGGTCTTTAAGATAATAGCAAATAGAAATTCTTAGTTATGGCGTTCGCCTTTGAAAAACACCGGCGGGACATTGGGTTCCTCTGCTGTTCTCCACGTTTTATAGGGAATACTCTTAGAAACTTTTCGAGTTCGTGGTTCTCTGTCTTATGACATTGCCGAAGTCCTTTAGCGGTGATTATTATTAACTGCCAGTTAGTAAAAATTCTCGTTTGATTCTGACATAAAGTACAGTACAACTTTTACAGAAAATCTCGACATCAAAGACTATGGAGACATACAAACAACAAGCCCGGAGAAAAGCACAATGGTAAAGAATATGGAGCACCTGTCCATTGTCTCTGAGTGCAACAAGAACTTATCGAAGAAAGTAACAGAAGTGCTGCAAGACGACAGAATCGTTGTTACCATTGGTGGCGATCATTCTATTGGAGTCGGTAATACTGTTGTTATACTTCAGGTTAATAATATGTGTGCTCCTGTGCATATATGCGATGAGTACGGTCCAAATTTTTATTCCTTGACGCAAACAGCGTCTACTGTACATCGTGCATGATGACCTGATGTCTTATATAAGAAACAAGCGATTATTGTCAATTTTCTTTATTGATGGTTTATTAGCTTTAATTAGCTGCATATATGGCGTAGAGTCTTTCTTATATACCTGCCCCACGTTTGCCACTGCCACCACGCTGTGTGTTGTGGGTTTAAATACTGCACAAGGAAAAATCTTGTGTCTGTAGTTCTTATGTTTGGGAGAGTACCCGCAACGCAAGAATTATTCCTTATTGTCTTATGAATTCGTTCTTTAAAATATATATTCTTGTATCTTTTACGTATACATCTTTTTAACTTATAACCTTTATTATTTAATTTCAGGCACAGTAGACGGTCACTACGCAGTCAATAAGGATATGATCCTTATCTGGGTTGACGCTCACGCTGACATCAATACTAATAAGACTTCGGGTTCTGGTTCCGTACATGGTATGCCAGTAGCCCTTTGCGTCAAGGAATTCGCACATTACTGGCCCTATCTACCCACTTGGGAATGGCATAGAGCCGAGTAAGTGCCTCATTTAAACTTTAAGTAAGCTTGTCCAGTTTGAGAAGAGATCGCTACTCATACTTTGCATATAGTATATATATTCTTCGCGGTCATTTCTCCGATTTTATCAACGAGTATATATACTATTTTCATAGAAGACACTTCTCCAAGGTTGTACTTATTGAATATGCTTAACCCACGAACGTTATATTACAAGGCCAGTAATTATACATTACGGTGCCACCGCTTTTAATTGTTGAACATTATGTAAAATGGTTGTTTGTTTAGATTCTCCATAAAGAGCTTGGGTTATATTGGACTTCGATCGGTGGATGAATATGAGAGGCTTGCAATTGAAAAATATCGAGTTCCCTGCTTCGCTATGGAGAATATTGAGGAGTAAGTAAATGTTTAAGACCGTACAGTTTTTTATATTGTTTCGTCATCGGTCCTGCATAAATACGTCTTGTGGTTTTTTATAGCCAATCATAGGATTTGCACAGTGGCCTTTGAATTATAACATAATTCTATAAATATTTTATTATTCTTTCCAGCCATGGAATTCAGAAATCAATTCATCACATATTAAAATCGTTAGACCCTGCTGATAATCGGCCCATCCACGTGAGCTTTGACATTGACTCCTTAGATGCTCTCGAAGCTCCCAGCACTGGCACTCCAGGTTGGTGATATCTATAAACTCCTTTACACAGCCTGATTTCATTGAATTATAATTAGAAAAATCCTCGGCTGTTAACAAATTTATTTTGCGTTATTCTCAACTTATGCATATTTGATACATTGTATATCAACAGATAGCACCGTATATTAATATATGGTTATTAGGGAACGAGATGTTACACATCCGGCGTAAACGTAAGCGCAACTTACTTTTATTTTTTCCCAGTTCGTGGAGGACTAACTTTACGTGAGGCACTTAAAATGATGGAGATTATTCACGCAACTGGTCGACTTCGAGCCGTGGACCTCGTTGAGATCAACCCTGCAATCGGCAACGAGAACGACAGAAAACATACCATTGAAGCTGGTATAAGTGTACTTAAGGCAGCGTTAGGTTTCTCTAGAAAAGGCAGTGCACCTTGCGGTAAAAGTGATCTACCTAGACAGAACTAATGCAGACAATACATGAGAATACATAAAACACAGTGATGTGTATAGTTCTTGCAACTCATGAAGGCGAGCGGGCTATGTATGTGTGTGTATAAGTGTCGCTCGCAACTGACCGCTCTGTCAAACACGCATACTACCGCACTGCATGTACACGTAAAACCTCGTCTTCATGAGTTGCAAGAACTGTACAAGGTTATAGCAAACAAACCAAAATCAATTATATCAGAGTAAAAGTGTCTGTATTTATAAAGGAATTTACAATAGAGAAATCCGACACCGTTATCTTTTATCCAATATTATATTAATATGTCATACTGACATATATATTGTGGATGCTGGCAGTTTCTTGCTTGCAGTTGGACATTAGGATAGGCAAGCAATGATAATGTATCTTGCAACGAATCATGTCGTCATGAGTAGCTTACCCAGAAGTATGTTTCAAATGATGGATTATATCAACTATTATAGTCAAACATTAAAGAAATCTCTGCTTTTTATAGTGCTGTATAATTCAGTGTAGCTCTTCAAAATTGCATGCAGCCTGAATATATAATATTATGAAATATAAATTATATATACATTTTAAATGCGTTTTATTGTATACGTCGCGTGTACATAACCAAATAGGTATAAGTCATACCACATTTAAAAGCATTGAACTAAGCTAGAATAGGTTTAATAGGTTAAAATAAAATCCAACGAAAACAGGTGAGAGATGTGCTATTCTTATCAGCTATTTAAGCTTATGCAATTAATAATTGTTTAAGGCGAAATATATTATAATAAATAGCGTTTTATTACTATGTAAACCTACAGCCAACTTTTTAATAAAACCTGTCTATTTTTTTATGGTTATTTAAACTATTAAGAAATCAACAGATGAAAATACCACACTCAATATTTATACGTTTTATTTAAATAATTTACAGCGATTGTTGTGACGAGTGATCAAGATCAGACCATTCATATATTTTACTCATATAATCGACTTATAATATTCCTACTTAACTACTTGTATAGGCACATCACAGGTTAGTATTGTTTGTCTTTAAAAATATGTACTCTCGTACTGTATATCCCGTACAATAGTTCCTACATCGCAGTGAACTTTACAAACAGTAAAACAACACATAGGACATCCTGACTACGAACATCTATTTGTGTATAACTTAAATTTGTATCCCGTCTGTCTGGAGACTAATGGGACAACACTCGGCGCACTGGCTGTGGCCGAGGGCCACTTAAACCACTGCGATATCCCAGCATGCAGCAGTCAAATCCGAAGAAGTATTACAGAGCGAACTAGCGGGGAGTGTTCTCGCCAACAATGTAAAAAAAATCAAGTCAATTAATTTTGATATTTCTTTTTCAAATACATGGAATCTTTGTTTGTTCAAATATTATGTAAGATTCAATGTGCAAGAAAAAATTCAACCAGCAGTCTCTTATTCTGCAACAGTAGCTAGTCAAATATAAACGGCAGTAAAACAACTTTTTAAAAACTTTATTTTGAAGTTTACAAGTTGATGTGCTCAGCGTGAGCAGTACAATGAGAATGACAACTGGGAAGACAACATAGTTTATAAAGGCTTACTTGCTAAGGTGGGAGAACCAAGCATGGGACCACCTCTGGCCCATGCCAGAGGTGGTCCCATTTCCCAAGAGTAATTACCAGACGACACCCAGTAACAGTAGCCATGTAACAATTTACATGGCTACTGTTACTGGGTGTCGTCTGGTAATTACTCAATTAAGCTAAACTTAACGATTACCAAAACAATAACCATTAAACATGATATTGATATTTGTACACCTTTATGCAATTGTTATGGTGCGAACGGTATGTGGGAGCTGCATAACTAGCTTTATACTTAGACCATAGACCTCGCTGTTGTGTGGCCACTATATATTCTACTCTTTTCTAAGTGTAGGAGTTAGACTATAAAGTATTTAGGAATTAGTCTATGCTATGTAACACTGTGACATCTAGAATAGCAATGTGTCACGTAGAATCCCAAGAATCCCAAAAATGAGTCGAAACGTGATTTTGTAGAGCCGCATGATGATACCAAAGAAAGATAAATCAATTATATAATACATAATAACAGTAACAGTTATTTAAACTTCACCAATGCAGTTCAACTTTTGATATGAATTATGAATATACTTGCAATATAAAAAGATGATTCTTATTAGGGTTTTTGTGCGAAGTGTCTGCGATGGGCCGAAATTAAAGGCTTTGAGTAATGTCGGGATCATCGGTGTGCCGTTCGATAAAGGGCAGAAGAAGTACGGAGTCGCAGCCGGACCGGCAGCTATGCGGTCAGCAGGGCTTATACACGAGCTTAGACAAATCGGTTTGTGGTAAATCATTGCTTCTTTTTTGCTTTCATTGATGACCTCCGCGAAGTAGCTATTTGCTTGTTATTTTCTAGGAATACTATACGAAATTATGAGCCGTAAACTTTAAACCCCAACTACACCTTAGGGCTTAAAGTCGAATCCGTAGTTAGCTGACATCTCCTATCTATAAACTATCTATATTTTAGTTTTGCAGGTCTAGAAGTTTCAAAAATTTCGTGTTTAGTCAGTGAATTAATGCGTTAACTTTCGCTTTATACATATCATAAACATTTATTCATGAAATATAAGCTTACAGTATTTTCAACCAAATCGCTTATATCTATACTAAACACACAAATTAAAATTCACAAACATTATTACAAACACAGCAATTAATAGTGAGATCTTTTTTCTTTATAACAATCCTTTAATTGCCTATATACATAGACTAGTAATTTTCCCGCGGTTTCACCCGCGTAAGTCCCGTTCCCGTGTGAATATCGGGTTTCACCCCTTTCACCCCCTTTGGGGTGGAATTTCCAAAAATTCTCTTTTAGTGCTCCCCTACACTCTCCAAGGAACATACATGCCAAATTTCAGCTTCTTGCGTTTAGTAGTTTCGGCTGTGCGTTGTCTGTCAGTCACTCAGTAACGGAAGAGTTTTATATATATAGATTAGTACTTGGTTATAATTAGCCATTGAGACATACTTAATTTTTTTATACTAAATATATTCATCGCATCAAAGTGCCGAAACAGAATATTGTTTTGCTAAAATTGATATCTTTAAACTAGATACTTTCTTTTTCTTTTTTATTGCCATCGGTGGCAGACGAGCAAGTGGTCCACTTGATGGAAAATGGCAACCGCTGCTCATGGACTTCAGCAATGTCAGGACACAGCAAAGCCGCTGCCTACCGTCAAAGGAGAACTCTCTTTAAACCTCGTTTGAAGAAGGACATATCATAGCGCTCGGGAAACACCGAAGCAGGCAGTTCATTCCAGAGCTTGCACGTACGTGGGAAAATGATCGCTGGAAGCGTACCGTCTTGAATTTGAACGCTTCCAGGTGATATGGATGAACCCTGCTTCGTTGTCGAGTGGTACGGTGATAGAAAGGGGCCGCTGGTACCAAATCAAACAGTTCTTCAGAGCACTCCCCGTGAAAGAGTCGGTAGGACACGCAGAGACCCAAAGTCTGTCCGTTGCTCCAACGACTCCAATCTATCCGTGAGATTGGGATCATCGACGATTCGAACTGCCCGTCTTTGTAGGGAGACAAGTGGGTCGAGCTGGTATTTGGGAGCCCCTGCTCAGAGATGTGAGCAGTACTCCACGTGCGGCCGGACCTGTGCTTTGTAAAGCACAAGACGTTGACCGGGTGTGAAGTACCGCCTCGCCTTGTTCAGAACACCCACCTTTTTGCTTGCTAATTTAGCTTTGTCCACCAAGTGACTCCCAAACTGGACTTTACTCGATATTTCCACGACGAGGATCCCAATACTTTCGGAGATACGTAGAATAACTCCTTGGAACTGTGGCGCCATGATAAAAGGGTCCTTCTTGGCAGTAAACGCGCACACTTGTGTCTTCGAGGGGTTGAATCGAACTAAGTTCTGTTCACCCCATTCGGAGGCCCGCCCAAGAGAGTCCCCGACTTCAGACACAAGTTGTGTTCATCTTTCCTGTATTATGCTCCGAGGGACATTCTGATAGCTGGTATAACGCGCATCACCCGTGCTGTCATCCGCATAGCAATGTATGTTCTCGATTGACAACAAGTCATTGATATGCAGGATGAACAGCGTTGGGAAGAGCACCAAGCCTTGAGGAACACCAGCGTTAATGGTTTTGGTTTCGAAGCTGCAGCCATCAACGACGACTGTAATGCTCCGACCATCCAAAAAGCTGGCAATCCATTTGCAGAGTCTCTCGGGGATTCCATAAGATGGTAGCTTCGATAGAAGAGCCCTATGCCAGACCCTGTCAAATGCCTTAGCAATATCGAGGCTAATGGCCAGAGCCTCTCCCCCTTCCTCCAAAGCCTCAGCCCAGCGGTGTGTTAGGTACGCTAGAAGATCACCAGGTAAACGACCATACTACTGTACATAGACTTATCATAGTACTGTTCAACAAATCTCTACTAATTCCAATCCCATAATTTGCGCAGTACCTATAAAAGTCAAAGACTATGGAGACATAATAATGACGGAACCAGAAGGAGAAGCTCCGTTCGTTGAAAATATGCGAAATTTGGCCATAGTGGGTGCGTGCAACAAAAAAATATCGAATAAAGTTGCAGAAGTTTTGAAAGATGACAGACTAGCGATTACCATCGGTGGGGATCACTCTATAGCAGTCGGTAAGAATAATTTATCATACGTAGACTCACGCCAATATCACCGAAAAGTGGGCAGATGTGATGACTTATATTTGACTAGTTATAATTTTAGGTGCTACGTAATAGAGGAAGAGCAATGACTCTTCCTCTATTACGTAGCACAAAATCATAACATAAGTTGTTGGCAAAGGCCAACTACTTATTCCTGACTCCGTACTGCTACTGAGAATACTTTGACAGATAAATTCAATAACACTTCACCAACCCAACCAGAAATCACATGCAAAACAGGCACATTCACTACCGTTGTGCCACCAAGGCATATTGATACTAAAAATTGATTGAATAGTACAACATACATATGAGGCTAACTTCCTTATTTGTCGTTGATCCATTGCTTATTTCATCTATATCAAGGCAATCTTCTCAATAATACAGAATAAGTGCTGTGGTGCTGTGTTATTGAGAAGTCTTTGCGTTAGCACAAAGACTACATGAATAGAATTTGTCAAGGTTCTACAGCCGCTAACAACTACAGGCATATAAAGTTACCAATGTCTAAGTATTGTCTGAAGTTTGCGCGAATGTTGCATACTAAAATTAAACGCTTTATAATGACGTACACTTCTCTCAACATTTTGGTTACTTTCCACTAATCAAAGATGAGAAAAATCATTGAAACGTCCACCACAACAGCTTGTTTGTATGTAGCTCACATGTACACATACACATAATAATACCATTTATGACAATTCTAGGCACAGTGGATGGCCACCTACGAGTACACGAAGACTTTATACTTATCTGGGTGGACGCTCACTCTGACATCAATACCAATACCACTTCGACCTCTGGTTCTATACACGGCATGCCTGTTGCTATTTTCGTTAAGGAATTTACCAAATACTGGGTTAACTTACCTCCTTTTGACTGGCAAAAGCGGACGTACGTATGTTTTTTAAACATACAGGATAATGATAGCATTCCTTTTTTATATAGGTACTTATTATATATATAGACTCACGGATATTTAAAAAGATAGGCAGCATACATTGTCACTTAGAAAAAAGCCTGTTTGAAACTGCTGCCGCAGGATTCATTTTTATTTTATTTTTATTTAGAAAAGACAACTGCCGCACTAGTATTAAATCCTGCGCTGTGGAGGACTTTACGACATTCAAACAACGGACTCAAACACACTTCTCTGGCTTCATTTACGTTCATCACTTTCCTCATACACGCCCGTCGGTTCAAGGTGCTCTTAACCTGACCTTTGTCCAGAACGCCTCCGATCTGATCGAGAAACGTTCGCCTAGGTCTTCCTCTTGCGACTGTTCCATTCACACTAGCCTTACAAACTTCCTTAGTCAGTCTTTCCTCTTCATTCTTTCTACATGCCCAAACCAGCGTTAAGCTGTACCTGTATACCCTTTTCTATTCTTGTCACTATATCCGCCGCACTATACTTTCATGCCGCATCTCTCTAATCATACTATATAATTAAATAATATTCCTTATTCTATCTTTCACGAGAGTCACACCACATATGCTTCTTAGCGCTCTCATATCTACAGCATTTATTTTGCTCTCATGCTTCTTTTGCCATACCGAACTTTCAGTTCCATACATGAGTGTGGGCACTAATAGTCCTCTATGAACAGCTAAACGTGCCTTTTCGGATACATTTCGACTGTTCATAAAAGCGCGCAGAGCTCCATTCACTTTATTGCCAGCAATCGTTCTCTTTTCAATATCTCCCTCAAGTTTATCATCCCTTGTAAACAAAGTACCCAAATATACAAACTCTTTCACTTGTTCCACTTTTTCTCCATCAATCATAATATTACACATCGTCATACACTCTTCCTTTTCAAATACCATTACTTTCGTCTTGCTTACATTTATTTTCATTCCTTTACTCTAAAAAGCACCATGCATAATAGTTACCATCGTCAGCAGCTCTTCTGCTGATGACGCAATTATTACTTGGTCATCGGCATAAAGAAGACATTTCACAAGTAACTCATTCATTCTTAATCCCCATGCACAATCATTGAAATATTTTAAACAATTGTTCATGTATAGGTTAAACAGCCAAGGTGACGCTACACATCCTTGTCTAACACCTTTTTCGATGCTAAACCATTCTGTGTAGGTCCCATTTATCCTAACACAAGCTCTGGAATCATCATAAAGAGATTTGTGCGAAAAGTGTGAAAAAGAGAACGCGAGTTATCAAATCATATGAAAGCAGGAATTTACCCGAGTTACGTTTATGCTTTTATTTGTCTAATCTGACTATTGTTTCAAAACACTGCGCACTAGGTATATGCCGGGCTAGCGTGGTAGACTATGGCCTAACTCTTCTCATACTGAGGAGCGCCCCAGCAATTGGACAGGTTAATACAGGGCTTATAATATTATATGCGCTATTCGAGACAAGTCTATCACAGATATATCGCACTCTTAATAAAACAGCGACTTATCTCGAAATTTGAAAGTAAGGCAATTTGAACTCTTATTGTATATGTTAAATTCTAATATTATATTTGTGTTAAATCTTTGCAATAGAGTTCAAAATTGTTTAATCCAAAATACTGAGATAAGTCTCTGTTTGATTAAGGGTGCGAATTATGTATATCTTTATCATAGAACCCCTTGAAATCAGGGTTTTACCATAATTACAAAGTTCTATAGACGGAATATTGAATTTGTATCGCTCCGCACAGCCTAATATAGTGTTTTACGTAACGATTATTATTTATGCCCTCGTACAGTCATGTGTAGCTATTTTAATCGCATCAGCGACTTAACCAATGCCTGCATGTATAGCTTTTAGGAAAAATAATTCATTATTCATAGGTAGGTATTTTATATTTGTCTGGTAAAAATATCTTATGGCTTATGTTACTTACTTAAAATAAATGAAATGCCTTATAACGAGGTTGATTGATGGAAAGATACGTAGTATATAGTATGACAGCTTGACATTACATCAACAATAAGTAAAGTATATTTTACTTAGATTTATAGTTTTCTTTGAGGTAAATGGTTTAATTCTTTTAGATTTTCTTTAAAGAGCATGGGTTACATTGGTCTACGCTCTGTGGATCCATATGAGAGGCTTGCAATCATCAAGTACCAAATCCCGTGCTATGCTATGGAGAACATTGAGGAGTAAGTAAGCTTTAATATTTAGAAGTGCTTTTATATTAAATCATAACTACAGTTAGTGCCTAAAGACGATAAGGTGGAATCACATGCTATAAAACATACGCTATATATGCCTTGTGTAAAAATTTAAGATATTTAGAAACGTTTTTGGTGAAATAAATACTAATATTACGTTTCTCTGAAAAAAAAAAATATATATATATATAAATCACATTAGGCTCTTTTCTAATTTATATTATTAAAGTCTAATCTATCTATCTAATATTATAATTGCTAAATGTGAGTTTGTTTATTTGTTATGCTTTCACGGCTTAAGACTGCGCCGAGCGAAATGTGCTAAAACAGGCGGTCACAGTTAAGTGAATAAAATCAATACTTATTATAATATATAATAATATCAGCCCTGTATTAAACTGTCCCACTGCTGGGCACGGGCCTCTTCTCATTGTGAGAAGGGTTAGGCCGTAGTCCACCACGCTGGCCTAGTGCGGGTTGGCAGACTTCACATATCTTCGAGAACATTATGGAGAACTCTCAGACATGCAGGTTTCCTCACGATGTTTTCCTTCACCGTTAAAGCAAGCGATAACTAATTATTAAATACGCATATAACTTCGAAAAGTCAGAGATGCGCGCCTTGGGTTCGAACCCGAGACCTCTGCGTGGCAGTCCAATGGTTTCCCACTAGGCTATCGCTGCTTACTTATTGTTTAATATAAATATAAAATATACATTTACCATAACAATGAATGTATTTACAATTAATCTGTGTAAACTTAAAATAATTAATATTTTCGCCAACAAAATTACGTAAAAATGCAAAAACCCGTAAAAAAAAAAGCTCATGTTACGTGATTTTTAGATTATAACAGTAGAAATCTATGCTATTTTACAGCTTAAACGAAACATAAATAGTTATATTACAATTTTGTCTGTCCCCAATATTCAAGTTATTGGTTGACAATAAAGATACATACATATTTATCAAAAAAGCACTTCAAATCGTCCATACAATTTTACTATGGCGACCGCGCGCTGATTTGAATATGCGCCGCACCTCTGTCATTATCTGTCTTACGCTTGGCGCAGTCTTAACTAATCCACCGTTTATCAAGAAATATCACATACACGTTGTCAGGGGTACAGAAAAGGACATTGAATACCTTCCATTTGTAGAAAAAGTACTGTTCCCCGAACGAGCAAGCCCGCAGACAAAAACTAGTAAAATCTTTTTAAATGTGAATCGGTCTATAGAATATTATCTTTCTTTCAGAATTGGAATCCAAAGAGCAATTGAGACCTTGATAAAAACGTTGGATCCTTCGGGCACCCGACCGATTCACGTGAGCTATGATATTGACGCCTTGGACGTACTGGAAGCTCCCAGCACCGGGACTCCAGGTTGATAATTATTTTAATAAGCGCTGGGGCATATCCGAAAATAATAGTATATAAAATAATCTTAATAGTTCTTACTATTTCATATATATAGTAGTAAAAAATACTACATTACCTATATAATATTTAAAACACGTTGCAGTTCGCGCAGGATTAACTTTACGTGAAGGCATTCAAATTATGGAGGCTATTTACGCAACTGGTCGACTTCGTGCTGTGGACCTAGTTGAGGTCAACCCGATAATTGGTAACGAGGATGACAGGAATCGTACCCTTAACGCTGGCATATGCGTGCTGAAGGCAGCAGTGGGATATGCCAGGAAAGGCAGTGCACCTATTGGCGTAGACGATCTACCTATACCGGACAAAAGCACATAATTCTATAACCTAAAAGCAAATATACTAAGACCTGACATAGTATACATAGGTAAGACTAAAACTACAGGAGAAATACTCAGTTTCATTCTATTTTTAATAACTATCCTTTTTATTTTTCTTGTATATAATTGTATTTTATTGAATTCTCTATTCCTGTATAATATAGCCAGTCTATAATTAATAATAATTTATTTGTAAAACATTTCAGTACATAGTAAGCTAGCAGGAATACAATAATTATCTCTATGATTTGCCAATGTTTGACGTACAAAATGTTTATGTGGAAAAAGAAGCTAAGGTTATTTTTTAAATAACGTTATTTACTACTACAGTTATTGACCTAAATATTAAGTAACAACTTAATATAAGACTAGAAATTGGCCAATAATACCCACAACCAAAATTAATGTAAAAAGGCATTCGAAAGATTTAACCAGATTAAAGTAGTTGTATGAAGATTATTGATGCTAAAGGAAACATACTAATAAAATATATCTTCTCCCTAGCCTTTATTATTCCCAAGTCACTTGGGGTCGGCTTTTCTGGTCTAACCGGATTTGACTGGATATCAGTTTTTACACGGAGCGGCTGCCACCTGACCTCCGCAACCCGAAGGCTAACGATACCCTAAGGCTAGACCAGTGTCAGAATATCTTTTTTTTTTTAACTACACCCGCCCTCGCAGGTTGTTGCGCAAACCTCCCCTAACATAATTAGGGACCTTATTTAGCACTTTATGATTACATTTCACAAAATCTTATCTTAAAAAAAATTTTTGCAATTTACATTATTTGTCTATTAATTTTGATGCATGTTTTTAGTTCCATTTATTCAGACCATATCACTAAGTCGGAGACGCTTACAACTATATATTTAGCCATTCAAATTCTTATTTAATGCCCATAATGGCATGTATAGCAAGTACCAACAATTATCTATACGTCTACTAATCTATATATTAAAGGCTTCGGTTTTAACCGTGGTTTAAACACAACTATTATTTTAACTGTAAAATATTCTTGTTAAATGCTTATAATGGCATTCGCTAAACCGTGTACAGCAGGTACAAACAGTGCTACTATACTATACGTCAACTAATCCATATAATAAAGGCATCAGTGTCAGAATATTAGAGGGTACTGACTTTCCTAATAACGACTGCCATAGATGTTCATGGCAGCCGGGACCGACGGCTTAACGTGCTCTCCGACACTCCTCTCACATAATTTCGAAAAGTCATATAACTCCCGAAAGTCAGAGGTGCGCGACGTGGGTTCGAACCCGAGACCCTCTGCATTGCAGTCTGTTGGTCTCCCCACTGAGCTATCGCTGCTCTTATAAATATGCTTATATATAAGCTGCTCTTATTAATAAAATATATAATAATATTGTCTTCTATTTACGCGAATATTATTCATTGAAATTAAACTGCTATATACGGATAACGGACGGGGAAAGTATAAAAATAAATTAAATCTAAATAGTTTAATAATAATTTAATTAGCTTAAAAATTAGTAAAGTTTAATAGTAGTAGAAGTGTAACAATTTTCAAAATTTTGTAATAAAGTGTCAAATAAACAACGCGATAAAATCCGTATATAGCAGTTTAATTTCAAAAAATATATAATATTATTATTTATCTAAATTAATTAAATATATTGTCGGCCTCGATGGCGTAGTGGTTAATGTAACCGACTGCCACGCCTGAGGTCGCGGGTTCGATTCCCGCACAAGTCAAACATTTGTGTGCATGAACATGGATGTTTGTCTTGGTCTGGGTGTTTCTATGTATAATATGTATGTATTTACAAAAAAAAGTATATATGTATGTTTATCCATTGTCTAGTACCCATAGTACAAGCTCTGCTTAGTTTGGGCTAGATGGTGTTGTGTATAGATGGTAGAATATTATTATTATTATTATTATTATTATATATACTTTCGTAACGCCAAATCGATAACATTACGCAGAACATAACTCAAGCATTAGCGTGTGGCGTACCTCAAGGATCGATATTGGAATCTCTACAAAATTAATTTACCCAAATAATACATGAGACTAGAATACATTTGCAACAAACTCCCTGTACAGTTTAATAACTTTGACAAGTCAAATACTCTTTACGTAGTTACATAAAAGCTGTAGTTATTTTAAGGAAAGATAGTAATGAACTCAAATCTTTACTTTTAAATTGTGATAATTGCCATCCACTAGGTACTATCAGTATTACTTAAAACGCACGACACAGCTAGCATACAGCTGCACAGCAGCAGTACTGCAATTACTATAACATGCTATTCTGGTTGCTTAATTTTGTCTAGATATCCGAAGCAAATCACACCATTATAGCTACAAACGACATAACACGTGCAGTATTTTAAAATTATTGTTAATATACGATATACTATTGAAATATAGTGTTTAAAATTTAATTATTTTTTGTAATATGGGATCAAATAATAGTGATTACAGTAGGTAACATAATGATGATGATGATGATGTATCCGACCGATTTCGGCCATGGCGACCACTTCATCTCCTAATCATGATGGCGCTGATGCGCCCGGAGATGGCTTATGTAGCCAATTTTAGCAGAAAACTCCCGTGCACAGAGAGGGCACGTGAGTTTACCACTTGCGTAATTATAGGTGATGGCGGCAGGTGGACGGGCCTTTAACTCATCACGCTTGGCGTCGAGGTCTGATTTACGCACATCCTCGAATTCGCGGATTTGCCCTTTCACCAACCTGCGCCATTCAGTCCGCTGGGCTGCCAACCCCTCCCATTGAGAGGGCTCAATGTTGCATCTTTTCATGTGACGCTTCTGAACATCTTTGTATCTGAGGAGTTGTCCGCCATGCTTTCGCTTGCCCTCCATCAGTTCAGAATAAAAGATGCGCTTTGCCACTCTCCCATCCGCCATCCGTGATACGTGACCGCACCACCGAAGCTGTCGACACATTAAATAGGCTTCAATGCCACCAACATTGGCTAGTCTCAAAACTTCGGTATTACGCACTCGGTCGGACCATCTGATGTTCATGATGGAGCGAAGGCATTTTAGGTGGAAACGATCCAGAGTGCGTATATGGTGGCGGTACACACACCAGGTCTCGGAAGAGTAGAGAAGGGTTGGCAGCACAGTCGCCATATAGACTGAGATTTTGGTAGCCAGCTTAAGGTCGTGCGAGCAAAAGACTTTGGAACGCAGCTTCCCAAATGCCGCTGCTGCAGCACTGATCCTGCTGTTGATCTCGACATCAAGGTCACACTTAGATGTTATAGTGCTCCCCAGGTAGCGGAACGTATCGACCTGCTTCAGCACATCCTCACCAAGCTTAATCACCAGTGTCTCACGACCGTGCATGTCTAAAGACATCACTTCTGTCTTTTTGACACTGACTTTTAGGCCGAACTTACAGCATGCTTGGTTGAAAACGGACATCAGCTGTTGCAGGCCATCCGGGGATTCTGCTAAAAAGCATAAGTCATCCGCATACATGATCTCTGAGATCATTGCGTACGAGACTTTAGTGCGCGCCCTAAGTCTGGCCAAGTTGAAAATATTGCCATCTGTGCGGAAGCGGATGCGCACTCCTTGGGAGACTGTATCGAGGACCTCCTTGACTACAACCGCAAAGTATAAGGCGAACAGTGTAGGCGCTATTACGCACCCTTGTTTCACCCCACAGGTAACGGAGAAGAAATCTGACTGCTCGCCGTCTACAGAGACGCAGCACTGCATATCGTCATGCAGGAGTCGCAGAAGCCTCACAAACTTCTCCGTGCACCCTAGCTTTCCTAGCACCACCCAGAGGGCTTCACGAGGCACACTATCGAATGCTTTCTCCAAGTCAACAAAGCAGAGATACAACTGGCGACCTTGTTCTCTACTTTTTTCCTGCAGTTGACGCACCGAGAAGATAGCTTCACATGTGCCCCGGTCAGGTCGGAAGCCAAACTGGGTTTCAGGCAGAATCTTTTCTGATAAATCCCTAATGCGGTTCAGAAGGACTCTCGCGAAAACCTTCCCAGGAGCTGACAGCAGTGAAATACCGCGATATGAGTTGCAGTCGGAACGGTCACCTTTGTTCTTGTGTAAGGCCATTATGCGAGACACTCTAAATTGATCTGGGACTCGCTCCTCCTCCCACATTCGAACAAATAGTTTCCATACCGACATGTGCAACTCCTTACCGCCATATTTAAGTAGCTCACCGGGAATAGCGTCAATGCCAACTGCCCGCTTGTTTTTCTGCTGTCTGATGGCAGTGGCAATCTCATCAAATGACAGGGGCTCGTCCAGCTCAATGGCTAAGGGAAGTTGAGGCATCATGGTGATACTATACATATCGGCTGATCGATCTACGTTGAGCAAGGTATTGAAATGTTCAGCCCAACGTTTTAGTACATCCTCCTTGCTAGTCAGCAGGTGCATACCGTCTGGGGACTTCAAAGGCACTTTCGCCCGGTATGATGTACCAATCAGCTTACGTACCTCGCAATAAAACTCCCCGAGCTGGTTTGTGTCAGCAAGCCACTGCACTTCACGGGCTTTGTCCCGCCACCACTTATCTTTTACTTGCCGAGACAGCTTGCGCAAGTCCTGGTCACTCTGTTTGACCGCCGCAACAGTTCCACCTTTTCGATTATGCTGTCGCAAGAGCTCTCGATGTTTATCGAATGCTGCTATGAGAGTCTCGTTATTGTCATCGAACCAGTCTTCACTACGCCGGTCTTTAGTACCCAATGTAGCTGAAGCGGTTTCCATAAGATAACAAGAGAGGTCTCCCCAGTCAGCACAGACATCACCTGTCTGTTTCATTGGCAACAGTTTATCACTTAAGGTTTCGGCGTATCTCTCCCTAACCTCGCGATCTTTCAGCCTATCCACGTTTAAACACGCAGGCTTTTTTATTATGGATCTACGTGGTCGACGAAGGCGGAGTCTCAACTTAGTGACAATAAGTCGGTGGTCAGTCCAACAATTGGCACCACGCATGACACGGGTGACTTGGACTTGACTGATGTCTCTCTGCCGTATGATAGCATAGTCGATCAGATGCCAGTGTTTGGACCGTGGGTGCATCCACGTTGTCTTGTGTTTGGCGGCAAGTCGGAACATAGTGTTCGTTATCGCAAGATCATATTGAGCACAAAGACTGAGTAGCAAATGTCCATTGCTGTTCATTTTGCCGACTCCATGTCTGCCCAGAACTCCAGGCCAAGCCTCATAGTCCCGACCAACTCTGGCATTAAAATCGCCTAGCAATAGAATCTGCTCGGTGGCGTTTATGCTATCAAAACATTGAGATAGTTCCTCATAGAATTTGTCCTTAATGTCATCAGACTTGTCTAGCGTAGGAGCATATACACTGATGACATTAAGGTAGTTGTCTTTCTCCAGGTGAAGGCGCAGTGTGGTCACGCGGTCCGAGATGTGTACAGGACACTCAAGCTGTTTTACTAAATGATTTTTGATGGCAAATCCTACACCTGAACGACGGGGCTCGGATGAAGGGGTACCTTTCCAAAAGAAAGAGTAACCACCTCCATTTTCCACCAGCTCTCCTTCATCGGCAAGATGTGTTTCGCTAAGCGCAGCCACATCCACATTATAGCGACGAAGTTCCCGAGCTACTATGGCAGTTTTACGTTCAGGACAGGCGTTGCCATCTCGATCAATTAGGGTTCTCACGTTCCACGCGCCAAATGTCATAATAGATGATCTAATGTTTTTATATCCTTTGTGACGTCGACCACGAATTGAATGATGCGATGGCAGCCGCGGTTACTACCACCTTTCAGGTGAGGACGAGCATTTTTTAGAGCACCTTTTCTAGCCCCCTCCCCGGCTGAGCGAGGAAAGCAGTGCCTCCCTAAATAGGGCTGCTTTGTCACCCCAGGTGCTGCCGAATCCGCATTGTCGTCCCCGATTTGCAATGCGAAAGCGACCACGGCGTGTACTCACACCCCTGGGACCGCCTGTGTGCAGGAATCAGACAAAGCCTAGCCTGCATCAAGCTAGACCTCTCTACCTCAACCCATCGCCACAGGACTTAGCGTCATCGGAGTCCATTACTCGGAAGCGGTCAGTTGCGCAGGATATATTAAGGTGCGAAAACGTTCGCGCAAACGCAGACGCACACACCCGCCCTTCTCCCCCGCGATCCAGTGGAACGGTAAACCGATACGACTGGCGGAGGAGTCGGATGATGTGTCTGGCCGACGGTAACTGTACGCCCTCTACCGTCGCCCTAGGCCATCCACAAGTTGCCTTGCTGAATCGCAGAGACCATCAAGCCCTTTCGCATTATCTGCATTGGGTTGCCGTCCTCTCCGAAACAGACTTTGTGTGTTAAGCAGGAGGGAGCTGCTATTATTAGACCTAGGAGAGAAGGGAAAAGGAATAAGGACGATAATGGAAGGGAATTTGTAGAAAATAAGAGGAGCAAAGGAAGTGGGATACTACTGCCTCAACGGAAGGACAAAGACAGTAGCAGCTCGGGGAGCCGGGGACGCGTCCCCTTGTATCATCACAGCTTTCGGTCCAGAAGCTGAGATGGATACCCCCTGGCTAAAGGTAACACATTTTAATTACATTTCAAGAATCATCAAAACTACACATCAAGAATTAATAAAACAAAAGGCACATTTACTTTCATGGATATGACTAAGTATTTTGCATTAAAAGCCAAATGTAGTGTGAATGACGCTTATTTTCTATATTGCAATAAAGCATAATCTATAATCATCTACAAGGTTAGATAAAAAGGTTAATTTATCAACTTTTGAAGCTCACCCACGATCTTCGTATTTAAAGTATGAGAGCACCAGTCGTTATTATAACCTTTGACATTAAGTCATGCTACAACGATAAAGCAACGTAGTCAGACAGTTATCTCTTAGCTTTAAACGAAAACGCAACTTGTGAAATTTGTGAGTTCACTTAAAATACACAAAAATGAATTGCTGTAGGGTTATTGTGAGAAATATGAGTGACGGGAAAAAATGGAAAGCTCTGCAAAAGGTAGGTATTATCGGTGTGCCGTTTGAGAAGGGACAGAAGAAGTACGGAGTGAGTGTCGCACCGGCCGCTCTGAGATCAGCTGGACTTATCGAAGCGCTGCAAGAAATTGGTTAGTTAACCACACTTTTATACAATGAACCAAACGAAAATCTTAAGATTAGAAGTGAAATATATTTTGATTAGTTACTTACCGGTAGCACTTCGTTCGTCTTTCACTAGTATACGATGTTGTGCTACATTATAACAGAATACCGGTAAAACATTTTGCAGAACGAGTATACCTAGTTATAGTGGATTTCTATCAAATAATAAAATTTGTATCAACAAAAAGCAGTAGTTTGAGAACTAATGTTCTCAAAATTCTATTTTATATTATAGGTAATGTAATTCTTAAATTTAATCTTTGGGAGTTATAATTATAGCATAATAAATTATTTTTATTAGTAGGTATCAGTAATCCCAGCAGTAACAATAAGAAAAGTCCTCCTTTACAGAACATCTTGACATTAAAGACTATGGAGACATACATATAACGAGCTCAGAACAAAACACAACGGTGAAGAATATGGACCACATGGCCATGGTCTCCGAGTGTAATAAAAATGTATCAAGTAAAGTGTCAGAAGTGCTGAAAGACGACAGAATCGCTGTTACCATCGGTGGCGATCACTCTATTGGAGTCGGTAGGCAGAAGAAACTTTATTAATTTAAACCTACGCAAAATTACTACTACTACTATTCATATTTAAACTGTCCCGTTGGTCTAAACCAGACTGTTACATGCAGGTGCAAATCAAAAATATTTAATTCAAATATCGACATTAGAATCCGTTCAAGTCTGATCGACAAACATACTATTACGGCTTTTAGAGAAAATTCAGGAACAGCACGGTATTTTATCCATCTGTAAAATCGAAAAGCACGTACCTAAAGCCATTGGTACTACAACTTCTCCAGCTGTGTCGGTTTACTATCTCAAAGATCGACGAGCTGCGAGAACAATACTCTCAGTTTCATCGTTGGGATAGAGATAACAATCTCGATAGATTGCACTCATGTTTGCATATACACTTACGTATGTGCTATAATATGACAGACGGCTATATTTTATAATCTCTGTTAAGAATCATAGTGACCGAATTAGGGCTGAGGGATACAGACATTTTTATTATTTAAGAGGACACACTGAAAAAATGCACTAATTTTCATCGAATAGTATAGGACTATGAGAAGACCAATTAATCTAGAATTTGGATATAGGTAAATTGATGTCTTTAACTAGAATTTCCTAGCTCAAAAACACGATATTGTGATTTTGGCTCGATCATAATTATTTTCGAAAACACCTCTGAAAAATTACTTATTTTGAAATTACAAGGAAGTTACACTATCATTATGCTTAGGAATTACTCAAATATATTCGTAACATCAATATTAGTGATTTGCTAGCTCATTATTTCCATAACTAAAACCAATCATTATTAAATAATATTTTAAGTTTTTTTAACAATTTCTAAGCGTTCTTGATCCTTGCGGGCGCATCGCAATTTTAGACCATATGACCGCTATTTAAGGATTGATACACATGGATTGTCATTGGGGCGGATATGGGCGGAGCTATTCCAAACGATAATTTTCGCGGTGTCCCCTTAATTTGATTCATCACACCATGTGTAGGTGTAGTAAACCCAGTCAACCAAGCTTATAAGTTACACGTTATAACACTATGTAATCCATAACAATATATATCGCCAATTTCAGGCACAGTGGACGGTCAATACCAAGTAAACAATGACATGATCCTCATCTGGGTGGACGCTCACGCTGATCTTAATACCAATAAAACTTCGGGTTCTGGTTCAGTTCACGGCATGCCAGTTGCGATTATAGTCAAAGAATTGTCAGATTATTGGCCTTACCTGCCTACTTGGGACTGGCATAAACCATTGTAAGTGTATAATGTGATATATTCATAATTACATAGTGTCTCATATATATGGTTACGTCATACACCGTGTCCTGATGCTTGTAAAGAATATATAATATGATGATAATATGCCTAGGCCATAGGCGCCGAGACCAATAAAGGGAAAGCAGTATTCGTAGTCTTCTTGTTCTATAACTGGGTATGTACTTACATTAAATCCATTTAATTTTATTATGGTACCAGCAGAATTACCATTTATACGCAGATACTTTTTCCGGGGAATGTATTTTGTATTTGGTTCAACTATTTTCTATAGTTTACAATAACACTACTTTTATCTAGAAATAAAATTTTGTGTACAAATACCTATAATTATTTCGCATGTTCTGCTAGATAACATGATCTGGACTGTGGCTGTGTGCGTGTGAAGGCTGATTCGACGTGTCACGATAATAACTTAATTATTATTACAATAAGCACCGAATTTATACCGCTTTTTATGCTTACTTAACTTAATGATAAAAAATCACTAACATTTTCCAGATTTTCTATAAAGAGCTTGGGCTACATTGGACTTCGTTCTGTGGACCAATATGAGAGGCTTGCTATTAAAAAATACCAAGTGCCTTGTTTTGCCATGGAGGATATAGAGGAGTAAGTGTTTAACTTTGACGATTTAACAATTCGCTATTTCCTTGCGAAGGTATCGACTAAAGTAAGACTTTACATAAGCTATTTATTTTAGACAAACGAGATTCAAGCAAATCTTTTACTGTTATTAACCTAAACGTTTTTACGTTAACTTTCAGCCATGGGATTAAAAAATCAATTCACCATGTATTAAAAACATTGGACCCTACTAGCAGTCGACCAATCCACGTAAGCTTCGATATTGATTCCTTGGATGCGCTTGAAGCTCCCAGCACTGGAACCCCTGGTTTGTAGTCACTTGATATTAACATATGTATAATATGTAGATGACATTCTATTTTAGCTATAACATCTATAATATATTTGCAGTTCGCGGCGGGCTTACGCTACGCGAAGCCGTCAAAATGATGGAAATCATCCATGCAACTGGTCGATTACGAGGCATTGATCTAGTTGAGATCAACCCTGCTATTGGTAACGAGTCTGACCGAAAAAGAACCATTGACGCTGGCATAAGCGTGTTGAAAGCCGCCCTCGGTTTCTCCAGAAAAGGCAGTGCGCCTACCGGAGTATTGGACCTGCCTATACCAGACCCCAACTAAATAATACGAAATACAAGCTTAATTGACTGTTTCTTAATTTTAAGCCTTATTATGGATTATAAAGCAATGTATTGCACCTATAAGAATGTAATTAATGACCACCCTGTATATCTTTATTATCGTAACTTGTAAGTAATGCCACGTAATGTTGTCTGCTATTGCACAATGCCCACTTAATGTTAGTAAGATAACGTTTGTTATAGTATTTTACAAGATATGTAGGTAGGAACCTAATAATTATTAGGTTTAAGCAAAACCTGTTGTATTGATTAATTATAAGGTATTTAAATACAAACCTATTCAAAAACCAGAACAATAAAAATATTATCTACTCACTTCTATACAGTTTAGAATAGGTAATACTGGATAGATGAGCTGAACGTTCTGAATATTACATAAATGTACATTTGTCAAATCGAGCGCCTAGTCATAAGCTTAGATGCAAGCTCGTGCCACGGTAGCAACATGGCAGTCGCAGCAAGCAATTATTTAAAGAAAGCTGGTGTTCACTCGCGCCTGACTACTGAAGAATGCCAATCTTCTAGAAACTACTCAAGTTAAAATCAATAAAAAGATAAGCAATAATCTATTTTTATTATTGTTTCCTACAGTCGATTCCGATTCTGAATCCTCAAGTTCTAATCAGCATAACATACAAATTTAAATCATACTTTTATGAGTTTTTTGTTGATTAAATACTCGTATCTTGGTTCTACAAATGTAGTCAACATGCTTCTGGTTTTGGTAAGTTGTTTTACATTACATTCATGGCAACCTTATGGTACAGGTATTCAACAAATTGAAATGTTTAATATTTCCAGATATCTATAATCACGTTAGCGAACTGTTTAGAAATAAAACAAGACAACAAAATCGATGAGGAAATAAAAAAAGTTATCACTAAATATATCAGTAAGATTCCAGACGTAGAACCACAATACGTTATCCATGAAGGGTTATCGAAAGTGATATCTCGTTATTTTAAAGAAAAAGTATCAACATTCCCCTTGTACAAGATAAGTTTGAAGTTGGACAGAAACCCTGTGAAGATTCCATGGACGATGGTTGATCCGGCCAATATGCCTCACCCGGCCGATATACTAAAAAATGAAAAGGCTAAAGAAGTGAGAACATATAAATACTTGCCAGATGCGAAAAATTAATAAAACCACAACAAATTTGTTTTCTTTTTTATTTTATATTTATGTAGAAACAGATTGAACAGTCGAAAGTAGGTACTAACAGAATATTTACAAATTACTTCAAAAAATATTTGTTAATACATAATTCATTCATCAAATATTGTCTCAGGCAAACAACCGTATACTATTATATAACCACAATGATTGAGAGTCTCAATTGTATTCAAAAAGATATAGGTAAGTCCATCATTTTATGAATGTTTACTTTTTTAATTCAGTATGCTTTAAATCATAAAAGTTTGGCACCAAGCTTCGATTTATTTTACGATAATCAACTACATTTTTAAAATGAGTTTTATAAATACTGGATCTTTATCTATGTATAATCAATTCACGTTTATGCTCAATTACATCTGTGATAATTAATATCAGTAACTATTTACTTTATCAAGGACAGGAGGCCTGCTTTATAATAATAATGATATTATTAATATATTTTAAAACGATGACAACAACTGGGTATTATTCTGTTTATTTATTTATTGGTTACGTTGACAATATATGATATGAGGACACAATGCCTAGTGTACAGATATCCCACTGACATGAATGAGCTCAATAACTCAATATTACCAACAATGTTTAAAATTAACAACAATATTATTAATTTAAAACACGGCAGAACACATGTAAGAGTAAATTAAAATTGCATAATTGGAACGTATAGACGGCGAAACACATGTATGTATATATACGGAGCACCGGTTTACATAATACACGAAACTATTTACATATATAAATTAGTTTACGAGTTACTCGATGGTAAAAAAAAATATATAACTGGGTGGTGATAAGTAACATTATTTACCTATTGTTTGCCATATTACTCTTGATAGTAGTAGATTTCGCATTGGGTTATCAATAGTTCTTCATGAACATTAAATTATTTAAGTCTCAGTCAAAATATGTACTACCCTAATTTAAAGTTAGCCTTCTATAAAGCGATGAAATTTAGGCGAATGCTATATTTTTCCGACGTGAAATGAATTTATTTGCTTATATGTAACTGAAAGGCACAAACTGGACTTTACAAACACATAGTTTCAATAAATTATTTCATAACTGTTTCTGGATGCCTATTCTGATCCTATTGTGCGTTTATTAATGTATATCGTACAGACCAATGAAGAAAACAATATGAACTCTATTTCAGTAGAATAAGGATCTATAAAATTTACTCATTAGCTATCTGCCAATTGAAAATCGGTTCTTATACATAACGTAACAAGAGTTTTTATTGCAATTATGATACTTATATTTTAGGGTCTAGTATTTTACTTGCACTAACTTTTTCCTGTAATAGCAAATATATGATGACATAATTTAAAATGTAACGATGAAACAAAGTTATAGATAAAGGCATGTACTGGTTTCATCTAGAAGTTGACCTGTGCTCGGTAATGCTTCTGGAACTTGTTGGCTCTCAATGAGAGCTTCATCTGCCATTTTGCCTGCACTCGTTTCATGAAGTGAATATCTCGTGCTTTTCTGTAAATAAAAATATAACGTCATGTCACAGAACACACATTAGTAACGTCTACGTAGATGTTAGCGTTTACGGAGTTGATAGTGTCTAATAGAGATCTATGTATCGTCTGATATACCCTTATCAATACATAATTATGCTAGTCTAACATTTTCACTATAAGGCTTATAAGTGGCATTAAACAAATCTTATTGGGACTCTAAAATCGTAACAAAACTTGAAACTAAAGTGTGTAGTCATTTTTCCTTGTCCATCACACACACAAATACTGGTAGCTTACAATCCACATTTCATTAGCACTTTTACCAACTCCGTAAATCAAACTAGAACGTAAATACTCGGCAAGTAGCAGCAATCAGAACTGCAGTCCTGATTGCTGCAGCTGTGGGATGCATATGTCTCTATATTACTCTGCTTTTTTTACTTCTTTTATTATTATTATTTGTTTCTCTTTCACGGGTATTTTCCTAATACATTAGGAAAATACCCGGCACTTTGGGAGGCTCACACGGGGACATGGGTCCAACATGCAGAGGTCCTTCGAGAGTATTTATTATTATTATTGTTATTTTTTTTATCTTTATACACATTGTGCCCACCTCATAGAGGTATAGCAATAAAGATTTATTTTTTCTTTCTATATGTATAAAGTAATTAGACAATAATATATTATCAGCAAGTACATCAAAATAGCGCATAACCGTGCCAATTCACGTATGATGCAGTGGTCACATAGCCATAGACACTACCACGAATGTTATAGTATATTCGATCCCCACATAGGATAAAAATATGTGTGATCTATAAGTACTAACTTTATGACCACGGTTTAAGTGTTTGGTTAATCCACCTCGACGTAGAGCTAATCCATTGGAGACCCACGTCGTGGTAAGAGATGGTTTAAAAAAATGTCTTTGTTTTATATATTAATTGTTTACTCACTTAGCAGCTAACGCCTGTTCCTTAGGTGCCCATCCCAGCGCTTTATACACACCGAGAAGTCTGTGCAGCTTACGATCTGATTTCTTCACTAGAGCCTGACTATTCTGTTTTAAATTTTGTTTGTAGTATCTGTAATGTAAAAGGAGACATTTATCATTGTTCTTATTAGAACACATGACATTATTCTTGTTAGATGCTGAGTACACCTGGTACACAAACTCTTATCGTATATCAGAAGTAGCTACGTCCTTGCTACAGATCTGTTTTTACGTTCCAAGGCTAAACTGCTGAACCGATTTTAATGCAATTATAATAATTCAAAGCCCAAAAAGCGACGTCAGTTCATTTTAAAATAAATGTGTAGACCCGTGATGTAATCTTCACATTTATATAATGTAGATTTCTATACATTAAAAGTGTTGAAGAAAATACTATAAGGCTATAATTTACCATACTATTGCAATAATTACGCAATGATGGAAGGAAATAAATCGCATGCAACAGTACGATTAACCTAGTTAACTTGCGAAACATCTTTACACGCAATGGTTTATTGCTAATTCCTATTCAAGTCAATACATTACAGTAATTTAGTAACACATACTAAGATAACGTGAATAAAAGAAATCCACGAATATCCAAGCCTATAAATGAAAATAAATGGTGATTACAATTCTGTACTTGAACGGTTAACAAGATTTTTTTTCAATTTGATTTTGTATAGATTTGGGTTCCAGTATGTCCACTCTATAATGTGATGAACAAAAATAAGTCCATAA
Source organism: Catocala fraxini (assembly GCA_930367265.1). Lineage (NCBI taxonomy): Eukaryota > Metazoa > Arthropoda > Insecta > Lepidoptera > Erebidae > Catocala > Catocala fraxini. The sequence goes on along the minus strand of OV884026.1, from coordinate 9,356,549 downwards.
AAAGTAGTCTTATTATTTTTTACTTCTAAGCAACGTAATTGTACCATAATTACCGGAATTGTTGAATGCCCACTATTAATATTGCAAACTACGTCAAAGTATTAACTACAAATTAGGGGTTTACACCGGAGCAGTGAGTACCGGAGAATCACCGGTGATTTACCGGTAAAAGTACGCGATTGAAACAATCGGAGATTAATCGATTAAACACCAGTGATCGTATTACATTTTATAAGACAAGTAAATTCATAATATAGCTAAACAATATGCAATACAAATATTACATTACTTAATATTAGTCACTAATTGTGGTTTGCTCCGGAGAATCACCAGTAAATATCGGTTTAAAATCGGCCTGCAACTTCGGTAAGGCCAGAACAAGTATTTTCTACAACTGGCAATATACTTAACGACAGAAGAAGTATGTTGCGAAATGATGCTGTGGAAATGTTGTGTTTTTAAATCAAAATCAGGATTTGTTATAACCTTATAATAATAAAGAATAAATAAAAATAAAAAACTTTGTTCTCTGGTGATCACCGTTGAGTTACCGGAGATTGCTCAATAAAAGCGGAAAGCGGGGCGGAATACCGGTGTATTCAATCGGTAATCGAAATTCCGCTCCGGTGCAAACCACTACTACAAATCATTAACTCAATTGTATTACTTTGGAACAATCTCCCATCTTTTTCGGCCCGTTTCCGAGCCGAAATTAGTAAAGATTACAATATGGGTACCATTGTAATCTTTACTATTGTGCCTGTAGCACAGTCTCCTTAAAAAGCATCTAAGCAGGCTTCAAGCTGCAGTCTCCTCTCATAATCTCTCAATAATGTGCAGTATAATTTTGCTGCCATCAACTGAAGCTAAACACGCCTACGTTATAAAGAATACGCATGGGCAAAACAGTGCTATACTACATTGTAATCGTTTTTGAAACCATATAATTAATTTTACCTCATAAGTGAGCGATGGCCGACGGTAACGCCCGAAGGTAGCAAGAGTTGAACGTCATCACCATCAAGAGTCGCAGGACCTTCTACTTCTTCGTCTACATCCATATTTTCTTCAGTTTCCTCCTCTTGAACTGGGTATGAGGCACTATGAAAAATATAATTATATGATTATTCCCTTCTAATACGTGATAGTATAAATATAAAGTATAAATATAAAGTATATATATAAAATATTTTAAAATTCCAGAAATACCAGAAAAAGTATTTTTAAGATTCGGGGGCTCAATGGATGCTAGCAATCGGCAAAATCACATCAAATTTGTATCGACAATCCTATAAATAAATATGTGCTTGCGATATGTTCTTGATTATGCAAAGTAGTTGCCGCGTTGTTGACAACTATGCATGAGATTACGTGTTTCATTCCCAGATGATGTTACTGGATTTTACCGTCGGAAAATGCTAAGTAGCAGCGTCTAATACTCTTGCTCGGTAGACGATAATGTGTTTATTGGTTTGAAATCTTCCATTCAGCAACAGATCAAGGCGATTAATTGCTCACATGATGATGCCAAGAGTAACATATAATGCATCCCGATAATGCATGGTGACGGGGGTGAAGCAGCCGATAGAAGCTATTAGTAAATATAATAATTAAACATGTACTAATCATACCTGTAATCGTAATAATCTGCATACTCAGCTAGTGCAAGGCCTTCATGCAACATTTTGCAATGTCCCTTGTCAACCATATGGGCCCTAGCAGCTTCCATAGAGTAGAATGTGCGACCTGTGTCATTACACCAAAGGCACATGTACCCTTGTGATATCTGTAGAAGATAAATATATAATAATAATATGAACCCTGTATTAAACTTTCCCACTGCTGGGTACATGCCTCTTCTTAGTGAGAGAAGGGTTAGGGTAATGCCTGGTCCACCGCACTGGCCCACTATGAGTTGGCATATAATTTTCGGTATATATTATGATTAAATTTATAAGCAATAGTCCAGAACTATAAAGTATGGTCTAACCTGTGTCTAGATTCCAGCTATTGTAGGTTTACCCTTCAATAGCTGGTATCTAGACACAATGAAAAAAGCATTGTGCCTCGCCCTCAGACATCAAGTTTTACCCTAATGATTCTTAATGGATTAGTCCGATTTTAAGGTCAAGTAAAATGTTTTTAAGGTAACGAATAGCAGCAACCAATATATGACGCATATCTTAGATGCTGCCCAATGGATATGAAGGAGCTCTATCTAACTCTTAAAATATTACACAGAACCTATGAAATTATATGTAGTGTAAATGATAGTTATAATAATTACTAGTCATAAAACAGCTAATGAGCTTAAAAGATAAAGTTACAACACATATCATTGTTATTTATTATTACTGCCTAAAATTAGCCTGAACTGAACTAAACACCCAACTGTACAAAATGTAGGTACTGACATTTCTGTAGATTATTTATCATTTAACCTGTAAGTTTAACCATATTCAGACCAATATTAAAAGCATATTTAGTGTCTAAAAACCAGCATCCATATTCCGATGAAGAATTGAATACTAGAATAGTTCAAATAAATATGACAGCTCTCATTTACATAACAGGGTGGACGTTAAATACTCAAACTAAATAATATTTACACAGATGTCCGTAATCTTGTTTACTTAGTATATGTATAAAGCTATAGATAAAGATAATCTTTGAAACTAAAAATCAAGAACTCACCTTTTCTCCTAAATATAGAAGTAAATCTTTTACATTAACACAATATTCTACATCAGGTATGAAGAATGAATGAGTCTCAGACATATGTTTGAGATTCTTGACCATGTTTTTGCTATGGTGTCCACAGAATAGGCAATCTCGTGGCTTGATAAGAGAATCGCTGCCCTTGATACGACATTCATCCCATTCATCTGAGTCAAGCTGAAATCATAATATGTTATTAAATTAATAATAATAATAATATTCTATCACATACACGCAACACCATCTAGCCCAAACTAAGTAGAGCTTGTACTAAGGATACTAGACAATGGATAAACATACAAATATACTTTTTTTTTGTAAATACATACTTATTATACATAAAAACACCCAGACCAAGACAAACATCCATGTTTATGCACACAAATGTTTGACTTGTGCGGGAATCGAACCTGCAACCTCAGGTGTGGCAGTCAGTTACACTAACCACTACGTCATCAAGTCATCATTAATTACATTTGTGAAGTTGATAGATTATATATTTATATATTTTTCTCTGGAGTACATTTGGGTACATTTGGCTTTCTGGTGTATACATAAGTAGTGGACTACTAATAGGGTTTGTATGATAGACAGTGGGTAAACAGTTAAGTTTATTATCCTTGTAGCTTGAAAGTTATTGTATTTTTACGTAAAGTTGTAATTATCATACAAAGCACACAACATTCTCAACTTATAAAACCATTTTTTTTGTTCAGGCTATTGAAAAACAGATAGGTCTTCCTAATTAAAATGATATTCAAGAGTAATTATTAGCAACTAGCTGATCCGCGCATTTCGTCTGTGAAAAAGAATTTACTGCGTTTTTGCAACATTTTTCATTGATTGGTCTTTTTGGTTGTAGCGTGATGTTATATAGCCTACCTCGATAAGGAATACCAGTAGTTACAGAGATTAGCGCATCAAACAAATAAACTCTCCAGCTTTATAATATTTTTATTTATAACACTGTCACCCAAACCCCATTTGTCCACAAGTTACTGGACACCATGTATATTATGTTCACTTGTACAGTATGTCTTTACTGACATTTTACTTGTAAATCTTGTCAGATATTCTTTGTAATTTCTAAGGAACTGTTGTTGTGTTGTGTTGTTTCAATTAAATTTGAAGAAATATTTAGCCAACTTCTATAAAATTATGTTCTACTCAAGCTGAAGTGAATTAATAATATTCTATGTTTTATTATTAATAATAAACACTAGTGAAGAATAAGTGTCACAAATTAGGGTATTAAATCTCTATATACTGAGGTTCTTAAATTCTAACCTATAAAATCATGGAAAATAATATAACCTACAAATTTACTAAATATCCTGAAGCAAGATTTTGGGTTATCTTTTTTAAATTAGTAACATTAGTTATTGCGCAACAATTACTACAATCTACTAACATCTTATCATAATAAAATGAATAAGTTCTCTTTGACAATGGCTAGAAATTAATAATAGAGTAATATACCTCTTCAATATCCGAATCAGTTTCAATATCCTCATCACCAGAATCATCAGCATTTACTACAACAAACTTGCGTTCATTTGAAACTACAGCGCTAGGCTCCACTTTCACATAACTGTCTGAGTCTGATGGTCCACTATGCTCTTCTTCCTGTTTCTGATTCTCAGTGTACTGCTCCTCACATAACTTATGCTTTTTACTGTTCAAGTGATTATTGTAAGCATTTTTAGTGTTGAACAACTTAGAGCAATACTTGCAGTACTGTGATTCATCCTTATTTGAATTCTGATTCAATTCTCTGTGCTCCTTTGCTCGTGCTTCAAACTCTTCAAGAGTTACAGGCGGTATTGAAGCGACTTTTCTTTTCAAATTGTACCTATGCCAGTCCTGTTTATAATGTTCACGCTGCAATTCAGGCGTTTTGAACATCACCTGGCATGTTATGCACGTAAACGAGTCAGGCATTGTTATTAACTTAATGCAGGTCACTATTTATTAATTATCACAGCACTATTGAACACTGGAGTTGATTTTATTACTGAAATTGGTTAGCTTTTGTGGAATGAAAAAAGACGTGGAGTATTTTTCGCGTTGCAAGTGGTAAGAGTACGCAATTCAACCAGTCAATAAACGTCAATGTCAAAAAATTACGTCCTATTTCAATAATGACATTTAGTTTAATGATGTCCAATGGTTTCCCTTACGGAGATAGAAATATTGTTTTCCGTAGAGGTTACACTGCAGCGGTTCTTCAAGAAATACATGAAGTGTTGAATACGTTGATGTAAATCTAATAAAGTATTTATTATATTATCATAAAGTTTAAAAACTTTCCAGCCCTTTGGAAATATAGGCGTGAGACTATGTATGAGGTGAAAAATTGAATGTGTATGTATGTAAAATTCACTATCATGCTCAATTCGAGAGCTAAGAGCTCTTAAAGCAACATGAAAGTACAATATGAACACATTCTTATTTTAATAGCAATACTGCCCAAATATTAGGGGTTAGAGTATGAAATTGCCGATTTGTACTGAAAAATTGAAACACATTTTTTTCTAGGATTTACCATATTTATTTAATGTAAATATTTACCCTCACCATCTATACATTGCTGCCATCTAAACAGAAGTTCATTTATGCCTTTACGATAGAACTCCGGGGATCTAGATTCGACAAACTGTGTGAAAGCATTTTGTTCTGCCTCCTGGGAATATTTTTTTTATCACGTAGTAAATTGTCCAAATCATGAAAGAAATGGTAGTCCGTTGTAGCAAGGTCTGGCAAGTACGGAGGATGACGTATGGTTTGTAACTCCAGCTCACAGAACACTTATACTGCTTCAGCTCCTGTAGAGTTACAACAGTTTCTCTTGCAGTGTGAGGTCTTGAGTTATCATGAAGCAATAATGGTGAACATCGATTTACGAGTCGGGGCTGTTTCACTGCCAGTTTCGCCATCATTGCTCGAAGTTCGGCACAGTAAACATCTACTGTTATTCCTTGACCAGACCTGAGAAAGCTATAGTGAATAACACCATGAAAATACCATCAAACAGTTACCATTACCTTTTTATTGGTAAGCTTTGTTTTAGATCACTGTTACAGCGTTTGACCTTTAGTCAGCCATTGCATTTTTCGCTTACGGTTATCGTAAAGAATCCACTTTTCGATTCGACCCAATATTCCTTCATTTCTGTACCAAGGCAACACAAGTTTCAACACGCATTTCTTTCTGCAGATTTTTTATCTTATTGATTTGATGTAAATGAGCCAATATTGTAGGTAAGGTAACGTAAACTACCCAGGAATTAGCGGCATAGTTTAAACCATGCTGCTAATTCCTGGGTAGTTTGACTCGGATCGCCTTCCACCATCTCCTTCGATTCAGCGTTATTCATCTGTGTGAGCGGTCTTTCACATGGTTCGTTCTTTAAGTCGAAGTTTCCATTACGAAAGCGTTTAAACCAAAAATGTACGTTTTTGGTTTAAACGCTTTCGTAATTGTGCGTGTGTAAATTGGTGCGTTCATTAGCAGTCTCCTCTTCAAACGCAACGTTGATATTGCGAGCCGTTTCTGCCGCGTCGTAACTCGTATTCAAAAATGACTCGGATTATCGAAGTATCCATCTTTCCCCTCTAAGCTGAATAAAAGTACAATTGAAAGTCGAAAATCGAATGGTCCACATTTTTTAAAAGAAGAATCTTATAAGTCTCATGTAAAATAATTTTAACTTGAAAATCTCACATGAAGGTTTTATGTCAATTCAAAGTATCTATAACTATACAAAGGCAACATAATACTTTAACCCCTATTATGTTTAGTATTATTTAAACGTGCTTTTGACAGATATCGATTATTATTATATTTACAATCTCTGAGATGGTTAATCAAAATAAGTCAAATTGACATAAATATCATCTGACAATAGTCAGCTGTCAATAAACCTGATTTGTCTTCATCGATGTTGTTATTTTTATATATTATAGGTAGAATTATAATCGTGTTATCACCGTATTCTTATTATTGAAAAGATATACAACTACATACTACATTTCATAAAATAATAACAGTACTTAGATACTGTCTAAAATGTTAGAAACGGATGAGGTCGATGATGATTTCTTTACTCCAGTTGCAGGGTGAGTTCTTTTGAATATATTATGCATAAAGCAAGTTTTGTTGGCAATAGATATATCATATAACCAACCTATAGACGTTACCTATAATGTATGCATATTGGTAAGTTAGTAAATATATTTTATTATTTCAGTACGTCGTTGGCAAACATTTTTGGAAATGTAACAAATAAAAAAGAAAGTCCACAAAACGACTCGCTTAAATATGTGCCACCAAAACCACAAAACATTGTACCTAAGAAAAAAGAGGAAACAAAGCATTCAGAATGTATCTATGCATGTACTGTTAGTGGACATGAGTGGTAAGTTGCTATATTAGCTTTCAAAATATGAGAATATCGCCGGTAACACCATTAGCGTGGCATCTATAGCTATAATAATACCTCTGTATATAAACTATCCCACCACTTGCCAAAGGTCTCTTCTCAGTGTGAGAACATCCATGTTAGAACACCATTATCTAAGTCTGTAGAGTACATGAAACTTTTTTTAAATGAAGCCTATATAAAGTAATTACTTTTAAAATCCTCAACATATTATACTTATTACTAAAATTGCCACAAGGTAAAGACTCTTAATATCTAGACTCCTTCCTGTATGTTGTTTGTATAATTACACAAAAAACATTTCAGGTATAACAATGTCTATATTGCAAGAGGGAGCATAGGTTTGGCCATTGTAAAGATTCTCAAGACTGGTGAGCACAATATTATATTATATGACAGCAATAAAACTACTCTTTCTTGTGCAATTATTTCAACGAAATTAGAAGTAACTATCAAGAACAATTCTTATATTTGTTATTACGATAGCCATCAAAAGTATTGGAGCATTTACGGTTCTCAAGACAAAGTAAAAAAAGTTTGTGAAATGCTAACAACCTGGGGAGTAAATGTTAATCATTCAGCATACACAGATAAAGGTCCTCCAGAACCAAATACGGAAATTAAAGCAGATGTGAGTATAGATGACAGTGAGCAGCAAAATATAGAAAGTGATACAGACTCATCTGTAAATAAAAAAACAAAGGCTTCAATTTTAAACCGAATGGCTCACATGGGTCACTCAGTGTTACCAACAAGAGCTCCACAAGCAGAAATAAGTAGTGACTCTTCAGATGCAGTTGAAAATATAAAAACTGTGAGACACAAACCAGTTAAAAATTGTTCTAAAAAGACCAATGTTGAAAATATTGTGACAGAACACCAGAATTTGACAGAAGATCACCAGAAAATAATAACAGCTAAAACAGAAACTGATAAACATGTTGCTGTATACAGTAGTCAATTAATACCTCTAACAAATACCAGTGTAATTGCTAGCAACAGCAGTGAATTTGGAATGTTTATGTCAGAACAAAGAATGAGTAACAGTGAGATTAGAATAAATATTAATAGGATAACTGACAAAATGGACTTAGTTTTAAACAAAATAAATAGTTTAGAACATAAGGAAAAAGATACAAATGTATCAACTGATATAATGCTGAAGCTGCTCACAGAATATGAAAATAAAATTAAATTGTATGAAGAAATGCTTAAATCAAGAAATAATGGTGATAAAGTTGGTACTAGTGCTGCAACAATCAATTCGAAAAATAATGATGATGTTGAATTATTAAAAAATAAAATAGCTGAACTTGAAAAGGAGAATGAGAACAAAATAAATGATATATCGAATCTTCAGAAGGAGATAAGAATTTTAAATAATAATGATTCTCGAGAAAACCAAATTCAAGCCAGTAAGATAAATGAGATGCTCATGAAAATAAGTACTTTAGAGAATGAGCTACAAGTTAAAGATAAGGAAATAACTGATTTAAAAACATCTACAAAAACTAAAGTTAGTAAAGATAGCATTGAGGAAAAAGTGAAAATTATTATGAATGATACATTCCAAACAATATCATTGAACTTTGAGAGTAATGAGAATTACAGTGGAGAAACTATCAGAAGAATTATTGGAACAGTAATAAAGAAAATTACTATTCAGACATTAAGTGAATTATAATCAAATTTAATAAAGACAATTCCATTCTCAAGTATATAATAGCGTTATGTTATAAGCAGTGATCGGAATAGGTAGAGCTAATGTACCTAAAGTTCAAAGAACAGAGACAAAAAGTGGAGACTTCCTCACGACTAAAAATATTATATTTTAAACAATTTTAGCTTTTTGTTATAAACACTAATTATACTAAGAATACGGTTTAGTTTTGTTTAGATATAAAAAACATATATAATAATATTTACAAAAAGCTAAAATTGTTTAAAAATATAATATTTTTGGTCGTAAGGAAGTCTCCACTTTTTGTCTCTGTTTTTTTAACTTTAGGTACTTTAGCTCTACCTATTCCGATCACTGGTTATAAGAGCCAGCATTCGGCTATACTTCGCTCGCGTAGCCATTTGTCATTAAACATAGTCTATATTACTCAGGAATAGTGCAGTTTTCTATTAATGGACATTTTTAGAATCGACTGATTGCATGTTTCGCTCGTCGAGCAAGCGAACGCCGTGTCGCTGCCACTGCAATGGGTGTAGTGGTGTCGTTTCCCATCCATATGGAAAAATTACTTGTGTGAGAACAGTGATTCACATTTAAAACTCAAAAGCTGTATGTTCATTAGCTATAGAGGAGGCAACAGGGCGGGGGAGACCTGCAAACTGAAAAACTGCATTTGTAAGTTAAATAAATATGAGCTGATGATGATTATTTGATAATCTGATCATAAAAAGTTGTTTTTGGTTAATGATAATATTGCTTATTATAAAATTCTTATGGACCAAGAGAGTGAAGCTGCAGGCAAAAGAATTATATTGCTGCCCATATAGATTAGTGATGTAACGAATATTCGCATTCGCATTTGCAAATATTCGCATATTTCTTGACATTCGTATTCGCATTCGCATTCGCAAATCTTGTGCGAATGTTTTGCAAATATGAACATCCGAAAAAATAAATAAGATGTCAATAACAAAAAGGTAAATCAAACAAAGAAATATTAATTTAATATTTATTACAAAACCTTTTAAAGGTTTTGCGTGTTCGTTTTTTCTCCGTGTCGTAATTATGCTTTTATCAATTTAAACTAATAAGTATTCTTATGTATTCTTGTTAGAATTCTAATAATATTAACGTATTTATAAGTAATCATTTGCAATATAATATAAAATATACCAAGAAATATGAATAATTTGATTTAGAGTCAAATCTATATTGTTACGTGCTGGGTTCGACGGATAAGAATATAAACAATATTACCGACTAAAACACATTTTATTCAAACACATAATTAAATTTAAAACACAACAAACACTATACCACACTTTTTCACTGTACTGCTTCAAACTCCTTAGTATTTCCGCTTCCGTTCGCTTTGATGAACACTTGATCGCTTACGATTGTAAACTGACTCGGCGGTGCGCATGCGCCCTATTTATACGCGGGTAAAGCGTTTCTAGAGTTTTCTAGTAACGCTATACCCGGTATGTAAACATTACGATGATTCGAAAAAGTACCAGCGTTCTCTGTATGATTCTCGTACCGTAATTCCGTAAGATGTCAGTAGATGGCGGTGTAATAACTTATTAGACGGAACTGCCGAGTCTTTCTCACAATGCCGAGAGATGTAACTGGGCGTAACAATATATATAAAACTCTTCCGTTACTGAGTGACTGACAGACAACGCACAGCCGAAACTAGTGAACGCAAGAAGCTGAAATTTGGCATGTATGTTCCTTGGAGAGTGTAGGGTGCTCCCCTAAAGAGAATTTTTGGAAATTCCACCCCGAAAGGGGTGAAAATCTTTTATATGAGAGTTCTACACCGTTGAAATTAGTGACTTGAAAATTTGGATTTTCACGCGGGCGGAAAGCTAGTTATTCATATTATAATACAAAAAACGGACCCTTGACACGCTGTTTTCATTTTATTTTGCTTTTTAAAGATGATATATGTGCTATACATCGTTAGAAAGGTATTGTTTTCTACTTATAGAAACAATATAACTAATAGTAAATTGTATTATTTCTAGATATATAATACGAAGAGAATAATACCGGTGATTTTGTCATGATTATTTGCCTATTTTCATTAAATGCCTTTTTAGATAGAATAATAAGCTGTATTTCTTTAGTCATTTATTTGATTATTATAATTGAATAGATTTCATACAATAAAAACCTAAAATTAACTATATAACGTAGGCGCCGGATCGAGCTCGGCAATGCTCGGAATGAGATGAATGATATCCGCATCCGCATTCGCATTCGCGAATGCCTAAAAATTGACATTCGTTACATCACTAACATAGATACCATTAATTATTTTTTGTACTTGATTGTAATGTTTAATGTAAAAATATATTTAGCTTTGAGAGTAATAATATATAATCATTCCAATCTAGCAATATTATATGAGAGACTTTAATACAAAATTTGTTTTATTATCTTATGAGTTCCCTTGAAATAGACAAAGTTTATGATTGATTTTAAATTAGTAAATGGTTATGAAAAATGTAATGCATCTGTAGTTACTGCTGGTAAGTGTCATTATGTTTCTACTTACTTTACTGTGAGGCTATATGTATGGGCGGGAGATGATGTATGTATTAACATATCAGGCATATAAAATCAAACTCTGCAATCACCATTTCATCGGATTTTTGTAAAATAAGAAACCGCTATATATATTGATAATTATATAGGAGTTACTATTTAGATTTTAAGTATTTACATGGAGTAGCAGTATATAGACAATATTTTAACATTTATGTAGACAATGAAGAAAAATTATATTAATTTCCAAAAAGACATTTGGAGATTGCCGACTTTGATATTGATAATTGATATGAAAACCAGCGGAGAAAGCATGTTTTGTTCGGACAAATTCTGATCGAACTACGATGTGAATGATCTTGATCCTTTAGGGTGAAAATAAAAATGTAGGTATTATAGATATGAACAAATTGTGTTTATTGAAAAATAATTAAATTCTTAAACTGTGATCATCTTCTTGGGGTTCACAAATGTAGATATTAACTTTTTCCGTAGTTCCTGAATATTGTGCAAATAAAGTTTTATAAAAAACTAGCTGTCCTGACAGACGTTGTCCTGCACACAAGAAAAAGAAAATCTAAACCATTCTCTAATCCACTTGAACACACACACAAAAAATTTCATCGAAATCGGTCCAGCCGTTTAGGAGGAGTTTAATTACAAACACACGCACAGAAGATTTATATAATATATAAAGATTAGCCTTTTGGATTAGCATATCCATTTGTTCCCATTGGTCACCATAATAAGTGTTCAGTAATTTTTTGACATCAGTGATTTTATTAATATTTGTCTTTATTTGACAACTCGCAACAAGATTAGGATTTATATCTTAACTACTTTATTCTTTCGTGTCACTTTCCTAAATACTCCTTCGCTGATCCGATAATTTACATCGCCTTTGATTAAAATTTTACAGGTTGCTTAGAACGAATTATGTAAAATCTTCTACATTTTTTAAATTGAAAGGGCCAATTTCCAACATCTTTTATTACAGAAGTCATTGCATTTTTAAAATCATAGACTTGGCATTCTGTACCCATTCGGACGACAGTACTCCAGTGGCTTATAATGTCTAAGTTTGTATTCTTCAGGACGAACTATTGTTTCTCATTTTCTAACTTGTTTCTCAATTTGGAAAAAACTATCCGGTGGGTTAAAGGAATGTTCTACAACGGGGAAAACAAGTTCTAGACTTTCCACATTACTAGGCGCCGATTCTGCTAGCCATTTAGAGCACATAGCACTATCATAATTGAATTTTTGTTCTGGCCTTCACAGCCATCTACTATTAATAGAACTGTTTCAATTCCATTAAAGTCAGTGTTCATTAGTCTATGATAAACAGCAGAAGATATTTCGTTTGACCCTTTACAAAATTCGTTTTCAGTCCAACAGTACGCAAAGACGTTGTTCCTCGTTAATTTGGATTTGGAGTTTCCTTCAACAATTGTACAGTTATATAAATAAATCTGCCGAGACTAATATGTGCTTTGGTCGGGTATTTTCGGTAACGGCATGTTTTTTTGGCAATCAAACGACAACATTTTTACGTGATTAAAGCTATCAATCCTTTTCTCTCCTTTTACCACGGCAGTAATGTGCTTCGTCTACATGAAATAATAAGTTGATGAATGTCATGACTGCAATCTTTTTGCGACTAAGTAGGTGCGATTTGTGATCTCTTCCCCTATTTTCCTTCACTGGTTCGCCCGTTTCGAATATAAATATCTCCATAAATTGCGCTTATTAAAACTTCAGGATTATGGAGTTAGAGGACCCGCTTTAGCTTGGATGGACTCTTACCTATCGAATAGACTCCAATGCGTCGAATTGTCTAGTGTGGGTAAAAATTCTACTTTGACGCATATTTAATCTTATACATATATAAAATTCTCATGTCACAATTTTAGTTACCATACTCCTCCGAAACGGCTTGACCGATTTGTATGAAATTTTATATGCATATTTAGTAGGTCTGAGAATCGGCTACTATCTATTTTTCATACTCCTTAGTGATAAAGTAAACATAAAAAAAGAAAATTACTTTTGTTACGAAGTCTGTCCGGGCAGCTAGTCTCCATATAAAATTAATAGCTGCGGTGTGCCGCAAGGTCCAAGCGTACGAGCGTATGAGGTCTAACCTATATATTAACGATCTTCCTGACATAACTAATTATAAATGTGTAAGGTTCTTTTGTTTTGGTATTAAAATACATAGTATTCAATCCGATTTATTATATTTATGTATATTTATTTTATATTTATATATTGTCAAAAGTTTTAAATCAATTGTTACGCTACAAACACTGTTTCGCTTTTGACTTGACTTCATTGTTTATAATACGAGTATAGTTCGAATAAAAGAGATCATAGAGTGAATGAGATGGTCGAGTGCGAGACTACGTGAGCGAGCGAGTTCGCGACTTGACCTTTTTCGTATAGAGTACATACAAACGTGTTAGAGTTATGGCAGTCTGACTGATTCATACATGATTGTCCTAGCTAGACTAAAGAGATATGGGTACGAGACTTCGTGAGCGAGCGGGTTCCTAACCTTCGTTTATTTCCCCTGTTGACTGATAACTCTACCATTAATACAATTGAATAATAATTACTATATCATTTTGAAATCTATAAGATTATTGTATATATACATACTTATATAAATAAATAAACTACTGTGAATTTTGAGTTCAATTGAAGGTAGCAGACTAAATCTAAATTTAATTTTCTTAATTATATAAGATAGGTACATAAAGTAAATGTATGTATACGTATAACAGCTAATTGATAAATTTTATGTAATAGTATTATTCTAGGTGTAATACAGTTTATCTTTGTGATGGTCACAAAACAAATTATGTCATTTTACTAATAATGTATTATTCTTTTTATTATTTATTTTATTACCTAATTGTTATGGAGATCACTTAATAACCGCGAAAAGAATTAACCCCGCCGAGGTTTCTTGCTTGTTCTTTTACTCGAGTCGGGCCGGACAGGGTTAGAACAAGCGTAAACTTAGTCATAATATAAAATATAGCAATGTGATCTTTAGCTGCCATGAGTTAATTTGCCGAGTGTAAGGTTCTCAACTGAGACGTGTATGGGGTCATACACGTATATAGGGGTAGATTAAGTAAAACGTCGTCCCTGTAGATAACTTTGTTAGCTTATCACGGGTATGTAAGCTCTGTACTTAGATATGGCCTGATATTGTGGGGTAACTCCACCGATGTAACAAGAGCCTTCTTTGCTAAAAAACGTTGCATCAGAGTAATAGTCGGCATAACTACCGATATTTCTTGTAAGCCACATTTAAAAAAAATGGGTATATTAACGTTACCAAGTATATACATTATATGAGATGCTCATTTTCGTTAAAACTAACCCATATCTATTTCTAACGGCGAAGGATACATTTCCTAGAAACACGAGGAATTCTACCAGATTAGTTTTAGAGGCAAAGCCAAAAACTACAACGTCCCAAAAAAAATTGTTACCTATGCAATGTGTGTACGTATATATAACAAAATACCGGAACATATCAAATTACTTACAATAAATAGATTTAAAATTCATTAAAAAAAATTGGCTACTGGATAAATGTTATTACACTGTAAATGAAATGCTTTCTATGTAATCATATTTTTATGACATTCCATGCCCATTTTAATATTTTATAAAGTATTGACATTTCTTCTATTATTATTATATGAAATTTTTACATTTTCAATAATCTGTGTATTTTACTTTATTTTATTTCATTTTATAAAATTTATTGAATAGCCTGACTATATTTTTCGATGCCTAAGAATTTAATGTGTAGTAAACTTTCACATGCCACTTGTGGCAAAATAGAAGGACCGTGTACCAATCTGACCTGATTGTACTCTATTTTATGAGAAATAAATATCATTTCATTTCAAAACGTCGAACTCATACGAAACTTAACTACTGCTTTTTGCCACAGTTCTCTTCCACTTATCTGGCTCTGCTTTTCATTTTCTGGTGTATTTAGTGTTCCACGGAGAAGCAGTGTATTCCATATTTTGATATGAGATAACAAACTTTATCAGTATAGTTAAAAATATAACAATAAACTAAAATAACTGACCGCACGTAATAAAAAAATCACAAGTACTTTCATACTAACGCACCAAATATGGCGTCTTAATACTGCTCTGTGATTGGCTATCGTGGATATTACAAACTTTGATATTACAACGTGGAAACAATATTTTGAGAGCATAATATTTCAATAGGATATTGATGCCTTTGATATGATATGATTTTTGTAGTCAATTTGTAAACCACAGACAAATGCTGCAACACTATCTCATTTATATACCTCGATAAAACAAGGTAAAAAGGGTTGTAATTAGCTGGGATGCTTGTTATGTCTGTACGGTAGCATGATTTTCCCCTACGCCCTAGGCCCTTCCTTTTTGAAGGGTTGAAAATGCTCAAGTGATATTATAAGCTTTCTTAGCCTACGATCAAAGCTTTATATAAGTCGAAGGTGTGTACACTCACATTTCGACCGTTACGGTTTTAGTTCTATAATAAGACGGCAAGGCTATTATAATCTGTACGGATGGCATAGTGGTTTAAGTGGTCGCCTCGCCACTACACCGCCGCGCCGAGTGTTGTGGGTTCGATCCCCACACGGCACAAAAATCTTAAATCCTAATTATTTGTGTTCAGAATTGATGATGACCTCGCTGCCAATGTAGAAATAAAGTTGTTTGGAGGTTGTGGATAGTGACGGGTATAATATCACGTAGACTCTAGATTTCAAAATCGAATGTAATAATATGTATGTATATTTGTTTCTTTTTTTTTTGTGTTTGTTAGTTGTTGTCCTCAGATGGTCTTGACAACTTTACGCGGACTGTGGGTGGGCGCAGAAGGCTCCCAACCCGTGCATATTTGATTATTTTAACATCTTAATTTATAGTAGACAAAATATCGCGTTATCCAATAAAAATTACCTACTTAATAAATTATTTACACATAAATATAACCAATAGCAAGTCTTACATTCGACGAATTAGGAATGAGTTGACTGTTGAAGCCGAAGTCGCGCGAGTGGCTCCGGGCCAGTGATGCCACGTGCACCGTAATTACGATATATGCACCGTAATCAGCACTAATTTACCACCTACCGTCGAAGCATGACAACGGTGACAAAATCTACTGTAATTCATTACGATCCGAATATTTGTAGGGAAAAGTTCACAAGAGAGCCACCATCTCAACCAATTTTTTACAACAAATGTTTATTTATTTGAATATTAAGTATCTATGCTTTTAAAGCATCCCGCTATAATTAAAAATGATGTCTTGACAACATTGTTACATTGCTGCCTTTATTTGTGAAGAGTATTTTACTGTAAAAAAAGACAAACAGCATAAATTACGTTTCAAGAACGCATCCTTAACCTTACGGATGAGTTGATGTATATCAGCGGATTTACCCATTCATCTTAGCAATGTAATACGTCAAATTATAGTGGGCGTATTAAATGCTTTTCTTTGAAGTAATTTTGCAAGAATTACATTTAGTTACCTAATAGGGAAATTTTAGGTAAAATAGTTGTTTTATTAAAAATTAATACACCGTATTATCCCTGTCGCAAGTACCGTAATTTCTTTGAATCTACCGTTTTTTTTAATGGAATCACCGTCGGCCCAAATTTTTTCATGGCAACACTTCTCCTGGCTTGGTTTGAGAATTGAGTTATTTCAACAGGCGACCGCTGCAGTACAAAGACGTGCGCGCACTCCGCGCGCTTTGACAATCAAGAAATCATCTCGTTGAATCGCTGTCTTATCAAACAGTTATTTTCGGAACTAATCTTGTTTCTATAAAACAGTCATAGTCTTGTGGTGTCGTGCTTGTGCGGTTCAAGGCTGCATACGTGCGGTGGCTACAGTTGATTAAGTAATCTCTTTCTGCTTACGTTTACATTTTAAATATGACACAAGATAAAATATGACACAAAATAATATAACCTATACTTTCTAAAAATGTTGAAATATATTATTATGTCGCTAGTCATTATTGTGGCCATACATTAGGTATTTTTATTTAAGCGAGGATTAAATGTATCAAACAAATTCTAAGGTAAAGCAACAGCACGAAACGTATGGTCATAGTAGACAGGCACGTTATACAATATGTCGATGCGTATATTTACTTGGGCCAGATAGTATATTTCAATAGCAGACAGGATAAAGAGTTTACCAGATGAATCGACAATGCCTGGAAGAGGTTCTGGTCGATAAAAGAGCTTTGAAGGGTAACCTTCCAATGTCACTAAAGCGGAAAATTGTCTTGTATATTGCCTCTCCTTACCTATGGTGCCCAAACATGGTCCTTGACTGAGATTCAGAAGTCAAAATTAAAGATCTGCGAGATCATCTGAGATCTGGTCAGGAGGCTATGAAGCATTCTCGTAGTGAAAAATCGGCTACAAGCCCGTATGTCCCTTGACTTTCACCCCTTTCATAGAAAGACGGAGCCCCGCTTAACGGGGCTCCTATTTTTGTTTGGATTTAAAGAAGAAACCTAACAAATACCTACTAGGTGGCGAACCTTGAGGCGAACGGGCTCGTAACTAAAAAAACGGATCACGTTCGAAACACTACTCTGCGCTCAAAAACACGCATAGCTGATGTATGTGTAAATTCTGCCAGGTTTAAGTAGGACTGGCCCGGGAACGTCTTCCACATGCACCCAGAGAGGTGAGCCCAATCGTCACCAATTGGGTGCCACAAGACAGTCGACGGCGACGAGGGAGACCTAAACGAAAATGGCGTGACGACCTGGACACTTTTGAAAGGGACTGGCAGGGGATATCCACCAATAGAATTTGGAAATCCAAGGGAGAACCCCTTGGACTTCCAAATTACTCTATTGGTAACTAATTGGTTACTGCTAGGCAAAAGCAGAAGCTTTTGCCTAGCAGTGGGACATACCTACCAAAAAGCTAATGGTCAGTGCAGACCGGCGACACTTCGACCCAGTGGGATCTTTTGTGTCGACACTCTCTCAATAACGACTGGCATAGATTTTATGGCAGGCGGGACCGACGGCTTAACGTGCTCTCCGAGGCACGGAGCAGGCGATAATTGTCAATAAATACGTACATAATTTCGAAAAGTCACATAACTTCCAAAAGTCAATGGTGCGCGACGTGGGTTCGAACCCGAGACCCTCTGCATTGCAGTCTGTTGGTCTCCCCACTGAGCTATCGCTGCTCTTGCACAAGTAAATAATGCACACTTAATAAATAAATTGAAATTATTATTTCTAATATATTCAAATAAATACCATGCTAATTTATATTTATTTAATCTAAAATTAGTTGTTTTATACACTTCCAACTGTTATAAATGAACTTTATTTTCTACCGAAAAATAACAATATAGATATAAAGGAATTGCAGTTATTAAGTCTTTATTTTAACATAACATCTATTTACTCAAGCAAATGAACCTACTCATTTACAATTGTTTTATCTGATTGGTAATAATTATATATTATAACTCAATTGTTTAGATTCTAACACGAATACTCGACGAGTAGCATCTCTAAAAGTCGCGAGTCAAGTGTCAATCAATGACAATTATTATTGTCAAAACGTCAAGGATAAAGTGATTGAAACTGAAATTGATAATAAAATATTCCTGTTTAAAAATGTTGCGTCCGTAAACATTAAATATTTCATATAAAGTTGTAAGAAGTATAGTATAGAACTGCAGATATGGACGAGTTACAAATATCCTTAAACCAGTATGAAGAACAGGTATCAAGACCGAGGGACGGATACAAATCTTGCTGGATACAAAAAATCTATGATTACTACTAGTTTTTATATTTACAGCTTTCTATGGTTAACAGAACTCTTGAAACTGTTAATGATGACAACGAACGTGAATCTTTAGTAAGCCTGCAATCTGATTTGCAACAGCTTATCCAGCTAACAAAAGAAAACTTGGATGCTCTGTTACCAAAAGAGGCTACAACTTCAAAAGTTGAAAGTAAAGATGAATTAGAAGATGAATACGCTTTATTCAAGGTAATATAAGGAAAAGTGTACTTAAATTATTTTTAAATTGCATAAATTGAATGGAATTTATCTTTACAGGCAGAAATGGCAAAAAGTGGTGCATATGAAGCCGAAAATCAAAATAAAGGTGTTGATTCAAAATCAGCCGATGATGATGATGATGATGAAGACAAGGATATTGAGGTACTTACCTAATAACTGTTTCCTTTTTAATTTTCTATATATGTCTACTTCTCACACACATTGAAGTAGTAATATAAATCTCCATAGTTGGTTGTTTTTCATATAAACCATTGACATCAAAAACACTAACTCTAAAGAGTAGTCTGCTGAAGATACAAATTTCTTTTTAAGTCACAGCAGCACACATTCGTCAGACACAATAGGTTTTTTGGTCAGGTTAAGAAACCAAACAAACTGGATATTTTTATCTTAACAGACAAAATAATCAAAATTACTACTTTTGATTATTTTCTATAAGGTAACAACCTGGTAAGGGTCGCGGGAAGCTGTTGGATGTGGGTGGCCCGAGACCAGTCTGTGTGGAAAATCTTGGGGGAGGCCTATGTCCAGCAGTGGACGTCTTTTGGCTGAGATGATGATGATGAACATGTCTCTGATAATATTTCTTTTTTTGTTCAAGGATGAGCTGTCTACTCTGCTGGGTATGAAGTGTGCTGTGTACCACACACACACATGGGGTGGACAACCCAGCCTGTACAATGCCATGGTTAGTGCTATTGTACCCAGGCAATTTGATGTGCAGTTTAATGATCTACAGGTTGGTATTAAAAAATTTTAATTTTATTATATTTATAGATATCATAACTATTTGAACTATTCAAATCAACATACATATTATACCTAAATGAACTTAAGACAAATAAATGTTATATTCTTTACATGAAACTTAGCCTTATATAAAAACAAATTTATTACTCTTCTGCTTTAAAGTCTACTGTACTAGTTACAGTAAATTTGAATTATTATTTAAGAGACTAAGGGCCATACCACTACATATAACATTATGATAGAACAAGATAGTTCTATTCAAGTATAATATGTATATTGTTATTATTCCTCATAAAAAAATATAACATTAATACTACTGTAATATAACAATGATTTGGTTTGGTATGTTACTGTAGGCAGTGTGAGTACATATTTGTATATATATATAGTAAATATTTACACATTGATATTAGGTCATATTATAAAGCTATTTACCTTTTACAATATTTCAGGTCCGTGTTTTGTTTACACATCCAACACATGCTGAAATGTTGCCTTGCCCCTTTTATCTTGAAGGTGAATGCAAGTTTAGTGATGAACAATGTAGGTGAGTGCACTTTATAACTCTATATACATACTGATTTCCTATTTGTATACTTTAATTATGTAAACAATGTAATACATAATTATATCTTTATATATATTATACACATATATATAGAAAATGTGATGTAAACAGGCAATATGTACAAAATCTGACTATTTAAAAGACTGTATTGGACAACAAATGTGCAGCACAAGTATGCATGTACCACAGGCTTTGTTCTATATTTCTGGACTATATATTTTGTATTTTGACATTACAGATACTCTCATGGGGCAATAGTGCACTTGTCCGATTTAAAAGAAGCAATAGAACCAGATTTCAGTTCTATAAAAGTGGGCAGTAGAATACTTATGAAACTGAAGCCACCAGATGATGAGGTAATTATTTAACTGGATAATGTATTCCTAACTAATTAAGTGATACACATAATTGTATTCAAATATAATTCTGTACAACCTGGCACCTACTTTGCATAGTTGAGTATATGGTCTTGTTAAGACATTCAAATATAATTTTAATGTATTTGTGCACGGATTTGAGTGCACGGATGGCATAGTGGTTTAAGTTGTCGCCTCGCCAGTGCCATTGCGTCGAGTGTTGTGGATTCTATCTCACACGGGACAAAACTTTTTATGATGCATGAATGGTTATTCTGATTCTGGGTGTTCTTTGTGTCTGTTGTTTGAATGTTTATGAGGTCCCCCGCGTCACAGGAATTATTTCTAGTGCGATAGCTGTCTTTTTAAAGAAAATAAAGAACCATCACTAATTTAGATTGTAATAAATAAGCTTTTGCTTGCGGCTTCACCCTTTTAAAACAGTACTTTTATCTGAATTATAGTTATGACTCTATGTAATTTTCTGTACCCTATAGTTGGTTGAATGGTTAAGGTTTGAAAGGGCATTAAGATTTATAATATTAATTGGGATGTTACATGCTCAACCAATAAATTATCCATTCTGTTTGTATTGAGTGTTATATTGAACTCATTAAATCTACTAACATTTTATAAGCTTGTATGAATATGCAAATTGTATTTAAAAAAGATTATAATATTTCTAATAGACAACTAATAAATTGATTTAAAGGTGAAATTAGTATATGAATTTAAAGACACTTTAGTCCATAACTCGTCATATATTGGCATAGTCCTTTTAAAACCACAGTTGTAAATTTTGTTCATATGTTCCCTTATTGATTGCAGGATATTAGTGTAACGAAAAAATCTACCGAAAAGTATCATTTGTGGCATAGAGCAATAGTAAAAAGTTTAAACTTAGAAAAAAGTATTTGTTCTGTGAAGTTGGAACATGGTGTGCATAGTGGACAAAAGCGAAAACTTGGCTCTGGCGAATGCACTGTCAAGTTTGAGGACATATACCCATTAGACAGTAAGTTTATTCATAATAATATTAAGTTAATGTTATAGCTAAAACAGTCTTCCAACAAATCCCACTAAAACAACTGTGTTAAGGAGCAAGATGGCTAAACGGCCACATGATTGGACATATTATGATACCTGTCAACAATCACAGACATTGTTCAGCTATCATTAGCTAGACTGTGCTAATGATTTGTTAAGTTTGTATAATAGTTATATGGATATGCCAATGTTAGACAGCCGCCGATCTCACATGCTAATGCTAAAAATATAAGTCTGGTTGTTGTATAATTAGTATGTATTACTTTACAATAATAAAAGTTTATCAGTATTAGCATATATTTCAGATACCTATCCACCATCCATAATCAAAACTTATAAAAATCTAAATAAATATGTTATCCTTCACAAATTATTGTAAAATATGACATCAAGTAACATTGCTGGACTAGAATAAAGCATAGAAAGAAAATATTAGGGTTGGCGTATATTATTATGTTTGGGTCTGCAGAGCATAGTTGGTAGCATGACAATTTTTTTTGAAAACTCAGAATACTTTGCAGAGGCGAATTTTTTTGAAAATTTAGAATTCTAACCTTTCTAAGTAATTTCGATCCTGTCGCGAGTATTGTTAGTAAAGCATACATTGTAACACCTTTTTAGAATCTGTACAAACTAGACATGTTTTTGAGATAATGGGCAGCTATCATGCAGTAAATTACTTTTCCACAGTCAACGGATAAAAGGTAAGGAAAAAAAAAAATTGTCTATAATATAAATTTTGATAATGTTTCACATGCATAACGCCCAAAATGGTAATTTAATTAAATAGTACAAGTATTTAGGAGAACGATACAAAAAAAAGTAGGCTAAAATGTCTTAATTTGAAGAAATGGCAATAAATATAAGGAACAAAAATAAAATTCTGAAAAAATAAAAATTGCATACCATTTTCAGACCGTTAGCAACACTGGCATAGAAAAGCGATTTTTACAGCCTGGCCTCAGAGCCACCACCTATTAACGGGTTATCCATTATTTACGACAGACCCTGTATGTATGTTTATCCATTGTCTAGTACCCATAGTACAAGCTCTGCTTAGTTTGAGCTAGATGGTGTTGTGTGTATGCGATAGAATAGAATATTAACATATGTGCATACGTGCTGGGCCAACCGCATAATGCTGAATAAAAACGATCAAACTGATCCTCTAAAAAAGCGTTAAATAGTAAAAGCCAACGCGAGCCCGAATATACCTAAACTATTTCGCCGATCGCACCAAATGAAAGCGGAATTTAATTTTACGAACTTCTGTCCTCAGTTCGCGGCCACAAGAATACCAGAGACGCATAACAGGGATAGAAAGTATCCCATGTGTTAAACTAGGGCATAGTCTATCTGTGACCAATATTTCATTCAAATCCGTCCAACAGTTTAAGCGTGATTAACTAATAAACAACAACATGTTCACGACATTCACAATTAAAATGTTAGTAAGAGTATTGTTAATAATACAAATTCACTCCGATATCGTTCAATAGAAATTGCCGAACCGAATGTGCCGATGCAAACATGTGTGCATGCCAACTAGCCCTTGACCTAGTGAGCAGCAGCGCAGCAGCACACCGGTGGACAGACACAATAGACTTTGAATTTTGTCGGGTATTCTAAGATTTGACAGTCTACAGAAAGTAATAATATTGTTTTTTTTTAGATGATGATGAAGACAGTGATTCAGATGACAGCATAAGCGATACGGAGTACCCAGAAAGTAAAACTAAATGTGAAGACACAACAAGTGATAATAATAAGAGCCTACTTATTGAACAGAGTCTGCAGAATCCAAATAACACCCCTATTGGAGAATGGGAGCGACATACCAGAGTGAGTATGTATTGCCTATTATCGCAACATATTCATAAATTGTAAAATGGTTTATTGTATCAATGGGTAGTCAACCCATTTTTATGACATTAACATTAAAATAAAATGTTATATTACTCATAATGGGAAGAGAATACTTATATTATGTATACTGTATAATAATATTATACAAAACAGTAGCTTCCTCTCCCTAACTTGACTTAGGTATGTATATGCGCTGCCGAACATTTTACAAACATTACAAAATTTATGCAAAGACCACTCAGACTTCACGGATGGTGTAGCGGTTGAAGTGGTCGCCTCACCACTGCCACTAGACAGAGTTGTGGGTTCGAATCCCACACGGGAAAATTGTGTGAACTTTAAAAGGTTCTCCTAGACAGGGCTTTTCGTCCTATGTGTAAATGTTTGTAAAGTCGCGATACAGGTATTATAATTGTGGACCACGTATTTCATTGTCAAACTAGCTGTTACCTGCGACTTCGTCCGCGTAGATTTTAACTAAGAAGTGTTTGTTCAGTGCGCAAAGTTTACGAAAACTTAATATTTCTGTATTCCACGTATAGAAATACTGATGCTAAAATTAATGTTATTCTTCTACATCGTCTCGTTTTTTTTTTATGTTGGATGAGTATACATATATTAAAATAATTATTATTTAATATACATTTCCCTATTTATATTGGAAATTGTTCACTATTTCATAAGCTTTGATTTTTCTCCGCAAATTCCTTACTTTTTTCAAAACTACAAGTAGCTTAAGTTACTCTCCTTAGAACATGAGCTATCTGCCAATGAAAGTTCCGTCAAAATCGATCCAGCGATTTCAGATATTAGCCGGTACAAACAGACATGAGGACAAAAATTTAAAAAATAGATTTTTTTTATATATTGTACAGACAGACACAAAATTTTAAAAATAATATCGGTATAGTTTCTGTATATACTTTCATATATACCTATGCATTAGGTAAAAAGCTGTTATTAGCTTACTAGCTGACATAACAATCAGACACCTAAATTTTATTTATTTGAATAGATATAGATGAATCGGATATTGTTCACTATTTCATTAGTTTCATATTTCTCCGCGTAACCCAGTTCTTTTCTAAAATCAAAGTAGCCTAAGTTACTCCTTATAACATCAGCTATCTGCCAGTGAGAGGCCCGTCAAAATCGGTTCAGCCGTTTCGGAGATTAACCGGAACAAACAGACATAAAGACAAACAAACAACAAAATTGATGTATTTGTATAGGTACTGTATATACTTTCATTTGCATTAGATAAAAAGCTGTTATTTTGACATTACAAACAGACACTTCAATTTTATTTATTTGTATAGAAGATGTATAGATGTCTGTGACGAGATCAATCTACAGCAATTGTCGGGTATTGTAGCATGAGGACCACTTAAACTACTATCCACCATTCATGTAGTAAATAAGACTAAAGTCACCTATGACTAAATTGTATCATATTAAGAATAATAAACAAATATTTTCTCTTACAGGGCATAGGATCAAAGTTAATGTTAGCAATGGGCTACGTGCCTGGAACAGGTTTAGGCGCGGCGAGCGACGGCCGCGTGAAGCCGGTTGAGGCCCGGATTTTACCCGTGGGAAAGAGTCTCGACCATTGTATGGCCATCTCAGAGAAAAATGCAGCACAAGATCCTTTGAAGGTAATGAACAATTTTATTTCGATTACTATATTATAAAGGGGGCATTAACAGTAAGAGTAACCTGACGCGTTGAATAATAATAATTAGTAATAAAAGGATATTATCTAAAGGGATAGATCTAAAATTATAATTTAAAAATATAACGTCACTTTGTGGGAGTAGCCGAAAGAGCGAATTTTCGCTTGCGCAATTAATTTAGTGGAATTTACATTCAGATGTAATTTGTTGCTAAATCAACTAATTTTGTGTCGTCGTGTGACACAGACGGTACTTTGCACCGTAAATTACGAGGAATCCCCCTCTTAGCATAAAATGTTAAAGCATAGTAAGTATTGTCTTCTATTTACGCGAATATTATTCATTGAAATTAAACTGCTATATACGGATTTTATCGCGTTGTTTATTTGACACTTTATTACAAAATTTTGAAAATTGTTGCACTACTACTACTATCAAACTTTACTAATTTTTAAGCTGATTAAATTATTATTTATTTTTATTTATATATAATTATCGGGGAAAGTGTAAAAAATAAATTAAATCTAAATAGTTTTAATAATAATTAAATTAGCTTAAAAATTAGTAAAGATTAATAGTAGTAGTAGTGTAACAATTTTTAAAATTTTGTAATAAAGTGTCAAATAAACAACGCGATAAAATCCGTATATAGCAGTTTAATTTCAATAAACATAGTAAGTATTGTTTGGCATAACGTTTTCGCATAAATTTTATTAGCATTATACTTTGGCATAATGCAAAGGTTAGCAAAATATGTATTTTTTTGCGATAATTTGTAGTTACATAAATTTATAAGGCATAAGATTTATTCGTCTTATAATCATGAGCCATAAATATTAAATCAAAATTATGTAGACAATAATTTTATGTTGAATGTTAGGTTAGGTTTATTATTTTTATTTTAAAGAACATTATGTGTAAATATTATTATGCGTTTATAACATTAGGTACGGTTTTTTTTTTTTTTTTTTTACTTGGGGCATGCATGGCGCATACCCCTCCGCGGGGGCGGGCGGAGGGGTTATGTCGGACTCGCCGGGGTAAAAGAAAGATGTTAAAGATGATAGAGTACCACCCGGAATACCGACTAAACCTACCACGGTGTTCCTCGACAAAACCGCTATCGACGGGGCCGCGCGAATCACTTTCGCATGCGGTCGCGACCCCGCCGAGGTTTCGGCCCGCCGTATGAAACGGCAGGCCACTACACGAAAGACCTACCCAAAGGCACTCCTCACATATTATCCCTACTGTCCCCCCTAGAGGGGAGACGGACTCGAAACAACAGAGGCGCGCGTGGGAACACGCACGCCGCCTCTCGGACCTGGTGCTGAACGAATGGCGGGCAGGCCCACAAAGCCCGCCACCCCCAGGTCAAACCTCAGGGTGGCTGGAGGTCGTCTCGCGAATGATCATTATGCTGAATTTAGTTATGCCAATGTAAATTATGACAATATATTTTAAACTTATCATTAGTAAACTTAAATTACGCGACGCAAAAAATGCGAGTCACAAGTTACAATTTTACTTGCTGGGCTTACCCTAAGTCTTAGTAGTTTTTTAGTTTCAAGGGATTTCGAAATGCTTTAATTGCTTGAACAGGTATACAAAATTGTAAAGAAATTTTATTAGTAGCAAAAGGCATAACCCTTTTGCAGCTCTCGTGTAGGCTAATTGGCTGCTACCCTGAATAACCAGTGTCTATAGTATATAGTGTCTAGTATGCATTGTTCCTAAAGTGTTGAATTTAAATACTATTCTATAATTTTTATTTTACAGGTGGAGCAGAAGCTAAAGCGATTGCAGAAAAAAGAAGAGGAACGACATAAAAGAGCATATGAACGTGAAAAAGAGCGCGAAAGACGCAATGTGTTTAATTTCCTCAATCAAACTTTGGGCGATAAGCCCGCAGAAGCACATGAACCAGACACGTTACTTAACGTGAAGCAATCTACTAGCAAAGACCTAAATATCGAACAGTTTAAAATTACAGAAGATAAGAAGCGAATAGAACGGGATATAATAAAACTAAATAGTTCTTTAATCAAGTACCCGGCTGGGTCTACTGGTCACAGAAGTATCAATTTACAAATCTTGGAGAAAAACAAAGAAATCGCTGCTCTTGTACAAAAAGACATACAAATAAGTAAGGAACAAGCGCACAGAAAAGATAAACAGAAGATGACAGTATTTTAATGAAAGCTAATATTTGTTGTAGGATCAATTTCAAATGGAAATATCTATTTAATGTTAAAGATGGGTGATAACTGATAACAAATAGTAAATAAAAAACTTAACACAGTGTTGTATTTTTTAATATACATTTATGGTTTGATTTTTGGATGATCAATTAAAAAGCTAAATACTAATATGCTTAAAATGTTTGCCATTCAATAACGAATATAATTTATTACTTAAACCATGTCACTACAAATGTAAATTAGTGCCTCCTTGATATTTTGTATTACCTACATTTACTGCCAACCGAGGCCGAAAGTGGTCACAGGTTCAATTACCGCTTGGAAAGAGTTACTGTTGTAGTAAGGCAACTCCTAATCGCAACATGGAGTTTGAAACTGGCCTGTTGTATATTTTGCGCTATTACGTGAGGTCTAAAGACCGGTTTCCACTGCAAAGGCGTAATGAGCGAGGTATAACCGAGCGGTACGGGGAAAATAGATTTGACCTTTTACCAAGAAAGGATGTTGACTATTTTTCTGAAGTAATTAGAATCTAACTCGTTCTATTGAAACGAATTCTTTTGTAAATTGATTTAATCGTTCAGTCTTTTTCACTACTCTTTATTGGTGCAGGAAGTAACTATGTAGTTTAACGTTATCTGTAAGTGCCCGCTCCGCTTGCAATGGCCACACGGATTAAAGTATAGCCGCAAAAAATTTACCTATATGTTCTCTGCGTCTGTCAACTTTTCTGGTATATTGGCATAAAACTAAATTAATTTAGTAGATAATATTATTTCATAATCCATGCAGCGATGGCCTAGCTGCCAAATCAGATCTCGAGTTCAAAGGCATAGCACGTAAACACCTCTGACTTTTTCGGGAGTCATGGCGGTTACACTGGGTGTAAGGGACGGTGTACCGAAAACTAAAATAGTAGATTCAGACCATAATTATGAGTTAAAAATCGTTGGAATTTCTTCAAGAAATATCACAACTATTTTTCTGCAATTTTTCAATTTTCTGACTGTGATGTAACACAGTGTTATAACATAATGCATAAACCATCCATTTTATTAAATAAAAATTAAAGACTACCCACGTTTTACTAAAATACAGCAATGTAATTTAATCGTCGTGATTTAACCAGATCAGTTGTTTTAAAGCGCGCGGAACGCAGAGGTTATTCCCGCCGGCGCGAGCTTTGCGTTGTATTGGTATATAGCAAGCCATTGCCTACCGCGTAATGACGTTAATCAATATAAAATCTTAAACTTGCGTTTTTTTTGCGTCGAGATAAATACCTATAGAAAGATGTCTTGTGGAATTTTTTGGTACGTCGCCGCGCCGTCCCTTACTCCTTAGTATATTAGCCGGTCGTATTCCGCCGGCTCGCATACCAGCCGGCAGATTTGTACCCGTCGTAGGCCGGTGGCTCGCATGCGAGCCACCAAATTGGCGCCAAAACGCCGCGCGCCGCCTTCGCTTAAAACCGTATATTACCAACCTTACCGATCAAAACTGATTGCCTATTGGCTACGAATAGCCGTACAAATCTGCCGGCTGGTATGCGAGCCGGCGGAATACGACCGGTTAATGACTCATTGCTGCTTTATCGTCAAAAGCAAACGTTGCAAAGAAAGAATGATCCAAAAATCTAAGTTTTATTCTTGACTATAGCTATACGTATAAGTATATTAGGACTATTTTAAATCTTACAATACATTTTCTATAACGTGAGTTGACAACAAAGTCATGATTAATCTTATGCATATGTTATGTACGTTATGTCAATTGTCAATATTTATTCCATATTATGACAATCAAAACCACACATACTGTAAACTGTGTTCCGCTATCTTTTCGTCAACATCGTTATAATATTTAGCTAGGTGCAGCCTTTGGTTATCCGTGATAGGGTAAAAAGATACTAGTTGTCATTCATGATATACATACATTGCCTGCCTTGTAGCAGACACAATGTATATTGTTCACTGTATAATTTATTATTTCTAACCTTATTTACTACTAGATTTTGCTTTAGGCTTTGCTATATTATATTCGTTATTATAGATATTGTCAATAAATCACTATCCTTCGATTATCATGAAATTTCGCAGACACGTTAAGTCACACATCCAGAAAAAAGTATTGTGTCCGAGGAATAGGCAATGAACATAACCTACATTCACGCGAGCGGAGTTGCGGGCATAACTAGTACTTCTTATATTTGATATTAATTTAATGTTGATTATTCTACAGCGACAGTTCTATGACGTCTTTTCTGCGAAAAAGGTTTGTATAGTCTTTGCTGGCAACCACAATGTGTTGTTTAAACTAATAAAACGCTAAGCATTTCAATATAGACCTGATATAACGATATTGTATGTCATTCTATTTAACAAAGTCAACACATCATGTTCTCACAAATTGATCATTCTTCTGTAATACTTTATACAGCGCAAGGGTATCCTCCGACGACATTTTAAATTATTAAGATAATGTAGAAAATTTGGTAATTCGCAATATTATCCCGCTGGACATACGCATTATAGAAATACTTTATATGTATTTTATTTGTGGATTAGCAAGAATATAAGTCGGCATGCCATCTTGCATCGTGGTATCGAAACGAAAAGTTCAATAACACAGTCGTCTATAAAGGCAATAATAATGAAACACAGAAGTAATTACAAATTTCTATATTTACATATGTGATGTTTAGTTTAAAATAAGCGTACATAGCATAAAATTACAATTAATATATGACATATTTTTCTATAAATTAGATATTTGTACTATCAATCAATATTAACAAAGTACTTAAAATGTTAATGGGCGTGTGACTAGCAAATAACATTTGCTGAATTTATAATTACGAATAACTTTTTAGTGACAGTGGGTCAAGTGTTCACCACTAATTACTCAATATTTAGGTTATACCTACATTAGGTATGGAATTGTGGCATCAGTAACATAATTCCCTCATAATCCACTTGCAAGCGTTAACATTGATGCGCATTAGATATTTTAGAAAGGTACAATTTATTATAATAAAAATGAGTATAAGATGTTAATTTTATTATAAAAATTTAACTTTGCATTGCCATTAATTTAAATAATAACTACTAAAACTTCTTAAAATTGCTACATGATGAGCAAGTTATTTGTACTTTTCCTTAGTTCTATAAAGTGATGACGTCTACAAAAGCACTTGCCAATATTATATAATTTAGAGCTAACTCCATTTAGAATTGGCTATAAGACCCACTGTACGAACTTCCCAGGACTACTTAGATAATGTACCAGTACCGCGGGCACGACACGCGTGTGTCGCGGCCACGTGACGTCAGCATGCGTGACGTAGCACGCCGCCGCGACTATCTGTACCTGCCTTTGCAACAATACTACGTGTATAGTTATCATCTAATTATATGCGTATGCATTGAAAGTTTACTATAAAAATTTCCTAGACAAATTCATCACAGAGATTTGTTATATCCTCATCACGACAACCTTATTACCGTCACCATCCATTCTCGCTCTTACATACATTTGTATTATATTTATTTTAATATTTATATATTACATTAGATATAATGCAATAGAGAGTGATGAAGTAAAGAGAGACGTTTTTTGTACTAAACTAAACATAAGTACACTCTTATGAGACTCTTCGCCACGCAAGTAAAAATTATTACGAAATGATATTTTTTATGATGAATTACATTTGTGATGTCTTTATTACGTGAGTTGTGATTTTAGCCGCTTCTTCAAGCATTTTTGTATGACGTTACGTATACGAAATCAATATTGCGAACACAACAAATATGACTACGTTTTACATGAGATTCGCTTCAGCTTTCGTGTTAAATTAATCTATTATAATAAATTCGAAGCGGCGGTCTTCCTTAGATAGTGGACGCTATATACCGGCAGTATTATATACTTATATAGCGATCGGTTATCAATGTTCAATCATTTTATCTTCCTTTCGTGCATGAATAGCTTTCAGATAATTATTTGAAAGTCCCGCAAACATAGATCATGTTGCTATAGCGTTGCTCGCAGCCGGCTGACGACACACGCCATGACTGAATCCACGTTGTCAAACACGGGGACGCCGGAGCGCCGCGCTAAATCTGACAGGTAGTGGCGACCCCTGTTGTAATCCTTGACGGCCGCCTCACTGTACTGTAAAAGAAGAATACAAATTTAAAGTTATCGTATGATACACACATCTATATTTAACAACAGAGTGACACAGTGCCAAATAAGCCTTATCAGGAAAAATCTTGAGAAACCTATCCGAAATTAAACTCGATCACTGTTTTTTTTAATAATTAAAAAATAGTACACTATTTTGTTTTACTTAGAAAAGTGGCATTTTAACGCTTTATAAAAAAATATATTAAGTAATCCAGACACAAGAACTCTTAGGCAAGCGGGGCCATTAAGTGGTGTCGCAACTTCACCCTTAGTGGTGTAAAAACTGAGTAAGCAGTAAAATAATAGGTTTTGCTGACACATAAAGACACACATAATTAGAGAATTAATACTAACTTATAATTAAAGTAACATATCGTGTCAACATACATTGTGAGCCTTTTTCGGATCCATGGGTTGCACCAGCAGTACGGTGGCTGCAGGTCGAAGCCCCATGTAGTGCGCGGCTAACACCATGGCCGCGAAACATGGCGCGTCTGCGCTCATCGCGAACACTAACACGCGAGACCCTAGGAGCAGGTCTTCATCGTATGTTCCTGAAAATACAATAGAACGAATTTTTAGATGATAAAGTTGGTAGTGATTGAAAGCTAATTGCTAGTTTACTGACGGATAGTAGTATAGATACAATGTATGTAACTCGCGGTTACCTTTGTGGGGTATGTATATGCAGCATAATATTGTGTTATTTAGGGACATTATTGATGAAGGTAGCAGCGGATCAGTGTAGATTTTCATTTTTATTCCGCATTTATTTATAGATCTTACAAAGGCATGTGAACTTCATTGTACCCTAAAGTAATAACTATATCTTTAAAATTCCCTCAACTTACACATAGTACCTACCTACTTACAGAGTTGATTTTAACATACAAATAAAAAATCTTTACAACATATAATATGTATAATAATGCCCGTGCCCAGCAGTTGGACAGTTTAATACAAGACTGATGTCTTGTCTTAAACTGTCCCACTTTTGGGCATGGTTCTCTTCTTAGTGTGAGATCTTCATAAGATCGGTTAGTTTTATGTTCATCTTCAATAGCTGGTCAATTACTAATATTAGACAGACAAGTATAAGTGTAGTTTTATGTCATTACTAGCTGACCCGCGCAACATCGTCTGCTTCACTTATGTGAAGTTTTCCCCGTTTTTGCAATATTTTTCATTGATGCTCCGCTCCTATTGGTGCTAGCGTGATGTTATATAGCCTATAACCTTCCTCGATAAATAGGCTATCCAACAATAAAATAATTTTTCTATTCGAATGAGTTGTTCCTGAGATTAGCGCGGTTTAACCAAACAAAAAAACTCTTCAGCTTTATAATATTAATATAGATATAATTTTAAGTAGGTTATAAAGGAAAATATCACCAAACAATAATACATACTGCTAGGTGTATCCTATTAGTATGTCTGGTAGTACTGGAGTGCTGACGTCATTCGGTTGTCAGTGAGGTCTGCCCTACGACTATTAGCCCAGTGCTTACGTTATGTACTATCGGCCGTATGCTATAACCTATCGACATAACAGCCTGCGTATTCAGCTAGTACGTATACGTCTCGAGTAGTACATAACGAGGTGACGGACCTTTGAACGGCTGCGGCGTGACGTCCTCCGTGACGGTGTAGAAGTCCGAGGCGCTGAGGCGGTCGAGCCTGTCGGTCCGGTCCTCGGGCGCGCGCTCTCGCAGCTGTACGGCGTCGGGCAGGTCGGGGCAGAGCGCGGGCGCGGGGCAGAGCGCGGGCGCGGGACAGAACGCGGGCGCGGGGCAGAGCGCGGGCGCGGGGCAGAGCGCGGGCGCGGGGCAGAGCGCGGGCGCGGGGCTGAGCGCGGGGCGGGGCTTCTTGTCGCGGCGCGGCGACTCGGGGTGCGCGGGCGCGGCGCGGCGGCCCGGCGTGGCGGAGAACATGCGCGTGTAGTCGTTGGCGCGCGCCACCACCACCGTGAAGCCTTCCCGTCGGACGATCTCCTCTGGCCGCGTGTTGTGGCTCTATAAAACACTTTATATGAAAACGGTTGTTTTGTATACATACCTAAGCATTTTTTTGTTCATTATTTTTTATTTTGCTCGTCAAATTACCCCACTCCGCCTGTTGGTAAGCAGTCGTGTGGTCTAAGAGCAGTGGCCTCCACACCGTCGATCTCTACTTTGACGGCCTGAGAAGGTGCTTTTTCACGCCCCGCTTAAAGGCCCCAGGATTGAAGGAAGAAGGAAACACGTGCTTGTTTGATAGTAAATAGAGAATACGGCCTGTCACTTGGAGTAGTATAGAGATTATTTTGGACTGCCATGTACAGGTCTCGAGTTTGATCCGAACTCTGACTTTAAGTTATATAGTTAATTATCGCTTGCTTTCATAGTAAAGAAAAATATTGTGAGGAAGGAAATCTGCACGTCTGTGTTTCTATAATGTACGAAAAAGCTAACCTACATTTAAGGTCATAGCACAGATATCAACTCGGAAACGGATTGTCACCGTATCAGCTCGTGCCTTGCAGTATTCTTTGTATGCAACTTCCTTCTGCAACGCACTATAATCGGAATCGTAACGTAATCACCTCGCCTCGGAACAAGCTTGCAGTCCTTGCGCTTACGGCTCGTCGTCCCCGCGCTTGTTTCTCCGTGCACTACTGTTGCCGAACGTGCTGTCATTTACAAGACAAGTGACATTCAAATTGCGCGCGTATTTTATTGAATTTGTAGGTTAGATTACAAACAAAAAATAACGATGAAAAGTGATAAAATATCCATATTAATATGATTTAAGTGAGTGCGGCGTAAGCGCGGCGTCACCTAGCCGTAGCCGAGTCGACGTACGACGCTGTCGATCCACTGTGGTTAGGTTAGGTTGACGCCTGTTTGACGGCGAGGCGAAGGGCGATACGGTGACGATCCCTTGCCGAGTTGATATGTGTGCTATGACTAGTATAATATGTAACGCAGAGTAGTTACTGACGGGGAAGGAGCCGCCGAGGTAGACGTCGTGCGTGGGCGCGCCCAGCATGGCGGGCAGGCGCTCGAGGCGCCGCTCCGTGCGCGGCGTGAGCACGGCGCCGCTCGCGCCCGGCGCCGCGCCGCCCTCCGCCTCGCTGCGGTGACCGCCGTTCTACACATAAAACTTTCGTTTAACAATATATCAAATAGCTTCATCATCTCGGCCGAAACACGTCCACTGCTGGACATAGGCCCCCCCCAAGGTTAGCAGTACAAATAGCTTAACATGTTGAAAGCTATGTCACAGACACCATAAAAAAAGTATAGTTCACGGTTATTTATGACCGGCATGGCATTCAATGTGTTAACGGTGTCTAATCCTAGGCTCATGCATTTGAAAATCAGTGGTCTGATGTCGGTTTCATAGCTAAATAGGTAGTAGCTATTGTCTACAATGGCTTACTGCCGTAGAATCCAAATAATAATCATCCTAGAAAAGGTGTTGAATGGCCTTGGTTTTAGAGGTACCCTGACCAATATCACATAATATGAACATAACAATAGATTTTCTATTTACCATGGTAAAAGGGAAAGGGTTGATTGAGGGCACTATTATAATAACTGGCGTACCACTAAATTGAAAACTATTCAACCCTCAAAATCGGAACAACTGTTCATGAATTACGCAAACCTTAGGATATGCATATATTTTGTGTGAATTGTTTTAGAGATTTGAGGTAACGACATAATTACTTCGCATTCCTCCAGTCGACTAGATAGTTTCCAGATAACTACGGTAAAATGGCATACTTGTACCACCGATAGCCTCAAACAGATTAAATAGTTGCTCTTTATCATCAAAATCATAAGTGAAGTGTCATCATTGACCACGTCATGATTCTGTCTGTCATGGTTTCCCTGCCGTCTATAACAGGCTATTCTTGTCCGATGATTGTATACATACCTTAGGAATGATTAAGCCGAGCTTCCGTCCGTAAGCTTTAAGCCTGGCGTTGTACATGTGTCCGTTAGACGCGGCCGGCTCCAGCACTCGCGCGTCTACTCGTGGCGCCGCACACGTCACACTCGACGCCTCCTGACCGATACGACTGTTCGATTCTGTTAACCAATATTACATTTAACATTAATTGACAGAAATACTATGTAGGTAGTTTTATATTTACAGCAGTGACGAAAAATTACAATCAATGGTTTTGTTTCAATAATGAATATCACACCAAAACAACAATTCAATGGAGATCATGAAGAATATGAAAAATTTGAGGTATGATAAAAAGCGTATTTTATTAGAAGTAAAGATGGTAACTATAAATTCAAATATGTTCTAGTGACGGGATATGAAGTGAGGCATCGCCAACAACAGCAGCATTACATAATACTTGAAGCACAAATAGCGAGTAAACACAAAGATGAAACAAGTGCGCACACGCACCGGGAGCGGGCGGGGTGAGCAAATCGCGGAGCGCGCGGAACGCGCGGCGGATCCGTGACGTCATAGTCGCGCTCACGTCCCCGCCCGCCGGCGACCGATCCGCCACGCCGCCTTCAACAAACACCACCCTTACTGACTACCCTCCACCAACATAATACATACAACTACAAGGCTGAACAACGAAGAATACCTCACTACCCGTAATGCTAACGTGCGGAAGCGAGAGGCACTCTCCGTTGCTCCGTCGAGTAGAAAAATAGCAGGATCATCTCGACACGTACGATTAAACAACTGCAATTTCAAGCTTCATATATTTCCATTACTATGATGTAATACGAAAAGCAATTACGTCTTTCACGAGTATGCAAAACATTAATCATGTTTATAGACGAAACGTTTCCATGAAATTGCAGTGTTTTAACTAGTAAGGTGTACATTAAAGCTCGGCAGACTGACCTGCGTCGGCGGCGAGTTCGGCGACGCACGCGCAGAACGTTTCGAAGTCTACGGTGTCGGCGGCGGGGGGCAGGCAGCGGTCGGCTACTTCCCGAGGGACGCGGGTGACGTCCCTGAGGGCGTCGACGGCTTTGGCCCGCGGGAGGCGGGAGCTGCGCCCGCCCGCGGCGTCGTAGGCGCGCTTGAGCCGCAGGATGGTGTGGCCGAGCGAGTGGCGCGGGTGCGTGCGCGCGCCGCGCAGCACGGCGCGCGCGCAGCGCAGCGCGGCGGGGATGTCGGTGAAGGCGGGCAGGCCGCGCCGCTCCACCGCCTCCTGCAGCGTCGCACGCGCTCGCGACAGCTCCACGTACTCGCTACATACACAATACATGTTTAATAACATTCTACACACAAACTATCAATTACGCGATAATCGTGCGTGATTCAGCCGGCACGACACGACACGCTGACGTCACTCGTTAGCAAGATTGTCGTGTTGCCACCGTTAGTGACTTACGAATGTTTGACGTACGTACATTATATACCTCTTATAAAATAAAAAGTACCTTTGTTATAGAAAACATTAAATATATGTACGGTTATGATTACGTATTTCACAACATAATACGTTAGTCGCAGTAAGGATAATTTAGGAATGTATGTTGTACCTACATGTACAAGGAAAAAGGAAGTTTATAAATTACATAAATATTTCACATTACGTACTAAAATTTTATTAAATTGTTAATTCTTGTTCGCTTGACGCCGCAGGAAAACATCGTGAGGAAATTCTCTGCCTGAGAGTTCTTCATAATGTTCTCAAAATTGTTAGAAACCGACCGATCCATATTTGGTTATCTAGTTGGACTATGATCTAAGCCTTTTTATACTGAGTAAAGAGTCCAGCTTAATTGTGCTACTGTGGAACCATATAATATATAACTTAGAAATGTCAGCGGTATGTGCCTTGGAATTGATGCTAATCTAACGATCTCTCATCTCAATTCATTATACATATATCGTCTTTTAA
Source organism: Catocala fraxini (assembly GCA_930367265.1). Taxonomy (NCBI): domain Eukaryota; kingdom Metazoa; phylum Arthropoda; class Insecta; order Lepidoptera; family Erebidae; genus Catocala; species Catocala fraxini. The sequence continues at coordinate 9,318,506 of OV884026.1, read as the reverse complement.
ATAGTAATAATAAAATGATACTTTGTCATGCGTTTGGAATCGTAAGCGTAATGTATCGGGTTCATTTACCGAAACTGTTTTTAAATTCTCGCTGTGTCTAATTTTAATTACTTCGCATTAGGAATAAAGCTTGCATCCCGGCAGACTACAAACATTCAAACAACAGACACAAAGAACACCCAGACGAGGAACAATTATTTATGAATCATGCAATTTTTTGTCATATGCTGATATAGTTCCCAGTATGGTGGATCGAACCCACAAGGCAGTTTGTATTATTTGTATTAAAAAAGACAACTCCCGCTTTAGAAAAAAAATCCTGTGTAGCGGGGGTCTTTACAAACATTGTCCCGTATGGGGATCGAATCCCCAACACACAACAGTGGCAGTGGCGAGGTGACCATTTAAATCACTACGCCAGCCCTGCAGTCTTTATAACATTAGGATATGATGATAGCACAATACTCACTGGTCACTAATAGCTTCATGTCCTATTGTCTGATGCCTCGAGTAGGGTCTGAGCACCAGTAACAAGTCTCTAGGCGCCGCGGCCAGATGCGCGGCCTCCACACTAGCGGCCACGGCGCGCGTCTCACTGTCCAATACGAACAGAAGCGCGCGCGCCGCTGCTTTCGCGCGGTGCTCCACTTCCATCAGCTCCGTAGACCAGTCGTCGACTTGCTGTAGACCAATATATGTTACATAAGTTTACGACAATCCATAATCTTAATATATAAACTACTCCTATTCTGTATGTGTGTATGTCACTAAGCTACGAATAATTTCAGATTCTTCTATGTGTGCATGAAAAATACCTTAACGCCTTAAACATTTTGGTGTGTGTTTGAGTGGGTCTCTGGATGGTTCAGACTTACAATTGGACCCAGTTGATGGTGCTATTGTAGGGTTGCAAGCTAACGTTCGGACAGGACAATATCTGTCGAGTCCACTAGTTGTTTTATATATTTTTACATATAAAATACTCTTTTGAGCATAGAGATAGTAGTATTTACATATTCTTACACCTCTATGCTCTAAAGAGACACGAAAATCATAGTTTGCGAAATGTGGTTGCATTCCGTAAACTATGATTGTTCGTCTGCCGTAGTGGGCCTATTGCCGTCTACCGGACACAGATCCAGAGTTCGAACTGCTACTCAGTACTTAACACTTTGCCTGACTCAGGAATTGAACCTGAGAGCTCATGCAGAGCAGTCGTGTTAACTATCGTTGCAACAGACCACGGCAATCACATACATTCATGCAGGTGTTATCCTTATTTCTTTTTTACCACCATTTAGTATTAAAAGGTGCAGATATACACTGTATACTGAATACTAAATCTAAGAGCCGGATGTTATGGCGGAGTTTAAGAGAGGCCTAACATTCCTACGCATACCTAACGGCATATAAATGCGACTTAATTACACCGAGATTCTCATTTAATAAAGGGTTTGTTATGTCTGCGAGCGGAGGCGAAATCTGCTGAGTCAAACCAGGAAAAGGAATTTGAGTATATACACCTGAAGACAATTAATGACTAATGTAAATACGCGGAATAGATCATAATTTAGGTATGTCTCAAACATTTCTTTCTTTCGACATAATAAGCCATAAATTAATGATTAACTCCATCATGTTCTATTTCGGTGTAGTGACATAATGCATATTAAATTGTCGTTGTGTTCAAAGTCCAGAAGAAGGACAAAGTGAATAACAGACAATGCAGTGTGTAATGTTGATGTTTCAAAAATCTAATTGTTTAGTTACTAAGTAAAAGGCCAGGAAAAATATAGCTTCTATAGTGTCAATGGCCTGTTAAATGTAAGTGAGAGACCAAACGAAAAACTAAAAAAACTCTAACGAGTGTGATTTGGCTTCGTGTTTTGTGTTTACCAATATAGGTCCGCAATTCTGTTTGTGACAAAATATTTATCATATAACATAGGTAGAAAATATAAATGTAAAGATATGTACCTATTTTTGTCTAAATTAAAACAACTTCGTTTATTTGGGTTGCCAAGTAGGTAACACTTTTGAATATCAAACTTACACTAACTGAATTATGCTATGAATTTAAATTTACCTGTTGCCACCATTAAACTATTTGTTTTTGAATTACAGGCACTGAGAAAGCAGCAGAGATATCGCATGTTTAATAAAATCCAGACTGACTTAATATTAGGTAACTTTAAGAATTTCAAATGTAATGAATACGGTAAGTCAGTCATCAGAAACGGAAATAATCAAAAAACAAGTTGCTATTTAAATGTCGACAAGCCGATATACCGTAAAATCTTTGTTGTAGTAATGTACGCCTTGGAATCACAGTTCTAACCTATGTATGTCCGAAAACTGATTAACGCACAATACTAGATCCTAAAGAATCCAATACACACTGCCAACTGTTGCTAACTACACTTATAATATAAAATAAAAGTTACAGCCTAATAAAATGCATTGAATTGTGAGTTGTTATCCCACCTAAATCAAAACATAATCTTATTTTGACACGAGATGAAAGTTTGAAACTTTTCTCTGTTGCCCACGCCGGTGTTAGTGGGCGTGATTGCGTAAACATTGATTCATGTCTTAACAGACAGACATCTAATTTATATGTATAAATCATTTGTAACTTTCTATCTAAACTGCAATGAAGTAAGACAGCTGGAAAATAATTATATTAATTTCGTTTAATATATAGCTATTAAGTATAAAGTGACACTAAAAGGTGTGCTCATACAAAGCGTGTGACATATGAAATACTATCTAATTTATACATAATATGCTGTTCCCCGCGGTTTCAGTCGCGTTTATGATTACTGTCCCGCTCTAGTGTACAACCTTCATCAAGAATGTCGCATGCAATCTGACTGGTAGTTCCAGAGATAAGCACGTTTAAACAAAAAAATTATAAGCTCTTCAGCTTTATCATATTATTTATTATTAGTATAGATTTTAAAATTAATTTTAGTTTAAGTTTAAGCTTAATTTAATACATTTTCTCAATTATAATAAATGTTTCAGTCGTGAAATGACTGCTGAAATGTATCCGAACAGTATCAATCTTTTCCTAATTAGACAACTCCTACACGAAGAGTAAATTATGAGTCACGAGGTACCTTAAAAAAATTCAAACAACGCACGCAAGTAATTTTCCTATGTGGAGATCGAACCAACAACCCTCGGTGGAGTGGCAATGGCGAGACAATCACTTAAACCACTACGCCATCCGTGAAGTCAAACGTGGTGAAATAGTAGATACAACCTAAACATAATCACGGTAATGATATCTAATTATTACCGTGACATAATAAACAACGATGAAAGACGTAAAAATACTATAATTTCAATGTTTGATCGTATATGTAAGAAAATAACATACATTTAGTTTGTCGTTTACATATTTATTCAAAACAAGCTGACTCGCGCAACTTCGTCTGCCTCATATAAGAGAATTTTCAATTCGAACCAGTAGTTCCTGAGATTAGCGCGTTCAACCAAACGAACAAACAAACTCTTCAGCTTTATAATATTAGTATAGATATGTCCTTAGAGACATATACGTCAACACAAATTTAAACAGAAAATCAATGTTATTGTTCATGGATCCTAACATTCTATCGACCTCCTGTTACGTGTTTTACATTATTTATTAAATTATTCGTAACGTCGCGAACAGACAAGTCAATATTGTTATTTAATAAATGCTCCTGTTCTACTTTATACATTTTATTGAAATCATTCACTGTTTACTTTATCGATTATATTTACCATACTTATATACGACCACAATGTTTTGATACACGTACGGAATACAGAACAGTTAAAAGTACGTAATCTCTAAAAATAATTATTATCTTATTTCATCACCACTTAACATATTAAATAATATGCAAGTAGATTTTTTGTAAAATAATATAATGTAAACAATGTAATGCAGTCCTATCAGATAGTAACTATACATTCACAGTGTGTACACTAATTGGTTAAAGTTCTGCAAAAGCAAATAGCTGACTATTTGAAACAACACTTTAAGTAGTCGTATTGTAAACAGACTTGTTATTTGTCATTTGATAAGCGACGCAATTTCTATACGCAGCTCTATGTTGCACGTCCGTATGAAAGTCGACGCCTACGCTTAACAAACCACGCATACTTGGACTCAAGTTTGTCACAAAAACTGACCAGCCGGTCGATTCAGGTACCTCATCATAATAGTCGTAGGCGACCAGTCAATAACCAAATTGAAAGCTAACGTTAATTGTAATATCGATATTTTATTACGTCGTTTAATAAATTATTTGAAACCTGCGAATTGATAGGCAAAATCGACACGGAATGTTTTTTCTAATGACGAAAAGAAGACAAATAGAAATAATAACATAGAAACTTTAGTTTATTTACAATATAATAAATAAAGTCAGAAGCTAAACGTGAAACTATTTAAATTAAATTATATAAGTGTAAATCGTCACAATTTTAATTAAAATAAAATATAATATTGACAAACTTTAATTACTCACTTTATTATTAGTTCTAATTGTAATAGATTTTATATTTTTATTTTTTATTTTCATTTGCTATACCTAATTTTATTTGATTTATTAGTAATATAACATTTACAATATATTTACATTATTAATTTTATATTTCTATTTGATTGTTAAAATTTACTGGATTTTGATATAATTTAATTGTTAAACTTAACTTTAATATTGATATTTCGTCACTTTTAATATTTATCTTTGTTTCTTATGTCATATTATTTATGTAATGTTTAAAATGTAATGCATGCTGAATTCACCTGTAATTAGTTATACAATTGGTTAGACTCAAAATGTTTGTCTTATGTGTATGTGATATTGTAGTAACTGTTGGTGAATCTTAATAAATAAATAAATAAATGAATAAATAATAAGAGTTATTACTGTGGCCTCACAATCAAGCACACATAACTTTTGCAATAGCTTTATATATTACGAGAACTATATGTACGAATGACAAAACCAGTTCATTGTACCAATATCAACGTTTAGAAATATCACTAGTATTTTGCACAATACGCATTCTAAAACTACGTACGTGTCGTATCTAATTACCAAAATCACATTTATCTTGATAGTTGATCACGTTCCACTCAAGCCTATCAAAGAGACATGCGTTATCACAAGCTGCGTCTGTCAAGACACAAGACATTACAAATGTTCTTGTTTAGATTATTGCATGTTGGTATGGTAGCTACTTAATTAAGTGATAGCTTCGTAGCGAGAAAGTAAGTGCATGCGTGAAAGAGTTACGGATTTCAGAGTCAGACAAAGTCCAAGATTGCACGGATGGCGTAGTGGTTTAAATGGTTGCCTTACCACTGGCACGTGAGTTGTTCCGAGTCTGGATGTTCTTTGTGTCCGTCGTTTGAATGTTTGTAAATTTCCACGCGATACAGGGATTACTCATAGCGCGGGAGTTGTCTTTTATAGAAATAATATAAAACAATATTGGGCATTTTCACAAAGAGTCTACCAGTCTGCGTTTGATAACATATAAACTCTCGATCTTAGAGTTCGAAAAACTCTTATACAACAGCTTTGTCCGTCCGACCGTCTGTCTGTTATACAACATTCAACTCAAGAACCATAAGAGCTAGAGACTCGCGGTCAACGCCATTCAACTCAGCATAGTCGATATACCCCCGAAATGACTTGACTTTTGACCTCTTACCACTGACTGTCACGTGATACTATGTTTTGGAACTGTAAGATTTACGGCAATTCATGGCCGTTTCTCACTTGTTTTATGCGGGACGTAAATATGAGCATGATGCTCTCCCGGCTAACCCTTAAGGAATCTACAGGTGTGATGGTATGCTATGTAAATCATTAAGTTAATTCTGCCGAATGATTATAGCTGTCCTTTTACAGCTTGTTATTGCGACTACCGCTGTGAATATTAATAGACACCTACGCCGCTGTAGCGTTGTCATAATCATTGTACCAAATTATCTGTTGTTTAGTACCTACTTCATTAAAGATGAACGAACGAGTTTACAACGCAATTATCATCTCATTTCAATTTGCAAGGTGATAACGTCATCCTCAAGTGCTTAATTAATATTCCAGCCGATAAACGCAATTGAAGAAAAAACAACAATAAGAACAAGACAATACTCCTAACTTCTAGTAAATAATAAGTAGATGTTTGTTTATTCTACACTGGACAGCAAATAAACTGTTTTTGTAATTTTTACAATATGAGTTGACGGTACTTTAGAATAAATTTATAGTCATTTTAATCAGCATAAAACGCACTTTCTGTAGGTATAACTTTGATAGTTGTAAGTTTTATACTTTTTCAGAAAATCGAATCAGAGTTCCAAGATAACGGATGGCCCGGTTTATTTACTGTCGAGTGTATTAAGTTTGATAAGACATTTCTCAATCCCAAGCTATAAAAATCTTATTATAGTAAACATATTTGTCAGCATCGTGGCTCTGTTCTGTTTATTTATTGCCAGATCAGAAAAAAAAAACACTGTGGTGCTATTGTTTTTTTTTACAGCAATTAAGACACATGGCCGCGCTAAAACAATATTTATTGTCCGCCACTAATAGAGTATTAATAATCTTTAGAATCTAGGCCGTGCTCTCATGTAAGTATTAAACATATGTTTTCGTAAAGATGGGACAAAAGTTTATGTTCAGAAATACTTTGAATTAGTCAGAGCTTGGGAGTTACCTACCGATTTTAATATGTACAAAAATTACAATTTCCGTTTAAAATACATCTCAAACACTACATAACATGGACGATCTACTATGATCGAGTTGTATTTTAAATAAAACAAAAACAATAAGTATAGATAACAAAGACCGCCAAGGACTTCGCACAGCTGTAGTTATAGGAAGTGTGTTCGTAATCACTATTAATCCATGAACCTGTGTCAACTGTCATCACGCTAGTTGAACCAAACATGCCTTTAGGATAAGCATTAACAAATTGGTCAATTTATCGTATCAACGCATATCCCATGAACACGTGACTTCACAGCACGGTACGTTTATTTTTCTAATCGAATCCGACAATTAAACTGGTGACCTTTAATCAACGCTTAGATCATAGCATATAGGTTTTCATAGCAGTATTGCTTAACAATTAATTGACTTCATATCGTTGCGTAAATGGTGAACAATGTACAATTGTTAACCGCTGCACTGTAACTTTTAAGTACACTTCATCAATGGCTAATTGTATTGTTTGTGACTTTGGTAACGAATGTACTAAAACTTAGAAAAGACTTATCACATAATATCGGTTGCAGACGTCATCTCCATTTACATATACGACGACAAAAGATTAATAAAATATAGGTACTCTGTATAGTGATTCGTCGACAGCGTCATAGTAGCAACAAAAACATCACCTCATGCGGAGATAATATAGCTGTTGTTTATGTTCTAAGAGAATACTCACCGGATTAAAATACGTAATGCCCATCTTCTTCAGCATCGGAATGGCTATGTCCGATCTCCAAGTAGTAGGATTGCAGGACCCGCCCAGGAACACCTCGCAGGGCGGAGGTGATGCCTCGCTGCCTGCGCAACACCACACGTCTTAATATGTCACTAATACACTCAAACTTTGTAAATAACGGAGAGTATCTAGGCTGACTGAAACACCGGCTATATTTTTGTCTGTAGCATTACATCATTTTCGAGCGTACTAAATCTATCTGTTGATTTTATAACGAGTATACTTTGAAATCTATTTAGATATACATTCACGGAGCGTAATCACGTGGTCTAGAGCCCACGCTCTTCTATCCAAACACCATGTCTAACGTATTGTCTACGTCAATACCATGAATAATCCCATAGATATTCGTATGAAGGACGTCAATTACTACATGATCTCAAGCGTTTTTAGCAAGTGAACAATGTCTGATGTTGAACACATAATAGGATGAGTTGACCCTATTTCTAAGATGGACTCGAGGCACGCAAAAGAACCACTGTTAATTGTTAACAATTGTACTGCGGTTGAACACGCAACCAATGAACTCAAACCACAGTTTGTTAGAGATTGATGAGTGGCCTATACGAACCGGTCTTGTGCCTTATGTTTAATACATGAAGCCGGAATACGTTCGACCAAAATCTGTCTTTCTCACTGACAATCCGCGGAACCTTGACGCTTGACTATTATTTGCTGAACAAAAAAGCATACCAAGACCGATAATAATTAATTAGTATGCAAAATGTAATCTATCGATATTATAATAGCGTACGAATGGTAATGTTTGTTGATACGAAGGGTATGGATACATACGGTATGGATTAGAAAGCATAGGTTGGTTCGTTCAACCAGGCGTACTCATCGTCAATGATTGATGAGTATCGACTGCGTGGGCTCAAGTGGGCTGCACCATGTAGGCTGAACACCGTACTACTTAACACACCTACTTACATACTCGTAGATTAATGATTACCATAAAAGGTCGCGCATTCGGCTCGCAGGTACTAATGTTGACTTTTAACTAGTAACTCTTATCGAGTATTAGACAATATTACCCATGCACATATACATACAATCGCGCATACGAGCGTATGTAAAGGATATTTTCAAATAAATTAAAAATATTTTTTTTAATAATAAATTTGAACGACACGCACAGGTAAGTATTCATTCATGTTTACACTGCAGTTTATAAAACGTGGCCAACCAACACATCAATCCAATTCGGGATGTTCGTTCAATGCCAAAACGAAAACGTAAACACAACGCCAGATCAACAAACGCACTAAACATCGGCTGCTCCGCCCGCACACGCGAGATTTGAATAGAATGTCCCTGAATTGTCACAACTTCAACGTGAACTGTTTGAACACACGACATAATTCAAAATTCACCGGGTACAGACATCCTCTCTTATTTGCGTCACTGAATAACTAAACTAGGTATATGGTATAGAAAATTTGTAAGATTAAAATGATAAATGTGTTTGTTTATTCTTGCGATGAGAATTAATTTAATTTATAAATTACAGTAAATAGGGTGTCGTCATGTGGACACTTTTTCATTGATGAAAACAAAATAGAAGTAGATTGTAACGCACAGGGCACTATCATCGTGGTCGGTGGCATGATTGCGGATGTATCGTGCAGCAGTGGCGGCGTGCACGCTGTCCACCCGCGAACGGTCGGCGGCCAACTGGCGTCCGAACGCGTCTCACATCTACACTAGCCAACTACTATTCCAATTCCGCATTTTAAAATATTCCGTTATTTCTATAGCATTACAAAGACATGGTACAAAGAGTTATGGTGTTGATGTTACCCATAGGTCACCCACAAAACCTGTTTCGTTTTTTAACTCCTCCATAAATGATAAAAGTGACATCATCACACAATAAATGAAAGTGGATGATAACTTCCGTTTAGAGTTTATTACCTCTATAAACAGAAATAAAACAACAATAAGGAATTATACTAAATAAAAACTATACTGAAGTATAAGAAAGCATTGAAATAATAGACAAGGAAAATGCCTGGCTAACATGAATGTCTTATCAATGCATTCTGTTTTAAACGTCCTTTTTTTAATAGCAATGCTTCAATAAATACTATTTATGTTAGTTCAACATTGCTCATATGCAAATAAACGCTTTTCACTCAAGGATAATTGCGATACGTGTATAACAGATAATATGTAAATAGCAAATGCAAAATAAATGGTAGTTTTGTCTTGTAAAGCAATCATTTGACAGATTAATTCTTCCGGGAGATAAGGAAGTTGACGGACTATCGTTTGTTTACGTTATGTCTGTTGGAGCAATTCGGAGTCATCAATGTGTACTGCTCCTAGTATTCAGCCGCCGAAATCGTGGGCGCGTAGTACTCCGATCGGGGCGCATCGCAACTCTCGCTTCCGTACTCTGTTTATAGTATGTGCGGAAGAGCCTGGGAGGCCATGCATGATATTTACTTAGTAAACTCTGCATTTACACGCTACAGCGGAACTTCTTTCCGATAATATAATCCTAGCGATGTCACATCTAATCGTGCACACATTTCCTATACCTAATAACACTTTCTCATGAAGTCACGACATCAACTATGACCTTAAGAGATACCGAATAAGAAATCCTTTAGGTCAAACTTGGACATGTATACAACGTTGTCTCTAATATTATACATTAGTCAGATGCGCCGGGAGATTGACACAAATCCAAGTGTTACATCTGCGAGTACAAAATAGGCACGAACACACGATGAGTGAACGTAGCATAGGGCAATCACATTAATAGCTGAACAATTAAAACATAGATATACGCAATAAGTGATGACCACATGTCCCACGAATGTCAGTTAGTTCCTATTTATTATTATGAATACGTTCATCACTGCTGTCATCTTATTCCGTAGGTACTCAGAGGACAAGGACTTGATAAGCTGCTGATTGATATGTAACTACAAATGATTAAGTCTTGCCTGCATTTGATAGACCTATAACTGTCTTTAGCGTATTTGATTTATTAAGGTAAACAAGTTGTTCACATGCAGTAAATCACGTATACGAATGTACAATTGAAATGGTAATAACTAATTTATTATACGCCCAGAGCGGTCATTATATTAAACAGCCGAATGTAACGATCACATTGAGGTCCAGAGGAATTTAGCACTCTAATCGTAGTTAATGATTCATATGTATATTAAAATTATAGAAGTTTCTATAGGTTCATAAACAAATGGCTATATAGTGTGCCCTGATAACGAAAACGGTAGCGTGGGAAGACGCCGGTGACACAAAATTTATAGTAAGTGATTTTAAGATATTGTTGCGTAGATATAGGGACCAACGACGTATATTTCTGGATTGGTACCGCGCGGAAAGTTTAGTCACCATTTGTTTCATCACGGGACGATCGACCTTCCGCAACACGAAATTCGCATCGAAGGCGATGGATTCTCGAATAAGCTCATTTAAAAGTGAATTCATATAGCCGGTGTTCATAAGACATTTATTATATAGAAGGGAGGTCAAGTAATGACCAATAATAACAAGCCAAAATTTCTCACCGTTCACATGTTTACAAATGGCGTCCTTATCTCTGAATTCCTTGTCTACGCTCCATTGCGGCGACTCAGGTTTGTTCGAAGTCCTGCGAATGAAAACTGAAATTAGAAACAAAACATACACGATGAACTAGTGTAAAAACTGCAGGAACGAATGATGATGTATGGTTTAAAGTGCACAAAGAAGAGTGAAATTATAGGTGGTGATTGTTCAGAATTCAGCAGATGACAGATGTCTTATTGTTTGGCATTCATGGGTCAATGCACGCGTCAGACGCAGCCACTACACCGAGGTAAAGGAGACAGATAATTTTTACGTCATCGGTAAAATTAACCTGATTCATGTTGTTCTTGGTGCGGACATTGAGGACATTACTCGGGCTTTTAATTATATCCCTATGCTCTACATCTATGTCAAGCTATTACGGGAAAATTTTAAAAAACAATTCGATGTGTCTAAGGAAACAATCGTTTCCTTTTCACTACGTTACCGTCTAAATTAGTCTGAGACTTGTTCGTCGTCATCATCCTTAATCTACAGATTTTTAATTGGATAGATTATCATAGATCATACACAGGCACTTTTTTTAGTAAGGCGGAAACAATAAAAATGTTATGACATGTGTTTTTTAATCAATTTTAAAAGTTAATGAGTGGAACTTCCAATAATGCTTAATTGGGCATTAGACAGAAAAATATTCTTTCGTTACGTATAGGATACCGGAAAAATAGCGCGCGTCAATGGGAACAGACGAATTAAAATGATAATTATAGAGACAAAACAAGTTTTCCATGTCAATTTTCTTCTCACTTGCTACCGCGGAAATGTGTAGGCGAACAATCTGGAAAAGCTGTTGCGGAAGGAAATGTAGGCCAGTATGGATAATTAGCAGAAACTGACTAACGACTGGACTGACTAATTCTGTAACAACCATGTGCTTTGTCGCGTCACAAGGGCTGCATGACAAATGTTTTTCTGCAGAATTTCTGAGATATGAAAGAAGTTAAACAGACCGAGATTATTTTGGAATGTCGGTTAACCGCCAAATAACGTTGGAAGGTACACAGCATGCGGTAGGGGAAGTGTTTTATTTGTAACTCATATTACAATAGGATGCCAATTGCCAACAATGTTTAGCGATTACTTCAGTGTAACTACGAAAGTGTGGTGCATATGAAATGTAAGTATGTAGCAAGATGTATAAGATGTATGTACGTGTACGAAACAAGTTGCAATACTCACTGCCTGGCTTGCCTCGAACACCGACGTAGTTCAGCGGCGAACACGCAGAATTCTCCGAATGTGAGAGTGAGCGACTTGCGGCGGGCGCACTGCCGCGCGCATACCAGCATTTCGAACACTGCACATATAATAACTTAATTCAGTCAAGTAATTCACATCGGAACTAAATAGAAGTGGGGGAAACACATGGGTGACGTCACCTAGGAAGTCGTCATAGACTAGAGACGGACGTACTATGAAATAACTGAAAACGTCTTACAGATTTTATCGTTCAACGTTTTATTAACCATTAGGTTAAGGTTATCACCGTAACGTAGATAATAAATACAATTATCATAATAATATATTATAAGTAATAAATATATTATTGTCTAGTGGATATAAAATGTGTATGTATTAAGAAGTTAATAATTACATTATATGGATATTCACGTATACGGATATTAGTTGATTATGTAAATTTAAGTACCGAAGCAACAGAGCAGGATGTCTCATATTTTAAATATTAGATACATAATGTATGTTAAGTAGATATTGAGTAAATTTCTGCGAAGTACGAAGCTTCGCAAACGCACACGCTTATCTTTTACCTACGTAGTTTAAAAGTAAGATTGGTAGTACAAGTGTGCAATATTATAATGTTAAGTGGCAGGTGCACAGTCAGCCAGTGACTTGTTTGTCCTAAATGAGACAGCAAGTACTTACGCCTGCACAATGATTATAAATAAATACAGTCTGACGAAAAATCATTTTAAACAATAACAAGGGAATATATCAAACTATGATATATCGTAACTTTGTTTATGAATATATTTTTTATCACCTTTATATGCAGACGACCACGCGTGCTACCTGATGCTAAGCGAACTAAACTATACACAGCCAAGGCGCTGCCTATCGTGATTGTAATTATGCTATTTAAATGTCGTTTGTGGAAGGACAAGTTATAATGCCTAAAACTCCGTGGAAGGTAGTTCACGCCAGACCACTTATATAGAAGAAGTTATTGCTAAAACTGTACCGTTCTAGACGAGAACGTTTTCTGGTGGAACAGGTCAACCCTACTACGGTATTGAGTGGCACGATGGTAGAAAGTTAGCGATGGTGCCAAGACAAGCAGTTTCTCAAAACACTCCGTCAAAGATGCGGTATCTAAATCACGTAGTGGTACCTAAAGGACATCATACAACTTCAAAAATTAAAAAAAATCTTTTAATTCTTTAAATATGTATACATATAAGTATTACATAAATACCAATATTATTATTTAGTAGGTATAAATTACTTTTGCCATCTATGACCACCTTCTGTCTAATTTATTTAAATTGTTGTTTTGTTTTTTGTTATTTCATTTTTAATTGAGTTATGTATGTATGTCTACTGCCTAAATGCACCGAAATCATGCAGGCTCTGCTCTGCTCCAGCGTTGTGGTTATACTGCAACATTGCTGAAGTAGGACCTTATTTGTTCTTATAATTATTGGTTGTGTCTCCTGTTACCTTATGAGCGTGGAACAGATAAAATTATTTTCTTTCTTTCTTTCTTTCTTTCTATATTGAGGCTAAGAGCAAGAGCCTCACTATACTAAGTATACATTAACCTACAAACCTAAATTATAATTAATCAGAACATTCAGAACGCAGATATTACTTTGGTATAAATGTGCTCTTTTCTTTATCAGACAGATCGTATAACAATTATGACTATTTTTGTTAAAATAACTTTATTTAAAAATCTATTTCAACAAACATTTTTTTATAGTCCCTTGGGCTCCAAGGAGCTTGCTGGCTAGGAAATTGAATGTTTAAAGAATTGAATGACAACGTTTTATATTTAATCAAAATCGACCATCAGGCTTCGTTAAGTACATTTCACTTATATGTAAATAACAAACAATATTTTATTTAGGCACGAAGAGAAATACAACGCATGACACCTTTTCTACTATCATTATTTTATTATTTATAAATATAAAATTAAAGTTTACATTACGCCATTAGTCATTTTCCAAACTGTTAGTTTAAAAAACGTTGTTGATTGTATTTCTTTAATAGGTTTTCCCCACTTTTGTAAGGAGTTCAATCAAAATAAAGCAATGACATGATTGTCGAAACTATGACCTCACTCAAACAATCATAACAAAAGAGCTATGAAATTAAATAGCCAGCATTGTTTCAGGATTATATTAAACATAGCTGGTTAAATGCGGCTATGATAAATCTCTGTCTAACCTTTCGATCGTATGCTCGAATGGTATATTTTTTAAAACTCGCACATCTGTCTTGGTAGGAGTGTGCTTTACAGATATTAAAACAAACGAATACAAAGACAATCCGACTTTGGGAACTATATGTGGGACAAACATTTTATTCCGTCCAGTGATTTGGATTCGAAACTTACGGTATATTGGTATTATTGGCAACTACTTCTGAAATACTAATTTCAGATCAGGGTAAAAAGGTACAAATAAAGCCAATACGGTCGTGGATTCTAGTTAGTACTAATGAAAAGAGTAACTCGATTTGCCGAAATTACTAAGATGTAAAGCGTATATTGATCAATTCATTGTCATTAATAATATTTCGAAACGTAATCGTCAATAATAATTGCATTCGAATAATGTTTCGAATAATCCCATTAGGTATGTGATGACCTGATTAATTAGATTTTTATAGATAACCGCAGACGAGTAGCGATACTCGTAACAATATAAAATTGCGTTCTTTAATAAATATTGTATTAATGGTGTGGAATAAAGATATTCTATTCTACTATAAAACCAGTTATTCTACAGTGCCAGTTTCTCAACGAGGATAACAAAGACAATTATCGTTCAAGTTGCCAGTCATACATAAATTAAATTAATGAGAACGTTTAATCCAATTGTAAGGATACAATTAAGAAGGCACTTATGAACTACGTTCGTGACAATGGTGAAAGATTTCATTAAGATAGCGCCAGGCAAAGTATGACATTTCTATAAAAGAACCAGTATTAGGTATAATCAATATTTGTGTTTAGAATTCAGCGTAGTCTGAATTTAATTAGCGCTAAGATCCAAACGGGTTTTTGCTAAAAGTCACTCTGGAGGCTATAAATAATAAATTTAACATCGAATCATATCTGCATATTGCCCAGTGCCTAGGTAGAGATGTCACCTTAACGTTTCGATAGTTATACGAAAGGTGACGCTTGCTTGTATTGGGCAAAGTTCTCCATACTGCTACTCAGAACATGATTAAATAAACAAGGAATCTTACATTTGGTAGTTACTCATGGAATCATGTTTGAACCAACATGGCAATAAATAATCATCACTAATTACAAAAAGAACTTTTCGATTTAAATGTGCTCTGATACAATTCAATGATTTATTGGACCACATAAAAATTGACATTGAACGACCACCAAAAAGCATTTAGCAAATATTTGAAAACCAAGAAACATAATTGAAAGTAAACACTCGTGAATCTTACAAAAGATGAAAGGACAGAGGCGGGTCGGTCATTTGAAGTATAGGTACAAATAGCAACATAAGTAGTAATTAGTGAGTCAAACAACAGCTTTGTTTAACTAATGTCGCTAATGTTATTTAACTTTACGTTAAATAATGAAACTAATAAATATTGATAGAATTTTATAAATAAGATACGTCGAAGAAATATAATTGTGAATAAACTAAATAACAATATATTTCAAAAATTGATTTAATTATTAATGAGTCGATAGAACCGTATCTAGACACAATGAAACATATTGTTAGGATGCTGGCGCCCGAATGCCAAGTTAAGATTTAATAAAATAACTAAAAGATGAAGTAAAATGAAATATAAAGAAGTTTGAAGACTTTGTTTCTGTATGGTTGTTGCCTTTTTGCTAAATGAGGATGAGTCTACTTAGAAGTAGCATGATATGTCACAAACCAGTAGAGCTATCTTTGTTGTGACGATCAAAATTAAAACTGTAGTTGGAACTACAGTTTTTAGTCAATAAAAAGAGGCTTTTATATGGAAAGCACACCTTCCCCTTCCGGTTTTATATATGTAAAACTATAAACGCTAAAATCCAGAATAGCTTGATCTCCAACAATCGGTTAGTTTTACATATATAAAACCGGAAGGGGAAGGTTTGCTTTCCATATAAAAGCCTCTTTTAATTTCCACGTAACGTGAGTCTTATTTCAAGTTAATATGGGTCTTCATTGTCATTAAATTCAAGAGCCTGCTCTTTGTCATTGGATGAATCAGCACTGTTCTCTGCCTTCTGCTTTCAGTCTGTTGCCCTAGACATTCTGATATTCATTTTTACTTGATCAATACACCCGACTGCACCAACTTGTCTAAAACCAAAACGTGTTCTATGTCTTCGATTGGTACTTCGTACAAAAGAGTCGGCGTATCAAACGCGGAGTCATGAACTCATTCGGCGGCAATTGGTCATCAGTGAGCAATAACGGTGAGATCACTGAAGTCGCACGCGCAACACCTGCTACAATAACAATGGCGGATATCTAACGTAATTAAACATGTACTAGTATCCTATACCAAGCGTAAAATAAACGATTACATTTGTTATGATTGCCAATAATCACGATTTATTCCGCCAATCGTTACAATATGAACATACGACCTTTTTATGTGAGTATCGAAGAACTTGCTCGATGTCTGAAACCGGATTTGAATTTTATTTCAGCGATTTATGTTATAGTTATACCTAAATTTAAAACTATTATTACATTAGGTCTTTGTGAACCGAAGTTTATGAATAGCGATTCAATAAAATTTTATAAAATAATTTTTAACGTTGATTGCCTCGAATTTAGCTGTCGGAGAACTGTCAGAAATGTACGTTTTTTTTTTGTTATTGACTTTCGTCCCGTACCCGTTCACTGCAATGTTTGATAACATAAATTACAAGAATTTTGATAATGATAGAATAAGAAACACAAAACGAAAATATTATGAACACCGTAATAAATAAAACAATTTACAAAGCCTTAATAAGCCGATGACGTAAGTCCAATTATCAATACTTCTAATAACGCTTCAACACTTGTGATAACGATTAGGTAAATAAATATTTCATTTAGATTATGCAACTGAGTACATTTTTACTTTCACAGGATATGACATCGATCGCGCTTACAGATAAATTGGCTTGGCGTTGTATATGGAGGAGTTATTAATCCTAAGCTTATTGGTTCGAACTCGATATATGAATTTAAACAGCAGGCCAATTCAAACTTTCAAGTAACCGAATCGACACGATAGGTTAACGGTCTCTTGAACTATTTAGAACAATCAACCTTAGCATACGGTTCATTTATTAATTGTAATGACATTGATTACGTCAAGTTTATTTCTACTAATATTAGAAAATATATGTGAAAGTTTCTGATGATGTTTGTAGGTTTGGATGATAGGTACTCTCACGCGAAAATCGTTTAACAGATTCGAATGAAACTTGACCACGGACAAATCATGTCCCTGAGCAATCCTGTGTAACATAGGCTTTTTTTAACTTGGAATGTAAAAGCCACGGGCCGAAATTCGTAATTTTATCTTTCAATTTAAAATATGAAATTAAGCTACTATATTAGAAACAATTAATTAATTAACGTAATTTAGAAACTACTACTATGTATTATGTAAAAAAGTGTAAAATAAACAACACGATAAAATCCGTATATAGTAGTTTAATTTCAATGAATAATATTCGCGTAAATAGAAGACAATATTAATTTAAAATATGTTTATATTATATTTAATCAGTGACCGGATATATTGATTTTTTTTATGCTGCTAAGTTGGCAAACAATCATAGGCCCACCTGATGGTAAGTGGTGATTCAAGTAAATGTTTAATTGTTGTCTGGGCTCCTACAGCAACCTGTATTGTCATAGCCAATGATTACAATATATGAGTTGCGTGATTATTCGATATAAGAAAACCCAGAACTGATATAGTAGGTATAGTACCTACCTATCTTCATAAGTTAACATGAATGTGTCAGTAAAATAAAATTACTCGCTCATTGATAACATTATAAGTGTATTGCGATAATACCTACGATTCGCGATTGTTAACATTAAAAAGAAAACAAAGCACTTTCTTTGTTTCAGTATTACAATAATCACGTGAAGTTTCAATTATTGCTTATCGAAGAAGACTCGTTAGCCTTGCGAGAAAATATTTTCAACAATGTCTCTATTGCATGAATGTCTTGCGTTAATCAATTGTAAACCTTGAAGACAAAGTGAATTGGCGAATTAAACGCGACACACTGTCTGGATTTGGATCATGTGTAGACAAATATAAATCTGACAAATTTTCATTTAGAGCGCTATTTTAGTACAACATCCGTTGCGTTTTCGACATTTTAGTTACCATGTTTGACTAGTTTCTCACTTAATTGTAAGCTTAAGGATCACTAGACTTATTATATTCTACGACAATTTAATGGAACTTTAAAAACCGATAACTAAAGTTCATAGTGTTTTTATACGACAAATAGACTCATAACGTTTATACTGTTTACAAGTGCGTGACCTACGTTAATTACAGTTGTTAGATTTATGGACGATAAATATACAAAAGGGGCGAAGCTTAACGTGGCAGGCCCGTAAATTGTTTTATATGACAGATAGTAATCGTCGAATACATTTGCACCGTTGCGATACGATCGCCGCCGTAAGATGTGTGCGCGTCGCTGTGATATATTGGACAATAGGCATCAGTGTCAAATACCTCTAGTTAAGTTTAGGCATATTGTAATCTGACAGTTTCATTTAACTATGTAGTTTCGTATAGAAAAGTTTCGAGTATTCTTGTGATACTGTTATTAGGCATACGTGTAAGTACATGCCTATTTTCTTGAAGGGTATGTAGGTATGCATATAGCAACAACGGATTTTTGCTTTCTGCGATCTTAATATACATACTTCTTTTACGTCTAAAAGTTTTATCATGTTCTATACGCGATCGCGTCAATTTTGGATAAAACAATTTGTAACTTGGTTATGAAGTTACTACTAAGTACCTGATCTGGTAGAGTTAATATATACAATGTCCTATGCACATTCTTGGGCAACGGTAAAAAATGCCGGTTTGATTAAATAAATCTTTCGTTGTAGCGGTTTCCGTCTTAACGTAATTTTACTTATTAATTTATCAAAAAGCAAACGAATGTAATGCGTAAATATATGAATAATCTACGAAGATAAACTAATTCTGAAGTAGACAACTGGTGATAAAAGTTGCGACACATATTTATATTAAAAAAATACCCAGTTAACTAATAACTATTACTCATACATTTTCGTTGTAGGCTAGTATGATTTCACTCATTCGATAGTACTCGATAGTATAGTAAACATATCTTATGTTCATAACGATCAATATATTGAATCAAATAACATAAATATATATTAAATCTGTGTACGTCTCATTCATGTTCAAGTTCTAAAATATCGAAATGGTGAATAGTTTCGATAACATAGCCAATGTTGATAATATCGGTAAAATACGATGTGGTAATTTCATTACATGTTTTTATATTACATGTAGTGTCAGACGAGTCTGCTCACCCAATCATAAAAGTGTTCGCTGCTTTTAAACATCGATGATACTAAGCACATAGCGCGACTGCTATCTATTGTCAACGCAGAGCTCTCGTCGAATAAAGTAGATCAGGTCATAGCGCTCAGGAATTACTGATCTAAAGCTTATTTTAAAGTTGGCACCCGCCACCAAGAGCTCACATAGTAGCAACGTTAAGTAGCAACGTCGCGCATATATATGGCTGTTTTCTAAGTACTTATGGCAACATCATTATTAAAAAAAACACAACTAAACTACTACCTACCGAGAACCATATAAGCAGCAACCTAACTCACGATCCGCTCAATGGCACAGCGCGGCTATCACAGCCTACAACTCCAGCAACATGAATTGCGAGTTCCTAACTAAAATGAAAGAAATGGAGGGAAGTTGGCAAGGATAGAAGAAGAATGATTAACTTTGATTGATTTGATTGATGAAAATGATTGAAACGAAACAGTACAGATACTGTTACATACTCCACGCCTATATCCAGTGGAAAAGAGTAGTTCAGCTGGCCAATTGTTCTTTTACCTAGCCTCTACCAGCGTATTCGCTCACGGGAATCCCATTAAAACACATACCAAGTTTAAAAATTCCAATGTATGACATGGTCTATTCGTTTGCCAAGTTTCATACAAATCCTTTCCTCGGTTCACTCGTGATTGAGTCTTCGTTTGTCATCCAAATATATTCACAAACTTTCACATCGCTCGCCTCTATCATTTTAGCATTAGTAAAACGAAGTATCAGTAAAATGCGATGGAATTTTATTAAATGAAGGCATATTTAGATATAAATAGCCTTCATTACCTGTACCTTTTTCTCATCATTATGTGTAACATATTTTGGATAACTGTACATTCATATATATGTTCTCAATATGTTATGTCTCAAATTTTCAATAATGATAATGAAATCTTAAGTATTGGGCGGACACTAGATTTTTCAAAGGCGTAATTTTTTATTGGTACTATATGCTTGTGTAAGAAATTGAAATGCTATGATTTATGTTGCACATAATGAACGATACACACTATGCAACATCCCAGTACATGCCTGAAAGATAGGTTAGGTTTAAAGGTTACCTACGTCCACTTTTCCTCAGCTATATGTTATGGCTTATGTCCCACGTAATATTATAGGATAAATCTATTGCCATTTACCGAGCACATTTTCCGACTCCATACCACTAAGATTTTTGTAAAGCTCAGTAATACTGTATAGGTACTTTAGGCTTCGAACTTTGCACACTTTAAGGCAATAACGAATAGCGCACTGGTCAACGACGCAAACTACATAGGCTGATATATTTTATGAGTGGTTTTAACACATCTTAGATGGCAGATAAATAATAAATTGTAATGAACAAGTGTGCGATCATTATCTTTGTAGCAGTAACCGTTGCAATACGTCAACATGGCTATTAACCAACAGTCATTTGCAACATGCGGAACTGAAATATATATTTTTTTCTGGCGTATTGACATTTACTGTTGAATCATATGATAACGTCATCGGCCATCATTATTTTATCGGTCATCCGTTGGGTGAGAGACATCATCATTGCGAATGAAACATCATCATTGCGAATGAAACATTACTATATACTGGTTAAGCTGCTCATAATCGTGCGAGTATAGCCGGTTTAACTCCTGTAGGTACGCGATAAAAGAGAGGAAATTAATAGATAGCCGTTCCGAAACGAGCTCTTCGGTAAAGTAAGTTTTGAAAATAAGAAATGAGAAAACTAAAGACGAACAGTCCATTGTGCTGTTTATTAAGTCCATTGTTTTAATATTAGAAAACACGACTGCCGAACTAGGCTTTAATCTCTGAGTCGTGAAGAAAGTCCGGCCGGCTGTCACATTAGGCAGTCCCATAAAGTATACATAAGTAAACAAATTGTGAGGCCAGTCCAGCTAGAGATGACTACTAACTGCAGCAATTACAAAATAAAAAGCGGTTAAAGTATGCATATCAGTTCAACACTTTTTAGTTACCGGACGGCATAAACACAAATCATAAACACGGCACTCAATTAGACGGATACGAGCTTTAAATTTAATTAATCTATCTTACCCACAAATGTTACTGATACATAGGCAATTAATAAAAAATGTTGTTTCTAGTTATAATTGATAATTCTTTTTTATATCGATTCAGATATTGAAAGATCAATAAGTCGATAATTAATAATATTAGTTTAGTATTAATCACACTGAATTAATTAACATGATAGATCAAACGGAGATGTTTATGTAAATAGAATAGTCTTACATAATATCATTATTATGATACGTCAATGATATATGACAGTTGTATAGCTTCATTAATGCCTTAAGCGTTGAACCAGCTTAATAACATGATTGCATAGAACCAAGGCAGCCATATTGATATCGATTAAACAAATAAAATAAAAGTATAAGTAAGAAATTACAGTGCCTATTAAATTCTCACACTAATTCGGAAGAGAATTTGTAACTTTAACAACTGAACAAATTTTTTAATTTTGATTAAAGTAGCTTTCAACGAATACCGTATTAAAAATCAGTTCATGCGTTTGTAAGCTACAAACCCCGAGACACACAGACATACCTATACATAAAACTTATAACATCCGACCCTTTGACTCGAGGGTTAAAATTTTTGAATTCACTTCGTTGGTGATGGCACGAGCTTTTAGGAAAAATTGCTGGCCGTTAGAAGCTCTACTAGGCCAGCTTCTTTTCCTAAAAGCTGGGTACACAGAGCTGGGTATCGTATACTTTTAAACTGTGCATTTTAAAATGGCGAATTGCTTTAAGAAACACAATTGCCTAATGCGATAACAGAACTTGACATCATTAAGAAAATAACTTAATAAGTATAGGTTTAGCTAGACTGACGTCCAATGATATAAAAGGTATGTTACAGCGTCTTGAACAAACGAAAATGCTTCTTTAGTTTAAGAATACCGTAGGTCCATAGCCTAATTTTAAGCTTGTTCTAATCACGGAAAAATGTGTCTATTAATCGTTACTAATATTACAAATGCGAATGTGAGATTGTTTGTTTGTTACGCGTTTAAGTCTTACCTACTCGACCGATCATCATGAAATTTTACATGCGACATGTTGTCAAGGATGCAGAAAAGGACATAGGATACCATCTGTCTATAAATGTACTGTTTCCGAGCATAGCCGCGGGCAAAAATTACTTTACTTATAAATCAAAAACCTATATTTTACGGAACGAAATTGACGGACTAGCTAATTAGAAGTATAAGTTAAGTGGTTATCACATTATACGTCACTATATAAACTATAATGGCATTCTTATCTGTTGAGAAAATATAAGGATTAATAAAGAGCCGTATAAACACATGATTTGTTATTAGGTATGATACAATAAATAAAATACCTACAAGTAACTTTTTAATTACCTACAAAGCACACATAACGACAATATGGTTTTTTCAACTTATCGCATTATAGAGATACTGTATCTTGTCAGCTACTCAATCATTACGTACAAATGTCAAAACAATGATAAAAATCTGTGACGCCATCGCGTCACTCGCTAGCTAAGAAGGTACTTCCTAATTCCTGATTTCAAGCGGTACCTACGACATTATTATTAATAGACAAGTAATTAAGATGACACAATACACGATAATTAATTATTTCCTGTTTGTTAATGTATATTAATTTTTGCTTTGCCAAGAACATTGCATATTAATTATGAAAATCTACATGTTAATTGTTGACTGACTATAATATAAGTGACAATTCACACTAGATTTCGATAGCTTCTTATCGAAGCGATTTATTAGAAATAGATAAAATACCATTTGCGTGAGCTGTTTTTGACCCCAATATTAACATTACAACAGTTTACTCAAACGAGTTTGTTAATATTGTAGGGCTAATTGCAATACTTCTGAGCTGATCCTAAAAAATATTTTTACTGCTAGGTAATAAAACTATTTCTGAGTATTGGAGACAAATCTATGATATATTACGCGTAACAACACGGGAGCTTGTTAGCGTTTATCTATAACAAACGAAAACAGTCTAGAAATAAAATTTACCAGTAGTGAGGTGATTATTTAAACAACTGCAGACAAATATGATTAAATAGCTTCTCTGGCGACAACAGCGCGCTATTCACTTGTCATTACGGTAAAACATTATTTAAAGTGTTGATGTGCATTCTCGACAAACTTTGGTAATATAACAATATAATATTAGGGCGTATTATTAAATCATACAAAATTAATGTTATTGATTTATATTTATTTAATGCATATATTTTAATAAATATTTATAAATTGTTCATTATAAAAAACGCTGCGCATGCGCCGTAGGGCGTAGGTTGTACTATTTGCTTTTGTTACTCGGCTACGCTTGTCAGCGTTCGTTAAAGATCGTTGCATACAAGTTGAGTTTGTGTAAGGTCGCAAGTCACACGTTTTGATATGTTATTTATCAATATAAAAATAATATTTTAAGATCACCTGTTTTTTATCTGATTCGTGTTCAGAATAAGCAGTAGGTATTGTCAACCGTGAAAATAATTATGGCAAATATGCAGGTCAAGCCATGTAAATATTATTAATAGAGTTTGGTGCAAATCTAAACAGTTTACCTGATTGCTAGGTATCATTTATTATAAAGTATCCGCGTAAAAAATTGTACCAATATTCGACTAGCAGTTGGAGCGTTATTAAGTATAAAATAGCAAACACCTAGACTTGTACATTTAATAAGTATTACATAGTATTTAAAAATTGATACCTTTATGTCTCAGAATAATTATATATTCCAAAATATATAATTATTCTGAGACAATTCTTTGTGGGCACTTAATTCTAAGTATAAGTACAATGCAAAAAAATGTGAAACTCGTTCAGTATGCCACGTGCGTCATATATCGAGAGTCAGTGGGAATTTTGTACCGTAACTATTAAAAATTCAACACAGTGTCGCTAACGCTTAGAATTTCATTCCTTAGGGAAAACTCAAAACCTCAACTCTAATTCCGTAGAAGAGTTTGTGGTTGTAGAAGTTAATCATGACGACGTAATTAATTAATGCCTATTTTAACGATGATTCTATATTTTAATTCTTAATTAATCAAGGCTTCGATCACTCATTTAGGTCACACACTGACACTAATATCTTAAGATCATTCTTAATTTAGATTAGATTCGTAAATAGGGATCTAGGCCACCGACTATAATCTACCAAGGCACTAATGAGTTAAAATCTTGCTCTTATTAAAAATAAAAAACGGCTAGTCTCCCTTAAATGAGATAGGACTTTTAATCATTGCAATAACGGTCACCAAATCACACTGCGTTAAACCATAGGTATGTGGAGCACACAAGTTATCGTTTCGCGCTTAGATCACATCTACTAAATTCGATGCAGTGGTCGTATTGTGTCAAATATAGCACATAATACTACTACTAGTTAATATATATTTATAGTAAATTATAATGTATGTACAACAGAGTGCGATTCATTTTAAAGAATATCTATTAAAGCGATGGATCACCATGAAGGTTCTAAATACATATAACTAGGATACAAATAAACAATTAAAAAAATTTAAGCAAGTAACACAATATTTTTACACTAGCACTTAACAAAATCTATATATATAAAACTCTTCCGTTAGTGAGTGACTGACAGACAACGCACAGCCGAAACTACTGAACGCAAGAAGCTGAAATTTGGCATGTATGTTCCTTGGAGAGTGTAGGGGAGCACTAAGAGAGGATTTTTGGAAATTCCACCCCGAAGGGAGTGAAAGGGGTGAAACCCGATAATCACACGGGAACGGGACTTACGCGGGTGAAACAGCGGGTAAACTACTAGTATATAATAAACACTTGGCTTGGTTTACGTTAACACTTGTCTGTCTGTCTGTCGTCAGTCATTTTGTAACATCATTTTAGCAATGCAACGATACCATAAAGATTAAATTGTAGTGATAGGATATTCATGACCAGCATTAATGTACTGACTAGAATTGCCTAACATAGTAAGTTATATAAAACGTATCTTACCCTGAGTCTTAGTAGGGTATAGTTCGATGTCGTTGAAGAGGCTCTGAATGCGGTCGGCGGAGGCCGGCTGGTCGGGCGGGCCCACGCGGCTCTCCCATGCACTCGCTACCTCCCTGCAACAATAACAAACCATTATAAGTAAATAACATATTATTACACACTAACAACACTCTTTTATATACCTACTAGTATTAAACACCTAGTTAGTGCCATTACCTCCGTTTCGTTGCTACTACCATACTTGTCAATATTCAGATCACTGTAATATTGCCTATTTTCTCATTCCCTTGGCACTCAAAAAGGCAAGCACCTCAAATACACTACGTAAGACTATGTTACGTATTTTAAATATTGGTGTTGACTGATGAACAACGATAAGATGGCAGTATTAATATTGTTAGATAGATACCTAGCATCTAATCACTCTGATAGGCAACAAGTCATCCTTGTGACGAAATCACTGCTACGTCGTACCAAGCTATTATAATTATATAAAGCTACGAACAAAACATGGTTGTGCAATTACATGATTAATGTTTGTAGAATAACCACAGTCACCGCAGAAGTCATCGACTGTATGTACTTATATTATGCATATTATACATACTTACTTATTTAATTGTAAGCAGAATCTATTAGGCAGAGGTACAGTCAGTTTGCGTAGGGCCTCCATTCTTGTCATCTGTGCTGTAGACTTCTGTGCAACTTTTTTTGCATTGAAGAGAAATTGTTTTAATGTATCTGCGGTCTTATTTATAATCAGCCTTTTTTTGTATGGAGGGCTTAATTACATATTTTAAATCGTAAGGTTCGATTCGATGTCTCTATGGTCTGATATAGACAACCCTAAGTTTGCGGTGTAACGGCCTTCGATTGTAAGCCTGTTAATATTAATTAATCTTTAAGTAAACCATGTAAGTGTAGTGAATGTGAACGGAACTAATAATGATATCGATAACATGATTTTTTATTACTAAACATAACTGACAATATTCCTGTACATTTACGGCGATCACGACCTAGTAAATGTAAGCTATCGGTCCTAAATAAACAGACGATACGCGACGCGACGGCTACGATATAAAAGCGACGATGCACTGCAGCGCTCTATCAAAAGAACTCAAACATAATCTAAAAGTACGCGGCTATATCTAAAGATGTGGGAAGATGTGAAAGCTATCAGTTCTGTTGTATCAGCAGGACATTTCTTCGATACGACGAATGTAATCGCAGCTGTAAACACAAGTTTCCGGCGGTCGGCGGCAGAGCAAATATCAACTAAGGGCGTTAGGTTACCTATAACTACGATAGCGCCCGCTGATACCAACGTTCCCACGTGAAACTGTCTGGTTATAACCTAACTGTGCATAGTATAAACCACTTCACTAGAAGAGACAGGGGAATTTACTACTACATTATTAAAACAGATTTTCCGAACATTACAAAGATTCTGTCATACAAAATAACTTACGAATACTGCAATGGACATTGCCAATCACTGCATTTCACGGTCACGACTGAAGGCACTTTTACAATAACAACACAGAACACTATAAAATTAAACATTTTATTAATAACTTCATTATCAATTGCAATTATCACTAGAGTAAGAACAGATGCTCGGACAGGGCACACTAGTGCATCTACTAACTTCACGTCGCACAAACAGTATTTATGAAGTAAATATCTATTCACAGTTACGTTCGATATTCACTAGAAGTGCATGGAACCGTACGCATTGACGACTTCTAGATAATACTCGATATGTCCGAGCGTTAATTGGATAAAAATATTCGCCTAATAAGGCCTGTTTTAACACGAACTATGATGATTCATCAGTTCATACGATTGGTATATTATTGATATTTCCTGACAGAATAACGTTATCAGCTGTAACAATATTTTCTTAAAGAATGACTGAATCCCACGGTTATCACTACTACCTACCTTCCGATTAGATTAATATAAAGATGGAATAGAACCAATTTGTATTCATAAATCGATTTCTAGATTCTTCGCGTCGTGAGTAATGCGTAGAGCCCGGTAACTGTTCAGTTGACCATTACATTACTCATAATGACATATCATTGTCAGTCTCTTCAAAAGAAACGGTTTGGTGACTAAACAGCAATCATTTCATTTATGATTCCAAGTAGCGGTTAGGTGCACTCTAAAATAGTCGCTTACACGATTTAGGGAAAACTGGAATGCACATAAACACCACAAAGTATAAACCCTGCGTAAGCGAATATTACTTACAGATCCACTTTGGTGAAATGAATAGCACTTCTTTGGAAACTTCTATACATAATACACAAGGTCTTGGAAACAGGTAAGTATTTACTTACCTTTTACTTCAGCTGCTTTTTTAAGTAGCTAAGTTTAAGTAAACTGTTTTTAAGAACTTTTTGCCAAGATTTACCCCATTAATTCTTATTTCTACCGCTGAGTTTTAGTCTTGAATACATGGTATAAACTACCTGACTTACTTTCGCATATATATCTGAAAACTGTAAGGAAGCTGTGTCTATATAATAAATATCTTACTTAGTTTAAGTAATTAAGAATTTTTAAAAGCGATCCATTGCTTTTCCTGTTGTCTGATTAATTGTGCGAGCTTCACGCTGAAACTTCTAAACTTGTTTTGACGTCGTTTCATAGTTTAACTTAAGAATGAACTAATTGCGTTCAATGAAACTGAAAGAATGTTGCAGAGTGTGAACTGTGTGAAAACTAATTCGGGCGGACTATAAGTCCATCCGCACAAAGGTGCGGGCATAATATTACTTTGGTTAGGGATAAGAGAACATAATATATATTTTTCAAAATAAAAGTCAAAATTTATTATATTTTTTAAGTCACAAAGTAACTCTTATGAACATCAAAGATTATAATGTTTTTAAGATTTTTGCTAGAAGGCAAAAAGTTAGAAGGGCACACAACATCATTGTTCCTTTTGGACAAAGATCATATTATCATAAATCTCACAATGGCCTACCCAGATGGCAGATATCCGCATACTCTAACCGAATGTGTCATTGTCCCTAAAACAAGACATGTCATCAAAATAAAAATATTTGTACTTGTAACTTTGTTTCCCAAAATTTTATAGGAGGGAGCACAAAATCTTAAACAGTAAAGCTAGTTTTGTGATTTATCTAGCCTAGTAAACACTATCTTCTGCCCGGGGCTTTGTTAGCTTGAACGCCACGGTATGGCATAGGTACATATAAATTTATTTATAAATCTCTAGAGGGATCTTAGATCAATTGTGTTATATATCGATTAAAACCTGACTTGCTCTCAAAAATAAGCGTTACTATACAGAGAAG
Organism: Catocala fraxini; assembly: GCA_930367265.1. Taxonomy (NCBI): domain Eukaryota; kingdom Metazoa; phylum Arthropoda; class Insecta; order Lepidoptera; family Erebidae; genus Catocala; species Catocala fraxini. The sequence continues at coordinate 9,289,202 of OV884026.1, read as the reverse complement.
GCAAAGATTTAAATCGTAGTTGCGCCCTACTTACTACGATTCAATATTGTCACCTTTCTGGGCGTTAAGCTCTCATTTGACACAAAATGCTAACATGACATCTATATTATAAATATAGTATTATCTCGCTTACTCATATTCAAAATTGTATACTCTTTTTCTCTATCGTGTAAATGCAATGTGTAATCTCACTCTTCTTAATGTGGACGCTTTTTTATGCTATCGATCGGTATATTTTTATGTTATAAAATTTTAGGAGAAGGTGAGATTCGTTTGAAGTTTGGTAGGTGTTAAAACCGGTAACAGTGATGTGTTTTTCTGTGTCATCACGTGAATTATCAAATGTAAGCCTGCGGAGCCAATTTTAAAATATGTATGATTTAATATTTTCCGAATTTTACTATAACGAAATAAACTATTCCTTTGGAGTTGGTGCCAAGCCAATTCGCGTAGAATCAAGCTAAATAACATTATTCGCAATATTTAATGGTAACAAGATCTTTAGATTAATTGTTCTAGTTTACAATCTGTATCATCATATAAATAACGAAACTTGAGCACAACTGTTGTGACTGCGACTTCTATAGAAGAGGTCTTGGGTATCTAAGACAACAAGGGAATCGGGTGATAGCCAAACCGGGTAAAATATTAATAGGATTTTCGGTCATATAAATCTTAGTATGAAGTCTGAAACTGTACAAGACGATAAGCTCTCCCCATTATCATAATTTATCTGGTAAAATGTGAGTATAATACAACTCTGTCGGGATATAGGATAGGATATATATATAATAAATAGATTTAATAAAAAGAATATTGGCACTTTGTCTTTAAGGAAAAATGCTACAAACTGTCTTTCCTTTCTCCGTTTCGTATCGACTGCTACATCTTTGACTTCATGCAGTAACGACTTAGATCGATCTCTCGGCTTAGTTAATTTATTACTTAACAACTACTCATCTAATGAAATTTAACCGCAACAATGTTGCGTTGCGGTTAAGTGCCCTAGATTAATGACTTACAACAATTGAACGCCTCAGAGAATAAGTAAAGCTATAAGTTCACGATTTACTTCCGTTATTAACTAAACGATCGATATGTGTAGTAAGTACTTATAAGAACTTTTTTTTTTTATAGTAATCAAGTCTTTTTGCCACACTTACTACAAGTAACATAGTAAATATTGTTACGCCCAGTGCCATCTCTCGACATTGTGGGAAAGACTCGGCAGTTCCGTCTAATAATTTATTACACTGCCATCTATTGACATCTTGCGGAACTACGTAGTTCGACGATACGCGAAGCGTAGAGAGAACTCTAGCACATTCTCAAACCTTTGTACTGTTTACATACCGGGCATGGCGTTACTAGAAAACTCTAGAAACGCTTTAACCGCGTATAAAAAGGGAAGGTCAGCGCTTGCCGAGTCAGTTTACAATCATACGTCACAGCTCGTGGAGGGTTTCCCAGGTCGTCGGGCGTATCGAGGCGCTGGGTTTAAGGTTGGCTTTTAGCAATGGGCTCATGGGCCCCATCGCAGTGCACGCCGCGGCGCCTCGATAATGGTGGCTCGATAACGGCCAGGCCCACATGAAATATTTGGGCTTGGTACTGGACGGAAGGTAGCACTTCAACGAGCATTTCAGATAGCTCGCCCCGAAGCTTCTTGGCACTGCGTCCGCGCTTAGACGGCTATAGCCAAATTTGGGCAAGCCCCGTGCTGGTTGCCGGCGACTCTACATGGGGGTTATCCGGTCGATGGCGCTCTACAACGCACCGGTGTGGGCGGACTCCCTGACCGCTCAGTGCAGGACTCTCTTGCGGAGACCGCAGAGAGACATAGCGGTCAGGGGCATACGAGGTTACCGTACGGTGTCAGCTGATGCAGCTTGCGCGTTGGCCGTGACACCCCCGTGGGATTTAGAGGCTGAAGTGCTCGCCGAAGTGTTCACAGTGAGTTAGGAGGTGCGGGACGAGACGGGTTGACGCCCCCGTCCCGGCAGTGATTAATAACACGCGCGATCGAGCCCACTAGGGCATGATTGTTAAGTGGGAGGCGCCCCTGGCCGGTTTCAGAACCGTTGGGGCCCACCAGCCGGTATTGGAGCGGTGAGCAGGGCAGCAGCATGGGACCGTTTCCTTCCGGCTAGAGCAAGTGTTGTCAGGGCACGGTTGCTTTGGCAAATACCTGCACACGGTCGCTAGGACGGAACCGAGTCCCGTCTGCCACCACTGCGAGTGTGAAGAGGACACGGCGCAGCACACGCTCGAGCAATGTCTTGCTTGGGCGGTGCAGCGCCGTGAACTCATTGAGGTTGTGGGACAAGACCTCTCGCTGCTGGCCGTGATCAAAGCCATGGTCGACAGCAAGAGGAAGTGGGCAGCGGTCGCATCCTTCTGCGAGAACGTCAACTCGAGGCGGCGGAGCGGATCCGTGAAAAAAGTATCCTTGCGGATCCGAGCCGTTGCCGGCGAACCGGGCGGCGCATAATGAAGGCCGCAGGCGGGAGAATGGGGATCTCCCGCCCACTTTGGAAACTAATGGTCTAAATAGTATTTTAGACTGTAAGTTTTATTATTGACTAGCGGCTTGCCTCGACTTCGCCTGGGTTGAACATAATAATTATTATTATATATACCTAATCTATTTCAATTTGATATACAGTTTCTTTCAAATACACAAAACACACACTCTTTTTAACAGTATTAAAAAAGTAGGTAAATATTTATTGCAAAAATTTAATCAATATCATGATTGGTTGTTTAAATTCCCTTATACTCAATGCTAATCGCATCAAAACATGGAGAGAAAATATTTTGGACAGATCTATTTCTAACGCGCTATGTCCAAAAGAAACGTGTCTATTGACATTACGTTAAAAAGAGTAAATTATTAAAAAAAAATAGCATTAGTAGATATTAATAAAACTTTGTTGCTCTAATGTCGTTATTCAACGAGAAAACAGAAGAATTTGTTTGTATGAACGAAACGCCGCCCGCATCTCCTATTAACATAGACCATCGATATGATGCATATTATGATGAACCATGACATAAAATATTACAAAGAATGTTAGTAAGGATGCAATGCTTCTGCAACACAGAAGATTTCATTTTAGTTACACAGGTAGTCAATTTAACAGCAATTCTGAAAGAATTTGGCACTCTTTCAGGACTAGGGATGTTCGATGTTCACTATACACTTTCACGATAATATCGTGCAGATAGTATAAGAAATTTTATATGACTAATATTTATAATAATATATACGCCTATATATTCCCAAAGGCATAAGCAGTGGTGTAGGTATTACACCCACATTTTACCAAGTATGGTTTTTAGTACCACGTAATAGAAATGGAAATCCGTAGTCTCTGCTTACCCCTTTGGGAAACAGGCGTGAATCTATGTATGTATGTAAGTAATAGATTAGCTATTATCTGTCTACAAGGCACATTACCACGCTGTACTACATTTCAAAAATTTCTTAACAGAAAATTACTGCTGTACCGAGGAATCAAATCTTATGATTGCACACAAATATAAGCTCAATCTAATGCCTCGGTTTCAACAACAAGACGATTGACTATAGTGAGGTAGCTAAATACATACATGCATAGTATCACGCCTATACCCTCTTAAAAGCAGTCAGAGGTTACACTTACAATTCGCCAAGTATGGTTTTGGTTCCTCGTAGTAGGGTGACAGCCTATTCTCGTCCACCAAGCAGTACTAAAGTGCCGCTACTAAGAATTAATTGACAAGAATAACGCTTTTCCCGACCAGGAAAACCCGACACCACATGCACAGCAGTCACTAATACCATCGAACAGTCAAGTAAAGAGTTAGTATTTATAAATAACTAGAAAATATTCTCTCCTGGAAAGTAATCAAGCAATAATAAATATTAACTAGTGCAAGGTCATCGTTAAACAAAGTATAAAGTTGTTGAATAAATAGTGTTAAATAATACAATTAACATTTATATGTTTGAACATATTTTTTACTGTTAATTAAAAGTGAGTTTACTTGCATTGATGTCAACAATGATATCCAATATTAAGTTATATACTTGCTAAAATATAATATTTTTAATACAGTACAAGACAAAAGTGATATTTATGTGGTGTGTTATGTGAATGTGATGCACGTCTATCTAATTTCACGGGGTGGCAATGTGCATTCGAATATATTCACAACATTATACAAAGTAGTAGTATTCGGAAACCATTCGAATGAAACTTGCGCAACACTACTACGAGGATAAAACGCTGACTATCGATTTTGGCTTAGGCAAGCATATCATGAACTGTTTAGATAATTACGTTTGTTAAACTTAAATGTCCTCGATCGATGCTGTATCGAGTTCGCATTGTAGCATTGATCGGACCCTTTAACTGTTTCACATTAACTAGTTGGTCCCATATGCAGACAACCCATTGAAGATGACTGTATAAGGAGCCTAATATAATTTTATGATAGTGAAGTATCAATAGTATCATTTATTGCTGTGTTATATATCGCAGCAATTAAGTTTTTATATGAAATCTACAATTTCCGTATTAAGAAGTAATTCATATCCAATGGGAGAAATAGCATAGTGATATCGGCAAGTTCCCACGCGGAGTCATAACTCATAATATGTATCTGATTCGGCGTACATTTTTGTTTTGTCCTATACGGGCTTTGAACCCATAATGGCCATAATTCACTTTGTACTACTAAATACACAACTAGGAAAGCACAACCACTAGCTCAATACAGAAAAGTAAAGTTAATCATGGTTTTACATTAGGCATTTACTTTTCCTGTAGAATGAACCAATTAATATAATATGACATTAAACAATACCGATATCGATAGTAAATCTACAAACGAAAAGCGCGTGCGACCGAGTTGAGTGCTTACAAAAATATACCATGACATCATGGTGTGCGAGTGAGCCGAGGTCGAGCCTCTCGCTCACACCGGCACGCTTATAAATACACGAGTGCATTTACTCCATTCGTGTTCAATTATGTATGTACGTTCGATTTGGCAGTCGACATCAAATAACGATTAAGAGATGGCTTTACAAACCAAGGTCAATGAAAATGACTGAACTTATTTACCACACATTTGAACTAGTTAAACAGACTAAAAAATGGTCATGCCCCGTTTCCGGACGGGTAACGGCGCATTTACGACTCCTTGTTGTTTTGTTCAACTACCAAGTGTGAGATCATATAAGCCAAATTAGATATTATAATTAATGTATAAAAAATACATTCATTGTCCTTTTGCACAACAATATAAATATACATTTATAAAAGATTCCATTTTAGTAACATTGACATTATACAATATGTATATAATCATGTGAATATTGTAGACTTCTGCTATTGTATTCGCTCCGAAACATAGAGAGTGTAACCGTACATATTAAAATACTTGTGCATTTATTAACTGTACTCATTACGTCATTGCATGTACCTATAGTTTGCCTACAATAGGCAACATATCGCTGAAAGCACAAAGGACATGACTAAGAAAGCTTTTGAATGTGACGTCATTCTAAGTTGTTGACCTGACTTACCCTCCATACATCATTCTATATGTAATAAACGCACCTTAGATGTTTTTATAAATGTATTAATCAATAAAATCCATTGCGGATAGAAGGTGACAGGTGTTAGTCACTACATATACATATAACACGTCGTATACAGAATTAATGAAAATTATCAGAATACGTAAAGAATAACATGACAAATGGCGATGATCTCATGTCTAATTCTTATATTTATATTTTCATTAAGAATAATATTAACAACTGTGACCAAAAAATACTAAACTAGAAATGCTAATGCGATGTATTCGTAGATTAACGCGTATTATAAGAAACCTCCCTGAATAAAAATACAGCTTCGATGGATTCTAGTTTGCATCTTTAGTTTTTACGCAATTTATATATATAATATCAGCTCTATTTTTAAACTGTCCTACTGCTGGATATGAGCCTTCTAAAATGCAACGGATCAGGTCATAGTCTACCACGTCGATGTGGAGATTCATCACATACAAAACATTATTGAAACCTTACAGGGTTTCCTCGCAATGTATTCCTTCACCACTAAAGCGAGCGATAATTAACTATTTATGGAGATTTAATAATTAAAATAAATATTAAATATACTTATTTTAAACTGCAATTTCTTGTTATGATCATATAAGGCGACGTGTATTATGTCAATAAACAGCAATAAATAATGTTATTACTTCGCTTACTTTAGCGATCGTAATTAAGAAGGAAAATCATATACCACATTTGATTTTTATCAGTAGTAAACTATCCACTAGCATTGGACAGTCCATTAGCAAATTAACCATAAATACTAAATTGTTATTTTAATAAACTATAATAGCCACACATTCCGCTTAAAAACAATCTAATAAAAGTGCACCAAGGAATAATTAAAATGTGCTGTCATGCCATCTGTATACAAATATTTTGACGAACCGTTTGAAACTAAAGCTCGAATTTTCCTATGCTATTAATATGTAGACTATATACAGCGATGCGAGACTTTAATGTTTTGAATTGCCTATTGTATTTATATAAATTTGAATATAACCATCCACCTGGTAAAGGGACATCAATAACACAAACAACATGTGTGGCGACGAAAAATATAATATACCTATATCCTGTATCTAAATTAACAATACTTGTGCACCGTAATTAACGACATCACCTCCACCCCGCGACCTGGGTAAACAAGTCACCATGATGTCATTTTGATGTTGTTGACCTAACTACAAGACGCGCGTCTGTTGCTCATTACCAAACATATGTAGCCACTACAGAAGTACAGATCGCCTAAACTAACCAAATATCAGATTTAAGCAACATGTGATTCTAAAACAAAACACACGCCGTGTCGTTCCTGTAATAAATGCTATAAATAGCTTCATAAGAATCTCACCTGGCTAATGTTCCTTTCCATTTGATTAAACAATTGGGTCTGCTCGTTGGTTGATCCTCGTCGACGTCACATTTGATGGGCTGAGGCGGGTCGAACGTAGTTGCGTGTTGAGGCGGTGCACACACGAGAGGCTCCATCCGACAAGATATGGCCGGCCGCTTGGTCGGCGTTGCTCGCGGATATGTGTGATGTCGAGCACTGTTGATGGCAACTGGCTCGCCACGCCTCTGCTTCGGTAATGTCCTGGCACATATCGCACTAGCTGCATTCTTTAGATGTGATCGAAATCTATTGTTGCTGCTTGAAACACTGAGTACACCACCCTCCATCTTCATCTCTTCTACCACGCTACTATCACTGCACTGAATGTATGTTGGAGTCCATGGTGCACAAGACCCACTTTGTCACTCTAGCAATCACCTTTTTAAATACATGTTGCGTACTGTTTAATAAGTTAAACTATAATCACTTAAATAGCTTTATTTCGAAACTGCTACCGGGCCATACCCGTTAAACAAATATTATGTCAAATTAAAATAATCTTTCTTCTTAATGTGACACAAATTGCTTTCTAGTAAATTCATTTTCTGTGTAAAAAATAAATAAAATGTAAGTTAGTTACATACGGGTGAATAAAATGATGCATACTACATAATGTAATGATATATCTTTTTGTTTCATGTAATAACTACAAACAACGGAATAAAATACTAGTATTGAGAAGACTTGTATCAGACGCTTCAAATTGCTTATTAGAGTGTAGTTTTTATCCTAAAAGAGGATTGTATAAAATATACATCGGTGTATCATAAAACATTCATGAAATACCTATACTTAATAATATACAAAGATCACGCAAGAAGTATAAATAAACTGATACATGTTAGCATTTCTCGCACGAACATTCAGGTCCCAAGCCCTAATTTAAAATTGAAATATTATAAGATGGTATCCTTTTTTTGGAACTCACCTGCGGCCTACGTCATCTTAGCTCTTTATCTTGTATATCTTGACCTTAATCTACAAAGCTAAAATGTAAGGCTAATAATTTTAATTCGATGACTAAATATGGTTTTATAAATGCACCTAACCACCCACAACAAGCAAATAGTGAAGCGAATTAATTTGCTTGCAAAATTAGTCGCGTTGCGGTCTACTTGGCGAGATGTATGCTCCACTGCATTGCAGCAACGATTTTCTACAATAACGTCAGCTTTAGGAGCGTCACTGGCTACTTTTCATATTTTTTGTGTCTGAGCAATATCTTACATTTTCATTTCATTTACAAACGGTTTTGCGCGAGCGCCTTTTTGCATTTTCTACGGTAAGGCCATATTTTTTTAAGTTATGAAAGGAACGCGGTTTTGCGGAAGGCTTTGCCGTAGCGGCGCAGATCTGAGTGGCAGCGGGGAGGCGAGCGGGGCGAGACGTGGGCGCGCTGACATCACCGCCGGAGCCAGCCGATCTTACATCACCGTCGACTGCCTCCCACCAGCCACCGCCTGCGCGCCCGCACACCTCCCTCCACTACTCCTTCACACTTATTGAAAATCAATCATCGCATACATAGTTCTTTCGATATTACTATTGCACTAATTACCTAATGTCAATTTTATCACTATTAAATTCCATATAGACGATACTCCTGTTTACGCTGCCAACATACTTAACATGAAGGAACTCCACATGACTATCTAATAAACTAGACAAAGAGTTAAAGGTTTGATTGGTGACAGTTCACCAATCAAACACGACACGTTCATGTCGCTTATGGAAGAAACCTACAAACTGAACATTTAAATAGCCTATGTTTTTTTTTTACAATCATCGCCTCCTGACACTAATGTTACAATAACCGATGGACATTAGGAACACCAAGAGAAACATTTGCGCGTTGCACTCTTGACTCATTTGCTTTGTTGCCAGGATAAGGAACATAAATAACAGATTCTCAGCCGCCAGCACAACGCCTTCCTAAGAAGCCTGGCGACCCTCACCGCAGGGAAACAACAATGTCTTCCTAAAATTGTTATATCTATTCAGACAAGCCTTAACTATGTAAGATTAACCGTAAAATCAGCTATATTGGCCGATTAGCGGGTACAGAGATCAAGGCTAATGTCGTCTTCAATAGTTACTAATTTCATAACAATTAGCATTAATTCATCGCAACCTAAATATTAACCAGTTATTAGGTACTCGGCTACTAATATCATTTAAATAATAACATTTAGATGAGCATTATTTACAAGTTAAGATGACAAGTTAACCGTATTTAGTAGATCTTTTATTTATTCAAACGTATTGTAATTCTATCGTCTTCCTTCGAGTGTTTATTTATGTAAGATATACTTTACAAACATAATTATACAGCCTTCATTAAAAGTTTTTAGTATAAAGGATAATCAGTATAGTATATATATTGTACACAAGGCAAAGTTTGTTTTCATTCTCCTATTTTCCCCATAAGGCAATTTGTGAATTTTAAATATACCGCAATAAATGGCTATAAATCATATTTCATAATCCATATACGAAGTCCCGCCTGGCTTCTATAAGAATATTGCAGACAAGATGAATTTCCACTTGCCAAGATTCTTAAAAACATCTTTTGAGCATTTTACTTTATTTTTGCATGTTCATCACTAAAAGGCATTGTTGAAACATGTCTCCGCTTTAAAATCGCCCCGATATTATCAGAGAATATTCCCTGAAGATTTTTGTTTTAACCATCTCATTTGCACTTGCATGCTTACTGTATTTGTCTTTTTCACCTACCTTTTACAGATTCTTATACCTTATACCATTTTAAATTGTGCTATCCCAATTGATTTTACTTCACAGTGTTCTATTTATCGTTCCAAACCAAGACAAAGCCAGACATAAATTAAATTGCTTGTCAGTAGTATAGTGCTCAGTTCAGTATCGCTATTCCAACATCTGAATAGTGCATAGTATTCGAGGTGCCACGACTACTATGAGCCCATTAAATCCTACATCCTTTGATCGGGGCTCGACAATAATGCTTTGTGTCAAATTATATTATTGTGCTGTGCTGTTGAAACGTAAAGCACTATGTATCCCCACATTTCCCACGGCAATGATGTCAAATTGGTTTATCAATCTCGGCGGGACGGATGCGGCGCGGCGGCGGCCCGCCCGCCGTACGTGGGTGGTGTGTTTTGTAGTGCGTACAAGCCGTTGAATTCATGACGCGATGTTAATCGACCGGCGGGATGTGCTGAGTGCCCAGCTATTTGATACAAACGAAAAGCTACCTACTTAAGCAACGGCCCTTTAAGCTCTCATCAATGAAAAATAAGACGAGATTGCTTGACGACATAATACATAAAATTGTTATTTTACAAACCGTTAGGTGTTAACAATTGGCGTAATAGCTTAAACAGGTTTAACGGCATCTTGTAGTGTGCACGCGGATGTGGACTGTAATTTGAGAACGATTGTGTCGACTCGTTGCGAAGAGGCTAAGTATTGTCCATTGATCGGCAACAATAGAGGTCCGAGGTCACAGTTTTGTGGCACATCGATTGTGTTCTCATCTAGAGAACGGGTTCAGGACATCCTCGCACTCTTTGTACAATAATGATTGCTAATAAAAGAACCAAAGGGCAATTGATCTTAATTCGAACTGTTTGTATATAGCTCACCCTTGCGACTTCTGGCTGGAACAAACACGTTTTCTTACAGTCTTCTAGCTACAAGATTTTATTTAAATCACTTTAGCTACATAATGCCTAGTCCAGATCCGCTTAGAAAAACTAACCATCTACAAGATTAGATTTTCTAAACGATTTGCGTGACACTTAAATAGGTATTTAAGTACTGAGTTAAAAGTACAAAACTATTGTTGCTATCCCATAATCTTGCGGTTGCAGGAACTGCTCGTATGCACTTAAATCTTTTAAACTTCAAGCATACATTTGAAACAATGCTCAGGATAAACACAGTTATTGAAATAATATCCACATAGCACAGCCATTGTGTCGCGTGTACAAACTTTAACTAAGTTCTAATGGCAAGAGCTAACTAGGCCAATCCAAATGGTTTTAGCTTACCGTTCAGTATTTAGGTGTTCGACCTCCACATGGCACAAGAAGCGCCTATCTCATACGATATATCTTAAAATAGAATGCCAAGTATTCCGGATTCTGTTAGTAGCCATATGAGGTATTTCTATTAGTCATACAGTACAATAATGTGGTTTGATTTATTTATTTGTCGGTGCCGAGAGCCACGCAGGATATTCGTGTGTAAACAAAGGGCGACATTCTCGTCAAACATATATTTAATTGGAAACGTATTGTATAACGCTATGTTCACACGAATCGTGCATAAATTATCTTATCTAAATTTCGTATATCTAATATCGCCATTTATGTATTCAGAATTCGTAGAGTGAGATAAGCAATATTTCTATGTGAGGCGTTAGTATTGAAGTTGAAAGCGGCCTTACCATTATTATAGTGTTGATGATAAAGTATCATTTAGGATCGATCAAAATACGGAGCGAAAGTTATTTAGAATATTACTATGGTAGTATAATTTAAATCGATTATCTGTTCGCAATCGAATCATGAGTAACACACTCAGATTAAATTAATCGTTTCTAATACTCCAAATTAGGTTTGTTCACCGATATTAATCATCGATATAATCTAATGGTTGCTAATGGTTTTATCCGTAAAAGAAATATATATCAGTGTTTTATTATTACAAATTTGTACATGAGCAATGTTAACAAAAAACGGACACATGACCAATGAAGTCATCGTTGTGCCGGTCGTTCATCATCATCGGCACAACATGGTAACGATTGTTGTAAATTCAAATCAGATTTTCGGCAAATTATGATTCATTTATTTCACTTTCTGAACATAGTTTCGGTTAGTAATAGGTATATCCGGTAATTAATGTGGAACAGCATACTATACTGTAATTCTAGTTAAAATAAATTTGTAAGATATAAGGGATTCTGTTTTAGATTTGAGTATTTTTGCAGGAGGAGGTTGGAAGCTACGTATCAGGTTGGGAGTGCAATGTCTGATGTCTTATGATTTACAAAAACGGATTTAATTTCCAACTTTCTTTGAAAAATGAACTTAAGAGCTTCAATTCAATCAGCTTCATGACTATAAACCTTAAATCAAAGTTTACAACAATTACCAATAAAACTTGAGTTAAGTTCGCTAAATGATTACCTATAAAAATATAATATAAAAGTTTAAGAATCGTATTGGCTTGGCTGTCACTTGATGGCAGCGTGAGACCTGAGTGTAAGTGCGAAAATAGAACAGCTAATAGGTACCTATTATTCTAAACCCTTGTAACAGGTTTACTTGTGAAGTTTAGTTGCAGTTTCGGTTTCATCAGTTGAATAAAGGCTATGTTATTTTATTGAGCGCCTATAAACGATAAATATATTCAAGAAGAAGAATCGCAGCTTTCTCAACTTTCTCTTTGAACCATTATTTGCTGACAAATAACTAATTGCATGGAGACGCTTAAGTAACGATATCAACTTATTTATCCGTAGAGAAACAACAAATCTTTGTTTCTAAAGCTAGAATGTGATATTTTGTATTAGTTCAATCACCATATATTTTATCATATAAAGCATTCTTGGCTGCAATTCATTTAGTGAATGATGTTGGTCATTCAACTCTGAACAAATTCTATGATAAAACGTAATTGGATCATTCGCTCGTAATAACACATTCTAAAACGATTTATATGACCTCCGTATTGTTTGAAACCGTAATGCCAGTAGTTTCTTTTTAAATGACATGGGATTAATTGTGTAACCTGTAAATTACATGCAATCTCACACGCAGCATAGATAATGAATGTCAGAGCATGTAAAAGAAGTGAACAAATATTTAAATTGGTTTTACTAATTAAATTCAAGACCACAATTACTTGATTACAATATGTTATAAACATAATGTACATGTATATGTAGCAATACAAATTATGTTATCGCAGTATACTTATGAACCGAGTGTATATAAAGATATGATATTATAATATCCCGGTTGATATTGCTACAATATGTATTGTACATTATCTAGGTACGTATGCCACTACCAGATTTCAGTTTAGTTTTATCTTTTTTAATATCCGATGTCTCGATATTCAACACAATATCTATAGCACTAGTTGATACTTCCTTGTGTGCATGCTATTATAAATACATACATATGAATCATTATGTATATGTGACATATAAAAAGCAAAATAAAGATATAGAAAATAACATGTTAAAAAATCCCAACTAAACAAATAAATGCGTAGGAACAGAGATCAACAAGTTTTAAAAATGAAACATTATGATACCCAAGCCTCTGGTGTTTTGCCAAGCTTCAGTCATTTTAAGGTAAGCATTTTAGTATAACTGTACCAGTAGAAACTAAGCAATTGAACATGTTTAAGTCCGAATTATAACAATACATACATACATAGGGGTGAGACAACGGCACTTGCACAACATATTCTCATAAAAGCCTTCCATATCCCTCAAACACAATTCGATAACGTTCAGAATACAAGAATCGGTAAGTATGCAGTATGCGATCCATTACTGACATACATAAGTATTTATCTCGTTTTATTCACCCGTATAAAACTAAACAGAGCTATGGCAGCTTTCCACCAGTGTAATATGTTCATAAATCAGTTTCACACAACGTCACTGCAAATAAACTGGCATGTTTGTTCAATTAGCGGAATAAAAAAACGTTAGTGTAGGCGCGCATATACCACGCGCCCGAGCTGATCGCGCAGCACTGGTGAGTGGTGACCGGCGAACGATAGCGACACTCCGACCCTACGGCCGGTACCACGAGACCGGGCGTGACGCGCGACCACTGCACAGCACCGCGGCCGCAGCTCCATCGCCACTACTACTGATTACACGCGCCGCGCAAAACAAGCATGGTAAGGAGCAATCATTGTTACCTCGCCGAGCGACTGCGACGCGCTGCGCTGATAACAACTACGTACATACAACTTCATCCGTACTTCAACCTAATAATTTATGTATGAACACACCATTATAAATATTTACAATGTTACTAACTTTATAGTGGATACAACGACACTAATTGAACGTGTATTCTTTCATTCTTATTATACACAATAGAACATTATTGTACACAATAGTACTGAAATAAGAGTACACTTATTTACAATATTATGTTTCCTTTCAGCTTCCCTTTTAGTCATGGATCTTTAAGATATGCTTGAACTAAAGACTTGAGAATAATTTAGGAACAGCATAGGTACATTATTTTTATATTTTACTAAAGGCTCTTGAATTGTGTTAAGTACTTATATTTATTTTAAGTGAATTTGATTTAGTTAAGGATAAATTTAATATACCTTGCCATGAAAAAACAAAAATATATAATTTCAAAGTAAATAATTAATTAGAGCTGCAAGGCTAGAAAGATTTTAGTTTACCTATCTTATTCTTTTCTGTAGACCTTCTACGCAAAATAAAAGGTTTACGCAATACACAAAGTATTCAAAGTAACACGTATACTGAAAATACGTTCATATGTAGATTTTTTGTTGCAATACTTTAAGCAAACAATTGCAAAATTAGAAGGCGGAGAGCATATAGCTAATAGAGTAATGACTTGGTAACCGAGTGGTCGGAGCGCGGATGTCAAATGACAAATATCTGTGTTGCCCTATTTGTTTAGCTGTCGGAACATTACACTGCTTGTTACTTTTTGATACTCATTTTAATTATTATATAATTCTCACATTTTAGTTGTAAAGCGACCGTGATTGCTACGACGAGATGTACTGGATGCTAGATAGTAGGGATTAGGGAGAAAATGCAATAGACAGGGAGAAGTCTATAGAGAAAGAGGAGGCTTCTGTCGTCTAGTGGATAATCAATAAAGCCAATGCTCATACTACAATTACAAATGTAAGACAAAGTTTAAAATACATGTCGCAAGGAAACATGAATACGCTAGTTTAGTAAATTTTTGTGGGTGTAATGTAAAACATTTATTTATATGTAAAATTCGGTTACTTTCTCAAAAGCCATTAACGTAAAAATGTGTATTGCGTCCTTGACATTTTTAAAAATATAGGTATTACGTGTATACAAAATCATTAAGAAAAATACAATGACATACCAATGTTGCGCAGTCATCATTGTTATATTATGTCAGAGTTTAGAAATTATTCTTACAAAACAATTTAAACGCCTTTCCAATTTACAAGTGATTGATTGATCGAAATATAAATGGATGGCGGATAGATGTCATCGTCACATCATTGCAATTTATTAGATAACTAGGTATTGAATCGAAGATTTGTTTTAGATATTGTGAAAGTTAATCCACAAATCTAAATAGCTAATCATTGTAGTTCCGGATAAAAATTAAGCAGAATTATAACATAGTAAATAATCGAATACGAAAAACAAAACACAGAAGGCATTGTACATAAAAACATTATCAACAAGATTTCCAATTCCAAAATTTCTAAACATACATACATAATAATGGATATAGATTTCACTCGAGTGGACAGAACAGGACACATCAGAGGAAACAAAAACCTCCAAAAAACTGGTAATAAAAGCTCTATCATAAAACCTGCATAAATGTATTCCGTAATGAAAAGTAGATTGCAAGCGTTGTATTTGTCATTTTTTTCAGAAAAGGGTTTGCCTCAATGAACGTAACTAACATTATATGTGACGTACGACGGGAGAGGCACGGCCATATTGAAATTAAACGTGGTGGGAGGGAAAAGTTTAAGAAGAGTGTACACTTTGGGAGAAATGTATAGCAACTTGTAGTTGATAAAACAACATAAATGAACATTGTTGATGTCTTGTGATACCTATGGCATCCGTTGTTACAGTATTTTGTTTCATCGTACTGCAGTCGGCTTTATAAATAACTCTGTTAAATATCTAGTTATTATTTATTATTGCTTCATACCGATACCAGTCTGATGATTTTTAATTAGGTACAATGCTGTTTATTACAGCATTAGGTGCTGCAAAATATTCAATGCTCACTGTTTTCCTTCCAATTAAAATCCTGCTACGAAATATAATAATACCGTTAAATTGTTTGATATTATTAAGATAAATGGATATGGGCAATGTGTTTGTTTCTATAATTCGCCAATCATGTGACCGTGAATTCATCAATCATGTAAATGTTGTGATGATGCATTAGGTGAAGCACCAAGACAACATCCGTCGTCGGACAATGACCAAAATAAAGTTGACCGCGCACATCGCGGGGAGCATGCCGCTATATTTTGGCAAGTCGACCGGTGCGTGTCGCGGGCGCCCGATGGCATCATCGCTATGGAGGATCGTGACGTCACCGCGCCTTTTCCAAACGTGGCCGCCAGACGAAAATAGTCCCCGCCCCGCTACCGACCGCGGCCCCTCGCCTCGTCACCGACCAAATTAGCGAGCGAAGCGGTCGGCATTCGGCAACAGCACTACCAACCATGCCAAACCAACAAAGACAACCATTTACAAGTTCACATGATCGTCTGTCGAGTGTACGGTAGCTACAGATACCTATCGATTACTGGTATTACTAGAAATTTTCCACTGAAATCATGGTTTCGTAATATACCAACAGATCAATACTCGCTTCTGAGCCAAAGTCTCTTACGTAGAAATATCGTTTTATATAAAGCCTGAACATTTAACATCTAGAAATCGCGATTTTTATTTCGAGAGAGAAAATAAATAGCAAAATTATATAAGTATCACATATTTAAGCTAAAATGGTAACAGTTAATCACCTATGATTATTTTCATTCATTAATCATATTTTTTGACCAAGCAGCATCGTAAAACTACTCACATATAATTTATTGGCTAATGTCATCACTATCACCTGAATCCGGGTTAGTAGCGATTTGGCTTGAAATCCAACAATGGCTATACATATTCGTTGATATTAACGCTTAAAGGAGTCTGCCCACTACACCGTCTAATACCACGACCGAGCTAGAAACGTGTCTGGCAAAAAAATATTCTTTGTAAGGAAATGTATAAGACTATGCCCACTAGACCGTTCTGTCACCGACCAGCAGTTCCTATAGCAAGGCTTATCGTGTTGCTTTTCGTGTCTGATACGTTCCTAGCACGGTCATGGTATGAGACAGTGTAGTGGGCAGACTCCTTAAGTGAGCTAATATTTTTTAATATTTATATAGCAGATAAGGTAAGTGGTCTGAAGGCGATATTTAGTGGTATAACAAATCATTTTTTGTTCAAGGCGGATCGTCTAACCGCAAACTTCAAGCGTTTTTATTTCTCAGAATTAATGTTTAATTTAACACACTTCACTTTCTATATTAATAAATAATTAAATTTGATCTAATATATTAGTAGGTAATATATTAATATTAAAATCAATTAACTCTGCCTCCAGGAGAGCTGAATAATTACCGATTAAAAAGCATAATGTCTAGTTATTTGGTGATTGTAATAAGTGGATAATATAGAGGCGTGACTAATTGAACAGTTTTAAGGAATTAATCTTAATTCTAAGCTATAAAAGGAAGAGATCATTGCATGAGCCTTTAATCTTAATATACTTCTTTAAATAATAATAATAATAAATAATTTATTTACCAAACCATGATTCTTTTACATTTCCTTAAAAACTATTACACAAATTAATTAAATACTAGCAATACATACATTATTTGAAAACATAAATCTGTTTTACTTGTGGAATCCACAATAGGTCGAGCCTGTCTCGTGGAGTCCTTGAGTGATGTTATTTTTAAAGAACAATATACTTTATATTCATCTTCGACAAGGATAAAGATTTACCACTCCTAAAGCATTTTGAGACTATAGTCATGTCAACACAAATAAGCTAGATATCAACGAGAAGACAATATGAATGCAAACGCAACAACCCGATAGGTACAGCGTATCCGTAGCCCTCGTCAATACAGTAAGCAAAAGTATAACCTAGGGAAGTGGGGAGCCAATAGCTATATAAGTAGAGCTTGGCTGTCAAGGAGACCTATATTGGTGAGAAATATAAGACAAGAACGGATACGTTGACAAGCACAGGGACATATCTCAAGGACCCGAAAGCTACATCTGCAGACCAGGCTAACATGGAGACCTTGATTAGCGAGGAATAAGAAACAAAAACGAATATGTCAATAAACGCTTGGAGAATACCACAGAAACTTAAAAACAATTTAGCCCGATCTAGGCTAGCAAGAAGACTGATTAGCGAAGAAGATAAGACTAGAACAAAATTTGTTCGATTACGAATATTACGATACACGGGGTCATGGCAATCCAGACATTGTAAGAGGGAGAGCAATAATGGTTCACCTTACAAATGCCGCTCTAGTAGTCGCTCTGACTGCTGCGAGAACGCTCATAAGTCAAAACAAACCAAAGATATACATTAGACAATTCTTAAAATCGGCAATAATTTCTAACAAGAAAACTGTAGATTAAATTTTTTATTTCAAATTCGGGGTGAAATCGCTTCGGTTTTCTCATAGAGTTTCAAGCTTTCTATAACTCACTTCCTAATACTCAGGCATATTTTATATCCTATCCATCCTTGTCATAATACACATTTATCTTCAAAGTTCTGTTGCTGCTGTATTACATCCAATTTTATTACGTTTAAACACTCCGATGCATGCAAGATCAAATCATAAAAAACATTGGTGTATGTCAGAAAACAGCAGTCCAGTACAAGGCGGCCTCGCGAGGTTTTCATATTTACCTAAGAAGAAAACGCGTACTATAGAGTAGTTAGTAAATAGTCAGATAAATTATTAAGAGTATTTATTATTTATTCAAGCTTTCTGCATTTCATATAAACTTAAGCTATGCCAAAGCACAAACTCTTCCGTGCTCGCAATATGCCTTAATTATATTTTGTCTCGTATACTAGGTAATATTATTATAGATTGATTAATGTGCATTCTTAAATACTGACCGCTTTTTAAGTAAGTTTGTTTGTAATCGAAAAGCTGTTTTTGAAAGAGACCTTTATTTCTTTTTTCTGTATTCTTTACTTAAATTTCTACCAATTAAGACAACAAAATACCATTAGCTAATTAGCTATTTTTAACGTATGCTATATTTTGAGGTTTTATATCACACGTCAAAAATTAGGTATATGGTAAATAAAAACACATTTGCAATATGCAAATAGAAACCGTTGCATATGATTCCCCCATTTGAACTAGTAATCTCACTTAAGGCATATAAAAACATATTATTGTGTAAAAGATAAGAGAGTTTATTAAAAATGTATGAAAATTGTCAGTAGTACACTTTCTTAAATTGTTATAGTACTAGCTACCCGTACAACTAATATTCAAAGTTGCGAACAGGTTAATATAATTTGTTAGCCGAATGCAGCCATTGTAGTATGGTACAAACGAGCAGAATAAAAACATTGAATCAGGGCCATTGATAATTATGACTTTTTTCTAAATTTAAAGGTGAGAAAAGCTTGAATTATATTTAGGATTCCTTATCAATTTGGTAAAAAAGGAACCTTTTTGGAGCAACTTCATTTGTCGATTCGCAATGGATGATTATGTCATCAACCACTCATACTATTGATAGTACCGTTCCAAACTTCAAGTTGATTTGAACTATAGAATGGATATAAAAAATGCTTGTTTTATTTTATAATTTTCATTTTTGCCTTGTCTCAGAAAGTACGGCGGGAAACTAGAATTAACTAATGCAAAATTAAAATAATACTTGAGTACGCGTATGGCGTAGTGGGTTACTTAGGTCGTCTCGGCACAGTTACTGCAACGAGAATTGTGAGTCCAGTCCATCCGCACACAGGATAAAAATTTGTGTGATCCATGTGTCCGGGTGATCTTTGCCTCCGTTGTGTAAACAGAATTGTGTAGTCCCCGCGTGTATTTTTTCTAGAACGAACTTTATTTTAATCCATATAAAAATTTTGTAACTAGTACACATTTTTATAAAATTGCTAATATCACTCAAACTTATTTGTGAGATCGCCTTAAAGTGCTGCCCAACATTTTATGTACGTACACATTGTCTCAGAAAGGCTGAATAGATTCATACTTTTGAAATGACAAATTTTACTAAGTTACGTCTGCTACCATTTTTGCCAAGATACGGTACCTTTGGCGTGCATATCACTCTTACTTAACCGGTTTTATACGCAATAGTAGCAAAGTATCTGGAATCGTAAAATATATAAATACCTACACATTTATTTATTACTTAATACGTACATTGATACGAATGACTGTCACGCGTAAATTATATCAATTCATTCAGTATGGTACTGGATGTGCATTAAATTACACACAAATGAAGTATCATTGTAAAGCAGCTAGGTTTTCTGAATTGATTCTGCGCATCTTACACACGATACTTTGGCTGTTTTGAAAGCTTTTTGTTTATTAAGGCACCCTAA
This sequence comes from Catocala fraxini, assembly GCA_930367265.1. Classification (NCBI taxonomy): domain Eukaryota; kingdom Metazoa; phylum Arthropoda; class Insecta; order Lepidoptera; family Erebidae; genus Catocala; species Catocala fraxini. Next base: position 9,268,759 of record OV884026.1, on the reverse strand, counting down.
AAATTCCTAAAATACAAAGTATGTTGATAGCAACATCATTTACAATAGATCACTAGAAAACTTTGTGTATTAAGTAACAATATTATTCGTACGGTATGGTACATGTCTACCTTATAATATATACACTAGCTGACCGCGCAACTTCGTCTGCTTCACATAATAGAATTTTCTCCGTTTTTGCAACATTTTTCATTGATACTCCGCTACTATTGGTCGTAGCGTAATGTTATATAGCCTTCCTCGATAAATGGGCTATCCAACACTAAAATTATTTTTCAATTCGGACCTGTAGTTCCTATGATTAGAGCGTTTATTGAAATTAAACTACTATATATACGGATTTTATCGCGTTGTTTATTTTACACTTTATTACATAATTTAGAAACTGTTACACTACTACTAGGTACTATTAAACTTTAGTAATTTTTAAGCTAATTAAATTATTAAAACTATTAAGACTATTTATATTTAAGTTTACACTTTCCCCAAACCACCAAACAAAACAAACAAACAAACTCTTCAGATTTATAATATTAGTATAGATACATAATCTAACGATATAGAAGTGTATCGACGTCCCTGCTTATCTTTCTACAAGATGGACATTTATTTTGATATTATTTTAAATATTGAATTTGATTGGTAGCTCATTTGACATTTTAATACCTACTGACATTTAATTTGATTTCTCTTTGTTATAAATAATTTGAATGCTACTTATTACATTTCTGAATATAATATTTGCATGTCTAGAATTAATGGACAGAACATGTTGATACAATGTATTATTTTAACTAACACCAAATGTACTACAGATGTTGAGACAAATAAACATATCTTTATCTTTATCTTTATCTTTATCTTTAACCCCTAGGTGAAGGAGAGGTGTACCTATCACACCCACATTCCGCCAAACATGGTATTACGCCCATTTTACGAGGGATCGAGCCTATTGCCGTTTACCGAACACAATTCCAGAATCCGTGCTGGTACTAAGAATTTTTTGACAGAAAACCCAATAGCACTTTGCCGTCTTAGGTATCGTACCCTTAGACAGACAGACCTTATACATAGCAGTCGCATTTACTACCACTGTGCCACCAAAGCAGTCGTTACCTACTTCGTGAATAAATAAACAATACGGCGAAGTCATCAGTTCAGATTTGCGTCAGAATTGTGGTAGCTGATTAACTCTTGAAATATATATTATTCTAGACACTACTATGCTCTACTAAACGATGGAAAATATCATAAACATATTTCATGACTTTTTCATCGTTTTAGGTAACATAATTGCCAGGGTAGAATCCTAGCAGTACTTCTAATATTTCACAAAAAAATATGCTACGACTACCCAGCGTAGTGTCAGTTTGATTATTAAAATATAATTTTGACTAATAAAAATCCTGTTATGGACGCCAGTGGTTCAGCTATTGCTAGTCATAAAACCTTTTTCTTTTTTTTCTCGTGGGGAATGCTTTGGCGCATAACCCTCCGCGGGGGCCGGCGGAGGGGTTATGTCGGACTCACCGGGGTAAAAGAAAGATGTTGAAAAGATAATGGACCTCCCGGAATACCGACTAAACCTACCACGCTGTTCCTCGACAAAACCTCTATCGACGGGGCCGCGCGAATCACTTGCACATGTGGTCGCGACCCCACCGAGGTTTTGGCCCGCCGTATGAAACGGCAGGCCACTACGCGAAGAGACCTACCCATTGGCACTTCTCAATCACAAATACCTACCGTCCCTCCCCTAGAGGGGAGACGGACTCGACACAGAGGCGCACGTGGGAACACGCACGCTGCCTCTCGGACCTGGTGCTGATCGGATGGCGGGCAGGCCCACGAAGCCCACCACCCCTGGTCAAACCTCAGGGTGGCTGGAAGTCGTCTCGCGCCCTCCGGCGCCCGGGTCTACGGTTGGGGAGAGGGTTTAAGCGCTCCCTCGCCCGCTCCGCCGCCTCCTTGATGGAAATTACTTCCTCACAAAACGAGGCAACGGCGTTCCACGACCTCTCACTCCGGGCCATAGACTGAACTACGGCCGGGAGCGAGAGGGCAACCAATCCGACTGCCGCGATCAACTCACGGCGCTTGGATGCCCAGGCGGGGCAATCCGCCAAAGTGTGCAGCGCCGTGTCCTCAACAACGTCGCGGCAGTCGCCGCAGTGGTGACAACCTGGCGTCTCTTGCTGGCGTATACGACACAGGAACTGGCCAAAACAACCGTGGCCACTCATTACCTGTGTCAGCCGGAAGGCGGGGTCGCCATGCCGCCTCTCCAGACACTCCTCAAACACGGGACTTATCGCCACGATCGTGGCGTGCCCGAATGTCATAACAGCTATCATGACTAAAATTGGCTATACTTACTGCTAGTCAAGTCAACTAAATAATTCGCGTTAGTGCCCTGCAGAGTACTTAAAATCGACCAATATTTACTTAAATTTTAAAGAATTTTCTATATTTGAAGTTATTCTATATCGCGCAGGACTTTACAAGCCTTCGAACAACGGACACAAAGAACTCAGAGGCGGCAGAAGCAGTTATGGATCACATAAATGTTTGTCTCGTTTGGGATCTGAACACACAACACTCTACGTTGTGGCGAGGCGATCACTTAAACCACTATTCTATCCGTGAATTTCTGCTAACAATACGAAAAGAAAAATATTTCTATTAGTTAAGACGCAGAAGCGTAATCAGTAACAGTTCTTAAAGTTTGGTGAAGTGCCGCAACTCGCAAATACTGCTGCAAATGTGAAGTGCCGTTATAACACTTAGCTTTTACTTACATTTAATTAAAATCGTTCTCAAAAATGTTACGAGCATTTACAGTAACTTTATTTTTTATCCTGTGCTTCTCTAACAAGTGAATGTTGGCCACCAGGTCACCGAAATGCTGTCAAGTCGCGCTCGATAAAAAGAAACGAATATGCTTTTTTAACACACTTCCAATAGCTTCAATTGTGACTTTGTATAAAAATGTTCTACTTGTTCAAACATTATAAATTATAACGAGATTACATAAATAGGTTCACGTTAGCACATTCATAGGACTAGGCAGAGGCTAAACTCATATTTTTTTCTGTATTCAGAGTTGGATCATGAAAACGTTTCTTATGGCATTTCCAGACTCTCGGCTGTTACTGCAAATTGTCTATCAGAAATGCTTAATAACACTTTGCCTGTTCAATCGAAGCTGACGATTGATTGACAGCTTAAGTTCAGACCTATATATACCATAAGACTGACAAGGCAATGGCCTTATTTTTTTTTAACTAAAACACTAAAACTTAATTTACCAATAAAATTTTGTCGCCCGTGCATTTATTTGAATGAAGATGGAGGAGCAACTTAATTTATTTCTAATAATTAAAATACAAATTTACCTCAAATATAATATAAATTAGTACTTAGTTCGTGCATTTAACAATTTATATAAAATTATCGTTAGGGTGAGGAAGGCAGGGAGGATTGCCAACCAAAACAGTAAAAAAGAATCAATCGTTATTAATATAATAAATGTGAAAGTAACTCTGTCTGTCTGTCTGCCGTTCTGTCTGTTACCTTTTCACGTTTAGATTACATTTGGAATGGAGATAGCCTCAGACCCTGGGAAGGACATAGGCTATATAACATCACGCAACGGCTCACGGGAGCGGCGCAGTAACCATAAACACCACTGAAGCGGGTGAAACCGCGGGCACAGCTAGTAGATATATAAAAATAAAAGTTTGACAATACCGATATCCTCCGTTGTCTTCCCAAGTAACGCCTGAGTCAATTCATTATTACGGCTAGATACCAATGTTTGGAAACCATTTAACAGGGGCGAAGTGTCTAATTTACACATAATGCTTCATATAAATCCTTGGCCTAAAATACCTAAATAAATGTTATTTGTCAATTTTATCAGTATTTTAAAGTATTATGCAAAATTTTAGTCAACCTTCACAAAAACCTTAAATAGAAAATTAGATTTCCTTTTAGGATTGCGTAGTGCGATAGTAGCTTTTGCATATAACGATTAGCTATATGCAATTAATACTTAATAAGAAACTAGAAAACTCCATAATCTCGCATCCGTATATTACGCAGTTTTTGGGCACTGATTATTATAATTCAAATCTTAAGTAATTGAATATTTTACGAAAACACGATTGATAGGTCTTGGTCGAATATGTTGACGACTTGTTTAGGTCTTTCTCACAATACAATATTATGCCTACCATCTATGCCCTCATACTGCTTGACCGTGTTCTTTCTTATACACGTGATGGCAACAAAATTTGGTGGTCGGTAAGGTGGTCCTCCTGATATGCCTCTTTTCCACGTACCCTACATATTACTCTGTACACTATGCTCCGATAAACACGGAGGAGTGTGGCTGTTTATAAATACAATGTCAATATTCCATTAAAGACATCAGATAAAAAGGTGTACATATTCAAACAGTATTTTTTTTATGCGGCTAGCAAAAAACTTTATAGAATTTCCAAGTTGAATATAATAAACAGAATTGGACTTCGAACTGATATTGATTGTTTTGCTATCCTTAAAAAGAAGTTTAGAATAAAGGATCGTTAACACGACCATTGTTGTCATAACTGGCAATCTTTTGCACTTAGCCAGTATTTGATTTAACTTACTACTAACTTACTTTGAAGTTAATAAGTAATTAATAATTTTACCTTTAGTATGTTTTTGATTTAGTCTACCAATTTATGAACTGAATTAATATTTCCATGAGATTTCATAACTCTCGACACACCACACCATGTTTAATCACAATGCTTAAATGCGTATGATCACAGGCGTGACCCATACATATTCTAAAAGCGCTTCTTGTGGAAACGTCGATGAACTAATCAAAAATGCGCGTATGTGTTCAATATGTAAACTAACTTAGAAATGACGTTTGCTGTCTAACACTCTTGCTATGCGAGTACTATTTATTCATGTCAATAATAGATATTATACAATATACATTATACAATATACATCATACAGTGACATCATAAATATTCCATATTACAATTAATAAATATTTACTTTTCTTGCATACTAATTAATTGCTATTAATAATGTTGTATAATAGCTTTTAAAATAATAGTTTTGTCATTGTTTTGCTTTGTTGTAAGCACTTTAGTCGTAGATATTGTATAGTAAGCTAGCTTTTAACCGCGACTTTGTACGCGTGGAATTTGGAAGTAGCACCTATCTACATTTTTTCTTTGCATGTAAGGAAAAGCCGATCTACACACATAAAACATACCTATGTTTAGATAGATAGGCTTTTTCTAGTCGAACTATTATTATTATTACGGCTTTAAAGCTGCGTCGCGTTTGCGTATCAAGATGAAACAAGCTCCAGATTATAAGTTAGACCTCTAGCAATACAACTGTGAAAATTGAATTCAATTTCGTGCTGTAGTTTGTATAATCACGGCAATGTATAACTGTTATTATGCCAATAGCTGTATTAAATTGAAATTACTACGACACACCGTTTCACAGAGTTAGAAGATGTAATTTGGTTTAAATCCAAGTAAATTACAAGTGAACAATTACAATGCAAGGAACGGAGGCATTCTTAATTCGACCGTTGAATAGAATCCTGCAGATCCTCCTATAATGAATGTGCCATTTATACCTATATTTCATTAAAGGAGGACACAGTGAGTATTTTATTATACAGTGATATCGTCACTAAAACAGGTTAAATATTTAGCTAAATGTCATCGCTCTAAGTGTATAAATGCAACTGTGGAAGTACATATTTCCCCTTTACTTTTAACAAAATATCGCTGGAACAAAGTAGAAGCAAAAAACATCTTGTGTTTTGTCGCAGTGGGGACCGCGGTCTTGTCAGACTCATTGAATAGGGGTTGTACTGCAAGTATGGCATCAGGAGTTATAATCTTTGCTCTTTATGCTGGCAGCACAGCGATACTTTTGATAAAGGTCAAGCCCTAATTGCAATCTTCTATAAGGTACGGTATCCACTTACAATTATTAATTACATGGTAATTAAGAACTCAAAATGTTTTTATTGACGCGAATGCTTTCTATACAGTAATCTAACGAGAATATTTCTAGAAAACTTATAATCACTACTTTTAGTTAGTTATTTTGAAGTTAAATATTCCACCAATGCTATATTACACAGAATCACGTCATCGCCACAGTTAATTATGATCTATATCTAGGCCACTTCTACTATAATATTGAATTTCCTTTGCCGGCTTTTCCAATATGTTCAAGTACGAACATAAGCTAGACAGCTAACCTACATTTATTAGAATTACAGTAACATTATTAGGTACGTTACGCAACATTACAATTAAGTATAGCAATGATCTCACATGACCGCGCTCACAATGAGGACATACAAAATGATAAGATAGTGGTGCATAGGTGCGATAATGAACATTTTTATAAAATATAATATATCCTCGAAGACGGTTTACTAAGCCATTCATTGCTGAAAACGCGGCCGGGCGACAGTGAATCGGTTCCGAGAAATCTACTCGCGTTTCCTGGAAGCGCTACTATTGACGCACACATTTGCAAATCGCTGTGTAGTCAATATAGCACACATCGCCGCCCACGGCCCTGATAACGCGCAGCCGTGACGACTTGACGAGACGTATCGGTGCTCTCATTAACCAAACAAATCGTATGCGTGGCCGGCTCGACTTACACCCAATCAAACAATTGCAGCAAAAGTGTAACGACGCAGGAACAGTACGATGTGCCAACACGAAAAAAACATCGTGTCGTCGGGACTGACACTCATCAGTTGTAAATAGTACGGCATCGGCACAACAATAAACAGTATTAAAAATACATGATCTAATGACAGCACAAAGGCGCCAATACAGCGCAGCGTTCATTTTGTGTGCGTCCACTAATCTGAGTGCACCGCACACTACACGAACTCGTCAAATTCGATGCTTTAATGTATGTACCAATTAATTATTATACTTGGAGATCCGGGACCAATTTACGTGATTCTTTTTTAATTTTTGAATTCTTTTGTCATTGTTATTCAGCTAGTGAAATCAATCTATTCGATGATGTTTTCTTGACATTAAACATTAATATCTGCATTCAGGCTTAACAAATACTATAAATAAAATGACTTTCATCATCGCTTACCAAGGAAGGTATAAAGGAAAGTAAAAATAAATAATGCAAGTATTTTTTGGAGCTACTCAGTACAGAAATTATATAAAGACGACATTCTACTACAAACGAAATTTTTTTTTGGTAATTAGCCCTTATTTTGTTGCTGATAATTTTAGATACATTATTTTTTTATTATAGTTCTATCGTTTAAGACAATCTGCAGACGGTTTTCTACAAAATATGTGTGGCTTACGCCATAATTATGAGTTGGCGACTTAAAACTGTCATCAGGTGCCAAATCAAGCGCCAGGCCAATAATTATAGATACGTGACCATAATTAGTAACGTAAATTGTGTTAGAAAATACTCAAAGGCTAAAAGGGATTCCAAGCACTATTGAGTTATAGTTATTCAAACTACTGAGTCTTTGCCAATAATGTGAGCTCAATAAAATGATCACAGAGCATCGGGGTCAGCGGCGAGATGCCAACGGTCAATAATGATGGCTTGACATACGAACTGAATAGCAATCAATCAATTATACTCTTATTTCACTGCCAAGTATATTTTGTTTGTGTCAAACCGACGTAAGTTGTTTAATTTATTAGATAATGCTGTCAAACGAAGAACAGATGCAAATGACGTACATTTTCAGTCTATTTTAAACCGAAGGCACCTGCATTACCCTAGTCTGCGTACACTTCCAAAACTGGATTTTACACAGTAATGGATCAAACGGTGGACAGAAGTCTGTCACTAATTCTTATTAATACTTAATATGATAGCAATTTATAAAGCCCATGAAATACAAAGAAATATCTTACTTAATTTCCATATAGCATGAGGTCGAAAACACGACTATGGACACATTAATCATTCAGAAGTAATAAAGTGAACAGTCGATACCGCACATTTATCAACAACACTGGCACTTAAAAATGGCTATAGCAAGCTTCTGTATTTAAATCTACGATGTTTATTCTAAGTTTAAAAGATAGTTATGAGAAGGTATACTCACTTGGTGATGCTGGAGGTAGCATCGCAGAGGGCGACGGCGGCGGCGGCCCGGCGCTCCGCTGCCGCGTCTACCATGCCTCTGCATCACCGCGATGGGCATCACTCGCCAGTCGCGCCACCTCGCCCCTACACCACCACCCACCACACCGACACTACCACACTGACATCACAATGTACATATAACACCCTCACTGCCACCTGTCCGATACCTGATCACTTGAGGTTGCTATACGATACTATCGTATTTCTAGTTAAAGTTATACCTCGCTTACAAGGGTTACAAGGTTTTATCCAGAACACATAGAGGACCTGAAACAAACAAAAACAATGTCATCGTGAATAGACCTTGACGGGCCCTTTTATGGGCATAGTTCTCATGTTTTATAGTTAGGCGGTTCAACAGTTTAGAGGCAATTGGATTAATAAACGCAAAGGACATTGCGTGTATTGTGTGGGATGCACGTTGAGGGCTTGTATTCATTATAGTAATATTTTGGAACTCAGAATATATAGACGTGGTGAGATACAGTTAGGCAAAGTAATACTGTATAAAATATTACCGACGATAAAAAATGTATATGAATCATACGTCTGACTTAAGCAGATACCGTTATATTAAATAGTTTGATAAGTTGGCTTCCTAAATAAAACTTATATACGTAGATTTCTCTATAATTATCATGATTATTAAAATTTGAATATTAATAGCCAAATTTAATCCCCGATTACCTCGTTTGTTCAGTTTAGATCTGGATACTGCAAAGTAGGTTGAATATTAATTTTAGGCGTTAATTTACCTACTAGTGACAGGGAATTACTATAAGTAGAAGACAAAGGGATAACAATACCACAGAAAAATACCTTTGATTGAATAATTGTCATGCTATTTATAAATAGCAATATAGGTCGATAATGATATTGATTATATAGTATATCGCACGTAGTTCAGCCGTCACTGTTAATTCATAGATCAAAGTGCACTTGTGAAACGATTGTGTAATCTATTGCAAAATTATTGTCATAATAATATAGTCTTACGTTTACGAAATTAAACTACTTTATACGGATTTGTAGCGTTGTTTATTTTAAAACACATTTACTACATAATTTTGAACTATACGTACCAACTATATGTCCCTAATATTATAATAATATTAGTATTATAGTTTAAAATAATGTAAGTAGGTAATAAAGTGTTTTAAATTAAACAACGCGACAAAATCCGTATAAAGTAATTTAATTTCAATAAATTATTATAATTGTCATGTCATATTTATTTTTATAATTTCTGATTTCTAACAGATGCCTCTTTAGAAACACAATCGTATTTAGTAAAATTTATATATTTTAAATTAAAAGAAGGCAAATCTTAGCTCTTTATTTAGGTCACAAATTAAGGTTTATTATAAACATTAACCTTTCGTGGTTGATGAGTTTACTGGAGTTATGTTTACTTCACTTACAAGATTAAAATACTTTTCTGCGTGAATTGTATTAATACTATCATCTGCCATTTATTCTCATATAGTAGTAGTAAAAGTAAGGGTTTAAATATAATGACCACCAAAAATGCTAATTGCGCAGTAAAATATAATAATAATAATAATAATCTTTATTACCAGTTTTACAATTGTTTACATACAATGTGCTAAAACAAACTTTATTCTTACAAATTGTAGGTTATTACAGTGTTGTAACCACCTAACACCCAAGCTAAGATTGAACTTGTGTTCAAGTATGCTTACTAAAATATATCATAACGAGCACCTATACACCTCAAATCACTACATTCTGTCACGGAAGGGTTAGGTTATGTTAAGTTCCTTCTTAAACCCACCCAAAAATAGGAGCCCCGCGAATCGGGGCTCCGTCGACTTATTTTGATCTCTTTAAATATAATGCGGTTTTAATTTTGGTGATCATTTACTATTTTTGACTGTTATATTTTACTATATCTGGTGATAACTTAAACATAAGCCCTAAAGTAATACGGGCAGAAGTTTTAAAAGAAAGGAATCAAATAACGAATGTATTAAGATGTACAGATATTTCTTATTACTATCGTTATATACTTCGAAGTAAGTACATACATTCAGAAATGTTACTTTGTGTTCTGTGCACCACAAAACCTATTCTATTCTGCCCCTATGCCTCTCGTAATCAGACGGCCTGTTCACCTAGTACGTGTTTCCTAAATCTCGATAGAAACATGAAGGTAACATCTGGCGCTCATAAGTTACATATCTTTCTCATATCTCAGCTGCTGTAACCTCAAAATACATCATATTCAAGGCTAGTGAAAATTCATTCTAGGATTTTGACTAAAATGGATAAGGATTTGTTTTAAGATTTCTTTAAATATGTTTAATATTATATAAATGATTTATATGTCTATTCAATATGCATCACAAAAGGAGTTCATTCTATGTTTACCTGTAAAAATTCGAGAAGAAAGATAAGCCAAAAAAAACTGTGGTTATATGGCCAATATTGCCTGACAATTATTGCTATTATCTTTTTATAGTAAGAACATGTAAGTTCAAACACATCGAAATTAGGCATTTTATGAGTATGTGACAATTGCAAGCCAAAATTAATGTAAACACGTGATGAGATCAGTGGTTTGTAAATTTTTTTTATAGGTTGATAATTGGATGGCTTAAAGCCTTTTTGAAACGTGTGAAAGAGCCAAGTGCTTGCATTCCTAACTTAAAGATTTGCAATACACGAGATATCGGAAAATTATAAACCGATTTGTGGTGTAAAAATGCACATAAGCATAAAATTACGGCTAGGTAGTCACGAGAGCTAAGCAGGGACAGATTGTATACCTACAAACTGTGCCAGGGACGTTTACATTGGTAGGGAGATACATTACATTTCACATCACTGACTGCACTAATATCGCAGTGGTTTATGTTGTAGCTGTGCCACTATCAGCGCATTTAGTGTTGTGGGGTCTCTATATGCGCCATATAATTGGGTAGTTGCCTTTTTGTTTTTGTAAATTATTTTACACGCAAGAGCAAATAGCAATTATAAAATACTAGCTGACCTGCGCAACTTCGTCTGCTACACATAAGAGAATTTTTCATTCCTGTTCCGGTTATTGTAACATTTTTCATTCCTGTTCCGCATCTATTGGTCGTAGCGTGATGTTATATATATAGCATATAGCCTTCCCCGATAAATGGGCTATCCAACACTAAAATAATTTTTCAATTCGAACCCGTAGTTCCTGAAGTTAGCGCGTTCAACCAAACAAACTCTTCAGCTTTATAATACTAATATAGATTTTTGTGCAAACAGCATCAAAATTGCTTGTAAAATAAGAGAGAAATTAACATTTAATTTGGATATAAGAAAAGTGGGTGTACGGGGAATGACTCGCTATTGCCCTCGAACAGCGCAGTTTGTCTCGTGCATTCTTTTTCTTTTCTGTTATTTTGGCAATTACCCCTACTACCAGATTTGAAACGCATGCATCTTATACATTTTTGAATAGATATAAAAAAAAAATGTATTTTAGGGTTCGGGTAAAGTAACTATTTGGCTTTTATAATACAAAAAAATGTGTGTGATCGTCAAGTCTTTAAACATTGATTTCAATAAACAAGAATACTCTAGGTGTTCTTCGTTTCAGGTTTTCATTGCTTATGTACAGAGATTATATCTAACAAAAGATGTTTTAAAAATAAAATTTGTAATAATATTAAAATTATACAAGATAAAAAGTGCACCTTTTTTCTGGCTACCGAACTACGTTTAGAGGTTGATCTTGACTGTATCTGTCTGATTGCAATTAATGTGATCCGGGTATGCAGCCTTTTTGGCAGGCTACTACCCGATAAGACCTACCCTATAGGCACTTCTCACAAATAATCCCTACTGTCCCCCCTAGAAGGAGACGGACTCGACACAGAGGCGCGCGTGGGCACACGCACGCCGCCTCTCGGACCTGGTGCTGAACGGATGGCGGGCAGGCCCACAAAGCCCATCACCCCCAGGTCAATCCTCAGGGTGGCTGGAGATCATCTCGCGCCCTCCGGCGCCCGGTTCTGCGGGTGGGGAGAGGGGTTTAAACGCTGCCTCTCCCGCTCTGCCGCCTCCTTGATGTAAATGACTTCCTCACAAAAGGAGGCGACGGCGTTCCACGACCTCTCACTCCGGACCATAGATTGAACTACGGCGGGGAGCGAGAGGGCAACCAATCCGACTGCCGCGAACAACTCTAGCAGCCCTGACTTAACCCATCGTGGCCGCAGACTGTCCTAATTAGGGTAGTTTATATGTATATTTCAATGTTAATTTTACGCTATTTTATATACCTTTTAGTATATAAAACATTAAAATAGATTGGAAAATAAAGGAGCGATTTCAATTAATTTAAACATGCCACACACTTTTTCCATACGTGGTAATAGTATTATACTTCTTTTCGTGTCTTAGTAACCTGTAAGAATCGTAAGTCTGGTGACGCCGGATCATTCTGTTTTCTTTCGAGAAATACTTTATATGGATTTTATCGCGTTGTTTAATTAACACTTTAAATAATTTTAATACTGTTATACAACTATTATAAAATTTTCTCAACTAAGTACGTATGTCCTTTTCTTGTTATTTGGCAATTCCACATCTACAACCTTTAGGAGGGCTAGACATTAATAGGCACAGCGTCTATTTAAAAAAAACTAATAATTTTTCAATATAATAAATAAAAGAGATAACTTAATAATAAATTAAATAAGACGTAGTAGTAGAGCCTCGCTGACTTCAGCATGAATGGGCTGCCTCGACCGGGGAAGTACTACCTACTACTATTGACGTAAAATAGCAGTGTTCCTACTGTTGTGTTTGGTTTGGTGAGTGAAAGTGCCGGAGACCCAATCACTCTCTTTCCCCCTTCCCGCTTCTTCTACCTCCCACTTCCTTTTTTTCTAAAGGGTCGACAACGCGCAAGTTATGCCTCTGGTATTGCAGGCGTCCATAGGTTACGGTGACCATTTACCATCAGGTATGTTGTATGCTTGTTTGCAAACTCAGTAGAATATAAAAACAAAACAAAAAATACGCTTTTGAGTGCTCCTTCTCTCTCGCTCACCTATCAAAGGATAGAGTCCTGTATTGTATAGGTCACATGTATTACTGTACCTATTAATATAACGTATTTATATTCAGTTACCTCGCAGGAAATCCGAATAATACTACATTGGCTTTGGCCAATGCAGGGGTTGATTTAAATATGAACTCAACGGATCGGGCTAAGAAATACATAGATAAAAAATACATTAAAAGGAGAGATAGATTCACGTAATCGTGAGATATATGAGAGATATATATATATATAAAGATGGGGAGTGATAAATCGAGAGGGCTTTGAAATAGTATAAAATTAGATGTCGTTTTGGTAAAATATACCCTTCAGTAAGTAATACTGCCATCGGCAACAATTGTATGCATTTTGTACAAACTATAAGTATTCGCCATACATCAGCATTTGCCATACACGGCTGAATTGCAACGGAGCAACCGATCGATACGTACCTTTTAAAAAAGATATATGTTACTTATGAGATCCCGGCAGATGAAATCGAATCGGCCAGTATAAGTTAGTCAAACTGTTACGATGATGTGGTAGTTCAGCTTACAATCACATTTCCCCAACTATGTTTTATGTCACCAAAAATAAACAGCATAAGCAGCGATAGCCTAGTGCGAGACCGTTGGACTGCCACGCAGAGGTTTCGACTTCGATCCCAAGTCACACATATGTGACTTTTCGAAGATAAATGCGTATTAAGTAGTTAGTTATCGCTCACTTTAACAGTGAAGGAAAACATCGTCCTGCATATCTGCGAGTTCTCCATAATACTCTCAACGACAGTTAAGTCTGCCATTCAGCGTGGTGGACTAAGGCCTAACCCTTCTCATACTGAGAAGAGGCCTGTGCCCAGCAGTAAATACAGGGCTGATATTATATATAATAAAATTAATAAAGAGCGAGCTTATTGCCGCCTACGGGTCACGTTTCCTCGCGTTGTTACAAAATAATCAAATATTTAGCCGACAGAAAACTAACATAGGTTCTATCGTATATCTAACCACATATGAATTTGTGATCGGTCAAATAAGGTTTGATAAAACTTCGACATAATATCCGCTTATCAACAACAAAACATTAAGCCCGTTATTATGATTCAAGGGAAATTGTACTCTTGATAATTACACTGTAGCTAGAGGTACTCACATTAACTATATGTATATTAAAATGTACAACGTCGAAGTGAATACATTAATCCGACAGTATCCTATCTTGACTAAAATACACATTTGTAATAGGTAAGATCTTATAGAACTGTTACTCTATACTTTTCTTCAGTAACAACGTATTCTAATTCGAAAAGAAGATAGAAAAGTACTATTCCCGAGCGGGAATAGTACTTTTTGCAGATGACAGGTTAGGTACTTGTACATACCCTTTTCTATACCCCTGACAACGTGAATGTTAAATTTCATGATAATCGGTCAAGTAGTTTATTTTACTTACACTAATTATGCTAATAGTAGCATAATTAGTGTTAAATAATAAAACAACAAAAATCCGATGGAATTCATTCATTTATGGTCGTAGAGTACAAGAAAGTTAAATGTGGTAAAAATTAGGTTAGGATAGGTTTTTCTATTTTTTTCCGAACGGCCATCATTTCTACTATAATACATTTCAAGGTTATCCATTAATTACCGGACAACCTGTATGTAACAAAGTATATATGTATGTTTATCCACTGTCTAGTACCCATAGTACAAGCTCTGCTTAGTTTGGGCTAGATGGTGTTGTGTGTATGTGATAGAATATTATTATTATTTGTTTCTCTTTCACGGGTATTTCCCTAATACGTTAGGAAAATACCCGGTCCTTTGGGAGGCTTACACGGGGACATGGGTCTAACATGCAGCTACCCTTCAAGAGTTTTAATTTAAAGTGAGATGAGATACTAGCCGCAGCAGGTGTAGGAGACTATTGCTACATAATTATGGAATCTAATTATTCTGGTCTATGGGGATGGGTGTTTAATGAATGGTTTAGTTAAAATACAAACTATAGTTTAAAAACGGCGTCTGCCGGATATACTGTCCCATTACAAAGTCGGAATGGCAGACGGTGACTCGCCGATTGACTAGATGGGCCCCTGTCCAATAGTCGCGATAGACATACAGGCCTTAATACCGATGTTGCCCCCTGCTGCTTAGCAGGGGACAACATCGGTATGAGCGGCTAGGTCGTGTCGAGCGGTACGGCGCCGGTTTCACCATCTCGTGACAACGGAGACCGAGAGCGGGTTTCCCCGTAGTTATGCCCTCGAAAATGACACTTTCACCCCTAAGCATTTAGCTCTAGCGGTCTCCCTCTGACCGGACGACCAAGGCAAGCCAGAGTTGAGTCCTACGGGCGCTTTTGAAGTTCTACCCCAGCCAACAAAGCCGGGGACGAGGCCCTAACCGACTGTCTGAAGCATTCAGGACCGCAGTGTCGCCACTCACATTCAGCTCGCCACAAGCTGCCCTGCAGTTTGTGCGCTTTTATTTAACTGGGTGATAAATTTTTTGTTTATATCACAAGGCGAAGGTGATAGTTTAAAAGCTAGTGTAGGTACTGTGCCCTCCAATATCGCGTTAGTCTCATGATGAGATGACGACTGTCCCAGATTGGAGTATTATTATTATTATAAAAAGATGTATTTATTCAAAAACTGATGTAGCAACGCTGCCAAAGTGTGATGACCTCATGATGATATCATTCAAATCGAAAGAGAAAAGGAACGACACAGGTGTTGCAAACGACATCGCTCAAATTAGGTGTGAGTATACTACACAATAATAAAAACGCCTTGAACATTTTTACACCAATTTATAATTCATGAACGTAGTATCCTAATATTTAGTTGTATAAAACATACAAACACATTTTCGCAAGTCATAAGTTACATAAGACTGGGGTAACTACAATGTTTTTGGCAATAGGCTTTCGGCTAGTGCGCCGTCTCAAACTAATTCTCTGGCGGTTCTTGAATTGAAACCTCAACTTCAAGTTATGTAAAGGCAGTAAATAGATGAGGGTATGTAAGTATTATTACATTTTATATACGGTTACTCTTCAGGTATATTATTACGTATCCATTTTTCTTATAGGATAACGGAGACTAGTCGAAAGTCTGAACGTATTGCATCAAGAAATAAAATCTATACCATCTTGAATTTTAAAGAATAACCGTCTGTTCGTTTTATTGTTTATGTAAACTTATAGGCAAAGCTAGCTATAGTTATAATGATTCCAGTAAACAGACACCCTAAACTCCTCTAACCGATCAGGTCAGATAATAGAATAAAATTGGCTTTGCCGATCCCTACATGGTTGAGCTGAAGCGTCATGAACAAAAGTTCTTTACAAATTGTAGTGTTTTAAGTAGACAGAAAAGATGTAGTTGATACTAAATTCTTCTGTTATTACTAAGGGGTGTCATAGACGACCGAGTAGTGGCCTAATTTGAATATCGATTACGGACATCAAACTAAAAAGTGTTATTGACTGCCGGTGCCGACCATTACAGTTTGCCGCATCAACAAAAATAAGGTTGAATATACCGAACTTCAAAAATGATAGTCAAGAATAAGACTTCGGTGGAAGAACCAAGATAGCTCCTTCTTTAAAAGAAAAAGGCAGTCTCTACATAAGAAATAATTCCTGAATCGCAGAAGACTTTACACACATTCAAACAACGGATAGAATTTAGAAAGATCACTCGGAAAATTTTGTCTTAACGCAGTGGCGATGACTTAAACCACTATGCCAGCGGTGAAGACAACTGCATTTTTAATAGTAAAATCCTTTTTTTTTTACATTTTATCGATTTGGCCACTTTTTTAGTTTCGTAGGAATGATATGAAGCCGTATACGGCTCTAGGCCTCGTAGACAGGGTTTTGTTAATATGTCTGTATGTTTGCACTTCGACCTCCACAATTGCTGAACCAGTTCAAATGCGGTTTCCAGCTATGTATAGTTTAGCATTAACTAATTGTTTTACATAAATAATTCGACAGGAAAAAGGTAAGTTAATTTTGAAGTAACTTATAATACTTACGAAGATAATTTATGATCGCGAGTATGACATCGCTGACACAGCTAGTGTAAAATAAATATTTAAGTGTTATTAATTACAAGGCCTTACGAGAGATTGTAGTAATAACAAAAAAAAAACATTACATGTTTTACCATATCGATGAGTGTATTTGGAATACTATAAATATATTACATACTGCGGCGATCCTAATTGAATTGGGATTAGGGTACAAGAAAGATGATGATATACCTGTTATAATTATAAATTTTATGTACCTGAGTTTGTTACCGTTTAACCGGTCGTATACCGCCGGCTCGCATACCAGCCGGCAGATTTGTACCCGTCGTAGGCCGGTGGCTCGCATGCGAGCCACCAAATTGGCGCCAAAACGCCGCGCGCCGCCTTCGCTTTAGCTTAAGCTAACGTAAAACCAATTTGGTGTCTCGCATGCGAGCCACCGGCCTACGACGGGTACAAATCTGCCGGCTGGTATGCGAGCCGGCGGTATACGACCGGTTAAGGCTAGTCACATCGCCAAGCAATTCGATGTCGTTATTTTATATCTCATTTACGTTTAGCTTCAATAAATAAGTTACGAACGATGAGCGGCTTGTAGCGATTGTTTCACCCTCGTCTTCCTGTAAAGCCCGCACGTAAGCAATTCAATTCCACATAAGCTTATAGCTTGTATTAAAACTGAAATCACGTCGAAAGTGTTATGATGGAACCGTTTGATCGTGAGTCCAAATAACTAACATTGAAATTCCGCCGTTAAAATACAACGTATTTTTAGGTTTATTTACAAAATAGATGATCATAATATTTTTTTGTCTATTTCAAAACAGTATTTTCCTGCGCTTTATTATACCTACCAATTCATTTTACTATCTTATAGCAACAGAATAAAGGTCCTCCTCTTTATCATTACTTTAAACCTTGCAAACAATATACACTGAGTATAAAATTATTTTTAGACCTGAAAATTAAAGCACCACCTGCAATCATTATAGAGTACCTACCTACCTAATGAGTTGAATAGTATCCATATTATGCTAGGTGTTTTTCATTTATGGTTGGGCCTGAATATCAGATTTCCATGTCAAATGATAAATTTATTGACAAAGAACAGAGTTGAATAAACTCAATCAAACAATGAAGAAACCAAACATGATTCACAAAGACAGTCAAATATGTAACTCAACTAAGCTAGAAACCTAGTATAAAAATATTAGCTGAACTTCTATATAGATTATAAGCCCTGTGTCTTTTTCCATGGCATTAATACAAAATGTAGGTAGGTAGAACAGAAATAAATACATAGATAACTTACTTATTGTAGGTAGATAGTAATCATCACACTGTTATTAATATTTGAATGGGTAATGTAATGTCTCTAGATAAAATATTTAGGGGTCAAATGGTATCTTTGGTAAGCTTTTTAAAATAAATATATGACCTCAATCATCAATTAATATAAACCAACGACACCTAACAAAAAATATTAAATTTAGTTTTTTATTGTAAATATATTTTTTCGGATCAATAATTCTGAGCTTCACATTTTATATACTTTCCTTCTCTACACCAGTACCTATAAATATATATAAACTCATTATGAAATCATTACTTATTTATTAACGAATTCTATTTAACATATACATGAACAGAAATATTTTTGAAATAAAATAACTACCTACTTTGCTAACAAGCAGCTTAGTGCCTCCATCGTTGTTGAGACATAATAAGCATAGCAATGAAGTGTAAGCCAGTATTACAATTTTATGTATGAGATCATCGATATGTATATACAGCAAATGTAATAAATATAAATATGACTCACCCGATGTACTCTGCTGCTACAGAAAGACCGTGTAGGTTATCATTATCACTATTGATGAACGTCACACAATATATACAACACACACGTCGTCACAAATCGCCCACACTAACATTTCAGAGTTTTCATTGATAATATAACAAGGTAACAAATAAAATCATTGTAGTTACATATTCATAACAAATTTTCTACAAGCAATATCTCATCCAAATCCAAACATTTGAGAGAAAGAGAAGCAAAGCAAAAAAATGTATAAAATCTTTGCGTAGGTATTGAATTTCTGTAAATTTAACAAGTGGTGCCATCTCTGATTTTTTATAAACAATGTTTAGCATACGAAATAGAAAACACCGCTGTTTGACATTTGTTATTATGCTTGTAAGGAGGTAATAAAGTGAATACAAAACGTGTAAAATTTTAGTTTGGCTTTTTAAGTATTCATTTTTGCTTAGGATTCTATGAAAAAAATATATTCATTTAAGTAACGATTACGCTTTACACAAAATGGAGTAAAAACATTTTAAAGAAATAATAATATGTTTCCAATGCAAAGTTGACGTCTTGCCAAGGTTATCGCATTCAAACGAGTACAACTTTTTTTTTGTGACAATGTCTGCATCTGTTGATTAAAATTTGAAACATAATAAGCTTCTAAACAAGGTCAACAGTTTTCATCAACTCGCAGTGGACGAAAATAATTAAAAATAAGTGTGTATTATGTCCATGCCTTCGAATATCGTCCATTTTATGTGTCATCACCAAATATTCAAGTACAAGTGTCCGCGAAAATGATCTGTACTTTGTTTTTCGCAATCACAACGTTACATGAACATGGATGACCTAAAATGCGAATATGTGAAGAAAAAAAGATGTTTGGGACTCACAAGAAGTGTAAACTGAAGAAATTATAATGTTTGGAATTATGATTATCGACAATCATTGACCTATTCAAGCCATCGCATAACGATCGGTGAATTGCTTGGTCACAAAAGTGAAAATGTGATGTGTCAAACTGATTGTTTACCTCGCGGACAGGTGAGTGGTTTGTAGAAGTTGTACGCGAGGGCGGCGGGAGGCGGGCGGTATGTCTGGTCGATCAAGTCCCGTGAACGGCGGTTACGAGGCCGCGAGGCTCACCGTCCGCAAGGATCTCTTCCCAGAAGTTCGCCTACCTAAACTGGCATCTGTCATCTCTGGTGGCAACACTGACCAGGAAGGTGACGACACCGTGTCCTGTGTCAAACTCGAAACCGATTTCGAACAGAGCATCGACGACATTGCCAATCAAAAGTTGCAAGTGGCCAATGGGGCACTTCCTTGTCCTACTCGGCCGCGACATAGAAAACACAAGCATCATTCTCGACAGAGCTCTGTAGCTTCAACCATGAACGGTTGTTTACCTCCAAAAAGTAAAAGGAGAAAAGACTCAAAAGATTCATCACATAGGAAACATTCAAAAAGTAGTGTTGTGTTGTCACAAGTGAAAGGTGGTAAAAACTTGAACTTAGTGAGTAGTAGTGAGTGCCAGGATGATGATGAAGACAAAGAGGAGTCGGTGGAAGAGGAGGAGGTGGAGGAGGGTGAAGCAGCAGATAGTGAAAGTTCAGAGGATGAACAGCTCAAGCGCAATTCAAAGTTACCGTTAACTAAAATGCCACCACGGCAAAGTGGCAAACCTTACAGTCATGAACTTAGTCAATTATCAACAAAAAAGAGTAAAAAGAGTTCAAAGGAGCAAAGAACTCATGCAATTATACCATGTAGTGGTAAACCTCGGTCTATGTTGGACATATGCAGTTCTCGTAGTAAAAAGAAATCAAAGAAGTCTGAGTGTACAACCACATATCGCAGTCAGATAATGGATACTAAGTCCATAAAGATTAAGATTAGGAGGACAAGTGTTCATGAAACTGTAAGTACATATTTTGGTTTTAAAACTTTTTACTCATAACTCTTACAACATAGAGAAAAGATCATTTAACTTTTATGACTTGCAATGTGTAAACTTGCAAGATTATTTAAATTAAGAAGGCTACATTCTACTTGTATTTATTTTGTATTGCAATGTAATTTTTATTTACAAACCACATTAGCCCTATATAAGTAATACAATAGTTTGAAACTAAACAATCCGATATTAAAAGATATTGGTTAGAATCACAATACTTTAAGGTCAATCAATAACTGCATAGCAATAAATATGAATAGTTGTTTCCTTGCTGTTCTAGTAGAATATAATTAATGCGGACCAGGGTTATTCTTTGTAAATTTTGGGCATAAATACACATTCCTTATTGGTATAGAATAATCACATAATAGATTAAGTAAAATGGTATTGGGTTTTTCTATTGGAAAATTTTTACTAGCAACACAGAGTCTGTATGTTTATCTAGTAGATGTTAATAGTGTAACCTCCATTGGGACCTAATAACATTGATTGTTATACTTCTGCCTATCCCTTCAGTGATATACAAGTGTGGGATTCTAAGTCAAATTGAGACATTCCAGTCTTCAAATGTGTTGATATTCCTTTCACATTTGCATTGATAATTTTGATGTCATTTGAAGTAACTATATCAACCCTGTTCTTTGAACAACTTCCTGTCTAAACTTAACTCCTTACTATATAGCCAGTTATTTAAACTCCTTATTAGATCTTATTATAGTTACGAGCCCATTTGTACCTCAAGGTTTGCCCCCTACCAAATAGATATATGTTAGGTTTCTTAAAATCCACCCAAAAATAGGAGCCTCGCTTCGCGTGCTCCGTCATCTATGAAAGGGGCATATGGGCTCGTAGCCCCTTATTGTACATGATCCTTCTAACAGGTACCTAGTTTAAATGTGTTGTCATCCTGTTGATTTTAAATATGTCATAGATAACACATGCAACAAAATAAATATTTTAAATTTTCACTAGATTCACAGTATGTAATTATGATCGCCACCCTAAAACTATTTGAAAAACATAAATAAAATTGTTTCATCATGTCAAGTTTAGTAATGAAATGCATTTCTGACTTTACTTAGAATTGTATGAGGTAATGACATAAATTGTTATTTTCATTAAAAAGCCTTGTTATTTTTGAAACAATTGGCGTTCCTCTTATAGCTAGTAGTGGAATTATCCCTCTGGATGCTACATTACACACAACAACAACAGTAGTCTGCAAGCATGACTGGCTCCTATCTACCCTGATAATGTTCTCATACTCTGGAATTTCTTGTTAAAATATTTCACTGTGTTCATCACTTACTTCACGCATGTTATCGGGCAAGAAACCTAAATGAGAGTGTGAGAAATGCATTTTCAACATCATATTAAGTCCTAGTTTGTGATACGCATCCAGCATTAGTTTATTTTTTCATGGCAATCTGGTGATTTGGTTGCTGAGGCAATTTGCCTCATGTATTTTTTTTTGTGACTGAGTCTAAATAAAAATGAGATATCAGTAATCTAAGTTTTTTGATGACTTTTGTACAAACAAATGACATAATTTTATAATAAGCCTCAAACAAGTGTTGTGGAAAGTAAGAAAAGTAAAATTTTCATTATTTATGTTTTGGGACATGATATCTAAATATGAGTTTGTTTTCAGTTGTTTATTAAGTATACTTAAAACGAATCATCACTGGCTATCGGTGTTTTTTTTGGTGTTGCATAGTGTAATTTACATCATTAACATATTGGAACGCAATGACCTATACAAATTAAAGGAAAATATCAAGCATATAGGCAATAATTTAATATATATATCACAATCATATAAATTATAAGGATCTTAACTGCATCATCTACATAACATATTTAAGGAATTTGTTAAACATACATACTAGTCAAAAGAAAATAAGGGCCTCTTGCATATTTTGAAATCGGGAGTAATTTATTGATAATTTACTTTACGCAAGTGGTGAAATATGTAGTGATATGTTAGTTAAAAGGTTTGTGAATTTTCTTTTTCATATTTGTCTGCATTAGTCTGTATGTGGGTAGTTATTCCTTTTTAGAGTTCGAAAAATCTCATATACAGCTCAGCTTTGTCCGTCCGTCTGTCTGTTATACAACTTTTAACTCAAGAACCGTAAGAGTTAGAGACTCGCGGTCAGCGCCATTCGACTCAGCATAGTCGATATACTCCCGAAATGACTATGCTCTTTGACCTCTGACCTCAAGGTCACGTGGTATCACGTGACCTTTACATATTACATGAACCATTTTTCAAACTCTTAAGATTTACGGAAATTCATTGCCGTTTCTCACTTGTTTTTTGTAACCATTAGATTTTACTCTATTTTTAACGTAAACTTTAAACTTTAAACATTTGCGTTCTGCAGCGAACAGTTTATATTTGGTAATTACGGTGTGCATTAGCATTTCTAAAACAACAATGACGAATGTTCGACGACATATGGATGTGGTTACTACGACTAGGGCCATAACATTAACTCAAGAAGGCCATTCACAGTGTTCAGTTGCTTTGCAGTTGTGTTTTTCGCGAGGAGCCATCCCGAATGCTTAAAATCGGTTCCAAGACACCGGGAGAAGTACTAGAAGACAGGGATCAGACAGGGTGTGAAAAACTTAAGTACCAGAACACCGATACATATGCTTGAGTGCACGTAGAGAGTGTACTGTCGCTGCCCGCACGTTGCAAACCCGCCTGCGCCAGACAACAAGAACACGCGTCAGTGACCAAACCATCAGAAACCGATTGCGTGAAGATGAGTAGTTCTCTAGAACACGAATAGATGTGCGGATTCCATTAACAAGTGCTCATCGCGCAAACCGGTAAACATTTGCAAGGCAACATTTGGATTGGAACATGAATGATTGTAGTTTGTTACTGTTTACAGATGAGTGTGAAGTGAAGTTTTTTGCGCAGCGAATTGGTACAGGATTCAAGTTAATGCACGACAATGCTCATGCAAACACTGCTAGAGCCACCAGAGAGGCTCCGGAAAAAGCCCATATAGAAGTTCTGCCGTGGCCTGCGAACAGTCCGGACTTAAATCCCATTAAACACATGTGGGAGCTATTGAAAAGAAGTGTCCAAGACACAAACCTACCCATCCACAAGAAAAGACAGCTGCTAAACATGCTGAAAGCGAGCTGGGAACAAATACTGCAAGAAACTGTTCGCCACTTGATTGTAAGCATGCCCTCTAGTCTTCAAGAATGTGTGCAAAAAGCGGAAGTAGATTTTTTTAAACTCTTTTATGCTTAAGTGTATTTTTGTCAAAATCTTATTTTCTTTGAAATAATGAAAATTTGTGTATTTTAAAATGTGGAAATTACAAAGTAATGGGATTTAATTAAAAACATATCTTTATAGCTATTGTAACTCCGCGCCATACCCAAAAGCCTTTAATTTAGACAAAATGTTAAAAACATAGGGTGGTCCATATTTATTATTTTTATTATTTTGCTTTGACTAGTATGTATACCAATTGGCATATTATGTTTTAATTTACTATTGTAACAATATGTTTGTGTATACATATGTGCAACTACAACCATAACAAGTATTACAAAAATTATTACTTAATATACTGACTAATTTAGTTATCTCATATATTTTATAGTGTTAAGATTATATGATTATAATCTGAAATATATGTTATATGAAACATTGATTAGATAGTTACATAACACATAACATAGGCTTCACACCTGTATGTCACCAAAGAGTTAGGCAGAGATGTTTCACATGTTAATTCTACCAGCTTTCATATAAAAACAGTCTCTCCACCTCACTTTTGATGTCCAGAATGGGTCTGCAGAGCTGTATTAAACCCACATTTTGCTTAGTATGGCTTACGTCCCATACGATACATATTGAAGAAACCTATTATTGTCCACCACATATTACTAGACTCTGTGTTGTTATTGAAAATTTCTTGACAGAAAACCAATAACATTTTGTAGGCAAAGGTGAACTGCGCCCATATTATGCCAAGTATGGTTTAGACACACATACAATACATATAGAATGAAACCTATTGTTGTCCATTGCATATTTCCAGACTGTGTTGCTACTGAGAATTTCTAGACAGAAAAACGAATATTCCATTGATCAACCCAAGAATTCCAACCAGCTGACTTTGTTTATGTATTTGAGCGAATAGTAATATTGTGTATTCTATGCTTGTACTGAGAATAGTTGAGCGGAAACAGAATTAATATTTAGTTTGACTTAGGATCTGATCATGCAACTTTCATGATCTTTCATGATTGGCACTAAATATTATGTAATGGGGACTAAGAGCCAGTCTATGGTTAAAGTATGAAACAGAAATGAACTCTATTCAATTTAAATAGTTTGCAATGGTGGTACACTGCACATTGAACATGTGTCATTAAATGATCACTCAAGCAAAATTAAAATGCAATGAAAGTATTTCTAACCAACCAAAGAAACTGTGTAAAAAGTCTATCAGCATTTAATTACTTGACATTCCTTTAAAAACAGTTTTAAAACAAAAACCAAGAGCTGTATGTAATTACATTAAACAGAAAACAATTATAAAATTAGTTATGACATTAACAGTAATATTGGTTGGCCTAGTGGTGATAAATGAAATATTGTCATTAAATCATTTAAATTTGTTATAGTCTGATATACAAAAATATGAGAAAGTGCTTTTTACTTCTGATATTGCCGGCATGGAATATTTTTGTAGTTATTTACTTACTTAAATCATACCATGCACAATTAATCTATAATTCTATATCTATGCTAATAATATTATAATGAGGAAAGATTTGTATGTTTTTGTAATTAGCATACTCAAAAACATCATTCTTTCACCATTACAAAGTTATTTTATCCAGAGATAATATAGGCTATATAACATCACACCATGAGCTATATGGGGCATACCAGTAACCAAATGGTAAGTGCAACCGCAGGCAACACCGAGTATCTCATAAACGAATACTACATTAACATCTGATTAAGTGGTTTGTTTGTTTTGGCTTCAGGATCTTCTTAGTCATCCACAATTAGGTTTCAAAAATATCATGCATGTACAGATACAGCCTGATAACAGGTTATAATAAAATAGATACTATATATATATACAAAATATATTTTCTTATAGATTTGTGCCCTTAAGTGGGATGTAATCATAAATATAAGGCATTGTCAGAAATCAGAAATCAGTAATATTTATTTGTAAATATAGGTAATACATGGGATGTTACAATGAATGGATATGTCCGTCTATGTCAAGACATAGACAGTATTACAGTATCAAATTTGATACTGTAATTATATGCTTAAGCTTTAAACAATAATATTTTAACAAATTTTACATTAATTATAATAATAATAACTTCAATTAACAATAAATTAATATTTACTTATGAGCAATAATTAATCAAAAGGATAATTATCAACTTTAAAATGCCATATACTTAAATTAAAATGTCATACAAATTATAAAATGTCACATAAATTATACAATGTCAATATTTCAATGCCCTTTATTGATAATACATAATAAATCATAATATATATTGATGTGTAATTAATTTGATTTTGATTCGAAAGTTAATATATAGGATCTGTTAGAATATTCCTTCATTTAAATAGTTGTCAATTGTATAGTAACATTTGTTAAGGAGATATTTACGTATATGTGTTTTTTGAATACCTCTAGTTCATTAATTTCTATGATATTTTTTGGAAATTTGTTATAGATTTTAGATGCCATACCCATTCAATTATTAATAAATATAGTTTTTCTATTGCGTTTCATGCATATTTTATTTTTATGTCGTGTGCTATGTAAGTGCTCATATAAATGGAGGTTTTCTCTGACATACTTAGCTACTTCATATACATACAGACAAGGAAGTAGTAGTAACTTGTACCTTTTGGAAAAGTGGTCTACAGCTTTCCGTACTTGGGTATGCTACATATTGCTCTTACGCATCTCGTGTGTGCTTCAAATGCTTTTTCCTTGTCGGTCGAATTTTCCAAAATATAATTCCATATCGCAATGTTGATGAGACATCCATGATATGCTGTTACAAGCGTTGCTATATTTGCGGATTTTCTTAAGTTGTAGAGAGCATAATAATATGAGAATTGGTTGACTTTGATGCATACATTATCAATATGTGCTTTCCAGTTCACATGTTTATCAATCGTGATGCCTAGGAATTTAATTTCGTCAGTCTCATTAATTTTCTTGTCACCGTATCGAATATTTGGACTTTTATAATTTGTCCTTTGTTCAAATGAGATGTGTTTGGTTTTTTCTAAATTAATTTTTCGTTAGCCATATTATTATATTTTCTAAACTGTTATTAATTTCTTTTTCAAATGTCTCGTTATTTATACTTTTAAATATTATTGTACTATCATCTGCAAATAAAATCAACGGGTTTGTAGTAATTTTTGGCATGTCATTTATATATATATTGAAGAGTAATGGGCCTAAAATACTTCCTTGTGGAATCCCGTATAGAGCTTTACTTTGGTTGCAGCTATATACTGATTCTGTTTTTGTATATGGACAGATTAGTGATGCTTGTAAATTGTTGACGATTACTTAAATATGATTTGATAAGCTCTAGGGCATCACCTCTAATACCATATTTTCCATTTTATGTAATAAAATGTTATGGTCAACGTGATCGAATGCCTTTGACATATCCATAAACATTGCTATTATAGGAGTTATCTATGTTTGTAAGAACATGTTACATAAGCGAGTATATAGCAGAATTAATTTTCTTATTTTTCATGAAGCCATATTGCTCGTGGACCAGAATTTTGTTTGTTTCTAGAAACGAATTAATCGAATATTTTCGAAAATATAGGAAAGAGTGCAATGGGTCTGTAGTTACTGGGGTCCCGGCGATCGCCTATTTTGTATATGCTTTTAATCAGAGAGATTTTCTGTTTATCTGGAAATCTACCCTTTTCAATACAGTTATTGATTATATGACTGAGTATTGGTGCTGTGATTGAAGATGTATCTTTGATAATCTTCATGGTGATGTCGTCATATCCTGAACTATTAGAATTCTTGACTGAATTTATTATTTAAAAATGTCAGATGGAACAGTAGGTGACAAGAATATCGAATTAAGATTGGAATTAAATGTCATTTTATTAACTTTGTTTTGGTTAATGTCACATTGAAATTTAACTTGAGTAATGAAATAATTATTTAATGATTCGGCTATTTGATTTGGATTATTTATTATTTTATTTTCTATTACAATTCTATCTATTTCTACTCTTGGATCATTTCTTTTTTGTCTATTTATTATACTCCATGTAGCTCTGCTCTTGTTTTCTGATTAATTTATAAAATGATTGTTTTGTATTTTTCGAGTATATTATTATTATTTATATTATTGTAAATATATTAAACCTCTGCATACTCCTCTTAGATACACAGGTGTGAAGTTATCAATATTAATATAATAAAGCTGAACAGTTTGTTAAAATGCGCTTTTCTCAGGAACTACTGTATCAAATTGAAAAATAATTTAGTGTTGAATAGTCCATTTATCGAGGAAGGTTATAGGCTATTATAACATCACGCTACGGCCAATAGGAGCGGAACCGACAAAACCTAGACTAACGCGAGCGAAGCCGCGGACAAAATCTAGTGTTAATATATAATCACAACAATATGCATGACGTATTATTATTATATAATGTAGTCTATGTTAGCAAATTTAGAAGCAAAGTGATGATCTGACATAAATGTATGAGCCAACCTGTTCATATGATTCAATAAATTAAAACACAATTAATCAAAAATCACAAATGAATATTAAACTAATAAAGTGTGTCAATTTAGTTGATTTAAAACATGTCACAAATAAATGGTTTCTAATTCAATCATACTCTTGAAAAGCATGCAATATTTATATTTCAAGTGCATGGATAGTGCCATGCTTTATAGCTTTTATAGGGATTGAACCCATAATATTGTTAAGTTTTTTAGATTAAACTTTTATAGAGCAATAAAAAGCTATTGCAATGAATTAGTGTTTTGTACCAATTGTCTGACTGATTGGGACGTTCTCCATAATACTCGGATTATCATAAACGTAATAATAATCTTGAATGCATAAACTATTTAAACTTGCTGTGTCTTTAAAATGAGTGATTTACTAACTGCCAACACAATTTTGTTCTTAATATTATTTAAATACCTGTCATATTCCACTCTTTATTCCAATTGAAGTTTTAACAATTAATTTGGGAAAATAATATAAAATCTTAATAATATTTAGTATGATTATACATAATTAATAATTGCAAATGAATAATTGCAAAAACATATCTATATTACTATAATGATAAACTTACAAAGGAGTTCATAAATGATAAATCTATACTAATATTATAAAGCTGTTTGTTTGGTTGAACGCGCTAATTTCAGGAACGACAAAAAAAAAATCTTTTTTTGTTGGATAGCTTATTTATCGAGGAAGGTTATAGGTTACATAACATCACGCTACGACCGAAGGGGGCGGCGCAGTAATCATAAACGCGGGTGAAACCGCAGGCACATCTAGTATATTATATAATAGTACTGCACATATAATGAAATAGCCATATCTATACATACAATAGAATTACATAAGTGGGTGAGCAGTGTTTGATTGATTTGTCTGCAGATAGGACAATTTAATGTTTAGTGTAATTTTAATTAGGCACAATTTTCTGATTAATGCACTTAAATGTTCTTCTCATGTTACTCAGATAAGTAGATCTCTTTAATTTGGTTGTACTAGTTTAGAAAGGCATTTGTTACATCTACGGCTACATATTAATATATTATTTATGGTTAGATTTTTTTATTCTGATTATCCATAAGTAATCTAACATAAGCCGACCTCTAGAAAGCAGATCAACACAAAGTTAAACATACGGTTAAACATATATCAACTGCTGCAATTGGCTGACAGAGTTAGCAACAGCTAATCAAAACACTTATCATAATTAGATTCTGACACATCGTTGATCAGTCTTTCAGAAACCAGCAGGGTATTGTAAAAAGTCGATAAACTGTAAACATGATATAAAGTAATTTTATTCTACCATGACTTCCTCATTGTTTCCATGGTGTGTGGCATAAATCTGTGCTCGATCGTTAGTTCTTTAGTTCGATTCCTGGGTTGGACAGTATTATCATGCTTCACTCGGCAAAAAATCTTAGTCGCAGCGCGAAATTTGACAATGTCCCTGTTGACGCTAATCGTAAAGAGGATGTAATACGTGTTAGCCATAGCCTCCTAAACGAGTCTATGTAAGAATTGCACGGATGGCTTAGCGAGCAAGGGTTCGTTTCGCCGCTGCCGTCGCGCTGAGTGTTTTTAGCTCGAATCCTAACACGGGATAATTATTTGTGTGATTCACATATAATTGTTCCTAGTCTAAGTGTACTTTGTGTCCGTTAGCTGTATGTGTAAAGTACTTCATAATACAGGACTTAATGCCCAGTCATCTTTTATAAGAAAATACAGAACTTAGCATACAATCCTGAGATATCTTTAATTTGACCTGCATTTGTGTCTACTTTATCTCGCAAATGGGCCTTTACTGTTGACATTTTACACATCATAAGGTGTTATATAATAAAGTAGGTATGAAATATAAACTCGTTTAGTAAACGAATTAAATATAGTATGCACGAAATTAATAATAATCATTCGATTTATGATTATTTATATTGTAACATCATAATAATTATTACAATAATTACTTTTTACTCAACTTATGTGGGATATTTTGCATTTCATGCTAATACACTCCCACCTGTTTCCGAGAAGTGTAGGCGCAGACTGGCTACGATCTCAGCATAATATCTCTAGCTTCTTTCATTCTCATTACATTCTGAGTTAATGAAAATGTTGTATTTTAAATACAAGTTTTCAACTGGCTATTCCCCGCAGTTTTATCCACGAATATGGCAACTGCTCTGCAAGAATAAGGTCAAATCGGACTAGTAGTTACGGAGATTAGCGCTTTAAACAAAACACAAACAAATTTCTTGAGTTTTATTATATTTGTATAGTTTAATAACGTAAAAACTATGTTGACCGTATACAGACTATCGAATTATAATATAAAAATACGCCGTTATACCTGCATATAAAGTTCATTACACTATTTATAAAACAGTGTGAATATAAGTATAAATCGACAATCTTATAAAGCCATCTAACGTGCATTGTATTCCGCTGCTTCTTTCTGGTTATTTCACTTTCTCCAAATCTTAGATTGCGTTGATCTCGCGCAATACAAAGTCGGGTGAAAATACACGAAAGCGCGTCTATACATCGTGTAACAGTTACGTGTGGTCATATTTTCAGGTCGTAGGTATACTAAACATAAATTAATCTATAATTTATGTTTAGTATACCTAATACGCTCGAAGAAAATACATATTTTATTTATAAACTGAAAAATGTTTCAAAAATGTGAGTATGGATCTGAATTTTGCATAGATAGCTATTTTCTAATTGCATTTTTTTAAAAGTGCATTTACCATATCTGAAGTCATCCAAATATAGAGGTATTTTTAAAATCTTGTTAGCTAAATTACTGATATTGACATACAAACATAATAAACTGTGATTAGAATTTGTATCTGGAAGGATAAACGCTTAAAATACAACTCTTAATCGTACTTACATTTGAAAAATGAATGTCTACCTTATGACCTAATAATATCCTAGTAGTAGAAAATTTATGATCTCAAAATGTCTCAGAAGCAGCAAATTCCGACATTTACGTGCTTGCTTCCGTAATCGGTCTTCTTTTAATATAACCAGTAACTGTAATATTTTTACATATCCACTTGTTTAAGTTCCTACATAAATTATTATTGCAAGAAGAAATATTGCAGTATATTCGTCACTTCATCAGGGCTTCGAAGAAATAAAATTAATTAAATAACTGGGGAATCACGTAAATACAGCTCAGCTTATTGAATATTTTACCTGTTACGAATAATAGTTAAAAACCATAAGCCTTCCTTTTCGGGAATACGAAATATTTAAGTAAAAACCTATTAAATATTACATATAGTCATTCCTGTAAATCCCCGAAGAAATATGCGGAGGAGTATTACACCCACAGTTGGCTGGCTATGCTATAGATCCCACGTAATAGGCAACCTTTTGCCCTTTACCGTCAATATTTTCAGACACCGTGCTGACGCCTGAGAATTTCCTAACTGCAGAACTCGATAACACTTTTTCCTGTTTTACGAACTTACAATCGCACTCACGCATAATTAAAAAGTTATGTCACAGGATCCAACGACTACGATAAAGCCTAGTAGATATACACATTTCAAAAAACAATTGTCCAAACTTGAATTGCTTTATTAATTTTACCATACACAAAAAAGAAATTTCTAATCTTATACAGCAGTAATAGTTAAAGGAATTGTTATTTTAATCAGAATTTATTAGTCGTTATAGACCAGTAATTAGACATTTTCATTTATAAAATACTGTTACAAATTTATTAAATGTATAGCTACTGACATAATTATGTCATTGACTGCACCAACGAAATTGTATACAGAAAATGTTACTAGCACACGCAAAGTGAATATTCAAAAAAGTCCTAATTAGGTCGTTTTTCTATTGTTCTCAAAACAAAATCGGTTTTACAAAATCCCTTACCAAACGTAAAGTGCAATTGTATGAATCCCCTATTTCTTTCACGTAAGGTCTCTATTGCACTACTTTATTAGTTAAAATTATCAACACAAGTTTAGTTACTAGTAACCAAATGGCCTAAGCTCCAGATCTTCGATGTCCATTTCTATCAAAGTACTTAATATAATTATCCATTTTAAAACATCATTGCAAAATCATAAAATTGTGAAGTAACCCAAAAGGCTTAAGTCTACGAAATGTCTGTATGAATCATATAAGTAATGTTGTATATATATATATATATTAAAAATTATGGATTTAAAATAATAGCTGGCTGAATATTGGTATAATACACAATAATAAAAGGTGTACTTTGTGTCCGTTATCTGAATATTTGTAAAGCCATCCGCGACATGGGAATTATTTCTAGTGCGAGAGTTAGCTTTTATAAATAAAAAGAAATAAACCGCTGGTTCCTTCGGGTATATTGGCGTGCGACTTTGTATGTGCAAAGTTTGTAAACAAACGTTTTTATGCGATTCATATCATATTGAGTACATCAATTACGTTACCTTGGTGGACTTTTATAACTTGCGAAGCATTATCTCTGTTATTCATCAAACCAATGTCATAAATGTCATAATAAACTTATATGGAAATTAGGAGTAGCCGAACAGGAGTAATTAAAATTGGCTTCATACCGATCGTTTAAAAAGTTTTTTTTTTATTTGTTATTAACGTAAATATACTTTTAAATACGTTTGTACCATTTGTACAACTTAACCAAATAGGAATATCACAATATCAACCCTGAGTATGATCCATTCCACTGCTTGGGCTTCTTCTCAGTGAGAGAAAGATGAGACACCAGTCCACCACTGACTGAGTGTGGCGTAGCAGGCTTCAAGTATCTTCGGAAACATTATGGAGAACTCTCAGGGTTTCCTCACAATGTATTCCTTCAACTGTTAAAGCGAGCTATAATTAACCAATTCATACGTACAGTAACCTGTAATATTGCATGGATACCTTAAGGTCCAAAATCCTGTAACTCTCAAATTAGAATGAATATGAATTAACTAGATGGCGTTGTTTTATAAATAACATTTTAGCAAATAGGTGAAATTTATAACAATTTATAATTTCAATCGAAAAGACACTCGAACAGAGAGAACAGAACACTCGAACTCGGACAGAATAATGTTTGCGTACGAACAGAATAGCGAGTCATTAAAAGTAATCTATAAAATAAACTACCTACTATAAATTTATAAATTCATTTGTAATTCTTTGCTTTTGGTTTTACCTTGAAATGTGTGGTTTTTTTTAAATAAACTTTTGTCAATAGAGATTCAAAATTGTTTAAGGTAAATTTAACAACATTGAGTTATTAAGAAATGTACTTTTTTATATTATAATAGTGCACCGCCGTCTATTACGATATAAATAAACTACTTAACAGTTCTTGTATCGATATCCGTTAGATGGCGTCTATTACCGGCTTATACCATTTTAGTTTTGACATGGGTATGCATTTTGCAGCTCACTGCATATATATACATAACTTCGAAAAGCAAATATTATTTCTATTCAGAATTTCAAGTTGATTAGATGGTGAGCTGAGATTATCAGCTATGATAAACGGACGAATAGACAAATTCGCCCCTTTGAAAACATACCTGCTTAGTCTAGAATGCTGCTTATAAGCTTCTTGAATGTATCTACTGCTTTTCTATTAAAATTTGGGTAGCACAGAATAAAGCCTTAATATCCTTTCAAGACTTGTGCTCAGCGTCGTGATAATGGCTGGTCGCAAACAATCGGTCGGTATAATTAAGTATCTAGCTGAACTTTATAATATTAGTATTTAAAAAAATTAAGTCTTTAAATTTAAAGTAATTCTTGCACCGGAACCAATTCTCTGTGTCACTGGTGATTTTATAAAGATTGAAACAATGGACAAATGAAACATCTAGGACTTGGCAAAACTATTTATAGATCACACCAAATTTTGTTTCGTGTGTTGATCGAACCCACAGCACTCGCCACTTAGTGGTCACGAGAGGCCAGTTAAATTATCCACAGTCTATATTATAATTTGTCACATAATATGGGTGATATAAGGGAATATGTATAAAGTCACCTGCACAAAGAGCACTATTCATTTTGACAGAACAGTGTTATAAATAGTTTTTAAATGTAACCAATGACTAGTATTCTTGTTTATAACCGACATGCGAAATCGTTTATTTTTACGTTGTTTGAACATACTCGAATGCTGCATAATATCCTATCAGTGTCAAGGGTTGGGAAACGTGTGTGGCATAATATAGGTGCGTTGAATGATTAAGATCGCAAATAAACACTTCCCGTGTCGAGTTTAACCCGTCGCAAAGGGTAACACACTAACTTACCGGGTTTTATAAAGGGGAGCGGGCCTCGGTCGTCGCAGTGGATACGGGTAGCGAATGCCTATGCTGTGTAGGTATGTGGTATAATTATCATGACGAAGTTAGAGAAGACTTTATTGTAATTGTAATACGTACTCGTACAGATATTACCCGCAACTCTGTGCCTTGACCTTTAGTGTAGCTTAGTTTACGAAGTTGTAAAAGGAAAAGGGTTCAAATATACTCCATACCAAATTTTATCTAGCACGTTTTTTCTATTTATAGTAAAAATTGATTTATAATACATGGAACTGAGTTATTATTTTCATACGACGGTATTCAATCAGTAGTACAAGTCTACATAGCACCTATACCTAGCTACACAATAGGTGATTTATAAGTTATCTAATGTGCGCAAATATGAACAATATACTGTAAATTTCGTATACATATTGCAGCGAAAACGGAACGAATGTGTAACTCTAGCGAATAGCCAAATTCTGTCTCTAAATTTTTTATCAGATTTCAGTTTGCTCCCGTTTTATCCAACACTTCTTATGTCGCGTAATTTTAAATCTTACTGGACTATTTCTTTGTCTCAACAATTGATGTTATGCTAGTATATCCGTTCTATATTAACCAATTCTGATAATTGATTTTCCAAAATACACGTATATTGTGTAAAGTACTCAATTGTCTTTCTTAATTTATTTTCCACTTCTTATCATTTTCTAAGCAATCGCCGAGATAGCAGTGTTTAAACCTACTTAAACATATTGACATACAACAAATTATGACGTAGGAAGTTCTTAACGATATAAATATGATTGTAGGTAACGCCGACGCCGACGTCAATAGCCGACATCGGTCAAAGGAAGTCTAAGAAGAAACGAACGGCTTCGCCGGCGAGCGTCAGTTCTGGTGAGGAGTACGATCCGTCGCGCGGGGACACGACCATGAGTGTTGCCGCTACTAAGCCACGTCATCCTCCCAAGACTCCCAAGCCGAAGAAGACTAACACTTCTAAAAGTAAAAGTAAGTACCGTCAGCGACATAAATCTATAAACATGTATGAGATTTTGATTTCCTTTATCTGACACAATAATAATAACTAGCGTTCGCTTAGTGCTCGAAATTCGACCAAAGTTTGCCTGTAAGATATTGCTGATATGTCATTATATATTGATATATGTAACCATAGTTACGCGCTTTCGACTGTGTGTGTCAAATGCATGGTTGTGAGCGTGTAGTGTTTTTTAATTAATTTAATGTATTTCTAGTGCATATTTTATATAAATATTAGGATTCGCCTCTCCTTCTCCATATAAACTTTAACTTTAACTGTGCCAAATTTCATACTCCTCCATCCGCGCAATTTTCGTAAAAAGGGGTACAAAGTTTTTGCTTCACATATTAATAAACAGATTCCTTACCTTTAACAGCAGTAATAATTGAAGGGTTGTTATTGTTATACCATTTATTACTAAAGAACAATAATTATACATTTTTATTTATAAAATACTGTTGTAAATTTATTAAATGTACAGCTTTTTTGTAGATGTCTATATTTAAACAAAAAAGTGTTTTCTCAAAATTCATTCCACCAATTTACTTGGAAATGCTTTCGTCTAATGGAACGCTTTCAGCGATTATTTCTCAGACGTGCGTGCAGGCTTTGGAATGAACTATCTGCCAGCGGCGTCGCTCGAGCGTTATAACTTGCCCTTCTCTAAACAAGAAGCTCAAAGAGAATATATATTTTACTATCATATTAGGTCGCGACTTCGCTGTGTACATGACAATGCCCAAGTCTATGAGTGGTAGTTACTGCTTACCATCAGGTGAACTCGTCTGCTACAAGGGGCAATAATTAATAATAATAATAATAATATTCTACCACATTAATTACAATTAAATCCTTAGACGGTTTTAAACCGGTTGGTTGCGATGCTTGTCTTTTTAACTAAAGTATACCAAGTTAACGAAAGGAATACAAAAGAAATACCTAGCACATTGCTTTGTAAATCCAAACTAATCAAGTAGCGTGAGATGTATTCACAAAAAAAAAGGCCGTTGTTTTATGCAGATATCGATACATTCCACTATGATTACACACATAACCTCATGACGTATCGTTGAGACATTGTGTAAGAAACCCGAGAACATAAATTACACGGCAGCTGCTTTGTCGAAATGAGAATGTCTTTTATGATATATGACTGTATTGTTACAGCCAGTGCCATCTCTCAGCACTGTAGGGAAGACTCGGCCTTCTAATAATTAATTACAGCGCCATCTATTGACGTCTTCGGAACTACGTAGTTTATCGATACGCTAATAGTAGAGAGAACGCTGGCACATTCTCGAATCTCCTTACTGTTTACATACCGGGTATGGTGTTTCTAGAAATCTCTAGAAACACTTTAATCGCGTATAAGCGGGGAAGGCAAGCGCTCACCGGGTCAGTT
Source organism: Catocala fraxini (assembly GCA_930367265.1). Lineage (NCBI taxonomy): Eukaryota > Metazoa > Arthropoda > Insecta > Lepidoptera > Erebidae > Catocala > Catocala fraxini. The sequence continues at coordinate 9,231,142 of OV884026.1, read as the reverse complement.
GACAATCATAAGCGATCAAGTATTCATCGAAGCGAATGGAAGCGATAAAACCACAGAGTTTGAAGCAGTTATAGTGGAATAGTGTTCAAGTAGTGTGTGTAGTGTTTTAAATTTAATTGTGTGTTAGAATAAAACGTGTTTTAGTCGGTAATATTGACATCTTATCCCTCGAACGCAGCACGTAACAGTATATATTCGAGTATTACTTTTATTTTCTACATATATAAGTGTATGTAAACAGTTTCATCGCTCTCCTAAAGAAGTCTCGTGTGCATTGTGTCTTTATCTGTGAAAATTGGTCTGAAACCTGTTTTAGTGTAATTTATTCAAGCACATGTAATTTCTTAAACATGTTATCGTTATCTATATTCTACCTACTGTTGAATTTATATTTATATTTAGAATTGATAAATAATATGCCAATACCGACTACTTTTTTCCTACCTGTAAATATCTCTGAAGCCTATGTCTTACATGTAAAACATAATAATTATGTAAGCTACATGTACAACATAATATGTAAGCTATATGTAAAACATAATATGTACATTTCTGAACAACATTAAATTTTACAATCTTATATTTACAGAGAAAAGTGAAAAGACTGAAAGAACTAGAATTAGTGGAGCTGAAAGTAAAGAGACTGGACCACAAAGTCCTTGGGGACACACTATGCCTAAGGAGATACTGTTAAAGATATTTGAATATGTTGTGGCCTCACAGGGCACATTACCTTCTGTGATCAGGTAAACATTAATTCGACAAAATATATCAAACGCCGAAGATTTTTGTCTTACTATTCTTTTTTTGTATTTTTCAGAATCGGTAGAGTGTGTAAGTTATGGCACAGTGTAAGCTGTAGACCCGAGTTGTGGAAGAACGTAGATCTTGCGCAATACACAAGTGAAAAATGTAAAACAGATTATAAACTCGTATGGCTCCTGGAAAACCGGTTGGTGCAATGTCAAAGTTTAAATATTGGTACGTACACATTTAGATCTTTACATTTTATTGGTTCGATTGATTTTTTGGTTGCACGCCTGATATGACATCGAGGTGAAACCGTTACTGCTTAAGGTTTCAGGTTCAAAACAAAGCCTATCCGGCAGTTACGTTTTATTTTTTTCATACACTATCTTATGTTTTCTGTACCCATATCTGTAAATGTGTGTGCCATATACAAATAATTAAAAAAAAAAAAGGCACCCAAATTAGGATCATCTATTATATGTTGTAGATCATACATATTTTTGTCCTGTGGCGCTATTGGACTCGCAATAATCTCCGTGCTTTTAGTAGCGGAATGACCATGTTCAAGGAAGGTTTTTAGGTGTTTTAACCGTAGAACACCATATTACTGAACTATAAGGTCCCCAAAGTACAGAATATAAAGAAACAAAACAGCGCCTTTGGCACTTAATTTAATATATAGCTAATTTACACTTAATTAATAAGATCTTTGACATATTTTTTGTTTGATTTAGTTTGTATAAGAACCTTGCCAAATTAATACCTTCTTGACGATTAAAAAGTTGATCATGAATTACGCTTTGTCGATGTAAGCTGGTTCTATTTATGTATGATTTAAATCAGTCTTACCGAGTTAACTTTTATATAATATTATTTGTTTCCACAGCTCAGTGGAAAGTAAGCAACGTGTCGTGGGTGTTGGCGTGCGTCGCAGACTACTGTCCCGAGCTGGTCGAGTTGAGCGTCGCGGGCTGGAGTCGCATCACTTCAGAGCAACTGTTCGACCTCTTGCAAGGCTTGCCCAAGTTGCAGAGGATTGATCTGTCGCTGACGGTAATAAAAATAAAATTAATAGAAAAGTAGTTCAGTATTTGGAGAACTAGACGAAGGCTATGGAGTTACAATTCTGATAATAATAATAGGAAAAAGTGCAAAGTATATGCCAAACTGCAAAATGTTATCACTTAAACAAATTCTCATGAACCAAATAATATCAAATATTTATATAATCTATTAACGTTTTCTTGCTCTAACAAGGTTTTGATTTCATTCGATTCGATCGAACTTTATAGTGTTTGTTGGCTTTTCCAGCTTAATCCTCGGCAATAGGATCGCTCCCTATTCCGTGGAATCTAGATACAGCTGCTGAAAAAAGGATAGAACATCGAAACATCAAAATATACATCCTTAAATGACGAATATTCGCTGTTGTTATTATCTGATACTTTGTTGGATATCTATAAAATAATATTGTCTTACGATTACGCGAATGGTATACATACATTGAAATAAACTACTTGATACGGATTTAATCTACAAAATGTCAAATATGACTACTCTATAAAAACATACTTTCTCTTCGTCACATCACATCACACATCTTTGAAATTTATGTAAAAATAAATCTTTTACTATGTTCTTATATAATTGGTTTCATGAAAATAATCCGACAAATTGAAATTACTTGAATAATGCGGGGTCACCCTATATATATTTGTATTCCATTTGATATGCTGTAATTGGACTATATGGCCTAACACTTCTCACACTGAGAATTGGCTCTTGCCAGTAGAACACGGATGGCGTAGTGGTTTATTGGTGGCCTCGCCACCGCCGCTGCGCTGAGTGTTGGGTTTGACACGACACACACAGAAAAAAATCGTGATATACAAATAGCTCTTCTCAATCTTCTGGTATTATTTGTGTCCGTTGTTTGAATCAAAAGTTTGTAAGATCACTTGCGTCACAGGAATCAATCATAGTGCGCTAGTTGTCTTATTAAAGAAAAGATAAAAACGGAAAGAACTATACAGGGTTGTTATAATAGAGAAGTTGACTCACAACTTTTTATTGGTCAAATAGTTTCATTGCCCAAACTGCCAAATACAAATAATTTGTATTTGGAATCTGGTAGTGGGAGTAATAATTGTAAAATGACAGAAAATGGATGAATGGTACAAACTGTGACATAAGCGGCATTTAAACACAGCTGCCCGGGGAAGATAGCGAGATGTCCCCACTACACCCCCCACTTTTCCTTATATCAAAATTTAAAATATGAATGACTCCCTCTTTTTGCAACAAATATTAATACTGCTTAACAAAAATATTTTTGTCAAATTGCTATTTGCTTTTGTGTGTAAAATAATGTACAAATGTATTGTTCTTATATATTTTCTTTAATCTTTATTAAGATGTGATGATTTTGTAAACCCATTATGTGTGCAAAATAAAATTTATTATTATAATAATTATTATTATAGGCAGCAACCCTTTTATTATTTTATGCAGTAATTGTAATGTGTTGTTTCAGTCGGAGACTGGCGGGTCAAGCACATGTTTGTCGGCGGCGTCGATGTCTCGAATCTCGGAGAACTTCGGCGCGAGGCTCACGCATCTTACTCTAGCTAATAACAAATTCGTGGCCATGCCCCAGATACTGCAGTCGATAGCGGTGATTAAATCCAACTTTATTTGAAAGAAATATTATGAAAACTAACAAACTTTCGTATTTATAATATTAGTTAGGATTGCACTACCTAATGCTGATATGAGTACTAACTGGTGAACCGGATTTAGAAGAAACATTATAAATGATACACTAGATCCTGCCTGCAGCTACCCTCGCGCTTATGTAGATTTTGTCATTTAATTCATATCTCAAAGGAATGGTTTTTTTTTCTGGATGCAAAGTATTCTATCCTTTTCTGTACTTCTTGAGTAGTTAAGGTGGGAAAGCGCAACAAACAATCAAACACGCTTGCATTCGCATTTGTAATATTAGTTAGGATGAAATAACAAATTGGTAGAAATATATTGTACAATGCTTGTACGTTATTGATAAGGAATGCCTCAGTGACTTATCAGTTGTATCGATGCGCAGGTCGAGCAATCCTTTTGAGGTTTTCTGTCAAGAAATTTTCATAAGCAACTGGCACTGTTCCTAAATCCGAAGGCTTGAACTATGTCCAGTAAACGTTAGTAGACCCCCCACTCCCTGTTATGTAGGGTATATGGTTATACGCCATAGAAACCCTATAACTTGGAAAAGATTTTGATTTGTTGGTTTATTCTTAGGAAGTATTACTAGTGTAGATTCTTTACTTTATTCAAGTAGAATTTTGCGACATATCAGACGTTTGGGAAGTCTTTTTCGACAATAATATCAAGTGTTTATATGCATTGCAGGCGTGATTTAGTATACGAATATTTCTTTATATCATTATAATATTGTAACCAATCGGTTGTCGTAGTGGTTTATGTGGTCACATTATCATGGTGTCGGATGTGGCAGGTTCGATTCTCATACAGACCAACCAAGGTCATTGTTAGCAAATGGCCTTGGGAGGACAAATGAGCTGAAAAAACAGCCTAGTCAGGATTTATTCTTTTAATACCTAAAAGTGCAAGTCTTTGCTATCGTAATGTCATGCTATACTAGTTGAGCAACTGCGCTATCTTGGCAAAGTCCATGCTATTGGTCCAAAATATTACACGTATCTAAAGTACTTTGTTAGATATGGATTATTCCACAGTCGGATTACTAAAAAAGAATATTATACCAACATTTACCATTTATTCCTGTGTTAAGCGTTAATTGTAGTTACTGTCGTCTATTAATAAATTGATTTCTTTTATTGCACTATGTAGTTCCAGATAGTTTTCTGGAAATAGTTTTCTGTACACATATATGAAAAGGACCTAACTGGTATTAATGCGATCATGCATAATGTTTAACTTTTAATGCTTAACGTTTCGACCAGGTTATACCGGCCGTGGTCACAAGCTTATTTAAATTCACATTAAAAGGTAAACTTTATGTATGATCGCGTTAATATCCATTACGTATTATATACTAGATTTTGCCCACAACCGCTTGCGTGATGGACGAAAGGTACTCTATGTCCTATTCTGTAACAGTCCTATATTCTGAAAGGTACTCTATGTCCTATTCTGTAACAGTCCTATATTCTGAATGAAAGGTACTCTATGTCGTATTCTGTAATAGTCCTATATACTGGATGAAAGGTACTCTATGTCCTATTCTGTAACAGTCCTATATTCTGGATGAAAGGTACTCTATGTCCTATACTGTAACTCCATAACAGTCCTATATTCTGGATGAAAGGTACTCTATGTCCTATACTGTAACTCCATAACAGTCCTATATTCTGGATGAAAGGTACTCGATCTCCTATTCTGTAACTCTGTAAGAGTCCTATATTTGGATGAAAGGTACTCTATGTCCTATGCTGTAACTCTGTAACAGTCCTATATTCTGGATAAAAGGTACTCTATGTCCTATTTTGTAACCCTGACAACGTGTGTGTGAAATATCATGATGATCGGTTATTTAGCTAAGGCGTGAAAGCGTAACAAACAGACAAACAAATAAACTAACAAACCCACATGTATATTACTAGTTAGGATATATCATGCAACGTGAAAGTTTAAAAGTTATTAAGTATTTGAATAGTTTTGTTAACTTAATAAAATGAATGCGTTTGTGTTGCAGAATCACTGCAGCAACTTAGAAGTGCTGGACATCTCGGGCACACTGGCGGCGTCGCACCCCGCCGCGGTGCCTCTGGAGGCGCTGCAGAAGGGCTGCCCCAAGATGCGCGTGTTCCGCGCCGCCAACTCACAGCTCGTACTGCAGAACGCTACCACTTCGCAGCAGGTAAGCCCCAATATAAGATAGCCAACGCGAAACTTACCATACAATTAAATATAAAATCAATATAAAAAAATATATTTGCATAAGTAGTCAAAGTCATACTTAGTAACGGGAATTTTAAATTTTTTATTTAGCATCTAACTTATGACAAAATCTGACAAGAAAATTACGTCCATTTTTTTATTGCTCCTTTTACAATATTGTTACTAGAGTTTGCCCACTCGCGTAAAGTAATGTAGGTTAGGTTAGTAACAGTATTTTTTTCTGGATGAGAGGTACCCTGTGTCCCTATCTATTCCCCTGACAAAGTGTATGCGAAATTTCATAATGATCGGTCGAGTAGTTGAGGCGTTAAAGCGTAACAAATAAACAAAATCACATACGCATTTATATAATTTGGTTATTTCATGCGGCATCTTCAAATTCGTGCAAAGATGCCATTCTCTCGACTCTTGAAAGGCAACTCAACAAAAAATTACTTAACAAACAGTCATACGCATGTCAACGACTTGGATTGGCTAACTGAATTAGTAATAGCCAATCAAAACACTTGATATGATTGATTTTGATACGTCGTACGTCGAGATCCAATGATAGGGAATAATTACTTATTAATCGATTTGCAAAATGTGCACTGATGACTCGGATCTCACGTCCCCTGGCATTTCTAGAGGTGGTAATGTTATCCCAAAACAAACTTAAAAAATATATGCTTAATTCTTATACATTTAAGCTGAACAAAAGTTGTATGTAAACAAGACATGAATCCAATATGGCTGACGTCATCTTAAAAAGGCGCGAACAACTTTATTTCACGTTTCAATTTTGATACATTTATTTAAAATGACTCATTATTTAATCATATGAAGCTCACATGACACCATACATTTAATCACTTATTAGTTTGTCATATGACAAAGTGTCTTCAGTGCAAACGAAGCCAATTATTCATTTAATGCTGGTGTCATAATTACGTTATGAAAAAGAAGCTGTTTGGATTGACCTCGTTTAAAACCGGTTATAGTTGAAACTGCCTGACATGAGATCGGATCACGTCCATGTTAAAACATAAAAAAAAATAAAGCATAATATTAACAGGATGGTCTTCAAAATATAAATTGATAACACTGCTTGACGCATAGTTTGATCCTGGAACAGTAATTGTATCTTGTTCGTATAGGTCGCAGGTTTATTTTCCGAGTCAAGAAAACAGTTTACACTTACAGTTTATTTTGTTGGGAAATTCTTAATTGTACCATAGCGACAAAATAGTGCCTCTTAGAATAATATTATATTTTTATTTTAAAGACATCGGCATAATATTTTTGCTAATCTTTTGACTTAAGGGTATCTGTTAATACCAATTCAGTTAATATTTAACTGCTGCTATTATAATAAATCGAGAATTGACTTTGTTCTGTATTATAAAATTATTTAAAACTTCGTAAACGTTCGTAACTTATAGTGTATTCGCGTTAAGAAAATAGTGACTCATCGTTGTCACTCAGCTTAGCCACGCCCCTTGACCAATTAGATCTTAGTAAATTAGAAAGCCGTGTTCACATTGACTAGTTGAAGTAAGCCCTTCAGACAGAAAGGACGTGACTTTTGTTAATTTTAAAAATGAATACCGCGTCTGTTCGTATAAATAAAAGTAGATCAATAATTCATAGCAGATAAAGACGAGTGATTTATAATGTTTTTAAGTACTTTAAACAGTGTAGTGATCCAAACGTTACTTTGGAGAGTATAGTAATTGTGAAAGCGGCTAGTGCATGCGGTGTTTCTGAAAATATCGCTTATAAAATTATTAAAGAACAGAAGGAAACGAATGCTCTAAAATAATTACTTAATATTAATATTTGAAAATACTGTGTAATAAAAGTTTGCTTTAATATTAATGGTTTAATTTTTACTCCAGCATAAATACGCCTTTATTTTGCAGTTGCAATGATGAGTCACTATTTTCTAAAAGCGACTTTTTTTTTATTTTTTTTATTGGGAAAACAAACAATTTTGCATTGTGTCATAATGGCTAGGTACATAACAAAATAAATTAATGTACAATCCACGGCGTTTCCACTTATTACCTTAAAGAGTACAGTTAAACCTACTAAGTGTTTATACAAATGTTGACAAATCTTTATACTATTGTTGATGACGAAGCGTATGTACTATATTATTTTAATGGAATGCGAATGGACTATAGTTTTAGCTGTCCCGTCAAAATCCACTTTTGTAACTACTGCTCCGTTCCTGTGACGTTGTAGCGCAATGTTATATTGCTGCACGAATGGCGTAGTGGTTTTAGTGGTCAGTGCCACTGCGCCGTTGTGGGTTCGAATCCCACAAGGGACAAAAATTTGTGTGATCCACAAATGGATGTTCCGAGTCTGGGTGTTCTTTGTGTCCGCTGTGTGAATGTTTGTAAAGTCCCACGCGACACAGGGTTCATACGTGGAGCGGGTAATCTTATAAAAAAAAAAACTTCCAGAATTGGACTACCAAATGTGAAGGTTTTTAAAATACATCTCGTAGTTCTTTGCGCATAAAAAAAAAGCCACAATTTGTAAGGGTTACTGCCGCATTGTGCTGTAGCATAGTTGTGCTTGATTATACGAGACTAATGTGTCAGCAGTTACCTCATAAACTGCAGTTTTATTATATTAGTAATTTTTAAGGTAGTGGTTGTGGAGGAACGTGGTCTGATGTCTCTCCAACATACAGGTAGGATGCACCGACCAGGCTGGGTTATCGAGCCTGGAGGGCTGCGGCCTGACTGTTGATGTCGGGAACATATGTATATAGGGTCGGTCGTAAATAATGGATAACCCGTTAGTAGGTGGTAGCCCTGAGGCCAGGCTGTAAGAAAATAGCTTTTCTAAGCCAGGGTTGCCAAATGTCTGAAAATGGTGAATTTTTTTTTTTCCGAATTTTGATAGTTTGTTCCTTATATTTTTTGCCATATCTTCAAATTAAGACATTCGGCCTACTTTTTTTTGTATCGTACTTCTAAATACTTGTACTATTTAATTAAAATTACCATTTTGGGCATTAGGCATGTGAAACAAATATTAATATTTTAGGCAATTTTTTGATTTTTTTTTTCTTTTCTTCAACTTTTATCCATCGACTGTGGAAAAAAAATGTACTGCATGATAACTGCCCATTATCTCAAAAACATGTCTAGTTTGTGCAGATTCTAAAAAGGTATTTTAATCAAGAAGAATGTGCAATGAAGGCTATTAGTGATCATGGACAATTCCGTAAAGTTTTCTTTTTTAGTCTTATTCTGAGTTCGCATGCCAAGGACCGTAATGCTCACTCAAATGTCATTGCTTGTGGTGTCGTCATGGGCTGGGTCGAAGGGAAGGGCCTTCAATATGGCGAAGGAGGTGATGGCTGGCCCATGCGTCGTACTCGTGAACGGGTGCTACTTGTGGTGATTAGTCGACCTTGGTATCGTGGAATTTGATGATTTACTTACTACATTTTTATTTAAACAGTTAGATTAAACTACGAACTACAATCATGCCTTGTCTTGATTATTAATGTACATGTAAGTGGATGCTCCTATTTACCATACTGCTGCTTTAGAGGCTACCATCACCTTACAGCTCTTATGATTTGTAAACAAAAACTTGGCGATTAAAAAGAGTGACCGTGAGTTTCTTGCCCGTTCTTCTCATGAGCCCTACACCCTTGCTTTGCTGAACGTGGAAGTAAATGTAAATTCGCAGAAAAATTCGTGTACCTTTGACATTCATGAGTGTTACCTTGTAACCTAATCTGAATAATTTGATTTTGAATTTTGAATTGAATTTGGTATTACAATGTATGTTTTACTAACAATGCTGGCGACAGGATCGAAATTACTTAGCAAGGTCAGAATTCTGAGTTTTTAAAAAATGTGTCTAAACAGGATTTCAGCTTTGTAACAGCATGGATAGATTTTATTTAATTAGGATATTACTATTCAACTGTTATCAAAACACATTAATAAAAAAACAATGACATTTGTAGGAAAGAAACTTTATTGATAAAATTAAACTAAGTGTTAAAAATACCTTTCGCCTGCAGCTATGCAGGCTCTACAACGTCTAATAAAAGATCTTTTAATTCGGCGTGTATAACCCTTGTGTGTCTTTCCGGCAAGTTGACTCGTCAGACCATAAAATCCTGTCGAATAAAGTTGGCAAACCTGGCTAAGAAAAGCGATTTTGTTACAGCCTGGCCTCAGGGCTACCACCTATAACTAACGGGTTATCCATTATTTACGACAGCCCCTATATACTTAGTCGCTGTGTAATTTTCACTTGTGCTATGCAGGATTGAATGAGGAACGTCATTTAAAACGCTTATTGTATACAGCGCCATCTGTTGGATGTAGTTAGAACTTCTTCGGCTGTGCTTAGCCGCGACGGTGGTTAGCTTTGTTCTGATGTAGTGTGTGTGCGTGTGCGCAGATGGAGTGCGGCGGCTGGCCGCTGCTGGAGGAGCTGTCGATCGCGGGCGAGGCGGCGACGGAGCGCGTGGGCGTGGGCGAGTACCGGCTGGGCGACGACGCGCTGGCGCGCCTGGTGCGCGGCGCCACGCGCCTGCGCCTGCTCGACGTGCGCGGCCTGCAGCGCCTGTCCGACTCGGGGCTCGTGCGCGTGCCCGCCTGGGACCTGCAGCACCTCTTCCTCGGCGGTCTGATACCTACTTGTGCTATACTTACTCTTTATACTTATCACTCAAGCAGCGAACAACTATAGAGTCTCCTGAGCCCTATTACAAACTTTTATAAAACCGGTCAAGTTCCAGGCAATTCAAATAAGTACCTGCTTTTGTTTCGTATTATGACATGTGAATAGTAGATCGTCTTCATGCTGGCTAGTTTGTCGCTGGCCGATTTGACAGTGCATCGTTCAAAAATATGTCATACATATTTGTCGGTAAGTAACGGTTTTAATTTTATCTATGATAATATAATTAAAACTATTATTTTTAGGCAAAAATATATCTTTATCCTATCATATCATTAATTTTATTAGGTATTATATTTGCAGCATTAAACAAAATTAAAAGTAAATAATATTCGGTTTCAGAACGTCGTACACAAGTGCCTAGTTACTTATCTTATTTAAAACTAATGTGTAATGTGTATCTAATTCTAATTAGGTTCTCGAAAACAAAATCTTTGTTACTTCTATATTTATTAAAAGTATTTACAATAATTATGGCGGCGTCCTCCTCGTCGTACCACCAACTCGTGCCACAATCGATGGAACGGTAAAAAAAAAAGAAAGAAATCATTCTTTATTGCCACAAAGAAATATGACTACATATTTTTCTTACAAAATATCGACAAAATAATAAAAAAGACAATTAAATAAATAGTTCGTAAGTAAAAAGTTGATACATATTATGCTATTGTGGCAACAAATGGTCTCCATTCAGCATTGATGTTGCGATAAAACTGACGTGATATCGCAACACTGATTTTCAATGGAGACCATCGTTACACACAGACGTCAAGCCAGCTGCATTCAATTTTAGAACTAACAAAAATTAAAAAATTTCAAGGATACGTAACCAGAGTAAAAAATGAACTATTACTTAAATTATTATTATAAAAAAAATACTACAAAAAATATTTAAAAATAAAAAACAATACAGTTTGCATGTATTGACTCATGCGGCGATCCAACTCACAACACTCCCCACCGGCAGAGGCGAGACACACAAACGCGCCATCAAAAATAAATGTCATTTCCAGATACACATTAAAAGTTGCTCTATATATTTATTATCTAATAACCTTTTGATATCAATATTATGTACCTAATAATATGTATAAATAAATTGTTATGTTTTATAAATAATCTTCAATAATGAACACACGATTTTTTTTAACAAATGTACTTTTCGTTTAAAACAAATGACTATTAGAAAGTGATCACTGATCAGCCATCGATAGTGCTTACAAAAAACAGGTGCATGCGATTTTCGACCTTATTGACATTACTTATAATTTATAATTTTATTAACGTATTAATGATAAGAATTAAAATAAGAATTATGAAAGCAAGAAAATACCAAAAAAACTGTCTGTCATGAATTGTCAATAAGGTCGAAAATCGCATGGATCTGTTTTTTGTAAGCACTATCGCTGGCTGATCACTTCCTGATAGTCATTTGTTCTGTAGACGTTCATTTGTTTTGTAGACACGTTCATTTGTTTTACACAAATTTTTCTACTAATCCCCATGGTACAACTAGTTGGACATAACACCGTTGTACTACGGGTCATAATCATAAATTGACTGAATTTTATTGAATTACCATAGAAAAACGTTATTTTATACATAAATAAAGTAATACAAAATGTACATAATACATGTACATAATGTACACATAAGATTTTAGTATTTTATTTTATAAATTTTATTAAGTAATCTAAGTAGAGCATATATCATGGCGTCACATTAAAATGACTGAATGGTTTGTTTTGTTTACAATATGGCGACTTTAATATGAAACGAAATGTCAAATGAAAGCTCGCAATACGGTATTTGCCAGGCAATACTTGATCACCTGTCACGTGACCGCTGACTGGCTGGAGTTAGCACGTTTATAATACGAAATTGCAAGGCAGTTTACTTTACGCCGTATACTGCCTGGAAATAAGAGTTTGTAATAAGGCACCTGATTTCTTTAAGCTAACGCTGACTATCCTATCACATTCATATCAATAACTTTTAAGAGTATGTAATAAGTAGTGATACCAATTGAGTTCTAATACCTCTCCCTTGAGGTCAGCGCTTTGTCAATACCCTCCTACTCTATATGTTTCATTCTTTATATCACTAAAGTAGTTAACAACTATAAAGCTTTTAAATTGCTCTAATAACAACTTCTGACGACATAGGTATTTGGTTAACGGTAATCCTCTCTACGTCAATAATGTAATTAATGATTTTTCTTTTTACAACATCGCCCGCACTAGGTATAATACTTATATCGCGGGCTTCTTTACAAACAACGGCCGCAAATAGCACCCAGACTCGAAATAATAATTTGTAAATTTCAAATTTTGTCCTGATTCGCACCCATAACACTCGCCGTAGTGACTGACGATAGTGAAGCGACCCCTTAAAACGACTACATCATCCATACAGCTAAGTACAAAACAGTAACAGATATAAATTTGTCCATTTAGGTTGCAAGGTGACGCGGCAGAACAACGCGTGCTTGGAGCTGATATGCGAGAAATGGTCGCACAGTCTCATCGAGCTAGATCTGTCGTGGGCGTCAGCGGCGCGCGTGCTTGATGTCGCCGTCGCAGCGCTCGCTGACTCACCCAACAGTAAACTTAGGTACTATAGTAACGCTTTATTGCATTCGAATAATATTCGAATACAATTGTTCACATTACGATTATTGCGATATGATGAAATATGAATGGTATTTAAATATAATTTATACAACACTATGTAAGGTACAGTAGAACTCCAATTATTCGAACTTCAACTATCTAAATAGCTTTCGGGGATACATTATTGGGAGATGAGTTTACCATGTAAAATGTATATACAGTGGTGGACATATAATTAGAAACACTTGCGACGTATTTCACGTTATACAAGGCACTTTGCGGTAAATTTTTTTTTTGGAAATAAAACTACAAAATTAATAGAATAGGCTCAATAACTTATAATTAATTAAAAAACAAATAAATATCTGAGTTTACAACTACCATTTAGATATTTAGTTACGTACAAACGACTAAACGACATTTGCAGTACCATCCGTCATGGATAAGTAATTAGAAACAATAAAGAAATGAGGTAAAAATCAAAGTTATTAACGTGTTAATGTCATCAATTTCAAATTATTTATGTAAAATGATGTTTAGTTTACTAAATTTCTGAAAAATTTACATTTAGTTGCATAGCCTTTGTTATTAATGACGGCTCTGCAACGACGTGGCATTGATTCAAGTAATTTCATACATTGATCGAGTGGCATCGAGTTCCATGCTTCAACAAAGGCTTCGTAAAGTTCATTTTGACTGGAATTACGTTTAACGGAGACTTTTTTTTAACGACGTTCCACAAATTTTCAATAGGATTTAAATCGGGACTATTTGCAGCCCAGTTTAACATGGTAACACGTTGCTCACTAAAAAAGGATTGAACACTGCGGGCCGTGTGTTTTGGGTCGTTATCGTGCTGAAAGATCCAGGTCACAGGCAAATTTTCGTCGGTGTAGGGCATCATTGTCTCTTCTAAGATGTTTTTGTATTGAAATTGATCCATTATACCTTCAATCTTACGGACGGGTCCAACGCCGCATCCAGAAAAACATCCCAATACTTTAATCTTACCTTCGCCGTGTTTGACTATGCTCCTCGTGTATTTATAATCAAAAGCATGGTTTATTGGAAGTCTAACGTAGCGTTTGCCGTCTGAATTCACCATATTTATTTTTGTTTCATGAGAATAACACTTTTTCCATTCTCGTACGGTCCAGTTAAGATATTTCTTTGCAAATAATAATCGCTTCTCTCGGTGTTGCTTGGTAAGAAGCGGTACCTTTCGAGAAACCCTCCCGAATAATTTAGCTTCCACTAATCTGCGGCGTACCAGTTTCGAGGAGATGTTCCTTGGGTCATCAGGTGGAAAAACTTCATTTCTAATCTCGTTGGAGCCTTTAAACGGATTTTGTTTAGCTACACGTATTATTTGCAAATCTTCCCGGGAAGACGTTTTCCTGGGACGAGCCTTTCTAACAACACTTTTAGTAGTTCCGTTTCTTTTATAATGAGCAAGAGCAATAGTGGAATTACCACCAGCTAGGGATCCAGTAATTCAAGTCAAACCCAAGAAGAAACAAACCACAGCTAGACTTAATGATACTCTGAGCTCATTCTGCGTAAATAGAAACACCAATGATTAAATTATGTTCGGGTACTTTGAAATAACTACACTGGAATATTGAGACAACTACCATCTTAGTCTCCCCGTGAACATGGCTGCTGAAAAGCAACCGAAACGTCGGGGAAAGTGTAAACTTAAATATAAATAGTTTTAATAAATTAATTAGCTTAAAAATTAGTAAAGTTTAATAGTATCTAGTAGTAGTGTAAGAGTTTCAAAATTATGTAATAAAGTGTAAAATAAACAACACGATAAACTCCGTATATAGTAGTTTAATTTCAATGAATAACATTCGCGTAAACAGAAGACAATATTATGAGCAATAGCGTTGAAAACTTTCTTCACAGAACATTCTAGATGATTAGCAATTCTTCTATAAGTCCACTTTTACTGACGTTTAATTGCCGCCGAAACTGCAGAAAAAGCGTAGAAAGAGGTATTTTTTTTTAATTTCAGAAGTATAACGAACCACGGTTCCTGTTTCTAATTAGTTGTCCAAGCGGCCAGTAATAGAAATTCAACTATCATTCATATTTAATCTCTTTTAATAATTAAAGATATAACAGTTTTTTTTTATATTTTATGAATTTTTAACTCATTGGCTATATTCTGGCATAGTTAATAGTAATTTTTAAAATCTATGTATTTTCCTCATAATGATAGTTCATTCTGTGTTTACCTAAGTTATATGTACTGTTTCTAATTATATGTCCACCACTGTATGTATCCCATATGTATGTAACATATTTATGTGTTGCAATTTGATTCAATTTCAAATTAAATATGCATGCAGTGCCAGAAATAAGCTCTATTTCTTTAAAATGTGTTATACGTAGTACGTACATACCCTTTTGTTGAAAAAACCAAATATCCGAATTTGATTATTCGAATGGGGTCTGGTCCCAATTGATTCGGATAATTGGAGTTCTTTACTAGCTATTCCCCGCCGTTTCACGCACGTTTATGATTACTGCTCCGCTCCCGTGGTTCGGTGTTATATAGTCTACTATTTTCTTTCTGGTTAAAGTATCATTATAATGGTAAAATATAAATAAATAATTTCATTGAACACTTTTTCTATTACAGAGTACTGAACTTGTGTGGCTCATCCGTATCTCTAGACCCAGTCAAGAAAGTTTTATTAAAGTGTCCGCTCGTTGAGTCTCTAAATCTCAGCTCATGTCGAGCTCTACCCAGAGGCATGAAACGACTGTACACTGGCAAAGAGTTACAAGATCTCAAGGACAGCCTAGATCCCGAGAAAGCTAAAGCCAAAGCTGATATAAAAGCAGAAGAGACTAGCAAATGCAAAAAAGATGTAAAGAAGTCTGCCGCCGATTCTAAATCTGAAACTGCTAAAGAAGAACCTTCAACAGACGCTTCTAACAAGTCTGATTCCAAGTCAGATTTGAAGGCGAAAGACACAACCTCTGTCTTTCAAGAGCCGAAAAGCATTTCGGAGTCTACTTCAAATGTGCCTGATAAACAGTCGCCGTTGAAACGGACGCCCGTGCGGTCTTCCCCAGATAGTAAGTCCGGTGAATTGACTGGCAAGGAAGTGTCGGAGATAATGTCTTCGGTATCAGAAAGCAAGAGATCGAAGCGAGACACGACACCTAAACTTCTAAGTCCCGCTGCACAGTCCAAACCAGATTCCTCATCCACCCCCAGGTCTGAACCCGCTAAAGGAGAGCTCGGCAGTCCCCATTTCAGTCCCGTCCCCAAACCAGACAGCCAAGTACAAAATAGTCCAGAAGTTCAGTCAGAGTTATTAAACCACAACCAAAAATCTTGTAACTCATGGAATCTAGGACAGTTCAAAACTACACCAACGCATAAGTCTGAAGCCAGTCCTTTAAGTAGGTTAGAAAGTCATAATAAATTAAGACACGGTAAAGTTATAGAACAGTGTAGTCCAACCACGTCACATGATAATAAACCTAGTCCCGAAACACATAGTATCAAACAAGACAGTATAAAAAATCCCAATAGCTGGAATTATGGTAATTATAGTCCTATGCCTCGCCAAGACAGTCAATTCTCGTCTCAAAGAAGCCCCTATTCGGCTCAGCCGAGTCCTGCTCAACCTAGCCCATATTCCACACAACCTAGCCCATACTCAACCCAACCGAGCCCTTACTCCTCACAGCCTAGTCCATATTCTGCCCAACCGAGTCCCGATACCAGTCAGATAGTAAAACCAGATTTGCAAAAGTCTAACGCTTGGAACACTGGTAGCTATAGTCCTATGCCTAAACACCACCAGCCATTTTCACCGCATCCCTCCACCCACGCTAGTCCCGATCCCGGAGTTGGCATGAAAGCTGATAATCTCAGAAACAATCCTAATAAAACTCCTGGACAATACAGTCCAATGTCTCGACAAGACCGTATGCACCAAAGTCCCTATTCGCCTAGGCCAAGTGTAGATGTGTCTTACAGTAACAAGAAGAGCCCAGGAGTCGGTAACTATAGTCCTATGATGCGCCCTGATTGCCACCTACCTAGTCCTGACAGAGGTTCCACGTCGAGACCTACGATGGGTGGCAGACAGCAGCAAGACATATACGGGAGATCTGTGCCCAAGGCTCCCGACATGATGCACAACAACACGCCGACTCCAGACCTCAGCAGCTCGTGGGGGATGGACCGGTTCAACCAGATGTGCAGCGCCGCCACGTCGGCCATGGACTCGCTGGTGTGGGGCACGCCGTCCTTCACCCCGGAGCCGGCGCCGCAGATGCAGCCGCGCGTCGACAACATTCCCAGCATGCTCAATACGCCGTCGCCGCAGACTTGGCCCGGCCTACCTGCGTTCGATAGTAGTGTTCGAAGACCTAATGACGATATGAGTGATCCGTGGACATCTGGTCAATTCCGTGAACAGCCTTACAATGTGCATAATTCGTTCGTGGAACAGAACAGTTTTGAGTTAAGTTCGCTGAGCCACCAGGCGCACAGCTTGCAGAGCTTCCTGGACGATGGCTTCACCGAGACGTCTGGCGTGGACTGACGCCCTCGCCTGCCTTCGTTCCTGCGTCTCTCGAAACAAACAGTTTGTTGTTATGGACAGAAAATATTCTATGATAAATTCTCTCCTTGGAGGGGTATAGGGTGATGTTGTATTTAATAATGATTGAACAATTATATAATAGACATTGTAAATAAGATTATCTAGTTAAAATTAAGATTAATGAAGCTAGGAAATGCATTAAAGTTATTTTGCAGCGATAGTTTATGAAAATGATATATAAGATAAGGAAATATTAAGTATAGTAAATTCATCCATCGACTTAGATATTGTTGGATTATACTCATCAGTTAGTTTTTAAAACGAGTCTTTATTTGAATGCCAAAATCTGCTTTTACTGAGGCCAAAATTAATTAATTTATTACTATCCACATGATATATTATTCTTTATTTAAATCAATTCTGTAATATATGATGTGATTTTCTTTACAAACTGGAGCATTTTACTTTTGTATGACGACGTTAAGCTAAAACATTGCAATAGTAGTGTAAACATTCCGTTTTACAAGTTTTAACGTACCAATTGTAAACAATGACTTTCATTTTGGAATGGCCTATGACCATCATAATTATTTATTTGCGTTGTTAGATATTTTAGATATTGTTGTGTTAACAAAAAATAAAGGGAAGTTTATTGTTGACATACATTAGTGTAGGCCATAAATATAGATATAAAGTTTATATTATTATAAATTTTGTTTATAACTGAAATTAATAGAGACGGAAACATGACGACTGGCTATGAATCTGTTGTAGTTAATTCTATAGTAGAAATGACTGAAGATCTCCTTAATAGATTTTGGTCAATCCAGATGGAGAATTCATAAAATAAACTTCTAAACGCAAACAGCCCTGTAATGTCGTTATATCTTTAAAAAAAACGTAACGGTTTTATGTACAAACTCTTTATAAGATCATTACTAGAGACAAAGCGACAATGTGACCGTGTCGTTGTTAGATTCATATTTATCAACTCTTGACTGGACAAACTATACTCAATTATTACCTGAAAAGTCGTTTGGCAGCCCCAGCCGTCATGCCCTCCGTATAGCAGACAAAATATATAGAAACGTTGAGTATGATTCTAATATGTTTCGACAACAAGCTATATACACACATATATTGTCTTTATTCGATTGTTTTCACTGGTACTCTTTTTAAATGGAGTGTAACCTATGTAAGTTGGAGCAGCTAATTTATTTTATAAGTACTTATGAGTCGGTTTTAGAACAGCATCATTAATACATAAGCATATAAATTAAATGTTTTCTTATCCACATGTAAACCATCTTAATGTGATTTTCAAAGTATACCAAAGTACAATACATTTTTCATTAACTTCAATTAAAGAATTATAATTTAAAAAATGATTGCCTGATTTTTTATTAGATTTACAAGCTATATCTATTTTCTCGAAATTGAAAATATATTATGTAAATAACTAAAACAACACATAAATATAGTTTTAAAGTTTGTCAGCAAGATTCGATTCCAAAAAAAAAAATTCGAGTTATACTCTAGGTAATATTAGAGGCGACGCAAGACGCGTGCGCGGACTATATGCGCAAGCAACTCACGCGAGTATTATGCGGTCGTTTACACGATAGATACAACCTATGCAAGTGTCTTAACTTGCGTATAATACTCTACCATACATAAGCCATTAGGCTACTAAACTAATAGTACTTGTTGATGGATTTTCAACCTATTCTTCTTTATTTTGACTTAACTTCAGTTAATGTGCAAATTGGCGGCCTTAATCGAAATTGATAGAGCATTTGCAAGTATAATGTAATAATGATGCTGTTCATAAAATAGTAATATTACGATGTACCTACGATTTGCCATTATAGTACGTTGCATTTTTACGTTTTGTATACGAACGAACAGCTCGCTAGACGTGCGAGAATCCATTCACGTTCGAGTTTTTTCGTATGTCGTATAAGTATGAGTTGGACTTTAATTTGCCTGATGTCCCTTTATAATATTTTTATAGTTATATTATCTTCCAAAAGGTTTGTGACCTGCGGTGATTCAATCGTCAAATCTGGCTTGAATCTCAATGGAAATCCTAATATCAAATCCAAAAAACAAATGTCATGAATTATGTTGAAACATTTTATTTTGTTCACATTTTTATTATCTTATCATATATGTGCTTCTCTTTCTATTATGATTTTATATTTTTATACGCTTTTTAATGACGATAGCGATTTTTTTAAGAAAAATGGTGTCATCATACCTGAATATTTATGACAACTTAAAGCCAAGTACAAAGTGCTTTTTTTAAATAAATGATATATATATAAATATTACATAGGTACATACTTCGTGTTGTATAAAGAGACCGTAAAATCCACCAAATATTGTTTCCAATACCTACATTAGCCTTATAAAATGCCTAACATTTAACTGAAGAGAATATTTTATAGTTTTATTAACTTATTACAAATTGAAAAATATTATCTTACTATACATAGAATGTATAAATATAATATTAGGTAAATATTATGTTAAATAATCGTGTACGTATAGTATGTATAAAGTTGACTAATATCTGTAAGTTCTGTTATGTAGAGGTTTTTATTTGTAATATTGTTACACTACGGCGCGGACTTCTTACAGGTGGTCCAATTTTTATAATCTAACCAATAAATATCGATGTGGTTGTACATTTACATTTTGAATAGAATGTACTCTATTTATTAAACTTCTTT
Organism: Catocala fraxini; assembly: GCA_930367265.1. Classification (NCBI taxonomy): domain Eukaryota; kingdom Metazoa; phylum Arthropoda; class Insecta; order Lepidoptera; family Erebidae; genus Catocala; species Catocala fraxini. The sequence continues at coordinate 9,210,823 of OV884026.1, read as the reverse complement.
TGTTAAAAAACAGTATCCCATCTATTTTATCCAAACATCCCACACGCTGGAAACTAAAGCGTTTGATAGCTGACTTTGAGACCCCTGTTTGAATCCTAATTAATATATAAATGCGAAAGTGTGTTTGTTTGTCATTTCATCACATTAATATGTAACAACAGAAATACGTCATTTTAGCAGTGACAGCTAAACAAGTAAAAGCTTGAAATTATGCCTCAAGGCACCTGCATCAAGAATTATGCTGAGCTGACACCGTTCTTTGAAATAACTACACTGGAACATTGAGACAACTACGATCTTAGTCTCCCCGTGACCATGGCTGCTGAAAAGCAACCAAAACGTCGGGGAGGGTGTAAAATTAAATTAAATCTAAATAGTTTTGATAATAATTCAATTAGCTTAAAAATTAGTAAAGTTTAATATTAGTAGTAGTGTAACAATTTTCAAAATTATGTAATAAAGTGTTAAATAACCAACGCGATAAAATCCGTATATAGTAGTTTAATTTCAATTAACAATATTCGCGTAAACAAATGACTATATTATGTAAATCGATGTAATAAAAATACCAAATCAGTAATAGTCAGGTAGTGCTTAATAATTCGTAAATATAAACATAACAATACAATCAAATACAAGATACACGTTCGATCAATAAAAAGAAAATACATATGCACTTATAAAATCATTCCTCATGTATTGTACCTACATAATATGTAACAACTGTTCATTTTCTACATCATTATAGAAAATGTGAACTGAAAATGTAAACAGTGGTTACATATTATAGGGTAGTCATATATTATTTTTAAAGCTGATTATAAGTGCATATGTATTATTATTTTTTTACACACAGACCTAGCAGATTTTACAGTAGTGGAAGCGCGGTAGGGAATTAGGACAACTATAAATAAAAAAGTATGTTAGTCATAGTTTGTTAAAACATTTTATTTAGACAACAAGCATACACAACATGATAAAATATTTTATGCTGTAACGAGGTAATTTCAATTTAAACTTACGATTACATTTATACGTATTGCACATAACCAATTGAGTTAGCAATTTTGACACAACAACTAAAGCAAGATTTGATAACTTTTTTATGAATGATGATGTATGTACTTTCTGCAAAGTTATGCAGTCGGTATAAAAAATGGAAAATATAAAAATATAAAAAATAAAATAGAGATCATGAAAGTAAAATATGTTCTATGTCAAATTAAATTTCATATATAAGAATTCTTTAGAAAAGAGATTCTCTGGAGAAGGTATATACCTTTAATTTAAAATGCATGCTGCGTTAAATTATGGTGTAGTAGCGAGTCTACTGGGATGTTGTCTTTAGTATAGTACGACGGAAATTATTTTCAGCCGATATAACTGTTTCTAAATTTAAAATTGTATTTTTAATATGTAGAAAATTAAAATGATAGCCACGATATTTAACAAAATGGAGTCTTCGGCAAGTTACAGCGCGGTAAGGTAGGCCTTTCTAATTCTAAATACTGAGCTGAATCGTGTATGTGGCTGAAAGCTACGTTTGCCAACTGACCTGCTGTAAAGAGTACAAGAAACGGGTACAAAAAATTGGTACTATCTGGCCCACGTGCGTAACTGCAAACTGCAGTAAATACAGGTACTGAAAAGGCGTGTTCATAATTATTATTTAAGATTGTAATGCATACGTAATGCTTGTCAGTCTAAAAAATAGTCAACACCCGAACACACTAGGTACATAAAGATTGAATGTCAGTATGTATTTTACATTCATTGTTTTATATGCTTTAGGATGTCTCGTTCTATGGCGTTTCGTCAATATCATGTCAAGTCAGTCAAGTCTATGTTACTAGATTATATTATTATGATATAATCATATTTCTATGTCAAAAAAATGTTTTATACGTTTACTTTCAGATAATACAACGTTTGGTGTGCATCATCAGTAACATGTAGAGTAAGGCTCAATTTAAACCATATGTGGAAGAGTGCGGTGGTGCAGACAGACCGATCATATATCGGCTGCAGTAGAAGACAAAAAATGTCTACAGAAAATAATATTAGCATATTAGGCGGACATCTACGATGTCTTTTACAGGTGTAAAATTACAGTTACATTACAGATTGTAGCATGTGATTGCTTGTCTCGACAGACAACAGACAACTTGACCATTTGAGGGTAAAGCAATTTCAACTCTAATACTGTAACTATAAACTCTAATATCATATTTGTGTTACATTTTTTACAAGTTTAAATCTACCAATTCCAACATTTTCATTTAAATCTGTTTTATTCAAAGTGCGTCGTCTCAATCGAGATAAACTTAAATTGCTGTTTTAAACACAAATTGCTTACTACTGCAACGCGCGCCTGTCAACAATGTGTGAATTGAGCCATTAGGTACATATTGCTTCCCTACACTCGTATGTAATATATTTCATCCTTTATAGAAGCTGTTTTGTAGTATGTGCTTTTAAGTACGAAAGAACAATAAAAATAATTTTGCATAATTCAAAATGACTATTGTACAGATAAACACTCGTTTAGAGTAATAATCTATATAACAATGATACTTAAATCTATACAGACATTTACAATTTAATACATAAAGCCCAATCAATATGGAATGTAGAAGCTTGGAGTTATGTATTGTCGTTAAATGCTATCATATTCTTCATAATTGAACTCCCCAGCTGATGACGGCGCCAATAGGTCCTGTTGTGGGTTAGAAGACTTCTTTTCACTTTTGGATTTCTTGTGTTTGTGTTTTTTCTCCTTTCTATCAGATTTCTCACTGTAATCGCCTCGGTCTTTGTCCTTTGATTTCTTCTTTTTGTGCTTTTTATCCTGTTAAAACAATAGAAGTATGAGATTAATATATTTTAGATAAAGAAAGGAATCAATGCTAGCTTTAGGTTATAGCTATTGGTAATATTGTGTATTTAGGCTTTATCTAAATAGTTGATCAATGGACGGCGCTTTGGTGTTGAGAGTCACACTTCTAAATTGCTTGCGTTATCATCACCATATCATCCAATACTGAGATAAAATTGAATAATAATAAACAAGTATTATTGATATATTGTAACAAGCCCGGTATGCTATCAACAACCAGGATTGCAAAATCCCAATAAATCTATAAAATTATATGTTTAGATATTTGATCCTTATTTGCCGAAATTATCGACATCCAGGTTGACACTTCCTGGGGTAAAAGCTAGTATTTACCTTAACACATAGTAAAATTAATAAGTGATATTACCTTTTCGTTTGATTCTTTCGTTGTGTCAGGATCTTCACCTCCTATAATAAAATAGACAAAACATTAACCGGTCGTATACCGCCGGCTCGCATACCAGCCGGCAGATTTGTACCCGTCGTTGGCCGGTGGCTCGCATGCGAGCCACCAAATTGGTTTTACGTTAGCTTAAGCTAAAGCGAAGGCGGCGCGCGGCGTTTTGGCGCCAATTTGGTGGCTCGCATGCGAGCCACCGGCCTACGACGGGTACAAATCTGCCGGCTGGTATGCGAGCCGGCGGTATACGACCGGTTAATAAGTGACTTGGTCAGTCAGAAAAAACTCTTTATCAAAGGTACCCCTTTGCTTTTCGCAGTTTTCATAAACGCTAGATATTATTTCCACTGTTATTTTTATGAACCTATCGGTTAACCCACTTTTAGAGCAAAATAATTGACCTTCTTTCTGTTATGCAGATTGTAATCCGTATGTAAGGGGAGGAATATGGACATGGCTATAAGTTTCAAAGAAAATACCTACACTGTCAAATTGTAATAGTGACTTCAATTTGACTGCACGAATAACATACCAGTCTAAGTTGCGCCTCACTATTGCCAATTGTTCAATTCCAACTCGGGATAAACATTAGCGTGATCCACAAATGATCATTAAGAGTCTGGTTGTCCTTTGTGTCTGTTTGTAAACGTAATACTAGAATTTTATTATTCATAGTGCGGGCGTTGTCGTTAAAGAAACATATGTTACAAAATGTACCTTCAGGAGATCTCCTCGCACTTGTATCACCGGCCCAAAGCGGGAAGTCATTGTCCAACTGCAATTCCACTTCAATATGGCGTTTGCTCTCAAATATAGGACCATCGATGCTACTGTGACTTATGTGTGTGTCATCATCCTCGTCCATTGTGATGCGACTCACCATTGTGTCCAGAGTGTCGTCATGGTGACTAGATCTTGTAATCATTTCCGAGGGTAACTTCGCTTCTGGCCTATTAATTTCGGCAGACGAACTGATGTCAAAGTCTAAGTCTTCTTGGTCTATTGTCACTTTTGGATTTGTTGTGTTCTCGTCGTCACTAGAAAGGGAAGTTCACTTTTTAGAAAAGGTTTTAAGGCACCCAATCAGCATATGAAAAACAAAATAAGATTAATAATTATATGAAATTTTAGATATAAATTTTGGATAAAAGTAATGGATAGTAAAAATGAAAGATAAAACTGGCGCTAGCTAACCTAATTTTATAGTCATCATTCGAATATAAAATTAAGCCTGCATTGGCTTTTTAGCGCTATCGGCGGCCTGACCGGCCTCATTTGCTTTTGTAAAGTGCGAGAGTTAACAGTTACTTTTTAAGCTATAAAAAGTAACTGTTGTCAATTCTCCAAGAGGATATAGTTCAGACTAAACTACAGTAACGGCAGTAATTCTTAACTATCGTGATAACTATATTGCATAAGTGTGTGCATAAGGGCTATTCTATTCCCGCACGTCAAATGAACCGGTAATCCGACACGACAAGCCAGAGATCAGGCGCAATACCAACGGCATGCCCAGGCACGTAGGTAGGTGTGCAACACCGGTAACATAATTTCTTGGCAGAAAATATCAATAACTAGTTTTCTAGGTCTGACCCGGGAATCGAACCTGAGTGTCTAGTGCACAGCAGTCGCATTCACTACCGCTACGCCACCGAGGGAGATATTAAAGATAGAAAAATATAGAACGGCAGCCACGTTTACCTGTCAGTTTCATAAGTGACGTCTTGGTTAGTTGTACCAGATAATGGCGGTAGATCTTCCAGGAAACTACTGTCAAGAGTACCCGCGTAAAATTCGTCAAGGCCACCCGAGGATGCTGAGATATTAGCACCTGTCGGCGTACTTTGACCACTGAAAATAAGGACTAAGAGTTATTGCATTGTGTGCTAAAAAAGAGGTACATAAGAGAGGCTCTGAGAATTATTTTACATATATACATTACTTAGTTTTATATAATATAACAATAATATAAACCCTTTATTAAACTGTCCACTGGCATCTTTTCAGTATGAGAAGGATTAGATCATAGCCTACATAATCATAGTCCACAATGGCCCAGTGTGGGTTGGCAGACTTCACATATCTTTGAGCAGATTATGGAGAATTCACTGGAATGTAGACTTCCTCACGATTTTTTTCTTAACCGTTAAAGCAAGCGATGTTTAGCTATTTATACGCAGATAACTTCGAAAAGTCAAAGATGCGCGCTTTACGATCGAACTTGAAACCTCTGAGTGGCAGTCCCACGGTCTAACATTAGGCTATCGCTGCTTCATAGCATAGCTGTACAGCAAACAATATAATAGTGAAGCAAAGCATAGAGATGTGATATTTGCCAAGAGCTGCTCCTAAATAAAATAAATATAGTTTCATACAGATTCTGTATACAGTGATCTTACCGATAAGACAATTTATTACAGGTTATAATGACGGTACTTAGAGCAAATAATGAAGAAGAAAAATGTTATAGTACTTTACCTATCTGGCTGCGTCGGTCGAGGCGTCATTTCTACACTAACTTGATTCTTCGGCTTCATTAGTTCAAGACTAACATAGTGGCTTTGTACGGTTTGTGTTGGAGATTTTATTGTGTTTCCTCCAGCTAATGACTGCGCCAGCTGCAATATCATCGATGAGGTTAGCAACATAATACTTGTAAAGTACTATACTAGTAGGGCTGTGATACGTTCGGGATTGCCTAGATTTGTGCTAGTTTAGACGGCGTCCAGGGGGTGGGTTGCAAGTATCCCGTAAACTTTTTTTGTAAGGGGAATCCTGAATGATAAACAGTAAATGAAAACAAATCTTAATTAAAATTAATCCGTAATCGTAAACTACATCCAAGCTACGTATAGAGTAGTTACGATGATTTTATTTTTTGAAAGATGTTTTTCAGGTTTGTTCTGGAAAATACCTAAATTTCAACAGAAAATGTCGGAAGTTTTTTATATTATTTAGGTTTTTTTAGTCCTGCGTCGGTAATTGACGTGACGTGGCAGCCCTAGACACTAGAAACTGTCATATAATATTAAGTACCTACCTGTCTATCAGCTGACGTAATACTGCGGTTATTTGAAATCGTCTAGTGAAGTGTTCCGTTTGGTTAAAATTGTCTAATGATATGGCTAAGCATTTTTAGAACAAGAAAATCTGTCGATGCCAAAGACTTATCTGGTTATGAAACAGTTATTGTTCTATACAGCTGGAATATGCGTTTGAAGGTAAGTTAAATGATGGCAGTTTTATGGACATCAAAGAGTTTTAGCCGTTATTTCATCCACGTGGACTTAACTATCCGTCTGCGACATTTACGTTCGTATTGTATCAGATATCAAACATAGCTTTATTTATCAAAATATGAAAGCCACATCTAAAAAGTTTTTGTTATTTTTACATAATGCTCAACCAAACAGGCAGACAGAGTTAATAAAGCTTTGAAAACCGCATCAAAATCCATACAGTAGTCTATACGTGATACGGGACCAAACAAACAGACAAGTTATAACATTGGTGCAACATAACTGTCAAACTTACTAGTGGATTAACACTGGGCGGTACAATAGGTTTCCCGGCGCCTAACACGATACTCGGCGATCGGTCGTTGTTCGGACGAGGCTCCGGCTGGCCCGCACTCTGTCGACGTTTGTTGGCTAGACGGTCCACGAACAGGTTGTAATGTGACTCTTCCGAATTCTGCAAGTACAAACCAACATTAACCAACTTGTTAAGTAGTGTTGAAAAAAATAGTAACATAATGGCCTGTGTGTGTGTTTGTAATTAAACTCCTCCTAAACGGCTAGACCGATTTTGACTTGATTTTTACTGAATTTTGACTGAATTTTTTGTGTTTTTTTATTATTTTTTTGTGTGTACCGGACAGCTTCTGTCGGGACAGCTAGTATTATATAAAACTCTAAGAAACCAATGTTCTACATAAAACTAAAACAACAAAAAGGAAAATAGAGGTGTCTGCCAGTATTTTTATATATAGGTACCTACCTAACATAAAAATACTGGCAGATGATTCTTTTTTTACTGATACCAAATAAAAATGTTCAAATAACGGACACACAGAACATCCAAACTCGGTAGGTAGTGTAGGTACAATAATTTGCGGTGCATATAATTTATTGTCCCGAGTGGGAAACGACCTTCAGCCCTCGGCGTCGTGGCAGTAGCAAGGCAACCACTTAAACTACTATGCCATTTATACGGTCAACTATAAAGCTTTATTTTCTTAATTGACCAACTGCCTTAATTGTTTCGTAATATCATTTATTACAAAATAAAGGGTGGTCCAACCATAACGCATGTTAATTGTAAATGAAACAAAGTTTTCAGAGAATTATCTTAATTTTTTTTATTATGATAGAAAGATCTCTGACGAATATATGTGAAACAAAATATCGGCCAAACGCTCGCCAAGGCTTCGGTGGCATACCTCTATCCGATGGTCCATATTTTCAATGACGCTGAGGCATAATTGAGGTTTAATGTAGTTAATGTGCCGAATTATCTCATCCCGCGTGTTGGTTAGGTTATTGTTTTAATCAATCCGCGAATGTTTTCTTTTTAAGTGAATTAAGCTTGTTTCGTTTTTAAGTGTAGGTACATAATATAAGAGTAGGCTAAATACTAACATTTAAATTTGATTTCTTATATTAAAAATATTCAGACAGTCCTAAAAGGCTGTAAAAGTATGAAGGTAATTTCATTGATTGAACTAATTATGTCGCATGTTAAATTTATATAAGCACTTCAACAGAATCACGAATAAGAAACATGTTAACATTCACAATTTTGACATCATGTAAGTCACAAGGTATTAAGCTAACATGACTAATAGTTAAAATATATACATTTTAACTCAACAGTTAAATCAACGTATTACGTACCTTTAACTATTTAACATGTTATAAGAATTAGCACTTTAAATAACATGCAAATTTTTATTTAACGCATTTAACAGTATAACAAAAAATAACATTTTAGGCCACCCTTTTGTTTAAGATAATATATTTACTTACTTAATCTACTTTTTTATTAAGGTCAATCAATATATTATAATAATAAACAGATTATAATATATTAGCAATTCTCGGCAGATTGAATCGTATCGTCGAAAACGATGTAAAAAATATTATCATACTTTCATAGTTACGAATAAGCTTTATAAAATTATAATATTTAAAAGCATATGTATGGTAAGCAATCAAAGTAATCCTGCAATATATCTTATATCGCAGGCTCGCAACACGGAACAATTCTTGTCGATTATACATAAACTCACGTCTACGTATCACCCAAAAGGGTAGTTAAGGGTCTGTTAACTTCCATTTGGGCAGTCATATTTTAAGTTTCACGTACCTAATATTCGAGATTATTGTCTTTCTATTGGGCATACGTGACAAAAGTAGGTATGCCGCTACAGTACCGAAATGTTCCAACAGAAAATTGCTATAATTGTCATAGTCTAGAATAGGTACACGTTGTCAGGAGTACAGAAAAGGACATAGAGTACCTTCCATCCAGAAAAAGAACTATTCCCCAGGGATAGAAAAATGCATTAACCTTAATTTACAAGAGCGAAGCCGCGGACAAAATCTAGTTTTTAAATAAATCATTACTTCTTCTCCCTAGCCTTTATTATTCCCAAGTCACTTGGGGTCGGCTTTTCTAGTCTAACCGGATTTGACGGGATATCAGATTTTACACGGAGCGGCTGCCACCTGACCTCCGCAACCCGAAGGCAAACGATACCCTAAGGCTAGACCAGTGTCAGGATATTAGAGGGTACTGACTTTCCCAATAACGACTGCCATAGACGTTCACGGCAGCCGGGACCGACGGCTTAACGTGCTCTCCGAGGCACGGAGCAGGCGATAATTGTCAATCAATACGCACATAATTTCGAAATGTCATATAACTTCCGAAAGTCAGAGGTGCGCGACGTGGGTTCGAATCCGAGACCCTCTGCATTGCAGTCTGTTGGTCTCCCCACTGAGCTATCGCTGCTCTTAAATAAATCATTACTAAACTTAAATTAATGCATTCTGTTTAGACGACCAATTATCGTGCGTTGATTAATTATAATACGCAGGCAATACTAGCAACATTCAATAATTATATTCTCAGCTGTCAATATCTATAATGTTATGCTAACAAAAATGTCTTACAACGCCGAGTCTACACGAAATCAATATAAACTAGTTTTCATAAAAACAAACTACGTTTTTATATTATTATGTTAATTTGACGTAAGTAGTTGACCATGATTCGTACATAACTATCTAAGAATATACTTGTACTTATAAACAGGTAGGAAACTGCTTTTAGTGGAGAGTCCGTTGAACTGTCAAGACAATGGCCTTAATATCAAACCCACGGCACGGACCTCTGACTTTTCCAAGTTACTTGACCATATGATAGATTCCTATACCGTTCAACTGGTAATCTGTCAATCGTTGGAATGCCGGACCCAATTCAAAACGAAGTATAGTGTTTGGCTATCGGTGTGCCGTTGCGACTCAATAGGTTAACATGCTTAAAACGAGAAGGAAACCTACGCTAGATGCACTTGGCCAGCCTGGTACATTAATAGCTGAATTCACACATCCTGTGACGCTTTTGCCTAATGGGCTGGGCTAGTCAACAGGTGTCACCGAATCTACCTTTAAAGGCTTGGAAACCTTGGGCAACAGAGAAGTGTAGACACCGAATAATTATTAAACTAGATCAAAATGGAATCCATTCCTCTTGCCCTTTTTGTAGAAATCCGGCACTAAAGCCCATGTATTCTTTCTTTAAATCCGACCCAGGGCCTGATTTATAATGGTAAGACAAACTGATATTATTATTATAACCATGTGGAGTTACATTAAAATTTGTACACAGGCGGACGCAGACTACTGTTATCCTTATGTCTCTATAGAAATAAGCTGACAGGTTAAGTATGCTCTTACTTGGAACTCATCAAGCTCCTTTTCGATGTCTTCCATGTCTCTCTGGTTCCTCTGCAGTTGTTCTAACAAACTGGTCTTTTGGAGCTTTAGGAATGGCACGCTTAGGAATTTGTGGAGCAAACGCAGGCCGAAGCCATTTCTCATGGACGATTCCGCGTAGCGCACTGGTGCTGTCCTAGTAGTAAGAAATACAAAAAATATATTTTACACACCAGACCCTACTAATTATTATTTGGTTATTTGGAATTTGAACGTTAAAATGATATGTAATAAATTGTGAACCAACATAATTACTCTGCGCGATCCAATACACGATATAATTATGACCTATCTTTATATTTCTAAAAGAGTTTAGTTAGTAATAGAGGAATTATTTCGACTACTCTAGATATAGATTTCGCCAACCATATTCAATATTAAAAGCAAATCCTTAAGAATACACTTTATAATTCTGGCATAAGTTTAAACGAGTTAAAAGGGAGTTTTATTTCAAAACCTTCGCAAATATCTCATAATTTTTTATTTTCTGACAGTTCACATTTCTTGGGATTATAGAATACATACCTACTTGTACTTTGTTCTGTTTTGTGCACCTAAAATAAATAAAAAAATAAAGCAATATTGCTATAAGCATATAACTCACCTGACAAGTTTAGCGTGATGCAAAGCTTGTTCGATGTGATGTGGATGTACTTGGCGATGATGCTGCATGTCACAGTGGTTTCCCAGTATCACGACCGGTAGGTCGGCGGGCACTTGCGTTAGTTCTTTCACGACATAGTCGAAAGTCCTGTTAAGAATATTACTAAAATAATTTCTTCAATCCTTTGAACACACATCCTGGATAGAAGTCGCTGCGCATGCGCAACTGTCGACGTCCTGGATTCGGTTGTTTGATCAGACTACATTTTACTGAAGTTTTCTGGCAGATAAAGAATAGAATATCTAGTTTGCTAAAAAAAATAAACAAGAGTGTAGTGTGAAACTGCGGCTGATGGAAGGCAATATGCAAGCTTCTCTATTACGTTAGCTCATCGCGATAAAATGCGGCAGAATGGCAGGGTATGCAGGTTTTAGAGGTATGTTTGCAGTATTCATTCACCACGCTGCAACTGGTTATGTGCTTCGCTGGATGTGTGCATTTGCATATTACTCGTTCAAGAAGTATCAGGCTGTTGACATGCCGATATCGAAATCGGTTGAAAGTGATTTGGCTTCAAAGTCTTTCTAATCGTATAGTTTTACCGTTAGTTTTATATATACTGGTGAGTAAACCACAACCACAGGATAATAATATGCAATCCAATACAATACAGTTCATTTGAACATAAGACACGGCTGCTATCTGACATCAGGCCCTAATTTTATTAGCTTCAGATTTAAATTCTGCCTAAGCGACGACGACAATTGCTCCATGACTATTGAAGAGTATAAAAACAGCATTAACTTAAATTTAAATAAATACCGAATAGAAAAGGATCCTTCCATCGCACGCACACACAGACAAAGCTGGTGTCGTAAGCTTAGTTACACATAGACATAATTTTCTTTTCTTATTCTTTCTTTTAAAAGAGATTACTCTCGCACTAGGACTAATTCTTGTATCGCGGGGGACTTGACAAACATTCAAACAACGGACACAAAGAACACGCAGATTCGGAACAACTATATGTGGATCACACAAATTTTTGTCCGTTGTGGGTATCGAACCCACATCACTACGCGACAGCAGTGGCTAGGCGACCACTTAAACCACTACGCCATTGGTGCAAATTTAAACATTTTATACCTAAACTAGTAATTTAAAACAAGTTATGACTATAACCAGGGCTGTTATTATGTGTATTTGCCATTTGCCCTCTGAGTACCAATAATATGATCAATATAAGGTAATAAAGAGCAAGTTTTCTTTTTGCAACAGTTCCAAACTGCACTATGCTTCATAGAGATATTGGATTGAAAATCAAATAACCATAGAAATTATGTGTAGTAGGTGTGTGTTTTTGGTTGGTCATGATGAATTGTTCACTCATTTGACCAATTCAGCCTCAGGGCCATAGTCAATCAAGAACATATTAACTTGTCAATTGTTTGAATTCCAGACATAATTGAAAGCCTATTGTGTCTAGTTGATGGTGTGCCACTGCCTCTTAATAGGTTAAATTATGTTGTATGTTTGTTTTATGCATAATAACTTACCAAGGTTTTGTAATATCCAACATCAGGATCACACCATTTGCATTTTTATACACATCCAAGAATGTTGCATCTAGTACTGGTGTCTCGTAGCCATCCTCAGCTGCTGCAGCTGTTGACTGGTTCTCTAATTTAAGACCCAACGGTGGTTTTTTTTTTGTGCGACCTTTATCTACAACTTCCCATACTTCTACCTTAAGATAAACATAATTAAACTTTACTTTTGTTGTAACCTAAGTCAACATTACATAATTAGAGATATGTCAGATGGTTTGAAAGACTGCACACAGCATACTTACAACTAAAGTGATTCAATCAGTAAAAGCAATTATGCTAACATGTAAATTAATATAAGAGTTATGGAGTTTGCGCTTTTTCTTTAAGTATGTTCTCAAAAGAAAAATAATTAGAAGCCAGTGGCTTCTAATTATTTTTCTAATACAAGTTTTATTGCAGAACTTTTTATAACCATTATTTTGTAACAATGTAATACACTATATGATTAAATATTATTTTGCTATGTTATCTATACTAATATATAAAACTGAAGAGTTTGTTTGTTTGAACGCACTAATTTCAGGAACTACTGGCTCGATTTGAAAAACTTTTAGTGTTGGATAGCTTATTTATCAAGGAAGGCTATAGGCTATCTGAAATCACGCTACGACCCACGGGGGCGGCGCAGTAACCATAAACGCGAGTAAAACCGCGGGCACATCTAATAATATCTTTGTCCATTAAGGTCTTATAATTATTTTGACATTGAAAAGCTGTCTAACCTTAATGACTGCTAAAAAATATTTATTTCAAAGAAATTCCCTTACTTTTTTTTTGGATTATAAAACAAGTTCTTTAAAATATTTTTAATCTTATGTATTATGAATGGTGATATTCTACTGGCAAGACTGTTGGAGAGCTATGCACCTCTAGTTTTTCAGAATGATGTGCTTTTAAATTAAATTACAAAAAATCAGGCAATGTTATGTGTGTGTCAAATAGTTAGTATATTATTCATAATAATTATATAGTTAATATATTATATTATATATTTTCTAGGCTAGGTGATCTCTAATGATTTTACATGTTGTTGTTGAATGTTTAGTAACAGAGCTATTTTTATTATTAAAAGTGCAGTGACAAATTATTTTTATTATTATTTTGCATTTAAACATTACATTACATAATATTGTCTTCTATTTACGCGAATATTATTCATTGAAATTAAACTGCTATATACGGATTTTATCGCGTTGTTTATTTGTAATAAAGTGTCAAATAAACAATGCGATAAAATCTGTATATAGCAGTTTAATTTCAATTACATTACATTACACAGATTCACACCTGTTTCCCAGAGGGGTAGGCAGAGACTACGGATTTCCATTTGCTACGATCCTGACACAATTCTCTGGCTTCATTCACTTTCATCACATTCCTCATACACGCCCGTCGGTTCAAGGTGCTCTTAACCTGGCCTTTGTCCAGAACGCCTCCGATCTGATCAAGAAACGTTCGCCTAGGTCTTCCTCTTGCGACTGTTCCATTCACACTAGCCTTATAAACTTTCTTAGTCAGTCTTTCCTCGTCCATTCTTTCTACATGCCCAAATCAGCTTAACATACCCTTTTCTATTCTTGTCACTATATCCACTTTCATGCCACATCTCTCTCTAATCACACCATTCTTTATTCTATCTTTCAGAGTCACACCACATATATTTCTCAGCGCTTTCATTTCTACAGCATTTATTCTGCTCTCATGCTTCTTTTGCCATACCCAACTTTCACTTCCATACATAAGTGTGGGCACTAATAGTCCTCTATGAACAGCCAAACGTGCCTTTTCGGAAACATTTTGACTGTTCATAAAAGCGCGTAGAGCTCCATTCAGTTTGTTTCCCGCAATTGTTCTTCTTTCAATATCTCCCTCATGTTTACCATCCCTTGTAAAGCATTTAAAATACTTTATATAATTATATGACAAATTATTTTTATTATTATTTTACATTTATAATACTTTATTGAATTATATGACAAATTAATCCATGCTTAACATATATTTATAATTTCAATTGTGGTGCAAAGGCACCAACAGTTATAAATTAGAAAATGAGCCTTACACATGTAACTTTCACTCACCTTTACAATGTAGTCAGTATTTTTGTATGTCCAATGTATTGGAGCCACTTGTATTTGATCAGTTGGTACATATTCTTCGATAAACGGTCCACCTTGCAAACGCTGCAATAAGCACGATTTACCAACATTTCTGTCTCCTTTTATTAATATTTTCACTACAACAAATATGTTTCGCAATAATATATGGAGCTTTATTTAGGTTTGGCGTTTTATTTGACATAAGCCTAGAATATTTCTTACTGTTAAAATGTACTCCTTTAGAAAACTTTTTCTGTAAAGAAGAAGACATCGGCAGAGGAGCTGGACAGCGGTCATCTCCACTTCGTGCTAGCTTTTTGAGAGCAGAAAACATTGTTATCGCTCAACTATAAATCTGTTTCACAAATAAGTGCAAATATAAATAATAAATGTAAAACTAAACAAAAATTGGCTGAAAGCGAAATTAAATTCCGACTGTGTTTGATTTTAAAAAACGATAGTGAAAACTTAATAAAAACACTACAGTCTACGTTAGCGATCAAGAAGGTAACTATACCACAGTAAAAATAAGAATTTCCTCGTATCCATACCATTATTTTCCCTGAAATTACAAAGTAACCTTTGAAAGAATGAAAAGTTATTAAATTATTAGTTCCAGTTAATACAACATTGCAAAGTAATATAAAAGTTTTTGTTTAGTTTATATTGGGGCCATAATTTCCTTTTCTTTTTAACGTTAGCTTATCCAACAGAATAAATTCCACAAAATATTCTCTGTTCTGTTCTATTATCTTGACTAATACATTACAGGATCTACTTCCTATTCTAAAGTTATATAAGACTATGATTGAATCGAGCTTCATATTTGTTCCAACGAGTAAATCTAAAATTTGAAACTAAACAAAACAAAATTATGACAACAATGACAATATTTGGTAGATAGGGAATTGATCATTAGGCAAAATAAAAAACAATATAGTCGGTTTGGGTTATTTACATAAATCATTTAGAATGTTTATAAGTTTTATTTACATATCGATAATTAACGTGCATTATTATATATTAACATTTTATATGTATCACGCAAACGTATGTTCAACATAATAAATATTTTACGAACTTATCACTAATTCAATATTAGGCGACGTCAATATATTATTTAGATCACACACTTTGCAAACTCCAGTATGTAACGTAAATATTATGTCTATGGCAATATCATTTTTGCTGTCAAATTATTGATGACGTAATAGAAGGTAGCTCAGAAGTTCAGAACTTTTGTTCAAAACATTAACTACCTACCTACCTATTGTGATATGGGTAGCAGCCATAATAGTACTCTATGGTAACAGCCACAGATTAAGTAGAGATGCTACGCATGTAGCAGCTTACTTATCTAGGGATAACAGGCATAGGTATAATAATACCTGCGTAGTATGTTCCTATCTGAACTGGCTGTATCTGGCAGTTTTCGGCCTGAACATCTACAGAAATTGAACTTTTACGAAGTAAAGTTGATATTTACTCTTAACTATTTTCTTCAGTATTATTTTCAGAAAACTTGTCTAAGTGGAGAAAAAAAATTCCAAGTTAGCGGCTACAATGTGAAAAATATATACTTTGGTTCCTTTATCAGTTATATCCCAAAGTAGGTAATGTTGCCCAAGGTAATCAGATATTTTATAATATATATACATATATAAAAAATTCAATTCAATTCACAGGTTTTTGAAATGGATTATTCACTCAATATCTGTAATCGATAATTCATGTTTGTTGACATACTAAAAAAAACAATAAATCATTTTTTTAGGTTGGCATCAATCTGATAGTGACCTACAGGTGATAACAGGCGGTTCTGTGTACAGTTGACAACTGTAGGTCATTATCTGACGTTGTCGTACTTGTCGTTATGATCCCGCGCCGGCGGCGTTTCTAAACTATAAACATAGGTTACAAGCACAGTTGCTTCTTGAACCATGTTGAACCTGAGACTTAAGCTTGGAACCTATATAATAATAAAATAAAGTATAATATGTACATCATATTAGTGAATTAACATACATACAATCTCTCCCCTCTCCCCTCTGGATTCCGTGGGATACGGTCGTGTTCACTAAATAACGCTACACAGTTTAATTATAATATTTAATTTGTAAAATTAGTTGTGCAAAAATCAATAACAAAAATAGGAGCGCAGAAGTTACGAAGAGGTGGACAGTTATCGCATCCCTCGCGTCACTAGAGCAGGACATACAAAAACCATTAAGGACGGCAACACTTCTCTCAGCTGCACGTCCGCCTACCACAAGCACGCCGGCCCCACCCACCCTACGCGGCAGAACGAGACAACTATATCTCCACGCCACAGCTGAGGACATCGCCTACAGCGCCCGCGCATCTTGCCACGCCTCCTCGTCCATTCACTTCGACGCTCACGCATCGGTACTATTAACATCACAACACAACAGGTACAATATTTATATTGTTTGTCATCTTTATAATGTCACTTCAACGTACTCCGCCAATGTCAACAAACTGCCCGATTATAGCCAATACTCCCGTAAAGAGCTACGGATCAGATTCACAACTATATGTTTCACCGCATGAAATTGAAACTGGTTATAGTGATTTCGTTACTCGTAGATTAAAACGGAAGCACTCAGACGTGAATTCTCCCGAAAATATGACGCTTCTAAATCAAATGAGGGACATGTTCGCCGCATTCGAAGCCCAACAGAACTTGCGTTTTGAAAAACTTCTGGAGTCCGTAAACATAATTAAAGAACAGAACACTGAGTTTCAAAAATGCATGGACTTTTTGTCGTCAAAGTATGACGAAGTTCTAGATAAAATAACTACCCTGGAACAGCAAAACAGGAACTACGAGCTTAAAATAGTGTCCCTAGAGAGTAAAATTGAGCAGTTTGAGCGATATACTCGTGCCTCCGCTATCGAGATTAGGAATATCCCCAAACAACCTTCTGAGGACAAGTCTACCCTGCAATCAATAGTGAAGAAGGCGTGTGAGGTAATAGAACAACCGGTAACCGATTCTGATATTCAAGACATCTATCGTATAAAAACTAAATCAGATGCGAACAATCATATTGTAGTCAGCTTTACAAGTACCACTTGTAAGAACAGCTTCATAAAACAGTGCAGGGCATATAATAAAACAAGAAAAGATAACAAGTTAAGTACCTCAACCCTACAGTTACCGGGCCCGCCTAAGCCAGTTTTTATTGGTGAATCTCTCACAAGCCTAGGAAGACGACTTGCATACCTGGCCAGGCAGGCAGTTAAAGAGTACAAATTTCACAGCACATGGACAGTCTATGGTAAAGTCTTTATTAAGAAGACCCCAGACTCATTGGCGCTACGCGTAGACTCTGAACAAGACATCCAAAAACTTAGTTCTAAGTGACTAGTGCTGGTTACCTCCGTTTTATTATTAAGCTGTTACTTTTTAATATTTGTTTTGTTTATCTTGTATTTTAATAACACTAAACACTATATTTACACATTCTCCACAAACATTCACTCTCAATCGCACGCATTAACTCATCTTTTTACACTGCATATTCACACACATCACATACAAGTCTCCCGTTTACCTCCACTAGCACGCTGTGTTCTACACCAGAGTACACCTTGCCATTACGTTTTACACAACATTTTCATAAGCATTCGTTTTACACGTAATCTTTTAGTCAATATTCGTACCAATTCCCCCATACTTTTTAAACTTTTTAATCCTCAACAAGCCTTAAATGTACTGTTTATCACACCCATTCACGCTCAATATTTATCATACATGATTTCACCTACTTGTACAACTAAACTCGAAATTCGATAATATTAACTCAATAAATAGCGAACTAGATAGCTTTGACATTGCATCGTCTTCCACTTGCGAGATAGAGGATTGCCCGAAATTAATAGACAAACCACACACCAGCCTTAAAATCATTCACCAAAATATTCGAAGTGTTAATCATAACTTTCCAAACTTCTTAACACTCCTTGATCGCTCTGCAACTGATTGGGACCTTGTTATTCTTACGGAGTGCTGGCTACGACACACATCCCACGTTCCTTTTTTAGACGGCTACAACTGCACAAAAAATGAAAATAACTTTACACAAAATGAAGGAATAATAGTATACTACAAAAATAATATGCGCATATCTATATCTGAGCCCAGCTTACGCGAAGCTAATTGCCTAACAATAAAAATTAATAATAACACTATCGTAATTGCAATTTACAGACCCCCAGGATATAAGAATATCGATCCCTTTATTGAGTCACTCAACGAACTTCTCTGCAACTTAAATTACACGAACATCATTGTAATCGGGGATATTAACGTAGATATTATGACCGGTACCAAAGACCCTAACTCAGCGGTTTATTTAAACCTACTAGCCTCTCATGGTATCTTACCAGCGCATCAACTGCCTACGCATAGCAAAACTTGTCTCGACCATCTCATGCTCAAAAGCAAACAACCAGCCTTCTGCTTCGTGGCTGAAACAGCTATAACTGATCACGATTGCGTTATTTTTATATTGCAAAACTATGTTTATTCCTCGAACTCAACTGTTATCAAAAAAATTAATTATAATTCTTTAGACAATGACATGAACAATCTATGTCTTAGCTCCATCTTACAAACATCTGACGTTAACGTAGCCACCTCTCGTCTAATTACAGAACTGAGTTTTAAAATAAACTCAAACACTATAATTTATCGAATTCCAAATCGTAAACGAATCAAGAAGCCTTGGATAACGACTGGTTTATTAAGATGTATGAGGAATCGTGACAAGCTTCACATAAAATCAAAGAAAAATCAGAACAACGAGATTATTAAGGTCACGTACACTAGATATAGAAATTTTTGTAACTCGCTCTTAAAACGGCTAAAGCGAGAATATGAAACTAAATTAATAAATAACGCGGCTGACACTAACACTAAAACCTTATGGGACGCCATAAAACAAATAACACACACAAGTAAGAAACACACCCCAGCTACAGACCTTCTTTCTTCCTCTGACCCAAATGCATCGGCTAACAAGATAAATAATTTTTTTGTGTCCATCGGTAAGTGTCTCTCTGATTGTATTCTTGACCCTGACTATTGTAATGGTATTTTAAATGTTGACTCACAGCCTTTTTCTTTCGCCTTGATACCCACAGAAGAAGCAGAAGTCCGAAACAGTATATTTAAACTAAAAAAGAGCAATACCGTGGGCCGTGATAACATATCGGGTGCATTACTTAAGCGATATCACCAAATTCTAGTTCCATCTCTAACACATATAATAAATCTAATGTTCAGTTCTGGAATTTTCCCGAAACAGTTTAAATTAGCTGAGGTTGTTCCTATCCATAAAAGTGGCGACACGGGCAGTGTCAATAACTATAGACCAATTTCTATACTGCCAGCTATTTCAAAAATTGCTGAAAACCTCTTGAACAAGCGGCTCGTTAACTATCTTGAGACCAAGCATCTTCTGTCAAGTTCTCAATTTGGGTTTAGGGCCGGCATTTCAACAAACGATGCCGTACACGAACTGACCGATCACATTGTTCGCAATCTTGACCAGAAGAAGAAGGTGGTGGGGGTGTTTTTAGATTTGGCAAAGGCTTTTGACACGGTCCGTGTCCCACTCTTACTATCTAAACTCGAAAAAATGGGAATTAGAGACACCCAACTTAAGTTATTTAAAGATTATCTAACTGATCGGTATCAAAGAGTCAGGGTTGGTGATATCGTCAGTGATGACTTGCCAGTTGATTGCGGGGTGCCCCAAGGTAGCGTTCTAGGCCCTACGCTCTTTCTCATCTTCATAAATGACCTGTGCAATCTGCCTCTCAGAAACGGAAAGATGGTAACATATGCTGACGACACCGCATTAATATTTCAAGGTGATTCTTGGAATGATGCTTTTGCGTCCGCACAGCAAGGTTTTAATAAAGTGACCACATGGCTTAAAGGAAATGGACTAACTCTTAACGTTGGAAAAACAAATTTTATACCGTTCACAATCAAGAGCAAATCATCACCAATAAATGACAGCTATGGTATAATATATCATACATGCTCACTTAGTCATCCCTGCTCTTGTACTCGTCTCAAGGTGGCCTCCAACGTTAAGTACCTGGGAGTGGTATTGGATGGTTCGCTTAATTTCAATCACCACCTTGATCTACTTTCCTCTCGAACACGGAAATTAATGTACATATTCAAAAACTTACGGCATATAGCGGACGCACAGGTCATCAAAATGATTTATTTGGCCCTCTGCCAATCAGTTATAAGTTATTGTGTCACTGTGTGGGGCGGGGCATGTAAAAATAGCTTGATAAAATTAGAGAGAGCGCAAAGAGCGGTCCTGAAGGTTAGTCGGTCCTTGCCGTTTCTTTATCCTACCAAAGATTTGTACCAGCTTACTGACGTCCTGACAGTGAGGCAACTGTTTGTCTTAGGGATCGTTCTAAAGCAGCATGCTACGCTTACTTTTGACCCCACTACTCTCACAAACAAGCGTCGAAAGCATCACACTTGTGACACTTTAAATGTTCGGTGGAACACAGCGTTCTCCGCGAGATTTTTTGGATTTCTAGGAGGATACTTATATAATAAAATAAATAAAGAGATCAGCATTTATTCACTCACACGCTTTAATTGTAAAAAGGTTGTCACAACTTGGCTGAAATCCCTTGGCTACGAAGAGACAGAAAATCTTTTACACATTATTTCCTGAATTGACACACACACACATCACACGCGCACACACACACACACACACACACACACACACACACACACACATACACACACACACAGACACACACACACACACACACACACACACACAGACACACACACACACACACACACACACACACACACACACACACACACACACACACACACACACACTCTCTTTCATAACTTACACAGTATACATACTGCCAATTGCAATTGGTAGTAATGGTTAGGTACACACGCCCACCGGAACACTTACCTGACATGCCAGTACTGCACGAGTCCAGTGCCTGGAGAGGCTGGTAATCTGTCATACAGGTCGAGCCTAGTACAGATACCAGTCTCTCACATAGTTGCGTTTATGTATATGTCTAGATTAAGTTTCTTTTGTGTAATCTCTTATTATTATTATTATTATATTATTATGTATCTATGTGAGAGAGAAACAATAAACTATTATTATTATTATTATTATTATACAATATTAGAAGTTTTCGTGCATGACTTAACCTGAAGGTGCGTCCAAACATTGAGCGGCAAGTGTGCACGACTGGCGCGCGCGGCGTGCCGCGCTATAGGTGTGTCCAAACATAAAGCGACATTCGAGCGCGGCTTGCCGCGCTATGATTGGACGACTGCCGCGCGCGGCAGCCGCGGGCTACCTGCCGCGTGCGACGATCGCCGCGAACAGTGTTAGTGTTGGTTGTGTGTGGACGGACGTATTTTATCAAATAAAATGGACAATGAAACAGCAATTCGTCTTATTGAAATTTATGGCTCCCATAGTCCATTATGGGATACTAGACGTAAAGAATATCACAATAATAATGTGAGAGAAGATATATGGGATGAAATAGCAAAAACACTCGTACAACCAAAAGCAGCTTTAAAATTGAAAATGAAGAGTCTTTTGAGTTCTTATAGAAGGGAGAGAAACAGAGAAAAAACAAGTAATGTCACCGGTTGTGGTAAGTTTAATCTTATTACATTTTATAACAGTAGGTACTTATTAATAAATCTCGGGCTGTTTACATTTTCACTATACTAATTCTTAATTATCTCTAAACGCGTGGACCGATTTACATGAATAAGACTGATAAAATGGTTTTATACCTAGACCTTTGATTTGACACCATAATCGTTAAGATATCTCAACAAATAAAAAATCTAGTTTTCAAGTTACCCTCGTGATTATCCAACATGTATGAAACGCGTAATTTAATTCTTTAATAAGACACAAGATCAGCTTATGTTTCAGTTATTTTAATGTTCTTTTTTCTGTTGCAGGTAGAAACAAAGCCTATAAATCTAAATGGTTTGCTTATGAAGCATTTAGTTTTTTACATGACAGGAATAACCCTATTGATGCAGTGGTAAGTTTCTTTTATATTTTTATTAGACCATAGCTTTCCGCCAGCGGCTTCGCCCGCGTGGTCTGGTGGTTTCTTATAAATTATAACCTAATGTTACTCAGTGAAGATATAGCTTTGTAATAGTAAAAAAAAATTAAAATCGATCCAGTAGTTTTTGAGTTAAATCTTAACAAACAAAAAATCTTTCCTCTTTTTAATATTAGTCTAGATTATACATACAGCCCGCATACTACAAAATCTATGGGATGAAATAATGCTGGCTGCTGTTTATTAATAATAATTTTGGCCATTTATAGGTTATGTAATTATTTAATAACTTTCTTGCCAATCAATTGATCCGTTTGTCATAAAATATCTTGACAAAAAAATACGGATATCAGAAGGAGTGGTATTAAATTGAATTGGAGTAAAAGTAGCTGTTTCAATCGTTGAATTATTTGTTTTTTTAATAAAGAGTCTCTGCGAAGAAAGTTATGCAAGTGAACAGTAGCTAGAACTATGTTTTTGGCTGATTTTGGGCTTAAAATCATTGTACTTCTTAATACTCTAAATTTTGCCGACATGATTCCAAAAGCATTTTCTACTACTCGGCGTGCTCTTGATAGTCTATAGTTGAAAATCCTTTCTTTTGACCCTTTTGGATGAATTCCTGCAAATGGTGTCATCAAATGTGTGCTTAGTGCAAAAGCTTGATCTCCTAATATTACATATGGTATTTTAGTTATGTAGGGTATTTGTAAAATTTCTGGCGCTGGTACATTAAGTTGATTATTTTCTAGCTTTCGATACAATTCGGAATGTTTATAAACTCCTCCATCTGAAATTCGACCTTGGCTTCCTATGTTTACATACATAAAATTGTAGTTTGCGTCTACTAATGCTAATAGCACGATACTAAAGAACTTTTTATAATTAAAATATTCAGTGCCGCTACGAAAAGGAGCTTGAATAGTTATGTGTTTTCCATCTAACGCCCCAATAGTGTGCGGAAAATTCCATTTTTCCTCGAAGTCTTTAGATACTGCTTTCCAATCTTGCTCTGACACTGGTAGCTAAAAAAAAATTATTAACGTTTTATTTGTTTTGTTTCAGGATTGTGGTTCATCCTCAGAGCCGGGTAATAGAGAACAAACTATTCCAGAACAGGGCATTTCAGGACAAAGCACTTCAGAACCAGGAACTTCGGAACAAGGCACTCGAGACCAAGATACAAATACAAAGAAGCCAAGAAAAGAAAAGCGCGCTAACAAGAGGATCGTCGAAGACCAAGAGTCAGAGTATGACGCTGAAAATCAAATGATAGAAGAAGCATTAGAAGTAACGCGAAGACAAAATGACAGTAGTAATGATCCTTACGTATCTTTTGGCATGCACATAGCAGCTGAACTAAGAAAATATGATGCCACTATGTTTACGAGAGTCAAACATTCAATAAATACTATACTATACGAAGCTGATATGGAGCTCCTAGATACAAACAAGCTCAATACCACTACAAGAAACGCATAAGATACCGCAGAGTTGAATCTTGGCGACGTTTCTGTAGCAACATCGACACAACTAATGAAGCAGCCAGGGTAAAGAAAGTCCTATCGCAAGACAACAACAGAACCCTAGGCGCCATTAGAAAACAGGATGGTACCTATGCGATTTCAGACAGTGAAATAAGTCAGGTACTACTCGAAACACACTTCCCTGGGTGCGAAGTGACAGAAAACCCAAGCTGGGAAGACACGTCTTACAATCAACCAACCCAGATTGACTGGACAGTGGCCAAATCTATGGTCACTGTCGACCGAATATCATGGGCGATAGATACCTTCCAGCCCTTTAAATCTGCGGGCCTGGACGAGATATTCCCAGCTCTTTTGAAATGGGGACAAACAACAGTTGTGCCACACCTGCTTAACATATACAGAGCATCGATAGCGCATAACTATATACCTCGCCAGTGGAGAGAAGTCAAGGTAATCTTCCTACCCAAACCGGGTAAATCAGACTACACACAGGCGAAATCATACAGACCGATCAGCCTAACCTCGTTCATGCTGAAGACTCTAGAGAGACTCGTTGATCGGTATCTAAGGGAAGGTGCTCTAACATCTAAGCCATTGCACCGCCAGCAACATGCCTACAGGAAAGGCAGATCAACGGAATCAGCGCTGCATTCTGTTGTAGGAACAATAGAAACAGCACTATCAGACAAACTAATGACACTAGGAGCCTTCATTGACATAGAAGGAGCTTTTGACAAGACAAAATTCAACAGCATCAGCCAGTCACTTAGCACGTTTGGCGTTGATAGAACCACTAGTGGCTGGATCGATCAACTTCTAAAGATGCGGGCGATACAATTCACGGTGAACTCTACGACGAGAGGCATAGTGGCGAAGGGCTGCCCCCAAGGAGGAGTACTCTCTCCGTTACTGTGGAACATCGTGGTGAATGATCTGTTGGAACGCCTTAACAACAAATGCTATTTCACCGTTGGCTATGCGGACGACATAACCATTCTGATCAAAGGCGACTCAGAAAACATAATCTGTAATCGCATGCGATCAGCCCTCAAAATCATGGAACAATGGTGTAACCATCATGAACTGACGGTGAACCCAACTAAGACAGAACTGGTTCTTTTTACTCATAAAAGGAAAATTCAGTTAAGTAATATGCCAAAATTACTTGGAACGGAGCTTACCCTAGCACAGGACGTCAAGTATTTGGGCGTAGTACTCGACCATAAGCTGAACTGGAGTAAGCACCTAAACACAAAAATAACCAAAGCATGCACAACATTCTGGCAATGCAGAAGATTAATAGGTAGAAAATGGGGTCTCAAACCATCTACAACCTTATGGCTCTACACGACCATAATACGCCCCATGATAATATATGGCGCCATAGTTTGGTGGCCCCGCACTCTTCTAAGCACAGTCATACACAAACTACAAAGCCTACAACGACTCGCCTGCCTGGCAACGACAGGCTGTATGAGAACAACGCCTACAGCAGCGCTGGAGGCCATACTAAATCTCAGACCCCTACACCTCATCATACAGCAGGAAGCTGTCACAGCTGCCATACGGCTTGAAAAGGTAGGGCTCTGGAAACGGGACAATAGAATAACTCATGCGCGCCTAAAGGAGTTAGTATACCACGAAATTCCAATGATAGAGGCGACATGTGATATCATCCCAAAAACCTTTGTCTTTGACAAAAAATACCACATCCAACTTCATGAAGAACCTAAAGATAGCTCTGGCACACATGAAATGAGAATATACACGGATGGATCCAAAACAAAATCAGGAACAGGAGTCGGAGTCTTCTCCCACGACCTAAATATCAATTACTCAACGACCCTGGGAAACCTCAACACTATCTTCCAGGCAGAATGTGTTGGGATTACCCGGGCCGCAACAGCGGTTACATCAAGAGGTATAAGCGATAAGTCAATACGCATTATCTCGGATAGCGCTGCAGTACTACAAGCTCTTAAGAGCAACTGCTTCAACAGTGGACTCATCCTGGAGTGTCACCGTGAGCTGCAAAGTATTGCAACAAAAAATCGGGTAACGTTGCAGTGGATACGTGGTCACAGCAACTCTTATGGCAATGATGCTGCAGACCAACTGGCAAAGAGAGGATCGAACATCAAAATGGTAGGACCCGAACCGATTGTCCCGATACCCTTCTGCCAACTCAAAACATGGTTATGCGATAGAACCACGAAACTACACGAAAAACAGTGGACAGAAACAAAAGAATGTAGACAGACGAAGGAAGCCCTTCCATCCTTGGACAGGCATCTGTCACGCAGACTGCTACGTTCCACAAGGAAAAACCTACGCCACCTAGTGGGTATAATAACGGGCCACTGCTCACTTAACAAACACCTGTTCAACATCGGTATCACTGACAGTCCTTTATGTAGAGGCTGCATGGAAACCGAGGAGACATCGGCTCACGTGCTCCTACATTGCAAAAGCGTGAGCAACCAACGGGCGAAACTCCTAAACAGTCCAGAAACGATGAAAGAGGTACTGCGCGACATCGGTCCCCTATTATCATTCTGGACGGAGCTGAGGTGGTATGAGTAACCGAACAATACTTCGCGTCGGCTACTTACGCACAATGGCCCAATTGTAGGGCTAAGTGCGGATAACACACGTCCAACTAACTAACTATGGAGCTCCTAAATCAATCATCAACACAAGAATATAACGCTGAAAACAGACGAGGATATTTCACTTCACAGTTTACCGATCTTGACTCATCATCTTCTAGTAACATGAGTACTGGCCTTACACAATTGATTCGTGATTTAGACACGGATGTATGATGTAGACGTATGATGATTGTGTTGTATTTAATTACTACTTTGTTATGAAAATAAATAAATAAATTAACAATCTGTAGTTTAAAATATTTCGCTAAATAATGAAAATAATATCATAGTCATAAAGTTCATAATAATTTACCTGTACCATGTCCTTAAGAGCTCTCACTATGGCATCGCACACTTCTGGAATTATTGTTGATATTGTTTGCTTTGAGACGTGAAACGTGTATTGTAGGCTGGAATAGGAATCTCCTGTAGCCAAATATCGTAACGTTATTGCAAGTCTCTCCTTCGACGTTATTGCCGTTCGCCAGTGAGTATCCATTTTTTTAATAAATGGTTCTACCAATGTATGTATGGTTTCGAATTCTTCCAAAGATAATCTTAAAAACTGTGGCGTTCGGTAGTTGATTTCGTAATAGATCCCTTCCAGATTCTTTGTCCTTTGTTGAAAGAGTGGTCGCATCCAACACTGCCTTTTTTTAATACACTTTCTTTTATTCCTTCTTCTACGTAATTTACGCAACAACAACACAGCAACAACACACGCGGCCGATTTCATTGTAGTTTTAAACAGGAATAAAGAGCGCGGCGTGTCTCGGACATGCCGCGCAGCACTGCCGCGCAGAAAGTTTAAACTAGTCGCGCGGCAAAATTGTGTCCCGCGAATGCCGCGCGTAGCTGCCGCGCACCATGCACGCCGTGTTTGGACACACCTTATGATTGCACGGTTGCCGCGCGCGGCAGCTGCGAGCTTCATGCCGCGCGCAAACATTGCTCAGTATCGTTCGTCGGTAATCGTGTCTGGACGTGTTTGCGCTTCTCAAAAATGGACAATGAAACATCAATTAGACTGATTGAATTATATGGCTCATCAAACGAATTGTGGAATCCTCGACATAAAGATTATTTTATTAAAAATGTACGCGAAGACCTTTGGGACAAAATAGCCCAAAACTGAATTGCCAAAAAGGAATTAAAGGCCAAAATGAAAAGTCTATTAAGTTCATATACCTAGACGAGAAAGGAATAGAGAAAAGGAAAGCACTGTGACTGGATCAGGTAAGTTTTATTCCCTTATGTGTATATGTGTGTTACAATGTGCACAAAAAACAAAGAAATCACAAACAAACTTATAGGTATAATTAAACATTAGTAAACCTATGAATTACACAAGTCGTTGTGACATTAACCGGTCGTATACCGCCGGCTCGCATACCAGCCGGCAGATTTGTACCCGTCGTAGGCCGGTGGCTCGCATGCGAGCCACCAAATTGGCGCCAAAACGCCGCGCGCCGCCTTCGCTTTAGCTTAAGCTAACGTAAAACCAATTTGGTGGCTCGCATGCGAGCCACCGGCCTACGACGGGTACAAATCTGCCGGCTGGTATGCGAGCCGGCGGTATACGACCGGTTAATTAAATGTAATACCACTATATTACGTATAGTTGTGTTTATTAATTATCAAATTATACAATATCTAAAGCTAAATAATTTTTTTGCAGGTAGAAATCAGTCGTACAAGTCAAAATGGTTTGCCTACGAGGCATTTAACTTATTACGTGACAAGAATAATCCTATCGACACGTCTGATACAATGGTATGTATCTATATAAGTAATTAATTTTGTACAAAAATGAATAATTAATAATTATCCTGCCATGGTATCGACCCATTAGTTACAATATATCTTGCTAAGAAATTGCGAATATCTGTGGGAGAGGTACCCGAAAATTGGCTTTGTGTGGCAGTTACTTCTTGATTCACTGGCATTTCAGCGCACTTAAGTAAGTTATCTCTGCGTAGAAAATTATGCAAGTAAACAGTTGCTAAAACTACTGTTTTGGCTGAACTTGGTTTTAAAATTATCGCTTTTCTCAAATCTCTAAATTTTGATGACATTATCCCAAAAGCATTTTCGACTACTCGACGTGCTCTTGATAACCTATAATTGAAAATCCTTTCTTTCGAACCTTTCGCATGGATTCCTGAAAAAGGTGTCATCGTGTATTTATTCAACGCAAATGCTTGATCTCCTAATATCACAAAGGGTATTTTTGTTACATAGGGTACATTTAAAATTTCTGGTGCTGGTACATGAAGTTGATCATTTTCTAGGCTCCGGTATAATTGAGAACTTTTGAAAACCCCACCATCTGAAATTCGACCTTGGCAGCCTACATTGCCATGCATAAAGTTGTAATTTGCGTCTACTAATGCAAGTCGTATTATACTAAAAAACTTTTTATAATTGTAATATTCCGTGCCACTTCGATATGGAGCTTGAATAATGACGTGTTTGCCGTCCAAAGCACCAATAGCATGAGGAAAATTCCACTTTTGCTCGAATTCTTCAGAAACTGCCCGCCACTCTTCTTCTGTATTTGGTAACTGAAAAATATCGAATTTTTGTTAGGAATCATAAAAGATTTTTTATTTGTTACAGAACTGTGGTCTGTCAAAGCGGATAGCAATATCAAAGAGGCCACTGAAAATAGTGCATCTTCAAGAGCATCTGATAAAATAGGAAAAAAAAGACAACCAGCAAAGCGCAAAAATGGAGATACTAATATTAGTGATGCGGAGAATCAAATGATAGAAGAGGCCATGGAATTGATTCGTAACCAAAACGATGTGACTAATGATCCATATATACTGCTTTTGGTATACATATAGCGTCCGAATTTAAAAAATATGACCCTGTTACACTGGCACAGGTTAAACATTCAATTAATAATGTTATATTTGAGGCTGATATGGCACTGCTAAATCAACAGACAACACATTACCATGAAGAAAGGAGACCAGGATACTCCACAGCACAACAATTGACTGATCTATCCGACTCATTAGCATCTAACAGTACTGATAATGGATCCGGATTGACCCAGCTAATTCGCGATCTGGATGCATAGAAACAGTCTTATTTGATTTTACACTGTGTAATACTTAATAAAAAATATTAAAACAAATTTAATTTTCTCTCACCTTTACCGCCTCTTTAAGGGCTTCCACTATAGCGTCACACACTTCGGGAACAACTGTTGATATTGTTTGCTTTGATACACAGACCAAATATTGCAAAGTAGAATATGAGTCTCCTGTTGCTAAATATCGCAAAGTTATCGCAAGTCGCTCTTTTGTCAAGATTGCGTCACGCCAATGCGTATCCTTTTTCTTGATAAACGGCTCAACCAAGCTATGTAAATGTTCAAATTCTTCCAAGGACTATCTTTAAAACTGTGGTGTTTTAAAATGAATTTCGTAATTAATTGATTCCAAATTCTGTGTCCTCCGCTGGTAAAGTGGTTTCATCCAGCATGTTCTTGTTTTGATATGTTGTTTGTTTTATTTCTTCTCCGCAATTTTCGAATAATAATAATAAGCAGAGCTAAAACACTGATACACGTCTTCATTGTAGTTTAGGTTCAGACTGACTGAATTCAAATGCGCGGCGTGTCTCGCAGATTGCCGCGCAAACATTCGTCGGATTGTCCTAATTAGAGCGCGGCAGAATTGTTTCCTGGCCATGCCGCGTGTTGCTGCCGCGCTCTTGCCGCTCAATGTTTGGACGCACCTTTTTGAAAATGTCATAAGTTAATGTCTTATATCTACTTCCAGACAAGTTTTTGGAAAGTGACAACCATACATAATTTTCTAATTAATAATGCTATCAGGAAACATTGAAATTATTCGTATTAGTGACCAGGCCGAACGCTCCTAAGAAACCCGCCAGTCTCCTTTGCCTTACAAATTTTTGAGTTGTCACATTAATGTATGACTGACATTAGATTTACTTACTAATGCATTATTTAAATGATGAGAAGCACCTTGTGAGAAACCACAGCAGCAGATGTCTTTAGACTGCTGGCTACTGCAGCTCCTTATCTCATGTAGGTATAAAAATAAAATGTCATTGCCATGCCATTGGGTTCGATTAAAACAACAACATTAATTAATAATAAATATAGAGTTTATTTGTACAATATTATTTAACTAATAATTCTACTACATTAATCCCATTTAGATTTTTTCTTTTCAAATATCTCTTTGCCATCTTTGTCTACTGTAGCGTAATATCCCATAGATTCATATTTTGTTCTCATATATGCAATGTAGCCTAGTGCTAAACCAAAACATGCAGCTCCTATACTCATGATGACAATATTCTGAAAATAAAATTAAATAATTAATTTGAAAAAAAATATTACACTAGAATTAGTCTTTGTACCAGTGATCACAGAATAAATGACAACATAAAAATTTTTCATGACTTAATTTTTGTGCCCTTGCCATGTTTATACACACACATAGAGCACTGGCAAAGAATGAGTGGCAAAGTGAACATTTAAACTATTGCAATATCTGTGCAGTTGAAGAATAGTCATAATAAACATTGAGATACAGAACAAATGTATGTTAATTACAAAAGTCTTTATCCCAGGAACTTTGTCATAGTTTGATATTGAGATAGCTTTAACCTATTGAGTTGCATCAGCACATTGGTGGTCATACTCAAAAGGCTTTTAATTATGTCTGGTATTCCAAGATTTAACAAGTTAATAGTGATATTGTTGAAGTTGTATACAATGTAATCTATACTAGTATTATAAAGTTATATCATTTATAGCCTATTATTGCAGCAGGTCCATACCATAGGCATAGGCTATCTTCCGCTTTAGTAGCAGAGCTTTAGGAGCGGAGTGAGTAATATCGCGGGGCGAAAGTATAGACAATTGTAGTAAATAAAGTGGTACAGTCTCACATTTCGGCAAATGATAATATTATATAAACAGATTTACATAGTGTTAGATATAATACTTACAGGTTTTGCATACAGTTCATAATTTATGATTTTGAAGGCTGTGCTAGATCTCATAGATCGAATTCCATCGCCTGGTTTTTCGTTGTTATTGTTATTAGTAGACATTATTTATGAAATTTCTGTACAAATTAACCACCAAGTACTGTCGAGGTTTATTAATGTATTTTTGTATTATTGATCGCTGTTCAAACAACTTTATAGAACAGCTAGGCAATTTATATCATCACTGCCTAATCATTGAAAATTCCTTTAGAAGGGCCAAAAACCGCGTTACAAAATAAAATTAAATATTTATCCTCTTTGTATTTATCGTACATCGTAATTCGTATGACTGTTAGTGATGTGACTCGGTTACTCATGGTGACTCAAATCTCGACTTGTATTTAGTAAGAGCTAATTATACACGGAGTATAAAAGAAATGCAGCTAAAGGATATAATTATCTTAATAATTAAAATAAAGCCTCAGGATTTCACAATTTCACTCACTTATTTAGATTTCTAGTTCTCCGACATACCTTGTTGAAAACCAAAAATCGTGTGAAGCATTATGTTGATACATCGATTAGTTTCTGAGATATGGAATTTTGACATGAGTTAGCAATGCCGGATTCCTCTGGCCCGGTGCTCGATGCTTGTGAAGTCATAATACAACGTTTGCTCAGTCCGTTGGCGTGCTCTCGGATCGTAATACCATTCACCAGAAGATTAAAATATTGTTATAAATTTAAATACTAGAAAATCATAATTTTGCCCCAATTTACAAAATATGCAACCACTAATACAACGGAAAAGTTATTTCTCTCGTTCGTACTTTTGTTGCACTTGCAGCTATGAAATTAGTTATTTTAAATTATACAGACAAGTTTTGCAGCCAGGTAATTAGTTATTTTAGGTAAATTAAAAATGTAGAGCAGTTACATTTTAATAGTTGTTAATAGCTCGCATTTCAGCGGCAACGATACCTATCATTATTCTTCAGAAAAAATTGGGCAATTATAAGTCCATCTATTTTAGATGGATTATCTCAGATTACCCTTTTACATATCCTTTACCCATTGTACCGTATTTATTTAAATGAATACATTGAACATAATAGTAGATTAAGATAGGGTCGTAGTAAAATAAAAGACTAACCACTAACCTAAAGCGCAAGGTACCTTTGTAGTTAATTTACATAATGGGTAACTAAAGCGTGCGAGCGCGATGCTAGAATATGACGTCACTAAGGAGAATTATAAAATATGTTTAAAATTATAGCTATCTGTCAAGTGTTAAGTCTTAGAATACCAGACATCACTAAAAATGCCACCGCTCTTTGAAAGGATATATGTAACAAAATCTAGTGCATTTGTATACAAACATGCTGTGTGTGTGCAACAAAGTTTAAAGAGATTTTACATTCCTATTAATATTCTTCATTTACATCCAGAATATACAAGCAGTACTCATTTAAAAGATACCTATATAATTATTATGTAAATTAAATGCAATTCCCAATATTAAAATAAATACTCCAAACTCCACTATTATAAATAGAGCTACAAAAATAAAATAAAAGAATGTTTTAGAAATAATCATCAAATTAATAAATAATAATGATATTACTATCATTATTATTTATTAATTTGATGATTGTATGATGGAAGAATCACATTAATTGTGCACTGTATTATTTGATATTGAGTATTATTTTGATATTTATCTAAGAGGACCACCCTCGCAGAATACATAATGTCAAACTTACATTGAACTACACAATGCAGACATATCTATAATAGCGGTTGATATTATTAGTTCCTCTGCTCTGAGATCATAGACAATTTAGTAAGATTTCACAGTACAAATTCTATAATTATAGTACGAAATATAGCACTGGACACGCCTAACTTAAAAAATAATTCATAGACGCCGACTTGCCATTATGGTTTAATGGTTTATGTCTTGATGTCTATCAAAATGTCTACTTTGGCGATTTGAAAATTGTCAAAAAAGATTATTTTTTTCGGATATATTGTGATAATGTTCACATCTACTCAATAATTCCGTGTTAATCTTCAATGTTTTTCCATTTTGTGTTGTTTTAAAGTTATATTCTTGTGAAATGGAGTCAGATTCGGCCCTTCACGGTGATGTGCCTGATGGCGCGGAAGTGTCGCCTTTGGAAGACAATCAGGATAATATAGCCGAAGCTGCGGAGAATAATGTATCAAGTCAAGAAGAAGCTGCTGCAGCTGAAGAATCAGGTAATCTTTAACGTACTTAGATACAACTTTAGTTTGATATGTATGTTCTGTCATGGTGTAAAACTCTAGTTGGAAGCAACACCGTTACTTTGATTTGCATTTCGTTTTCGTGTTCTTACGTAGCTTTTAACTCATGCTACGTTTAGTATTAGTCATGTATATGCACGAATATATAAGTATAAAATCGCATTGTTATATGAAATATAGCAACAAATGGAGGTCCCACGAGTAGCAGCGATGGTATGGACGCCGATGCTTCGGCACAGCTGCCAGAAGAAGAAGAACCGCATGCTGCTGAACCAGGTAATAAGAGACACTTAGCAGGCATAAAACTAGCACTACATAGACTTGCAAATACCTACAGTGATATAAAATCACTCCTAAGACTTACTCTCATAGCTTCTTTTGGCAGTACAGTTGTTTGGGTTTTTATTATCAAATGCATTGCATGATAAACAAACATAAATATTGATGCAGTAGAAATAGATAATTGTTGATAATGATTGTATTTGTAATATTGTAAACTATTTACATTACACTAAACTACTTATTTTAATCTATCAATAAGAATTTAAGTTTTGTTTCAGCTGTATGACATATACATATATTGCAAAATAAAAAATAAAATAATTTAGGGATTAAATAAGAAATCGCAAAAATTTGTGAAATATATCATCATATGCATCTGTGAATGCAAATGCAATGAGAATAGTTAATGTTAACTCAAGAGAAATTTATTTGTATATACTTATTAGGAAGAGAGGAACCAGCCAGGCACCATTAGATTGCCCACCCCAACTATTGCAATAGAAAAAGGTTGACCAAGGTCCTCTGAATAAAATCATGATGTGGGACCCGGGCATACTCCAACTTGCACTATTCCACTTTGAGCACAAAATATGCATTGTTTAATTTGTGTATACTATATTTATTTCTACATAATTAAATAAGACCATAAAGAGTAGCTAAATGTACAACATTTTAAGGTGCCACAGCAAGCATAATTATGGTGTAAAAACTTCAATTCATATTACTATAATAATATGTCTATTCTCGAGACACTGGAGCTTTGACACTCAATAAAACAATGTTTATTAACAAAAGATGAATTTAATACTATTTTCTTGAAATATCGTACAGTAATGTTAACAATGATTGCGTTCGTATTGAATGTAGGATAGCAAGTCAAAATATACAAAATTAGGTAAGAATTTTCTTTAGTAAAATAATTAATTATTTCTAAATACCACCATAGAAACCCTTACATAAACAGATGTAGCAATAACGCTAGGTTACAACTGTAGGGTGTTAACACTATAAAATACCTTTGCGGTAAATTAGAGCATAATTATAAAGCTAATAATTCATATAGAATGGACATATTTTACTATAATGATATGTGAAATAAAACTTATAATTGGTCAGTCAGTTAAATCAACACTTTTATTAAAGTGGCGAGTTCCTGTAATAATTGGTTATTATAGTTTAAGTTTAGTAATGAATCATAAAATTCTAATCTCTTTTTATAGCAAATGCTGAAGCAGAAGAGGAAATGGATATAGATGATACAACAACAGGCACAGTTGCTGATGAATCTGCTTATATTGGAGACAACTGCTTGTCTACACCTGTAAGCACATCTATTTACACTAATATCAGCCCTGTATAAACTGTCCCATTGCTAAGCACTAACCTCTTCTCAGGGTGAGAAAGTTTAGGCCATAATCCACATACTGGCCTAAAGCTGGTTGGCAGATTTAATATATTACCGATAACATTCTAGAGTTTCTCAGATATGAAGTTTTCCTAACTTCACTCTTAAAGCTAGTTAACAAGTTAATACATGCAATGACATAACTTACCAAAGTTGAGAATTGCGTGCCTTAGAATCAAACTCGAGGCCTCTATGACGCAGTCCAGCAGGCAGTCCTTGAGAAAAGTAACTTTGTATAAACATAAGTTCAACTCTGAGACTGTAATATTAAATATTAACAATCAGTTGTACTGAGTCTACCTGCAGCATGGATCCTAATTTAATGATCACATACAATCAAAGCATGCTAGTCACACTTACAAGGATGATTAGAAATACAACATTACTAACTATCCTTTGGGTACAGTACTTTTACTGGAGGATAAATAAGCAATGTCCTTTTCTGTACCTCTGACAATGTATTTGTGAAATATCATGGTCACTCTACTAGTTTATAAAAGGTGTGATCATTAAATATATTTGGGAGGGATACTATTCAGTTCTGATTGATAGCCAAATAAAATAATTCATGATAGATATGAATATATGTATATTGAATGGTACAAGATACATAACTACAATACATATTGAAAGTATGACCTAAGTGAGTGGTTTTAGAAGTATGTGCGGTTCTATTACATACTTGCCTCCGAGAATACAAAATGATAGCATCAGCAGTGTTGCTACATATGTCTTCTGGAGTACTCATTTCTGTTCAGAGATATGTTTAACTTTATTTCTTGAGTAGTGATGCAATACAACTTGTCTGAATGGATGTGGGCAGTTTTGTATTACAGATCCAAACTATAGCAAAACATTCCTACTGCTATCAGTGAGTAGCACGTATATTCCAGTACTTAATGTATAAAAGTTATAGTTATTATAGAAATCTTTATTATAATTATTCTTTATTAGGATGAGAGCCAACTGGAGCCTATAATAAAAGACGAGCCAGGTTTGGATGAGGCAGAAGGTTTAGCTGGTGCTGCAGAAGAGTCTCCTGATCAGTCTATTAGTTCGGCCATGCCTACTGATAGTGGTGTTGGTGAGGGTGATGGTGCTCCCATAGTTCAAGATGGTAAATATCATTTAGTACCTACATACAGTTTGCACTAAGCCTTAAACCATACTTACTCACAAATCTTACTATGTTCAAAATCATATAATTATGTACTATCACATGGCTAGCTTAATACACAGTCCCAAAAATACTTATACAGCTTAATACAAAGGCCATAAACATACACCCTCATACAGCTCAATACTAAGTCTAAAAATAATAGTTGAAAATATAAAAAAACACGCTATATTAAAAAAACCTTAGTAAAAAGTTGAAAATAATTTAAAAATTTTAGTGTAAGAAAGTGTGGGGCGCTTGCCAAGATATTTTGATAACCCACACCCCACACTTTTTTACATTGAAATTATTTAACGATTTTCTACCTTTTAGCTTGGTTTTTTTGATAAAGCGTGTTTTTATTTATTATTAATATAACTTTTTTCTATATTATTGTATTGTCATCGGTCCTCGATAAGTGTGCAAAGTTTCAAATCAATCTGTCGGTTTGAAAGGGGTGAAAATCACGGTCAAAGATTTCGTTACATAGACACATAGATACATAATCCAAGTTAATAAAAGCGTGTTAAAAACATACACACTCACATAACCAGAATAATACAAAGAGCAAAAATTTTATAAAATGTTTTGTAGTAAAATCACTACAAGAGAGTTTCTACAAATATAATGTGGTGATGATCCATAATAATTGTATGCACGCATGAGTACCTTATATTGTTCGCGCATTATATGCAAGTTAGAAATGCCTGTCTGATTTATGTTATCAGCAAACAACCAATAACTTGATAGCCAACATTAATTTATCTCTGAAACAGTAGTTAAGTTGTCTTGTTTCATGTTTGTAGATGAATCAAGCACAATGGACGAAGACATGGGTGGTGGGGAAGGCGTGGCGAGTAGTGACGATGTCAATGACATCAGCAGTGCAGCCCAGGAAATACTTAGCACTGGCATAAGGTATTTATCTTCACTTATTATATATTCAATACTACTTTAGGAATATTGGCACGGGCCTCTTGGCACTAAGATGTTGGTGGTTGGGCAGCAGTGATTTCTCTACTAGCTAGCTAAGGTTTGCTAGAATCAGTGCCACTTTAGCATTATTGGCACCCTAAATAAGAAATTCTATGATCATACAGTTTGATGCTCTGTAATAATAAGCAAGTTAAAAAATGTTATATAGTGTCTTGTAGCAAATTTAAAAGGTGTGTTTTACTTTGCTTTTTCACATTCAACTGCTAAGAATGCTAACATGACCTAGATATTGAACTGACCGACTACAATTCTATCTGATTAGAGAGTAGGGTAGCTTAGTAGCTATGTAAGACAAGAGCTTAGCTACCAAAGTCAAATTACAAAAATACTTTATTTCTATAAAAATGTTTTGATATTTCTTAGACACATCAATACCCTTCTACCGACCAATGCTAAAAACCACATTTGTATGATCAAAAATACTTAAAGAACATTTTATTTTGCTTTTAGTTCAAGTACAGCTGAGGGTGGAGCTGATATTTCAAGCAGTGGCCAATCAGAAACTCCGCTGATATCTTCAACTGCTAATGGCCCAGCAATACTGCACTCTTTCTCTCTGACAACACAGCAGCAGCAACCAAATGAGTAAGTACTTTCAATATTATATTATACAATCTTCCTATACATAAAATGAGCTTAAATCTCAATAGGTCTTTGTATTAACTTGGTATTGTTAGTTGTATCTACATAATAATTATAATAAGCGGCTAAATCTTTTATAACAATTTACAATGTAATAAAGCTGAAGCGGTTGTTTGTTTTTTTTTAAGCACTGATCTCTGGTACTAACACATGGATTAAAAATATTTTTACATTTGATAGTCTAATTATTAAATTAACTTGAGGAAGGTTATAGGCTATATAATATCACCATTATGAGCCGTGGGCGCGGAGCAGTTATCATAAACGTGTGTGAAACCGCAAGGGACACCTATTATTTATATGTGATACGAACCTAAGTTCTCTGTAGGATTAATATATACTATTTTAGAGAATTAAAGCCTTATACAGGTTGTAACTGGAAGGTGTGGTTATATTGAAGGGTCACATAATATAGCCCATGTACAATGAAAAACCACGAGAATTAATCTGTGCCCCAGATGTGGATACTGTTACCTCAAATTGTTTACAATACAACTGGTCGTTCTAACATAGATCAGTAACCCCACAGATGTTGCGAAATCTTAATGGGGAGATGATGCAACGGACACAACTATGCATCAATGAACAAGGTGGGATATTTTAAAACTAGCTGCAATAAATAATTTAATAAGAACATGTATATAAAAATTAATAATCATAAAAAGTGTTGGCTAAAAACTGTGTGG
Source organism: Catocala fraxini (assembly GCA_930367265.1). NCBI lineage: Eukaryota > Metazoa > Arthropoda > Insecta > Lepidoptera > Erebidae > Catocala > Catocala fraxini. The sequence goes on along the minus strand of OV884026.1, from coordinate 9,171,491 downwards.
TGAAGTGATATCAATGTCGTAATCGTACCGGCTTATTCCCGTGCTCAACAAATCACCAGACCCTCTTCTATTCTTGTTTAAAAGAATATTACTTCGCTTTCGGCTAATTTCTAAATCGCGAGAACGTTACAAGCATTGAAAAAAAAGAGAAACAATACGGTATTTTTTGTATCGCGCCGACCATTATTTGTAACTAAGAATCAATGACCTTTACTTGAAAGGATAAAAACGTGATGCATAGTGATGTAACTCGTTTTATATCGATATTTAAATAACAAATAAATAAAATGATTGAAACTGTCATACAATTTAAAATTCGATATTTTGATTATTATTATTATTATCGCCTGCTCCGTGCCTCAGAAAGCACGTTAAGGTCAGGGACAGTCACTCCGTGTCAAAACTGATATCCAGTAAAATCTGGTTAGACTAGAAAAGCCGACCCCAAGTGACTTGGGAATAATAAAGGCTAGGGAGAAGAAGATATGGGATTAGGGCACGTAGGTTATTTATCAGATATACATAGCGACCCTAAAATATGACCACAACTTTCTGTTATAGCCTGTATATCTGACAATATGGTGAAAAGGTAAATATTTTCTGGAATATGTATAACTAGATTTTGCCTGCGGCTCCGCTCGCGTAAATATAGGTAATGCACCCACGTAAGCCTCAATGCCGTGGGAATATCAGGATAAACAGTAGCCTATATGTTAATCTAGGTCTCCAGCTATCAACATACCAAGTTTCATCACAATCGGTCCAGTAGTTTTTGCGTGAAAGAGTAACAAAAATCCATACATTCAAACTTTCGCGTTTATAATATTAGTAAGGATTAAGATGGTTGTTTTGTTCAGATTTAGTGACGCGGACACGTCAGAGATGGAAGGTGCGGCTGATACTATGCCGACCGTCAGCGAATCGATGCCGCTGCTTAGTATGAATGCAAACGGCTCAGCACTGCTGTCGCCTACTTTGATGCCAGGTAAAATACTATAAGGTCGGGGAAAAAGTTTCTTCGCATTTTATATGAAAACTCAAGACATTACTTTTCAAAGTTTATTTACATTTAATTAGAATATATATGTACCATTTTGTTCGATGACTGTGTGCCATCTTGTAGGTAGTGACATGATCCCGATGCTGTAGAAATTTTGGGACTTCTGATCAAAAAAACGCGATAAGTAGTTTTGGCAGTCCTCTCTTGATGTTAACCTGATACTGTATAAAGAATTTTGAAGAGACCGAAACAGGTGGAAGTCTGAAGGTGCAAGTTCAGAGCTATATGCCGGATGCATTAACATCTCCCAGCCAAACTCTTAATTTTTGCTGAGTGACTAAAGAAGTGTGAGGTCTAGTGTTATCGTGATGAAAGACCACACCCTTTCTATTGCTTAATTACGTCCCCTTTCTCTCAATTTCTTGCTTTAATCTCATCAGTTGTTGACAGTAGAGATCCGAATCGATGGTTTTGCCCGGCGGTAAAAGCTCATAATGAACAATACCCTTCCAATCCCACCATACACACCTTATTGCGAGTTAGCCCGGGTTTTGCCACAGTCTGTGAAGCCTGACCGACATTTGACCACAATCTTTTTCGCACGTTTTTATCGTACGTGATCCACTTTTCATCACCAGTTATAAATCTCTTCAAAAACGGTTCGGTACGTTCATTACGTCTCAATAAAGAATCGAAAATGAGTACACAGTTCATTAGGTTTCTTTCAGTGAGCTCGTGTGGCATCCAAATATCGAGCTTTTTTATATACCCAGCTTTTTTCAAATGCGTTAAAACTGTTTTGTGGTCAATTCCCAAATCTTTAAGCTATGTCGTAACTACAGATATGCCGAACTTGCTCCACTTTTTCAAAAATGTAGTCTATTTTATCCGTGACAGGGCGACCAGAGCGAGGTGCATCTTTGTCATCAAAATTACCAGATTGAAAATGTACCAACTTTGTGCTACTCTTATTGACACCGCATTAGGTCCATAAACGTTACAATTCTTTTTCGCGGATTGCCTAGCATTTTTTCCTTTCTTGTAATAAAGTTTTAAAATGTATCGTATTTCTTCATTACATTCACTCATTTTGACAGAAAGAAAAACAAAGGAAAACTGGCGGGAAACAATATTTTACTAAATTGTTTATTTTTTTTGAAATGTAACCCTTTTAATGGTTTCAAAACCAGCCAGATACAACTAGCACAGCCAAAGAGATTTCATTAAAAATTTATACAGACTATATGCGAAAAGACTTTTTCCCCGACTTATTATTTGTAAAGGGTTCAGTCAGTCAGTCAGTTCACTCAGTTCAAAGTTTATTAGTAAAAGGATCTCTATATATTAATACGGGAAGCAAAAACTTTGTACCCCTTTTTACGAAAATTGCGCGGCCGGAGGAGTATGAAATTTGGCACAGTTACAGTTTATATGGAGAAGTGGCGAATCCTAATATCTATATAAAATATGCATTAGAAATACATTAATTTAATGAAAAATCAATACACGCACACAACCATGCCTTTGACACACGCAGTTGAATCGCGTTCGTAGTATTTCGGAATAGGTCGGCTGATATAGTACTATTCTTCGTAAATATGGTTACATATATCAATATATAACTACATATATCAGCAATATATCTTACTTTTAAATCAATTATGGTCGAATTTTGACAAATAATATAAATATAATATATGTAATAATAAAGAAATATTTAAGATAATTGATTACAGACTAATTATGTTAAAATATACAAACTAAATAAAATAATTACTTTACAAGAATATGTTAGAACTCTTCTAATATTCACATCTAGACAAAGACATCACTATTGACTAGAGACGTTTTAATCTTTTACGTGCGTTCTAAAATTCAGCATACTTGACGTCTCTTTACGAATGGCGCATCCCAACTGTCGATTCAATATTATTAGGCGCTTTTTCGACTGAACAATAATAGCTTCTCTTATTTATGTCATCACCTAAACTGAGGAGTTACACCTATCTCTTCAGTTTACAGTTTAGTCACATTATGAAAACAAATATTTTAAAAGTGTTTACGCCATGTCTACATGCATTATCTCATGTATATGTAGCAGATTTTACTCCCCTCACAGGGGAAGAAGGTGGTGCGGGGGTATCGTCGTCTGTGGCCGCGGAGAGCGTGGGTAGCGACGTGGGGGGGAGCACGGAGGGGGAGGGTGCTGTGAGCAGTTCGGTGGCGGGTTCTAATGGCGCTCCGCCCCTGCCGCCTACTGACGCCGCTCATGCGCTGGCTACTCTTGCTAGCGCTGCGTTACACCACCAACATGAACAGGTCAGTATTTTACTATTACTACCTCTTGGTTATCTAATTTATAGTAATATAATAAAGCTGACGAGATCGTTTGCACCTGGGACTATCAGTCGGATTAGAAAATTCATTTTGCTTTTGATAATCCAATTTTTGAGGCAGGTTTATATGACCTCATGCTATGAACTACTGGTGTGCAACAGTAATCATAAACGTAGGTGACACCGCAGAGGCAGCTAGTTTTGAATATGACGTTTGTCATATTCAAAACTAGCTAGCACAACGTTTGTGTTGCTTATGTCATAATTTTTCAAGCATTACTCCGAATAAGGTAGATTGCAAATTATAAAAGTGGTAAATACAACACCATTGCACCAATATACGGAGCTAAATACGGTACAACTACTAGATACAGATACTCCAGTATCTAATAATTGTACCCTATTTAACGAGGGTCTCGGGTTCGAACCCACGTCGCGCACCTCTGACTTTCGGGAGTTATGACTTTTCGAAATTATATGATATGATAATTATGTGCGTATTGATTGACAATTATCGCCTGCTCCGTGCCTCGGCGAGCACGTTAAGTCGTCGATCCCGGCTGTCATAAAAATCTATGGCAGTCGTTATTGGGAGAGTGTCGACACAAAAGATCCCACTGGGTCGAAGTGTCGCCGGTCTGCACTGACTGGCCCCCACATAAGATACATACATACCCTATTTAATGACGATATAAAGAATATAAGCAACTAATAATGTAATCTTCTTGTACAGAGTGAGCCTGAAGAGCCAAAGCCGCATGACGAAGACGCGTGGTACACTGTCGGCATTGTCAAGGGCAATTCATTCACAGTAAGGAATTACTTTATAATGCATATTTATTTATTTAATTTATGTGATATAATTATAATATCAGCCCTGTTAATTATAAACTGTCCCACTGTCGGGCACAGGCCCAGTATGAGAGATCACGGGCCTCAGAAGATTAGGCTATAGCCTAATCCCTTCTCATAGTGAGAATTTTACAGATTTTGCTGCCATTTATTTTGTTTTATAACTTTTATATAAGTTATTTTAACTTTTGTTGTAATGTTGATTTGTGCTTACAGGTCCAGAACTACATTTCGGATCCTAACGTTGACCTGTCCAATTTGTCGTTGGACAACTTGCCGGATCTGTCTGGCTTGTCCACTTCCCCGCTTGAACACGGCACGGCGTACAAATTCAGAATCGCTGCTATCAACTCATGTGGACGCGGCGAGTTCAGTGAAGTAAGTAGATTTGAAGATTCTATATCTACTAGAGGTCGCCTAGTGGTCGAAAGATGACCTAATTTTTTTACAAGTAATAACGCCTGCTCTTGCTATAATTTCTGCGTCGCGAGGAACTTTACAAACATTCAAACAACAGACAACAAACAACTCTAAGATCCAGAACAAGTATTTGTGGATCACACAAATTTAAGTCCGGCGTAGCACTGGCGAGGCGCCCGCTTAAACCACTACGCCATCCGTGCCGACATTATAAATTTTAGCTAGGCCTCAGCTCACCTTCCGTGCGTACAATATACTTAAAAAATATATACTTCACGTATTAATATATAGATTACGGAGAAGTTTACTACACTGCGTGTTTATTTTCTTTAAATATTCATATGACGTGTGACGCGGACCGGTCGTTGCTGAGCGGCCGCGCTCGCGGCGCCCCTCCATCGGCTTCTCCCCAGCGGCGGCCCTATATATTCGGAACGCGCCCTGGTGCCGTCTCCTTCCCCTGCGCTCCCTACCGAAGTTAAGTGGTCCATTCTACCCGGGACCACGTAACAAGCCTTCATCTTGAACCACGCCCTGAAATACCACTAAATATCTAGTCGAATATAATTGTAGTTCTGTTTATTCTCATACACCTGTTGTAAGTGAAAATATATGCTTGATCGCGTTGTTCATCTTTAATTTCTATTAAGATCCTAGGTCAACCACGCCTCTAAAGCTGGTTGACTACCATAACGTTTCAGACGTAGTGGTGTACATTGAAAGTATTTACTTCACCACTATTATAGCGCCGGGTAGTAGTCGATTGGATGCCAATAATAGATAAATTTATCTGTTCTGGAAATAACTGTAGTTACACATATTAAAAAAAAATATATATATCTATATAATTACTCCGACACAAATAATTCAGATCTTTAAAACATGGTTATTCTTTTCAAGGAATCTGCATTTAAAACCTGTCTACCTGGTTTCCCCGGTGCTCCATCAGCAATCAAAATATCGAAGTCTATAGAAGGAGCACATTTGTCGTGGGAGCCGCCACAAGTGGCCGCTGAAGGAATATTCGAGTATTCAGTCTACTTAGCCGTACGGTCGAATTCACAGTCAAAGGTAATTATTATTATCTAAATACGCTATTATAATACATCCAGTTTCTGATGCAAGGCAGTGATACCGTATAATGTTTTTTTCTGACTGCTTCGGTGGCAGCTGTATTAAATACAAATGCTTTGCATAACTGGTCTCGAGTTCTTTGGTTCTGCCCGGACTAAAATGTTATTGAGTTTTTCTGTCAAGTAATTCTCAATAGCTGCGCGGTGTCCAGAACAGTGCCTGTAAGACGGCTATAGGCTCGCGTTCTGTAACGTGGGACCTAAGATCATAGGTATGCGAAATGTGGCTGTACTATATCTCCGCCTACGCTTTTGTGGCTAGGGGCTTAAGACTTTGTATGTATGTTTCTATCTGTAATGTAGTGTTATTGTCGAGTTAGTGCATATAGCGGCGCGCTATCGTATCGTACTGATGACTTCACGTGTACGCGTGACCATTTACGTGCTATTATTAATCACGTGATACTCATCTAGAGGCTATAAACTGGTACACGGACACCTAAATCCGACTATGCATACAGGGGTGATTGTTCCGGCGTCTGCGTTACTCAACCCTTCCTAAGCTGGAACACAGATCCATTCGAGATTTGCGGTCTAGCAAAATAGATCAGGAGCGCCATACATGCACCATATTTTTTCCAATAATATTTAATAAATATATAATAATATCAGCCCTGTATTAAACTGTCCCATTGCTGGGCAGGAGCCTCTTTTCTCAAGGATTAGGCTATAGACCACCAGGCTGGCCTAACCCTTCTCACACAGTGCGGATTGGCAGAGTTCACAAATCGTCGAGAAAGTTATGGAGAACTCTCACTCAGACATGCAGGTTTCCCCATGATGTTTTCTTTCACCGTAAAAACCGAGCTATAAATAGCTATTTAATACATACGCACATAAGCCATAGAAGCGCGCCTTGGGATCGAGCTCGAGACCTCTGCGTTGCAGTTTAGCTATTGCTGCTATACATTACTTAGTAGTTTCTAATAACATATATATCTAATTGCAGGAGGCATCTAAATCGCAGCTAGCGTTCGTGCGCGTGTACTGCGGCAAGTCGAACACGTGTGTTGTGCCGCAGAGTTCGCTGACGGCGGCGCACGTGGACTCCTCCACGAAGCCCGCCATCATATTCCGCATCGCGGCGAGGAACGAGAAAGGGTACGGGCCTGCCACTCAAGTCAGGTGGCTGCAAGGTGTGTATTCTATTCACTATATACATACCAATATTATAAACTTGCGACTCGCGCCGGCTTCGCACGGGTAGTACCTTAACAAATTATATACACCTAAACCTTCCTCATGAATCAGAAGTGATTGACTATGACTTGATAGACACAGGTCTATTGGTGAAAACCGCATGAAAATCCGTTTACTAGTTTTTGAGTTTATCGCGAACAAGACAGACGCGTCGGGGGACTTTGTTTTATAATATGTAGTGACTACTGACTAGTAATGCGAAAGTGAGTTTGTTTGTTATGATTTCGCACTTTAATTATTCGAGCGATCATCGTGAAATGTCGCATTAGAAGAAGTACAGAATACCTTATATTCAGAAAAAAGTACTGTTCAACCTACATTACCGCGAGCGAAGCTGCGGGCAAAATCTAGTAGGTCCATAATAATATTATAGGAGGTATATTGTATATAAATGCTAATCTCTGGAACTACTGACCCAATTCTATAAAATATTTGATAAAAGCTGTACTATTTGTATACACGTGTATAGATGTTTAAAACAGTTTTAAAATATATATCTATGCTAATATTATAAAGCTGAAGAGTTTGTTTGTTTGGTTGAACGCGCTAATCTCAGGAACTACCGGTTCGAATTGAAAAAGTCTTTTAGTGTTAGATAGCCTATTTATCGAGGAAGGCTATAGGCTATATAACATCACGCGACGACCCACGGGGGCGGCGCAGTAATGATAAACGCGGGTGAAACCGCGGGCACATCAAGTAGTTTATATATGTAACTGATTATAAATTAAACCATGGTATATATTTATTTCCTTGTTCAACCTAGCAACTTATGTGTAGTTTCGTAAAACACTACAAATTAAACTTAGGTTTGTCAGTGTAAAAAGGAACACCTTTGAGACCTGAATAAATAAGCGATTTTGAGTTTGTAAGTTCATATATATTTTTTATAATTTCGGATCTGTAATGATGTTAGTGACAATACCAAAAAGGTAATTTTAAAATAATAATCGCGATTGAGCGTTGCATTACTTATGTAATATGAACGGCAATTAAAGCGATTTACGTACCTTAGTACGTTTAACATTTCTTACCCTGGTCCTGCTCACAAGCAGAGTTAAAATCCTAATCGTTCCAAGAAGTAGGCAAATACATACTACGTAAATGATTAGAAAAAATAGTTTCACTTAATTATTTTGGATAATAATTTGTGAATATGTTGGAGCTTTGTATAAGTTACGTGCATGATCACGTAATGTCTACGTACATTAGCATGATATTAGAATTATATGTTTTGAGTATTCGGAAGGGTTTTGATACGCCACAATACTGTATACTCAGATATTTGCCGAAATTTACATTATTATTTTCCTTTTCACAGATATAAAATCGACAGGCGTGAAGAGGCCAGGTGACGGTAGAATAACGGGTGCTTCACCATCCAAACAACCTAAACAATTATTGCACTAAGTGTTGATTTTGTGACAGTTTAGACAAATAGACCAAGACATTAGTTTGTACAGAAACTACAGATCACTAAGCGATGTTTGTTTTAATCAAAGTTAGTCTATCTAACTATGTTATTATAGCTTAAGTCTTATTTTCAGAGTGAAATCTCATCATTTTGATACGACACCGATCGCCTTTATATATTATACATTTGCCTTCACCACTTTCCTCTAGTAAATAATAAAGTCGTTTGTAAAATATGTGTTATGGACTCAACTCGTCTTACATAACAGACGGTTGTTAAATGTAATAGACTGATTGATATATTAGACCAAATGAGATGGATTGCAAAATATGGAAATGTTATAAACATATCTATGGAATATAAATATGGAAAAAAGGTTGTTATTTTCTTTGTCAACCCAAGTTTTATTAGTAGTACCGACAATCAATAATGAAGGATTTTAGAGCCAATTTTGCTACCAACTCATTAGTTTCAATTGTGAGAGTTTATTAATCAAATATAATAAATAGAATAATTATATTATATAGTTTATATAGTAGATAAATTGGCTCGTTTAGGGTAAAAAATATACAGAAATTGCATTTGGCTTTTAATACTTAATTACATATTATTGAGTACACTATACATTTGTTTCATTGCTATAAAATGCTATCTATTCAAAACTCCGGTAGGCATTCCAAAAGAAAATAAAAGTACAAATTATTATATCTTTCGTTTTATAGAAAATTTCCTATATTCAAGATATTTGCGTTTTATCATGATATTAAAGCAGTATCACTAAATTTATTATTTGGACAAGTTATATTTTTTTTTATTGTGGTGTAGGTCCATACACTTGTAGACAGTGTCGTTGAACCTAGGTTACTGAAAACAAAAAAAATGAGGTGTTAGTAACATGACAATTATGTATCTGAATACTATTTGTTTAATCCCGGTCATTCACAGCAAAAAACATTTTAAACTCGAAACTATATAACGTTGCTGCTGTAGGCAACTTCTGCCGCCATCGTGGCGTTATTACACAATTTACAAAAACAGTGCATATAATGTATTTTTATTTTCTTTAAAAATACAGCCAGGTATAAATCTGCGTCGTGGAGGCTCTACAAATATTAGCTCAACAACGGAACAAAGTACACCCAGATTTGCAACAACAGAACTTTTTGTGGATCACATAACTTTTTGTCTCCTTCGACACATAATTCCCTGATCGAACCCGGTGCAGTGGCAATGGCGAGGGGCCCGCTTAACTTTCCTGTTCTCCATATTATATCCATATAAAAGACAAGCTTCTTACAATTTTAAATGTTCTTTTGATATAATTTTGAGTTATGTAGTCTATGGATTTGTTTAGTTTACTCTAAATCTGTGAATGACCGGATAACATGTAGTCAAACAAGAACGCTTACCAAAGAAGTAGTTCCGAAGAGTTTGTACCATCCTATGACGATATTTGTGAGGTTCAAGTCATCGAGTATGATCTGCGCCACACCCATGAACACTTTTTTACCCTCTAGACGTCCATAATCTCCCCATACCGTTACCTGTGGAACAAAATAATTGACTTTTATAACTCCCGATAATACAATAATATTGTTGTTGGTTTCGTTTCACGATATTGTTATGTAGATTCAATATTTTTTATTATTTGAGTCAAATAGTTACGTTACCTAAAATAAAAATATATTTTTAATATAAAAACATGTATCTAATGATCTATAAGAATTTAAAATCTAGGGTTCAGATTAGTTGCAAAATGACAGAAAAGGTGTGCAAAATAGATATGTATTGTGGCGTAACCGCTATTTAAATGCAGTCGTCCGAAATTAAGATATCTCCACTACAACTCCATTTTTCTGCTTAAAAACTCCCATGTCTACAGAGTGTCCGGTAATTAATAGATAACCTTGAAATGTCTTATAGCAGAACTGATGACCGTTAAGAAAAAAGAAAAGTGCAATAGCTAGTCATACTTTTGACTGTCTATCTATTAGCATAACTAGTATTTAATAATAAAACAACAAAAAACCGATGGAATTTATTTATGGTCGTAGTGTACAAGAAAGTTAATACGGTAGGTAATAAAAAAAAACATGTCTCAGATAGTAGTTAGGATAGATTTTTTCATATTTTTTCTGAACGCTCATCAGTTCTACCATAAGACATTTCAAAGTTATCCATTAATTACCTGACATCCTGTATATATATAAAAATCTCGTGTCACGGTGTTTGTGGTCGCACTCCTCCGTAACGGCACGACTTTATGATTTTTTTATGTATATTTAGTTTTCTCTGAATATTTTTTGCTAGTGAGGGTGACTTTGTAAAGACATTTATTCTCATATAAGATTTACATCACTTCCATGGGAACATGATTAATAAATATAGGAGTGTTAGTCGTCACAAAAAAAAACACAATTAAATACAATTAATAATAGAAATATAATTACAATGTTAAACTTAAATAGATAATATATTCACAGATACCCGTTCAATAGATAAAATTAATTCACAATAGATAATATATGTAATCGAATTAAAATAATAATTTATTTAATATAATAAAATGAGAAAGCCTCTTTTTAAATGTTATTATACGAGTTACCATTTTTTATATCCGAGGGTATCTTGTTATAAAAGTGCGCTCCTTTGTATGTTATCATAGTTTTACCGTAGTTCGTGCGAATTCTCGGTAGAGCGAGATAGCTAGCGTGGCGCATGCAAATGCCCGGGTTTGCAACCTTTTGTCGCTTACTGAATACATTTTATATACAATATCAAACATAGGCTACTACTACCCTAGGTATTATCTTTACCGATTACAGTGATAGAAAAGCCATCCTGGTCTAAATCATGATGGAATATTCAATATTATTATAAAAGGAGAATGCTCTGGTTTGTATGGGTTCCAGTATCGGTTTATACCTATTGGTATAAATATTTTTTGAGTCGAGATAATATTAACCTCATTATATAGGGTATAATAAATACGTTACAGAAAAATAAATATGATTTACGAAAAGCTCTGAGATTTTTAAAAGCAGTTACCTTTACTTTTAACTTTATCTTAGACTAGCTGACCCGCGCAATTTCGTTTGCTTCACATAAGAGAATTTTCCCCGTTTTTGCAACATTTTTCATTGCTGCTCCGCTCCTATTGGTCGTAGTGTGATGTTATATAGCCTATAGCCTTTCTTGATAAATGGGCTATCCAACACTAAAAGAATTTTCAATTTGCACCAGTAGTTCCTGAGATTAGCGCATTCAAACAAACTCTTCAGCTTTATAATATTGGTATAGATGTTAAAAAACCATCAGTTATGTGTAACAAAAGAGATATTTTTAATACTACTATACATTTAAGACCAAGGAATTGCAAAACTGAGTTATATTTCACAACAATAAAAGTTAATAAAACTATCAAATCAAGTTTCCACCCGCAGTGTTGCTCATGTGGAAATTCATAATAGGGATTGATATGGCCTCCATTTTGTTTTACTTTTTTAATATTTTAAACCCGGAAATATGTTAATGCACTTGTTGCCATATTAAGAACATTAATATACCTATCGATTTTAGAAAATATATATTACTTACTTTCTTCATTTTATATAATTGTTTTACAAATAATTAATTAGATAGTTGATATTAAAAAGTATAATTAGGTATATTTTCTGCTATTATAATACGTTTCTAATATTTGTGAGAGGGATATTTAAATAACGATGTCTTTATTGCTGGTATAACTGATAATCCTTCGCAACTGTTTTAAAAACAGTTGTGAAGTCAAAGTAAAACTATATGAATCGTTTCAAACTTTAATTTATTGAAAAGTAAAACATATAGCTTATAGAACTAAAAAGAAAAATCATGAACAATTTAAAAATGAACGTGGGCTTTCAGAACATAGGTACACTATGCATAGTTCTTTTTCAAGGGTGATATTACGATTGCCCATTCTCCTGTTGTTTTTTAAACGATACATTATAATATAAAACGCTATGTAATATAAAGTGTAGAGAGCAACATCAGTCACATCAGCTATCGTGCGTGCTACCGAATCAACACGCCTCATGTGCCTATATGACGTTATTTATGAATGAACACGGAATACGGTAAGTACGCCGTGGTCCGACTAATTACGATGTTAAGATTTGTCAAGTGACAAACAGCACCGAGGGCAGCCATCTACGTCAGTTTTACATAATTGACATATTTGTAACACATAGGACAGACATACTATTTCGTGAGAATTAGTCTTTTGTGTAGTTGTCACCGACATGCTTGGTATATGTATATAACATATTATATAGAACACTAGATGGCCCGGTGTACTTCGTATCACCTATCCCAACGAATTTTTCTATATTTTCTCAACGTTTAAAAACCTTCCCTGGACTACGACAAACATTTCAAAACCAAAATCAGCTAAATCGGCCCAGCAGTTCTCGAGTTTTAGCGAGACGAAGGAACAGCAATTGATTTTTATATATATAGATTATCGGTCTTATTCATAAAAAATATCTGGCTTAATACGGTGTGCAGTTAAAATACTTAGTACCTATGTCTGATAAATGCTCTGTAAAAAACATTCACTTTCTATAAACCTTTATTATAATTATTATATACATCATTGTTATTAGGTAAACTAGACTTTTTATGCATTATTATGAACTTATTAAAATTTTTACTTGCAATGACGACGTAAGAAAATTCGGCGAACCCTCTTGTAACATTTATGAATGTGGCCGTGTGTTTCCAGTAGTACCTAAGCCAGCTTATTTGTGCCCTATCTATTGACGTATTTTTCAGGGGTTATCCAAGCCTCTATACGGTGATAGGGGACTACAATTTTGAGTCGAAACTTTACCTACATTGTAGGGTAGGTACCCGACAAATCTGGGGTAGATACCGCCCACTCTGGCCTCCATGCCAATGGCTTTATCGGAACATAACCTCACATCCACTACCTGTTGAAATTTCACTAGACCAGTAATTATCGACAATCTTACCTGTAAAACGCAACCTTTGAAACTATCTCTAAAGGTTAACGTTTGTTGGTAAAGGGGGTCGAGAGTCCGGCGAGCCGTGCTAGTTTTAGCTTTGGCGATGCACCGTTTCCCGCTCACGAGGTATACTTTAACGTAAGGTGCAGGTAGAGTCCGGCTGCCTTGACGGGCTTGTAAGCCACGGGCACGGATCACTTCCACCTGAAACGAAATAAATAACATTTTAGTTTGACCGTAATTTTATCTTATTCTGTTTATTTCGATTAGAGTATGAAGTCTTTAAAGATTTAGCAGTGTACTATAACCACAGCTTAATTAATGCTTATCTATATAGTAGATATACATATAGCCATAAGTAGCACGGGAATATGAGAAATATCACCCTATGTCTAACTTAGCCGTGTGCCCGGTATTTTCCTTACTCATGATGCCCTGCAATTCTCGTCGATTGAAAGATACTCCGTAGGCTTTCGTAGCTCTTCCGTAGACCATAAACTGTCGACGAGACGAGAAATTCATGTATAGAGATAATTATGTAGTTATTACCTATTCTCGTAATAACTACATAATTATCTCTATTCATGAATTTAGTGGTATCTTTTACACAATCGTCGAGGAATTAGAGAAGGCTGATAGATTTCGAGAATCTATAGTAAATTATTCTGAGACGCTTTTGAAGTTTCTCTTATGAACAGAAGTACTCCACAGTACCAGTCTTTCATACTTGTCAATAGGACAGTAATGGTATTTGGTCGTTATTAAAAATAAGAAATAGGCGTTTTTACCTCAAGGAATCCTTTTTGGTAGCACATGGATAGTTGTACATCGCCGAGAGTAGGCGCGCCGAGCAGCTGTCTGCCGACTAGCTGGCCGGGGCCTAACCCGTCGATGAAGTCCGATATATCGCCGCCAGGTTCCGTAGAGCCAGAAGGTCTAATACCAGGAGACCATCTAAAATAGTTACGTACATTATATTTTCACATATTAATATACCTATATAAAGAGTTTGTGAGTAGCAATTATCTGTACCCACATAATGTAGCAAGTATTAGTAGTATTTAAGTACTTTGTAGTATCTACAGATTCTGTTTACAGTGTAGGTACGCGGCTCATTGAAAGCAGTAGGTTATATAGGGAGTAACAGAAAGGTGTGGTCATATTTTAGGGTCGCTATGTAGGTATATCTGATAAATAACCTATGTGCCCTAACCCCATATCAAAATATCGAATATTAAATTTTATGACAATTTCAATAACTTTATTTATTTGTTATTTAAAAATCGATACAAAACGAGTTACATCACTGTCACTATCGTTTTTATCTGTTCAACTAAAAGTCATTGATTCTTAGTTACAAATCATGATTGACGCGATACAAAAAATACCGTATAGTTACTCTTTTTTTTCAATGGTTTAGAAATTAGCCGAAAGCGAAGTAATGGTTTTTAAAACAAGAATAGAAGAGGGTCTGGTGATTTGGAGCGCAGAAAAAAGCCGGTACGATATACGACACTAATATCACTTCACCACACAGTCAACACTTTTTATGATTATTAATTTTTATAAACATGTTCTTATTAAATTATTTATACAGCCAGTTTTCAAATATCCCACCTTGTTCATTGATGCATAGTTGTGTCCGTTGCATCATCACCCCATTAAGATTAAGACCCCAACATCTGTCGGGGTCACCGATCTATGTTAGAACGACTAGCCGTATTGTAAACAATTTGAGGTAACAGTATCCACATCTGGGGCACAGTTATATATGTATGATCAATGGCTATTAAGTAAACAAAGACGTGTTGAGTTTAGGGTCTTTTGTGTGCAGGGCTGGTAGTGTTGTTTACGTATCGATTAGAATTTGCTGATATTTATAAGTCGATAAAAAAGAAAATTCAATATCTTCGTGAAAATAATGTATACATATTTAATTTTCGCGGTTTTCCATTGTACACCTGGGCTATATTATATGACCATTAAATATGACCACACCTTTCTGTACCACCCTGTATATAATACTAGTTACTGTTAATGTAGTTAGCACAGGAATTTTATTTCTTAGTAGGACCTAACATTATAAATAATCAAAATTATATTAAAATTTATAATACAAGGCTTTAGGGATGTAAAAGTTAAGTAATAAAACTGTACCGACAGACCTTATAGCCACTACCAAAGGAATAGATATATTAATAAAAATAAAATAAAATAAAACATTTACAACATTGATACAATAGTGAAGAAGAGGGCGGTAGACGTTCGGATGCATCGATTGACAAAGTTAAGGCAGATTACGTGGAGACCAAGTACTAGGTACTAAGTATATAAAATATTAAGACATCTAACTAGTAGATGTGGTCGTGTTAAGGTGCAAGAAACGCTAGAGAATGGTCTGCATCTATCAAGTAGACAGGTATAGTAGTTTTTACAGTGGATTAAATAGATAGATCTATTGATGTAATGTTTCAAGAAAGTTGTAGGTAATAATGAAATTTAGTACATAGTAATCAATGTCTATTCTAACTTG
Organism: Catocala fraxini; assembly: GCA_930367265.1. Lineage (NCBI taxonomy): Eukaryota > Metazoa > Arthropoda > Insecta > Lepidoptera > Erebidae > Catocala > Catocala fraxini. The sequence goes on along the minus strand of OV884026.1, from coordinate 9,155,597 downwards.
GTATCAGTCTATCTACAACAGCTTACACAATTTTAATACATGTCTCATCTTATATGCTTAATAGAATTAATATTCTGTTACAGTGTGACTCTCATAGCTTTTCTATATCGTTATTTTTATAGATACAGAAATAAAATATAGAGTAGGAAAGTAGGTATTAAATTAATGTCTATTGTTTTCCATGCCTATGTATATACGTAAAATAAGTACACAACAATAATTAAACCATCTCAGACCTATTCAGATAGAACTTATAAATTATAAAAAATGGTATGTGATATTCCGGTGATACATGCATGATTGTTAATGTAGGTGTGTATGTACATCGATCAGACAAAAATTTAAAACTTGTTATACGGTTCAAAATAATAAGTGCAAACATCGTAGGCTTTCAGGCAACATTTATCGTCCAAACACAATCGTGCATCATAAACCCAGGAACACTTCCTTCTCGGCCGACGAGCTCATCTCCCGCTCGGGATGTGACTGCAAACTTTCACAATGGCGGACACGACGGGTGTCTAAACACCGGACATAAATGTAGCTATCTCATGTTAGTTAAACGAGAGGGTGCGATGCCAATGCGAGAGAAGACTCGTGCGTGCTGAACAGAAAAGAGAATGAGTGAAATACACCAATATAATCGGAATCATGCTTTGACAAGACGAAAGGCACATAGAGAGGGGCAAAGAATGTAGAAGACGCGAGCAACATCGAGGCGCACATACAAAAACGGAACTCTGCAGGCAGCCCGCGAACTGCGGCTTTACGGCGGACGAGCGGGCGGGCGACTTACGAGGATCCCTCCGAGCTAGATATGGAGACGAGGCTGGCGGTGCACACCTCGTGCGAGCGCTGGAAGGTGGTAGTCGCGGGCCCGGAGCGCTTGCGCCGCGCGCCGCTGCCGCCTTCTACTCGCGACACGCGCGCTGACAGCATCCGCCGCGGACACCAAGCAACATACATTCATTACCCGTTTTAAGGCACATACTATATTTACATGGTGAGATTTCACTATGGAAACCTTTCTTGTAGTCCCATTAAAACATATTTTATACTATCGAAGATTTTTACACTTGCTCTCGTTTAATGCTTCGTAATTATTTTAAATCTACTATTTGGTCATTCTAGGTACATTTAATTAACGGGCGCGCCATATTTACACGATGTACCTATATAAGTTTTATTATGTGAATTTGTGGCTGACAAATTTTTTTACTGGCGTATATCCACTGCATTTTAGATTTACCGGACCTAAGTGCACATGCAGTGCAGTCTAAAATGTGAAAGCTCATATTAATAGTAGTAATACAATCTTAAATTGAGATTCACGAGACACCGGCGTTCTTAATTCTCATACACGAGGACACAGAACGCTTCCTTGCTTTAATCAGTAACATTATTAAACGTTATTGATATGATAATATAATCTGTTTAGTTACATTTACTAAAAAAAGCTCTACTTTAGCTGAGTATACAAAAGCAACATTGCACATTTATTTATGCTTCGTGGGTTGTTATAACATGCTGTGTTATTAACGGCTCATATAAAGGTACGCTATATGCAGATTTGCTCTCTTTCGTTTCTTCCCTTGCTATCGCACAATGAGTTTCGCGAGTGATCTACCGCCCGGTGGAGTGGCACTATTGTGTCAATGTGGAGGGTGTGACCACCGTGCTGCGAGCGCGCACCTGTCTTCGTCGTTCTCACTGGAGGCAGAAGAGGCCCGCGACACTCCACCCATGCCTCCGCGCATTTCACCGGGTACCACCTCTTCACTGCGTTGCACCGTAAACGAATTTTTGCCACGTTTACCAAAACCTAACCTCCGTTTCCGCCCTGTGATTATGTTATTAACACTTAATTTTTCATCATTAAATACTTTGACAATTCTTTGTGCACCATGTGCAAGACTGCTGTAAAAGACTAGAAATGTATTAAACAAATTGGTTAATGGATAAGTTAACAAATATTTCGATAGAATTCACCTGTTGCCGATAATTGTGATGTGGAATTGCTTTTCTTGCCCATACCGGGGCCGAAGTAGTCCCGAGGTTCCGCCTTAAGTAGAACATCGTCGTTGGCAGGCTCCAGTTCGGGTCCTCCGAGGGCGGTGTCGCTGAGGCTCCCGTCTTTGTTTAAAACCAAGTCTTATTTTCAAATGTCAGTTTTATCTAAACAAGCTTACTACAGAATGCTTTTTTAAGTTACCTGCTTTTTCGTCCGGTGGCACGTCTGCGTTACTCAAACTCCTTGTGAATTGACCGCGGCGCGACTCCCGCCTTTCCAGAGGCTGCGGCTGGTTATTGCTGCGCCCATTGTCGCGTCCGCCATAGTCATTACTGCGTTTTGAATTCCGTCGACAAGTATTTTCAATATTCCTCATAGAATGACGTTTGGTATGATTTTCATCGCGACCATGACGGTTTTGTTGCGTTGTCCATTGGATGGGTTCATACGAAGCGCACGGAGTCGAATTGTCCGAAGTGGAGGGTTCCATCGGCGCATCATGAATGTTTTGATGAGTGTCACCAATTGGCAGATGTGAAGCGACAGGAGTGAGCACACGACGGGGCGAGCCGAGATTCGCGGGAGAAAGAGCAATAGACAAAGAATTAGCCATAATACTTAACTCTCGATCTAAATGGTCAGTTGCTGCTAAAGAATATGATCGGATACGAGCATTTTTAATAATAGAAGGTAAAGGTTTCTTGATTGATAGATCTATACTGGATTGAGGGGAAAGGGAATTAGGTGAGCGATATTCTTGAAAGGTTGGGATTTCGTTTATACTGACAGTGTTGCCGTACTTTTTAACATATTTCTCGTCGCCTTCTATTTTGTCTTCACTAATCTCATTGGATGTGTCGAGTAATTTATCTTTTGAACATATACTCATTCTTTTAAACATGTTATTAATTTGTTCAGGTGTAGACAAAGACGTCGGTGACCTCTTTAATAAAACTAATGAATCAGAATTTCGTCGGCGCAGACTTTCAGCACTTCTTGAGATTTCCAAATTTTCTTTTTTCACAGTTTTTGACAAACCGTCTGTTTTAGGGAGTATGGCTATATCTTTTGTATTGTGCACATCCAACGACAGTGTTTGATTGAGGTGAGTTTTACGATCGTAATTGGATCTTAAGTCGAGTGACAAATACTTTTTCCTGCCCATTTTTGTGTTGTTGTTACCACTAGCTTCGGAGACGGTTTTAAATTGTCGGGGATTGGAATCAACTGTATCGAATGATTGACTTTTATTTGTTTTACTAGTCTCTATTTCTAAACTATTCTGCTTATCTATACTCACATGGATGGTTGTTTCAGCTTCGCTACCGTCACTGTCATAGCCATGATATTGTGACTGTACTTCGTCTTTTTGAATGGAATCTAAAGAATTGCTACTAACTGCTATGTTTTGATTGGATTGATTTGTAATATTATTTAAGTTAAGAGGTGGAATATCAGGTAGAGATCTTAGTCGTGGATTAATCAGCTTATCAATGTTAGGTAGTCTTCTACGTCGAGTTCCCATAAATGCCATTGTATGATAGTCTGTATCGAGGCTCTGCGTAGATCTTTCTACATGCCAGTGAACAGAATTGGGTTGTATTTGTATCTTTTTTCTATTAGCATTTGGCTGGTTTGGCATTGACCCATAAAATATGTTTGTAGGTAAACTCCTTTGTTCTGGGTTCAAGAAAACAGTTGTTACAAGTGTGTTTTGTTTTGAGATATGTGGCAGTGCCATTTGGAATATGTAATCTTTTCTGTTGTCAGTTATTTTGTAAGTATTGATGTGTACAGGATATTCAGGGCAACTATGGCTTCTTTCGTAAGCGTGCCTGTGAGAGCGTTCTCGGGTGCAAGAGCCAGCAGAACGGCTGCGAGCGAGAATGCGGCGAAGACGGCGGGTGGGGCGTGCGCGATGATTTGTTCCTATCAAACCTTGATACGAGTCGGCTCGAGATCGAATCCGACGTCTAACCGCGCGCTCCGCACCCGCCGGGATAGAAACACATGGCAGTAAACGATGAGAGGGGCGATCAGTACGACGAAATCGATGATAAACGTCAGGGACAGGGGTAGCGCTATCGCACGAGGAAGATGTACTATGAGGAGGGAAGATTCGTCGCCGGCTGTAAAGTTACGTTAATAATAACTTTGTACTGCTTTGACTTAGAATTAAATTGTGATGAAAAGAAACGTATGGATTACGTAATAAAACTGAAAATAAAGTTTGTTGTTAATGTACCTGAGCATTCTGGTTGGCCTTGGTCTCTCTGACTGCGTACTGAAGGCGCTGGAGGTGACTGAAGCCACGGACTCGAGGTCTGAGTCGGCCGCTGTAGCGTCAGGTGACAGTCGTCGTCTCTGTGCCCAACCACCGCCGCCGCCCCGGGCCGCTAGCTCCGAGTCTGATAAACCCGCATAGTGTCTTTCCCAACCTATATTGTGATTACACTCACTGATATATACAAGTCAACTATGCTAAGCTAATTATAGCTACCAGCTGTTTTGTACAATGTGTTTTAGTGGCAGTGTGATTAATGAGGGACGTCTAGGTGATGGAATAGGCACATAAGGCACATTAAGGTGCGGAGCGGTTGCCGATTGTGAGAGTTTCGCTTTTAACATCTAAGTTTATGGAACTTGTAATTGATACACAGATACATTGAATTTACTTTGTGCGTATTATGCAGACATATCTAACTATGTGTTTGCTAAGCACTTATGAATCGAAATTTGGGTTGATATAGAATATACCAGTATTCTAATTCGATTGTTTTGTGAAAGTAGTCGTTTTGTTGATGTGTTTGGGCGGGTTAGCGTGTATTGACCTTGTGGCGTGCTGCGGTAGGTGAGTGTGGCGCCAATGTGGTGCGGGGCGATCCACTTACGTTCCTCCAGGTCCGCCGACACTTGAGCCCGTGCAGCCCTCTGCGCACTCTGAGCAAAGAAACCATTATGTTATTTACTTATCATCCTATTATGCTGATGTCACAAAAAGCATGAAGAGAAAGAAATTGTCGTTAATTCGAACATGATTTGGCCAATTTTATTTGAATCTTTAAGATTATACTACATGGCTGTGTAAGATGACCTTTTCGCCTAATACTCACCTGGTGGGGTATTTGCGGTAATTGTCGTTTCTTGGGGCTTGTCGTGGGTGTGGCAGTGGCCGACCGCGATTGAAATCGTGGCGCATACGCGTGCGTCGGCAAACGAGACGGGTCGTTACCACCTCGATCTTCGTTTACTGCAATACCATTACACTGCTTTACAAAACATAGGTTAAACACCTAAAAAAAATACATGCCATTAAATCAAATATTAAATTCATTCATGAGGCATACAACTTTTCGAAAAATATAAAAGAAGTACAGACTTACGAAGTTGCCTTTGAAAGAAAAATCATTAGGTTATTAAATTCAGAATGACATGCAATCATTAAACATGAAATGAGTTAGATTAATTAATAATGCAGTGCGCTGTATTCATAGACAGATTGTTTAAATCAGGAAGTAAGGGCCTGGATACAACGCACTGAAGTAATACTAAATACCTAATGGATAGCGTGCTTGTATCAGGTATAAAAGGACGAGGTTGCGGAAGATGCGTGAAATAAAACCAAAGTGGAACAGAGCTAGGAGGTGAAAACAGTAAGTGGCAGTAAAGTGGTGAAATGAGCGGAACGCGGCGAAAGAACGTGCGTGTCTCGGCGACAAGTGTTCCGTGCGGGGTCTGGGCCCGCTGTCATATCGACGTCCACGGACCAATCGGAAGAGTTCAGACAACATTGCCATAAAATTTTGGATTGGTGAGTAGAGTCGTTTGGCGCCGGTTGGCACCTGTGTAGCGCCACTCGCGGTCGTTGGGCGGTGATAGCGATCGTCGCGGCGACTTGCTCCGAGCGCGGGATGGCCGCGCTACTCCGGCTGCAGACTGAGACCGTGCCACGCTATAACCGCCGCTCTGTTACAAAAAGATCAGAATGAAACATACGACTTAGTCTATTACCTTTAGGAAATGACTTAAAAATGTCAGGCATGAAAAGTGAAGTGAAGAAGACTAAGATAGACGCAGTAAGAGACCGCATACCTAAAACTGAAACGATAAACTCGGTCCATTGTAAAAACAGTGATCAAATGAACTTATTTGTGCTACTAGTAAGTTGTTATTACTTACACGTTCTCTTGACACGCCGGTGGTTCTCACTCGTCCTCCCGGCGACATGTCCCGTCGACTAGATCGTGCACCTTCCATGTCCATGCGCTGCTTAGCAAATTCATCTCATTTAATCAATGTGCCTTATACTCTACACTAACGACTAAAAGTACGTTTTCCAGAAGAATGGATAAACTACGATATAAACATGTCTCTTTTGCTTCATTCATACTCATGACATATTTCTTTCATGTATGCTTATCGTCTGAGCTGAAAGTAGAGACCCTACCTACTTTCAATTTGGCCTGACGCCAAAATGTCTTTGATTTGGTTACAGAGGCGTTTGGCGAGGTCTTTCTTATCCAGTGTATTCCTTATATGTATTTTGCTCAGTAAATCTTTTTCGTACACATTTTCAAATCCATTAAATCGTTGTGGCCAATGATAAATGAATAATATTTGCCGGTAAGTACTTAAGATAAATAATATTTTTGAAACTAAATGTCTAGAAATGCTCCATAAGAAACGTGTCTCCACCCTATCAAGGTCGCATTCCAATAACCTTCAGTTGTTATTCGGCCATGAATAGTCTCTTTATGGATGCCCCAACCCACTTTTTTTTAACCGGCCTAAGAAATAGTATGGGACTGTAAGAAAATAAAGCAATAGTAAATGTTTTCTTATACCTCGTGTGGTAGTGGTGGGCTGGAACTGGAAGCTAGACTTGAGAGCGAGTGATGTCTACGCAGATCGCATTCACTTGGCGTGTCCGAGTCTGACAGACGTGATGTTGACGTCGATGGTGGTGACAAGTGCTCACCGTCTGCCTCGTCTTCGCGATATCTCTGTGGAATAAGTATACATTGTAGTAATATCACATTATTGACTAAAAAAATAAAGATAGTTTTCACTGCCATTAAAATTGTATCTTATCAAATTCAGTTTACTAATATCAAACTGAAGTCGATGTCTTACAATACGTAGCTTTTTGGGACTGAACTAATAATAATTATTATGAACGTAAGACCTCGTGTAGGCCATCCAAGGGGTCGGGTATTTTCTTCGAACAATGTTAGGAAAACACCCATAAAACAGAAACATAATAATAAAACTAAGTAGCTACACTTGTTTTGATAATTTTAATATTTTTGAATATGAGGAGAATGTCTGAAAACGAGCGTCTTCAACCCATCGTCCGCACTGTCTGTACAATAACTAATCTATTATCTAGACGTGCGGTCTGAGGTTATCTCAGTTTGCCTTTATTGGCTCTTGACCAAAAAATATTGGAAGGCTACTAAGTTTGGTACATACAAAACAGAATAAGCAAAAATATCGGATACTAAAAGAAGGTGCCAAAAATATTAAATGTGAATTTGGGGAAACATATTTTTATAAGTTAAAACTAGCGTATAATCACTGCATAGTACTATATAAACACCGTAATCAAGGTCACAAAGTACATACTGACACAGAACATGATTATATTCACACTTTCACTTAGCATAAGGCATGACAACAAGGGGCGTTCTGGTTCTAAGTGATCAGGCCATTTGTGTATCTACTTTACAAGCTTCGTATAATTCACCGAAAAGGTATTTTATACTATATTTTTGGGTTACAATATAAATATTTGGCAAGGCTGATGCTGACAATGCAATTAGGCACTGTTCCAGCCTCATGCGATATTGTGAATGGTCTCAATTACATTTGATCCGAATGGAGATTTGGAGCCAAATATCTGGATAGCTTAGCACTGGCGAACCGTTTACTCGTATACAGACTCGTATATATAATAATATGCTGACAGTCCCAAAAAAATGTTTTGTTTTTATATCGGTTTGTTTATTAAATATATAGCGTTTAAATTATAGATGTAGTAATATTTAAGAGTAAGGTCATAAACGGTCGTTTCAACCAAATCAACCATAAAAAGAAATTTAATGTTTTTGTATGTAGATACAGAATATCTTATAACTTAGTACATCGGTTGATATAACTTTAAACGTTTCATGAACATGTTCCAGATTCATCATTAATGATGTTTAATTTATGCCAGCTTAGTAACAAGTATATAATGTTGAATATTATTTAAGAAACCGCCATTTTCACGGATTTAACTGATAACAAAAACTGTTAAATACGATGCTTTACATGCTTTTAATACCTAGTTACTATCATGTTGTTATGATAAATACAAATCCTAACAACGGAATCTGATATTTGAAATGAACATTATTATTATATAACTTACGCTAAACCCAGCAGATTCTTCGTGTGGCTTCAACGTGTACCAATTTGGTTCATGGTTCATCACAATATTGTCCAAATCCAATAGGACTTCCCCAAGGAAATCATTCGGTCCGTAGCGATTTAAATCCCAAACAGTAACCTTAAACAATATAAGAGTAATTAAATTTTGATATTTTCAATTATTATTATGACTGATCATGATGATCAGTATTAATTATTTTCTATCTGTTGCTGCGAATGATCCGTATTTTAGATTGTTAGAAAATTTGTAAACTGATGTTGGTAGGGTAAGGTACAAATGAGAGCTTTCATTATATTTTTAATAAGAACACTTACAAGAAATATATTTGTAAGATAATTACGCTTAAATCTATGTATTATGCGAAATGTAGAACTATGTGGATAACCTTAATTTCAATCAATAATGTAGGTATATTAGAAAACTATTTTGATAAATCTATATATTTAATACGTGAAGCAAAAACTTTGTCTTTTTATGTAAATTGCGTGGATGGAGGAGTATCAGATTTGGCTTAGTTTAAGTTTATATGGAGAAAGAGGGGCGAATCCTGATATTTTTATAAAATATGCATTGGAAATACATTAAATTAATGAAAAAGCACTATACGCACACAACTTCTCAGTATATAGTGTCTTATCTATGAACACAACCGTGCATTTGACACACGCAGTCGAATCGCGTTCGGTTTTCGGCATTGTTCGGCAGACGTCGTACAATTCTTCGTAACTATAGTTACATACCTTATTTCATAGACTTAGAATATTTTCGCTACGCATGTAATAAAGAAAAAAGAAAACGAAGCAGCAAGCTTAGGAATATCGTCAATGAAAGAGTACCTATAGTAAAGTACCTAATAATAATTTGTTTGAAAAAGATAGGTAGATTAACCTGTACAGCCTTGGCAAAATCTAAATGAAATGTGATTACAAGGGTAAAGTTAACAAGAATAAAACCTCCATAACGATCAAACTTAAAATTTAAACCAATTATGGTCGAATTTCGACCACTTGGCGACCGCTAGTATAAATAATTACCTCTAAAGTCCTTTTCTTTATGTCAGTGATGCGGATCCCACAATAAACGAAAGTCTGATTCCAACGTGGCTCAAGTGTGTTAGCTAAGGTTTTAGTTCGACGTTTGCTCTTCTCGCTTTTATCGGGTAGAAGAAATATTTTAGCGTACGGGCATCGAGGAGAGCCGTCGGTTCTTGACGTAAGACCACTTGCTGACACAACGGTCACTAGGAGTTGGAGGGCCGTGATGTCAAAGTATATTTTGAGCTATGGAAAGAAATAGACAATATTATTGCCAGGCTATGTCTATCAAAATGGTTTGTAAGGTCATTGAAGATGTACCTGTATGCGGCCAGCTACGTTTGCGTTGTGGTGATTATGTCTGGCAGGGCGGCGACGCGAATGTACATCGGGCGATCCTGGAGAAGTGACCAACACACTTGGCTTCTCGCATCCACCTATTACTTCCGTGTAGACTTCTGTGAGAGAACGTACAATAATGTAAGGAGATGTCTCGATAAAACTAAGTAAGGGAAAATAATAAATAAATATATATTATATAAATAATATCAGCCCTGTATTAAATTGTTTCACTGCTGTGCACGGGCCTCTTCTCAGTGTGAGAAGGGTTAGGCCATAGTCCACCACGCTGGTCCAGTGCTAGTTGGCAGACTTCACATATCTTCGAGAACATTATGGAGAACTCTCAGACATGCCGGTTTCCTCACGTTATTTTCCTTCACCGTTAAAGCGAGCGATAATGAACTATTTAATTCGCACATAACTTCGAAAAGCCAAATATGCGCGCCTTGGGATCGAACTCTAGACCTCTACGTGGCATTCCAACGGTTTCCCACTAGGCTATCGCTGCTCCTACTAAGGGATTACTATAATAAAATAGTAATGTGGCACCTTTGTGAGTCCTCCAGGGTTGAGCCGGAGGGCGGGTTGCAGCGAGCGGACGCGACACGACCAGTTCTACATGAGAGTCATGTTTGCTATCCGCTACTACTGACGCCACCTCTTCCGCAGTACGGCCCTGGAGGGGCATTCCGTTCCATTGTAATACTTCATCACCTGTACATAAGGTTGTAGTAAGTTATTTTGTAGCATCGTGTTTAGAAGTATAAGATCTTTTAATTGAAAAGGAATGGAACGCCCGATACATTCGTGTTCCATAAGTAATTAAAATACAAAGTTACTGATCTCTGAATGAATGACTTTAATAGGTAAATATTCATATGTTATCATATTATATACTCTTATATATTTATAGGTTTTATTTTCTTAAGAAAAACAACACTTATGTTTCTAAGGTTTCCTTAATTTTTTAACGATAGGAAAGATATTAAATACATGACATTGAAATTACAATAAATCTATCGATACTTACCTATTCTAAGTTGACCTTCTAAATCTGCAATAGATCCCTTTTTTACTTTTTCTACAACTGCTCCTCGTGTACCGTCAGGCAATAATTTCCCACCAACTACTTTCAGTCCAAGGATAGCGGCCGAAGAATGGGAACTACCTTCAACCACAGTCTTGCGCAATACCATATGACCAATCATGCGAGTCCCATCGACTGACACCTGCCAGCTCAGCGGAAACTGCCACACAACAAACGAATATCAATTCTATTGATATCATGTTAAGCATAAGAGTTCACGCTACAAAAACAGTTCTACAGTTATTTAACTTAGCTTAAAAGAATCGAGCTGAAACAGTTATAGATGCAGGTACACCTATTACTTTAAGCTCAGCTTACCACCGTGTATTTTACAAAAAATGCACATTCAACATATATAGGATTTAACCCATGCTCGCCGATGCAACCATGCTACAGCCAAACATAAATATCCATTCTTATAATTAATAACATCATCTATCTACACGCGTACTACACAGTTCTCATGAAAACGTAAAAAAATAAATTAAATCTGTTATGTGCACTAGTTTATATTGCAATTAAACAAAACTTGACTATTAAGATACACGGCCAATTTCGATTATAAATAAGTGAGTAATGTTATTTTAGGTTTCTCTCAAGTACACCTACCTCTGTCAATTCAAAATTAAATCGTCAGGATACGTTTCCTAAATATAGTTATGCATATAAAGCCGCAAAACGGCGCTAATAATAAAATTACTAGTTTGAAGCAACTAACCGACACACTGGGAAGCGATCTATGTACCTTTGGGCAATCGCCTCTGTTAGAATCTTCACTCGATGTGAAGGTGCTAGAGGTATCGATGCCCGAGTCTTTGGTGGCGGAGTCCTGGCTGGTCTGGCGCTCGGACTCCCAGCGCAGCGAGGCCCAGTCGTGCGGCGCGCCTGACGCGTCGCGACCGCCGCGCGGGAACGTCGCTGCGCCTTCGTGCCCGTCAAAACGAACGGTCTTTTTTCTCCTCTCGGTAAAACGTCTATTGTCTGAGGAGTCCTCCCACAAATAGGCACTCTTATACACCTCTCGGTCAGGGCGCGGGCCCTCGTCTGGTGCGTATGGGCGCAAGTATGCACCTTCACCGTCGTCACGAGCTCGCCACCGGCAATCGGTTACAGAATCGAAACTGCGTCCACCTGATGGCCCAGTCCTCGCCACATCAAATGGACCTCGCGCTTCTGCTTCGTAAGTAGCCGGCGAATGATTAATCAAATTGTAATAATTGTTGGCAGCCACGTTAGCGCTACGTAGATGCGGGTGCCGAACTGGAGCACATGCCTCTAGTTGTCCTAAGAATGACATCGTATGAATAGCAACGATTACCTTTATCTTGTCAACGCCTGCGTCCGTTCTTGTTCTACACCCACGCGCCTGTACGCGCCCGGAACCAACATAATCGACATCGTTTGATTAGACGGTTTTATTTTTAAATTAACTAAATTATTACTAAATTCCCTATCTGTTATCGTATGAGCCTTAGCGAAATAGGTTTACTGGACAACTTAATCAAAGTTATTGCGTGTTCCTCCGGTTTAAAATAAATCAATGGAAAGCGGTGATCATCACGCACAAGCGGAAAGAACGTGTCAAACTTATCCGAGTAAGACAGTAAAACAGCAACAATAAAATAAAGGACACGACCACAAACAACTCTAACGGATTCATAATAAAAATATGAACAAGTACACTTCTTTTCGCCCAAGCATGCGTACGTTGCTTGAACCATAAATCTTGTGCAGAAGCCACCTACTTAAATTACAGTTTGTATTGTGTATAATATAGATGAGATTGCCATTTTTGGTTCAAACAATAGAAATCTTGAAACAGAGGAAGTACATTCACTGTTTTACACTGATTTTGGTGTAAACATGGTTACATGCAAAACCAATGTAGCTTTATTATGGATATATTCAAATTGATACAACACTTAGTGAAAGTACTTCGTAAGACAGGTTTGAAGAAAGAGCTCTTCGAAGAGATAGGACTTTGTTAAACAGCCATCACATTTGGTTGACCAGAGAAGGAAGTGTTGTACGTAACAGTAATACTGATCATCACATCTAAACTTCAGCAATATAATTACAACGCATATTAATTAGGTAAGATCCCGACAAAACTCGCCCTCTCACCGATAAGAATTTATGCATTTTCTCGTTTAACATCGTCTGACGCTGGCTCCTGGAACTGTCGGAACTGCTGCGATCGTTATTTGTACCTGCAATCATTGGATGACGTGGTGAGGGCAACACGTCGCTAGCTGACAGTCGACGGCACAGTCTCTTTAGTGTCTGCCCCATGGTGCAGAAGTGAGCTGTGCCGACAGGCTCCACTAACGCGAGCGCTCCATCCGCTAAACGCTGTGGCTCACCAAAACCCAGATATGGACCTATATCAGTGCACGCTGAGGGAAGTTCTTAGAGCGGCTACGGTGTTTGTCGAAAAATCTATATTATAATTAAGTTATTTATGAGATAATTTTTAACCTGGGCCTTGGTAAGTGAATTGGGCAACTGTAATGCTTACTTAAGGCTTGTATTTAATTAAATAAAGATCGCCAGTCCAGCTTTTTGCACTGCGAAGTGGCTACCGGGCGCGTACATGGGGCATGGTGGAAACAAGCAAAACGTACGCGGCGGCACACGATATAACAATACATCATATATAACATTTTAAAACAAGCACCACACTGGGCCCTGTGTGCAAGGTTTGAAACTATAAACCCACAAATATCTGAAAATAAGTTTAATTGAGCAGACAGTGTTTTTTGTCCTGAATTGTTGAAATATTCGGGCACTAAAATGTTACATGGAACAAGTAGGTACTACATGATGCAACGTGATGGAATTAAAGGTAAAGATAAGTTTAGGTGCTCAACACTATTAGTTTCAGTGAATTATAATACTTAGTTTAGATAACTTAAAAGTAACAATTACCTGAGGCTACTTAAATTAATTAACACCTCGCACGGAACACCTTAACTTTATCATTGCGTAATGCCAGACATGAACATGACAATCAATGTTATGTATTTGTTACCATATAATGTTACAGTCGTGGTGTAGTGTTATGTGTAGGGTTGACAAACAAAATTAGCTCGGATGGAAGGGATCATGTAGTGTTACAAGTGGTGGGAACGGGTGATGGGTGTTAGGCAGCGTGCATACTCACCGCGATCTCGATACTCGTCGTTCTCGTCGGAAACGCACTCCGGCACCTCGTCATCCGATGAAGAAGAGCGTGGTGGCAGTACAGGATGCGACGAGGGCACATGTGGCATCAGCTGCGGAGGAGGTGGGATGCCCGAGTCCACCACGCCGTAAGCAGCCTTTTGTCTCGGGTGCACTAGGTGCGGATGGGTTCTAGCCAACCCTTCCAGCTCCCCGTAACATCTCTGGTCTTGCTGACTATACTGACGACGTAGCGCACTACCCGCCCTCTGTAGTGGAAGATTTTCTTTTTCTGCGGCACTATGCGCCCGCTCTAGCTTTGGTCTCTTATCTAGCGTAATATCAGGCGGTGGCAGACCTCGCAGATCATTTTCCATACGCCATAACATAGAATCTTGCCCGGCACTTTTGTGAATCCATTGTCCAGTTTTAGATAAAAGTTCCTGTTTTTTACGGCACAATATACATACCCATATCACCTGTAACAAAAGCGACGGCTTATTAATAAGATCCAATATTGTTAGGTAGCTATCTCGAGGTTTATAAAGAAGAGTACTAATAACCTTGTTAGAGCGAAGTGTTACTTTTCCTCCGCATCGAGCGCAGCATCTCACTCGACAATAATGACAAGAGTGACCGACGCCGTCAGCGAACTTGGTCTTGAGGCAGATGTGACAAGTGGCCGCGAGCTCTACTCCAGCGGCGCGGTGCATCTCATTCCTCGTGCGGATCGTCTGTTCGAGTACGGCGACTTCATCTTGCTTACGTCTGTTCATTATAATAAAATCAATATTATAAAACTAATGTCTATTCTCGAAGTTCCCCAGTAAATAAGTATGCTTCACGTTAATTGGATAGTTACACTAATTACCGTAAGTAATAAAATCCTTTATCCATGTTTGTTCAGCGTATGTATCTACATTTTATGTTAAGGGTGAATTTGACGACTCTTACGTTTTTTAATTGCAGATGTGTTTTGTTAATTAATCAAACTATGTTGTCATAAAGTTATCTACAACACAGATTTATATTAAACGTCAAGTACTATCAAAAAACACCAACACGTGTCTCGGTATTATTAAAACAGTTTGGGATATTTCTGAAATTACTGAAGTTTTGAGATATGAATCTGAAAAGATCATTATTAAGCATGACTTTTATGAATATGTGTTTTTCTTTGACGTGACATGTGCCTGTAGGTGTACCATGTTCAAAACTATAACTAACCACGAAAAATCAAAGGCATAGACTCTATTAAAAAATTATTAGTAAATATCAACCAAAATCACTATAAATAAAGCTATTTTGCAAAAACTATGATCAAAAGTCTAGTATATTAGGTTTGATGATATTTCTAAAATTCTGATAATAATTAAATAATTTATGATCTACAGAATTTGATTAATATAAGTACCTTTATTTAATATACCTTTACACAATATTTGTAACTATAGAGTTTTGAAATAATAAATATTATTATTATTACTATTAATAAATCTAAATATTTTAAAATAATTAAGGTTATGGAAATTCCATCTGTTTTAATTTTCACGTCTATGTACCTCAACTGATTTTTATGAAATTTGATATGGATGCTTGACCCTAGATAATGACATAAACTACACAAGAAAACGCGAGATAAGTTGCTAGTATCTATCATTTTAAAATCACTACAACGTCATAATCTCAGAAAATGTTTACCATTTTTATACTGAAACTTGTAATAACACGAAAACCTATTATACCCACGTATTTTTACATTATCTTCTGTGTAGGTCAAAATGTAGGTCAGATAAATAAATTATAATAATACGCCAAATAGGCATGGGTGTACCAACGCTTTTAGCATCTTAATTTAATTTGCCCTTAGCCAATTTACCGAGACAACGGAATATAATATTGGTGAAGTTAGTACACGTAATTATATGTTTTAGATCAATGTAAACATTTTTCATATGTATTGATTAAATAGTTTCTAAATCTTAAAATGGTCTTAGCTTCTTCATACAATATTGTCTATGATTGTACGCAGTATTGATTATATTAAAAACAGAACGGACAGCGGTTGCAGTATCCCAGTAAACAGATGTTGTGAATCAGAAAATAGGGCGTAATTAAATTATTGTATTATTTTTTATATGATGCAGCTATGCGTCACAAAAGCCAAGCACTGCATGTTTAATGCGACATTACGCGCACCCGAACACTTCAGACTAGCGAACAATCCCACTGTAATTTATCCGTGGCGATGGAAAACGATGGCACTTTGGTTTAAAAATATCAATATGAAATGGTAGTCACGCAGCACAACTGTTTATCTACGTCAATACTTTGTTATATACTACTATAGCTTATGTACTTAAGCGCATATACTTATTATGTGCTTACGTACATTCGTGGATTAAGCTCTGGACAGGATCACAAAACACAATAGCAGAAGGTCAGCATCGACGAATAGACAGTAATCAAATTATTTTAGATAACTTTGATAGTAGTAGAATGGCATAGGAAAGGATCACAGCACTTCACAAGTTACGTTGGTGCATTACGTCGAATCGAGAGACATAGCGACACGGGAGGGGCGGCGCGGGCGGGGCGCGGGGTATGTCGTGGGGCACACCTCATGATCTCGTGTTCGCGCTGTTCCTCCTGCCGCTGACGCATCATGACACCCTCGATGATCGCGCGCTCCTCGGGCGTGAGGTGCGATAGGTCCGGCATGTCGGCCATGGCGGGCGGCGGCAGGCCGCGAGCGGTGCGCGGGCCCGCCGCGTGCTGCGGTGCTGTGCCCGCCGCGCGACGCGTTGCGCGCCACTCCGGTCGGAGGTTTATTTAATAATGCCGGGCGGGCCAATGGCGCGCACCCGTCTACTGACGTCAGCACGCGTATTGATCGCGGCGGCGACGGCCGCGGCGCGCCAGCCCGGCAGGGCGCAGGGTGCAGGGCCGCCCGCCGCGCGCCACAACCTACATGCGTGCGCATGCCAGCTATGCAGCGATCTATCTACACTACTCTCTCAGCTCCACAGCTGCCAACATCTCATTATTAACTTCGTGATCATCATTCAAAATAGCCCACTACATTTGCGAAAATTAAAAGGATTCAATAATCAACACATTGCCTAAGCAGGCGTAACAATACCTGGCTGAATACGAGCGCCTCGTTGTCGCGCGTTGTTCCGACTGACTAATAGTGATAGAGCACCTACTATTTGTTTCATAAAGCTTACTTTTTATTCCTTTTAGAACTTAATAAACTTAATCTTAGACTATCAATATAAAAAGACGAATTTCAAATGAATCAGCCATTTATTACAACCACACTGGTTAATATTATTTATTAATACAATTATTTATATCTTCGCTTATTTTTTACAAACTTTAAGTAGGTAGTACCGTATATATGTATATGTAAAAACTTATTAAATTATTTCAAAAGATCCAACTTTTAAAGTTTATTTATAAGTTTTCCATTGTTTATGGGCTACCTATGTATGTATTTAGTCTATATGAATGTCGGCACCGCAGGCGGTGCGCGTCCGTAGGATTAGCAGCCTTCGATGCGCCATAATATGTCATTTGTTATAAGGTCTAGATCATGATTAACCAACATGATCTTTGCTGTGCATAGCTATGCTGGGTATTTGTTATTGAGTTGTTTGAGCGAAGTTGTCCTTTTGAAAGCGCCAGTACACGTGACGTTATTGGACGTTGACTCGAGACGGCGGGTCTGCTAGTATCTCACGCTTTTGCTGTTTTATACAAAGCGCAGAGGTTGTTTATGTTCTCTTGAACTGAACTATAAGGCGGCAAATAGGGAAATAGAGCTCAGCACAGCATAGCGGATTGATTTATCGTTTTGTGTCTGCATCTACGACAAAAATGTTTTAATTAGAGTGTTTCTTATTTATTGATTTTATTTAAATCAGTGCAATGACCTATAATTCAAAGCAATTTATTTACACTCATGGCAATACCTTAAAATGAGTGCTGTAGTAAAATCTGGTGAATGTACTTACTGAAATTTATTTTAATAATTTATGTTATCTCTATCACTTTTAGAGGCAACAAAAATAAATATTAAGGTCCATAAAAGCTAGATATATTTTTGTTACTTACAATATTAGAAAATTTCTTGTTAATCGCAATCTAGAGGAGGGGGTTCACACTCTCCTGGTAAGAAGTTTACTGCGTCATTATGGAATAGTGACTTCGTTGGATGCCACGGCCACCTCTTGGTGAGTCTGCGCATATATTCAAAGTCGCGGCACTCATCCTTCGGCGGAGCATGCCGCCCCCACTGGGTGAAACCATGAACGAATATCAGTGGGAAACATATAAATAACACTATCAATTTATATTTCCTCCATGTATCTGTCCCATGGTGATATCTGGGACAGCATGGGTTAGGTGCTATGGGCCCGGGACGACACGGCGATGGAGGATCAGATCTGCAAGGCCCACAAGGCCCTGGCGGGGGCGGGCAAGGACATTGACATGGTCCATTAGGTGGCTGCGGGGGACAGCAATATCCGCAGTTTCTGATACCGAGTAATTTATTGATATTTGCTCTAAGACTTAGCATATTTTGCTTGGGTTAATTACGTTGAATTTTGATTAATTTTAACTCTTTTTAATTACATTTTCTAGGGACTTTATTATTGTTTATAGAATTACTTTTAGTTGTTTGAGGTCACTTAGAATTTTTCAGTATGTATACTTCAGAGATTTTGACATTATATTATTTTATTTATTTTTTATATGACGCCTACTACACAGACAGGAATGAGGTTATAAGTAATAACTAAAAAGAATGTTATCAGATTGCATGTGAATGTGATTCGCACGACCCGGCGCGTCGTCTCTGGTTATCTGGTTATGTTGAGGAACACCGTGGTAGGTTTATGCATTTTCCTACGGAAAAAAAGGGTACCGTTTATCCAGGAAAAAGTACAGATAGAAATTTAATGACAAAATCTAATTGAGCAAAACCTAGATTTTATATATAAAAGTTACGTTACCCAATATCTAAAATTTATACAATGTTTTTGTAAATCAACTCAAAAATAAATTAATATAATTCTAATTAGGTAGTAGTAGTGATGTTAAATAAAAAGGATGCAGGGTGACGTATCGGCTATTTAAGCGCGGGCGTGTGAAGGAGATAACGAGATGACCTCATTACCCTCCATTCAGTTTATATTTTACTGAGGTAAGGTAGACGATCGTATTTTTGTCCGTTGTTCAAATGTTTGTAAAGTCCACCGCAACACAGGATTTATTCCAAGTGTATCGGTAAATGTCTGAAAAAAAATAACTTAAGGTCTACCCTAACATCGTAGCACTTTGCGCACGTAGTTCTCATTCGTTACCAAACGGTCCTGAAGATGACCCATGTGACCAAACAGTCACACGGGTCGACGTATATTTTGTGTTTGAAGCGGACTATTGCAAGTTGGAGTGCGCCCGGGTCCCACGTCGTGGCTGTCTCTATTTGAAGGAGTTCGGTATTGTCAATATTTTTCTATTGCAATAGTTGGGGTGGGCAATCCGAGGGTGCGTGGCGGGTTCCTCTCTTCCCAATATTTTTTTACAATGGGTTTCCGCCAAGTAACGCCCAATTTGATTCAATATAATAATATTAATATTCTACCACATACACACAACACCATCTAGCCCAAACTAAGCAGAGCTTTTACTATGGGTACTAGACAATGGATAAACATATATATATATATACATTTTTTTTGTATATATATACATATTATACATAGAAACACCCAGGCCAAGACAAACATCCATGTTCATGCACACAAATGTTTGACTTGTGCAGGAATCGAACCCGCAACCTCAGGCGTGGCAGTCGGTTACACTAACCACTAAGTCATCGAGGCCGACAAATATAACTTTGTATTACCTAAATAAATGTGACCAAAATCTTAAACATGCATACCAGCAGGTAGTGTTTGTCGCATACAAAATTGTATTGCTGCCACTGTTGCACAAACGCTTCGCTGTTTACGTAACATAAGTTAGCGTGTCGTCTCGGTTTCGATTCCTAGATCGGACAAATTTTTACTGGCTTTTTCTTTTAGGAAATTGTCAGTAGCAGGACGAAGTTAGACAAAAGGCTTCGTCATTACATGGGTTCTAAGAATATAACTCGTGTAATTGGGTTATGGCCCTCTACCTACTCCTCAAGGGATAGAGGCGTGAGACTATATATATATTTTATTTGTAAGTAATATTAAATAAATAATTTATTGTGGTAAAGGTTTGCAGTTTCATCCATATCAATTCTTGGAATACCAGACATAATCAAAAACCTATACCTATAATATATTGTCTGGCCACCGGTGCGCCGCTACTACTCAATAAGTTGAGTGAAATATATATGACGTACCCACCCTTGCGCAGTAGCAAGTAATATGGTACCCTTAACTAAGACTACAGACCAGCGTAATTGGATATATGTATTTATTTTTGTCACGGATAGATTGGAGTCGTTGGAGCAACGGAGAGACTTTGGGTCTCTCTGCGTGTTCTACCGACTCTTTCACGGGGAGTGCTCTGAAGAACTGTTTGATTTGGTACCAGCGGCCCCTTTCTATCACCGTACCACTCGACAACGAAGCAGGGTTCATCTATATCACCTGGAAGCGTTCCAATCCAAGACGGTACGCTTTCAGCGATCCTTTCTTCTACGTACGTGCAAGCTCTGGAATGAACTGCTTGCTTCAGTATTTCCTGAGCGCTATGATATGTCCTTCTTCAAACGAGGTTTAAAGAGAGTTCTTCTTTCACATTAGGCAGCGGTTTTGCTGTGTCCTGACATTGCTGAAGTCCATGAGCAGCGGTTACCGCTTTCCATCAGGTGGGCCACTAGCTCGTCTGCCAGCAATGGCAATAAAAACAAACCATTCTACAGAAGACCCAACCGATAACATCGTGTTATCGAATTCATAGAAGTAGAAGTTTCAGAGATTGTTAAATACATATACATACATCAATAGTGACACCGTTAGCCTAATCTATATTTATATAATTCTTTTATATAAGTGTATGTCACTGAACTCTTCCTCACCGGCTGGGACGACTTGATGAATTTTTTTGTGTGTGTTTGAGTGGGTCGATGAATGGTTTA
The DNA here is from genome assembly GCA_930367265.1 of Catocala fraxini. NCBI lineage: Eukaryota > Metazoa > Arthropoda > Insecta > Lepidoptera > Erebidae > Catocala > Catocala fraxini. The sequence goes on along the minus strand of OV884026.1, from coordinate 9,134,384 downwards.
GATCTACAATTATACCCAAAAGGAGCGCTGCAATCGGTTCGTTCTAGCAAGATAACGTCTGTGGGATTAGCTAGTTAGATTTATAAATTATTAGAGCACTTCCTGAAGGTGCAAGAAAGCAATTAAATAGTTGTAAAGGGTGAATTTATTATTGAGAACAATGTTTCACGTGCGCGTTTTCTTTCAACAAGGGATTAATGCGGGATGTGTGAGTTGATTCTTCTCAGTGTGGATAATTTACGAGCGATCTATGTACCGGAGGACACAATTACCGATTGTTGCATGTTGGTATTATCCGGCAAGTAGAGTTGCTAGATTTTACGAGGTTGGCAAGGCTCATTATAATCGTGTTTCCCTAAATATAAATGTCTGAATACTAAGTTTAACAATAAAATCAATTAAAAAAGAGAACGCAGCGAGACCGTCTCAGTGTTCGTAAAACTGACTCTACGTTTTCTTGCTGGCGAAATAATAGGTCATCGTGAAATCAGGCTAACAGGATTGAATGAAAATGGCATAAATAGCTTTTAGGGTCATAAATTACATACAATTTTGCTTCAATTGTGGCCATAGTTAGTTAGTTGGACATGTGTTATCCGCACTTAGCCACACAATTGGGCCGTTGTTGCGTAAGTGACCGACGCGAAATGTCTTTCGGCCACCTCAGCTCCGTCCAGAAAGACAATAGGGGACCGGTGTTGCGTAGTACTTCCTTCATCGTTTCTGGACTGTATAGTAGTTTCGCCCGTTGGTTGCTCACGCTTATGCAATGTAGCAGGCCGTGAGCCGGTGTCTCCTCGGCCTCTATGCCGCCTCTACATAAGGGGATGTCAGTGATGCCGATGTTGAATAGGTGTTTGTTGAGTGAGCAGTAACCTTTTATTATACCCTCTAGATGTCGCAGGTTTTTCTTTAAAGAACTTAGAAGTTTGCGTGACAGATGTATGTCTAAGGATAGAAGGGCTTCCTTTGTCTGTCTACATTCTTTTGTTTCTGCCAATTGTTTTTCGTGTAGTTTCGTGGTTCTGTCGCACAACCATGTTTTGAGTTGGCAGAAGGGTATCGGGACAATTGGTTCGGGTCCTACCATTTTAATGCTCGATCCTCTCTTTGCCAGTTAGTCTGCAGCGTTATTGCCAGAAGAGTTGCTGTGGTCGCGTATCCACTGCAACGTTACCCGAATTTTTTTGCAATCCTTTGCAACTCATGATGACACTCCATCTCCAGGCTGAGTCTACTTTTAAAGCAGTTGCTTTTCAGAGCTTGTAGTACCGCGGCTCTATCCGAGATAATGCGTATCGACTTATCGCTTATACCCCTTGATGTAACTGCTGTTGCAGCCCGGGTGATTCCAACACATTATGCCTGGAAGTTAGTGTTGAGGTTTCCCATGGTTGTTGAGTAATTGTTGTTTAGCTCGTGGGAGAACACTCCGACTCCTGTTCCTGATTTTGTTTTGGATCCATCCGTGTATATTCTCACTTCACGTATACCAGATCTATCTTTAAATTCTCCATGAAGTTGGATGTGGTATTTTCTGTCGAAAACAATAGTTTTTGGGATGATATCACATGTCACCGCTATCTTTGGAATTTCGTTGTATACTAACTCCTTTAGGCGTGCATGAGTTATCCTTTTGTCCCGTTTCCAGAGCCCTACCTTTTCAAGCCATATGGCAGCTGTGACTGCTTCCTGCTGTATGACTAGGTGTAGGGATCTGAGGTTTAGTATAGCCTTAAGCGCTGCCGTGGGGGTTATTGTCATACAGCCTGTCGTCGTCGGGCAGGCGAGTCGTTGTAGGCTTTGTAGTTTGTGTATAACTATGCTTAAAACAGTGCGGGGCCACTAAACTATGGCGCCATATGTTATCATAGGGCGTATTATGGCCGTGTAGAGGCATAAGGTTATAGATGGTTTGAGGCCCCATTTTCTGCCTATTTATCTTCTTCATTGCCAGAATGTTGTGCATGCTTTGGTTATTTTCGTGATAAGGTGCTTACTCCAGTTGAGCTTATGGTCGAGTACTATGCCCAGATACTTGACTTCTTGCGATAGGGTAAGGTTCGTTCCAAATAATTTTGGTATGTTAGTTAACAGAGTTTTCCTTTTATGTGTGAAAAGGACCAGTTCTGTCTTAGTCATGTTCACCGTCAGTTCATGATGGTTACACCATTGTTCCATGATCCTGAGGGCTGATTGCATGCGATTACAGATTATGTTTTCTGAGTTGCCTTTGATTAGAATGGTTATGTCGTCCGCATAGCCAACAGTGTATTAGCATCTGCTATTAAGGCGTTCTAACAGGTCATCTGCCACGATGTTCCATAGCAGCAGCAAAAGTACCCAATACCCATAATAGCGAAGGGCTGTTCCCAAGGAGGACTTTGGGAACAGCCTTTCGCTATTATGCCTCTCGTGGTAGAGTTCACCGTGAATTGTATGGCTCGCATCTTTAGAAGTTGATCGATCCAGCCCAACTCCAAATGTGCTGAGTGACTGGCTGATGCTGTTGAATTTTGTCTTATCAAAAGCTCCTTCTATATCAATGAAGGCACCTAGTGTCATTAATTTGTCAGATAGAACTGTTTCTATTGTTCCTATAACAGAATGCAGTGCTGATTCCGTTGATCTGCCTTTCCTGTAGACGTGTTGATGGCGGTGTAGTGGGTTGAGTCTTAGAGTCAGTATCTAAGGGAAGGCCCTTAAATACCGATCAGCTAGTCTCTCTAGAGCCTTCAGTAGGAAAGAGGTTAGGCTGATCGGTCTGTATGATTTCGCCTGTGTGTAGTCTGACTTATCGAGTTTGGGTAGGAATATTACTTTGACTTCTCTCCACTGGCAAGGTATGTAGTTATGCGCTATCGATGCTCTGTATATGTTAAGCAGGTGTGCCACAACTGTTGTTTGTCCCCATTTCAAGAGAGCTGGGAATATATCATCCAGGCCCGCAGATTTGAAGGGCTGGAAGCTATCTATCGCCCACGATATTCGGTCAGCAGTGACCATGGATTTGGCCACTGTCCAGTCAATCTGGGTTGGTTGATTGTAAGGCGCGTCTGCCCAGTTTGGGTTTACCGTCACTTCGCACTCAGGGAAGTGTGTTTCAAGTAATACCTGACTTATTTCATTGTCTGAAATCGCATTGGTACCATCTTGTTTTCTAATGGCGCCTAGGGTTCTGTTAATGTTTTGCGATAGGACGTTTTTCACCCTGGCTGCCTCAATAGTGGTGTTAATGTTGCTACAGAAACGCCGCCAAGATTTCCCTCTGCGGTTTCCTATGCGTTTTTTGTAGTGGTATTAAGCTTGTTTGTATTGCTCCCAGTCTTCATTAATCCTGGTGTTTTTAGCACGGTTAAACAGTTTCCTGAGAGTGAGTCTAAGTTTCTCCAGGTCTGGTCCCACTATTGGGACTTACCTGCCACTGGTGGTTGTGTGGGAGGAGAGGCTTGTTGGTAATTCTGTTGGATGCTTTGGTAAGTATATTAGTGTTGTGGTCTATGTTGTCAGTGCTGGTAGACATGTCTTTAAAAAAGATTTTATCTACTGTGCAACAACAAATAGAATATTATTATATATATTATATTATATATTTAATATTATACATTTTTGAAAACAGATATCTAGCGGACTTACGCTGCACACGTTCTAACATCAGGGTATAATTTTGTTCGTGCGGATCCCAGACAATAGAGTTAAACAAATAAAAAGTATAGTACCACAATGGCACAGCCGTCATAAAATCGAGCCGATTTAAAAAAATTATAGACGTGCTGTGTCTGGATGTTGTTTACCGGTCTTTCAACATTTGTATAAATGCCACTGCGATGCAAGAACTATATCTAGTACGAGGATAGTAAAAAAAAGTGTGTTAGTCTAGTAAAATTATAATTCACAATATTCGAGGCGCAAAACTTTGGTTTTGCCCCAGTTGCGATGACAATAAACTTTTGGTACAAAAAGACCGGTCGCCTACAATACGGGAGTATCATCTTCTTATACAAGTAATTAGTAAGGGTACTGGATGGTCACATACTTTCTCCTATTCCTTTTATTTACTCTAGGGTCGGCAACAGGCGAGTGATAATCCGGACATTGCAACGATCACAGTCTACCGTAACCATTTACTATCAGGCGATATTTTCCCTCCTTGCCTTCGGCGGTGGATGATTCCCCAACAGGATAAAACCTTGAAGTAGCATCATCAGTGGGAAACCTATGTACACCACAATCATTTTATATATCTTCCATGATTCCGTGTCCTGATGCGGACTGGGACAGCTTGGGTTAGGTGTTATGGGCACGGGACGATATTGAGATGGAGGTGTGCTGCGTCCGCAAGGTCCTGGTGGTGGTGAATGAGGCCAATTATAAGGTCTACTTGGAGGTCGAGGACTACACTGGGTGAACTTTCTGACGCCGCGTAAATTTAAAATACTTAACATCTTTTTGCTTAGTTTAAATACTTTGAATTTTGATTATATATTATAATTCTCTTTTTTATTGCATTTTCTAAGATGATGTTCAAAGTCACTTAAAATTTTACTTCTGTCAGTGTTTTTGACATTATATCCCCCGTATTAAAGCAGATTTACACAGGGTCAGTAGCTGTCGCCAGTGCTGGCGCCGAAAACTGACTCATACGATTTACACGCAGTCAGTATTTTGTCAGTAGTCGAGGATATCTCTTATAGTGTACACACATTTGTAAAGTCAGTGCGGAAAAATGAATTCTCGACAACAGCAAAAAATCAAAGTTAATAATTTGTTGAGAAAATGTACCTTTGTGATGATGCAAGAACTAACTGGTATGTTAGAAGAAGAGATATCTAAAAAGAAGCGAATATGGGTAAGAAAATGAATAGATGACAGAGATCAAACTGGGGGCTCAGCTCTGTTGTTACTGTTGAGAATTGAAGATCCTGGGGAATACAAACTGGCTTTGAGAATGACGCCAAAAGACTTTGATGATTTGCTTATGTTGTTACCAAGCTCTATTCAGCGTCAAGACACATTTATGAGAGACGCCTTGCCAGCCAAAGTGAAACACGAAATTACACTGACATTTTTGGCTTCTGGAATGTCGTTTCGAAATCTCAGTTACTTTTATCGTGTATCGATACCATCTATATCTAATTTAATACCGGAAGTGTGTTGGGCAATATATGAGTCATTGAGAACACAGATTAAGGTAACAAAGTTGTTTATTTATTAAAAAAATATTACAAGTACAGGTATTCAAAAAAATTTACAATCACATATAAATAATAATAATCTAGACAAAAGTAGGTACTAAACTGAATCAAAAGCATACTTAATAACATCAGCACTGTCGCTCTCACACTCAACATTATTGTTAATAAGAGCTGAGAGTACTGATGATCACCTGACTGGGATCTACAAATCTTGGATTTCTTGGATTTTGAGTTGGCGATGAAAGGTAAAATCCCAAAGAACTGTTACTTGAGGCAATCATCTGAGTTACATCGGGTGGATAAAACCCTAAGGAACTAGTACTGCCGCTATTTGTCGTAAAAGCTGGACTAGGAGTATAACGGCCCTGCTGAGGCTGTGTACTAGTAGTAGCCCTCATAGAAAAGTGCGTATTTATGTAAATATTCTCGTTTCTTCTTTTTTCTAGATCTGCCAGTCTACATTTGGATAATATTCTTTGGATTTTTTCCTGTGCTATTATGCATTGTTCCTCAGAGAGATTTTTTAACTGACAAGCCACATGCTTTCCGTAAATATCACAATAATTTTCTTCGTCTGATGGTATATTGATACATTTTTTAAGTCTTTTATCATTTCGGACATCTGAGGCAGTTTAGTACGTTTTGACCTCGGTCTTGTCGGTTGTTTGGAGTTTGCTGAGGCCGGTCCAGACCCTGGAGCTGGTGAAATTGCAGTGTTATTATTTTCAGCGTTGGATCTTATCCCATCTTCATCATCATCACCCAGATGAAACAGAAATATTGCTGGGAATGTCAGAATTATCCTGAAAATAATTAATCAGTTATGTAACTACTATAACATAACATACATACCTACCTACACACACATCTACCTACAGGATGTTTCAGAATTGCGTGGTCAAAACTCAGGTACAGCATCTGCCCATGTAGATTAACAAATTTACATAAAAAACAATCTTAAATTCTTAAAAAAAAAAGATTTTTTTTCATAAAGTTATTGTAATCAAAATTTGATAATTTGCTATTTCTTTATGGAAAGATGTTGATATAAATGGCTAGATGCTGCACCTGAGCTTCGACCACGCAATTCTGAAACACTCTGTATACTAATAATTATAATACAGAGAGGAAAGATTTGATTGTTTGTTGTTTGTTTAATACATTATTATATTTTTTTCTTTGCAGATTCCAGATGGAGAGGATGAATGGAAAATTATCGAAGACGGATTTAACACCAGATGGAATTTCCCCTCGTGTTACGGAACAATTGATGGAAAGCATATCACTATCAAAGCTCCACAAAATAGTGGAAGTGAATTTTACAACTGTAAAAAAACAAATAGTATTGTTTTGATGGCTATTGCAGACCATAACTACTGTTTTTCATACATCGTTGTTGGTGCGAATGGCAGTGCTTCTGATGGGGTAGTCTTTAAAAATTCTTCGATTTATCGCCGTTTAGAAGACGGGTTACTGCCAGTGGATGGATTTATTATTGGCGATGCAGCTTTTCCGTTAAGGACTTATTTACTAAAACCGTATCCAGGTTCGCAACTGTCTACCAGTGGAAAAATCTTCAACTACAGACTATCTCGTGCGAGGCGGATAGTGGAAAATGCTTTCGAAATTCTAGTTTTCAGATTTCGTGTGTTCGAAAAAGCAATTCCCACCAGTTTGAACACAATTGATGCAATTGTCTGTGCCTCCTGTGCCCTTCATAATTGGTTGCAAAAAAAATCTAACTCCTACATAACACCTACTTGTGTAGACAGAGAGGACTCTGAAGGACAAATAATACCAGGTACTTGGAGATCGGAAATAACTCCATTAATAAGTAAACTGATCAACTTAGAGGTAACCATTCCGTAAATGCGAAAGAGAGAAGAGATTTATGAAAAATTACTTGATGAGGAACGGAAATGTACCGTGGCAGTTTAACAGAATTTCATAAATTATGTTTGTTTTATCTTAATACCAAAAATAAATAAATAATAAAGCACTGACTCGGCAGTGCACTGACGTTAGTTACTGACTCAATGTAAATCTGCCTTTACTTTACTCTTTGCATTATATGTTTTTATTTTTAATCATATAGTACTTACTATACATAAAAGGGGTTATAAGCAAAAACAATGTAATCAGATTAGGTTAAAAATAGGTTTATCTCATTAATAGTAATAATAGATTATGCCACTTACAAGGAATAAATAAGTACATGATAGGTCAGAACTAATTTTATTAAGTAATTATTGTTATTATTTTAGGATTTTATTTTTTATAGCCACCCTTTAATATATGGTACCTGTACAATGGCTGCTACACCTTGTTGTAAAATATTGAAATTATACTCATTTTGAAATATAAAAGAGTGGCCGTGAGTTTCTTGTAGTCTTCTTCTTATAGGATCAACCCTTTGCCTGAACATAGCAACTAACCTAAATGTAGCTTCAGTAACTTAGTAAACTCACTAACCTAAATATTTTGACGTTCATAAAGAAAGAAAGAAAGAAAGAAAATAATTTTATTTGTTCCACGCTCATAATATAAGGTAACAGAAAACACAACCAAAAGTACCTATAGAACAAATAAGGTCCTGCGTCAGCAATGTTGCAGTATATCCACAACGCTGGTATTCTCGCAGAGCCTGAATGATTTCGGTGCATGTAGGCAGTAACATACATACATACAACTCAATTAAAAACAAAATATCAAAAAATAAAAAGAGTATTTTAAATAAATTAGGCAGAAGGTAGATGGCAGAAAGTAATTTCATACTAAATAATAATATTGGTATCTATATAATATAATACTTATATGTATACATACATATATATACATAAGTGTTACTTTGTGACAAAACACTGCTACCTAAATAAATAAATGACTTTTGACTTTGACTATTAATTCCGTGGACATTTATTAAGTAGTCAGCGCCGTAGTAGCGCCTTCGGCTTTGCCTTTATAAGCTATGAAAAGGTACACATTTGCCCAACTAACTTACAAGTTAGTTGGGCAAATGTTTCCTACACTCTTTTTCTGGAAGGCAACACGCAAATTACTTGACAGACAGTTTTGAAGACGTTGTTGAGGTTACCTAAGGACACAGGAGTGAGGGGTGTGTGGCCAGAGAACCTCCTAGTGTGCCTGACGGCTGCTGGCAATTACCTGCACACGGTCGCTAGGAGAGAACCGAGTCCCAGCTGCCACCACTGCGAGTGTGTGGAGGTCACGGCGCAGCACACGCTCGAGCAATGTTTTACTTGGGCGGTGCAGCGCCGTGAACTCATTGAGGTTGTGGGTAAAGACCTCTCGCTGCCGGCCGTGATCAAAGCCATGGTTGACAGCGAGAGGAAATGGGCAGCGGTCGCATCCTTCTGCGAGGACATCATCTGGCAGAAGGAGGCGGCGGAGCGGATCCGTTAGGAAAGTATCCTTGCGGATCCGAGCCGTCGCCGGCGAACCGGGCGGCGCAGGCGCGCTTTCGCGCGCTCATGCCTCGCGCCGTAATGAAGGCCGCGGGCGGGAGAACGGGGATCTCCCACCCGCCAGCCATTGAGTCGGTCCGACGCCCTCTGTAGTGCCAGGTCGTAGTCCAGGAGTCGTAGTCTGCTGGGTGGGTCGCTGAGGTAGTTTCTTTACCAGCGGCCCATCCACTATACAAGGCAGCGAAGGGTTAAAACACCGTGGGGTTTTAGTCCGTATGCCCGAAATACGGGAGAGCCGGACATAACCCTCTCGTCTCCCCTAGTGACGGGAGGGTATACATCAGGTGCATTTCCCCACGGAAAAAAAAAGGACACAAGAGTGAGGGTGTGTGGCCAGATAACCTCCTAGTGTGCCTGACGGATGCTGGTCCCTTCTACGCTTCTCGTGGGATGGAATAGCAGACGTTGGGCCGGTACACCCCGGGCAACATGGGTAATAGTGTTCTTTCGGGGGCATTATTACTCGTGGTTAATACTCTGGCACGCTTAGGGAACCCAAGGCATTTTGTCTCGTAGTTATCGGTCCAGCATAGACCCAATCCCCCATCTGGCCCAACACGGGGGGAATAGAGTAGGAAAATCTCTTAAAAAAACACCAGTGTAGGCCGTTAGGCCAGTGTGGAAGCTTAGGTTTCTGCCCAGTTGGGCAGTCTTGGGGCGGTTGGATCGGTCCAGTATATACCGATCCAACCGCCCCAAACCGTAACCTTGAACTGACAGGCCCGGGCCCTTCGGGCTGCGAAGGAAAAACCAAAAGGAAAAACCTATATAAAAATTACCCAAAGCCCAAGTTTTCGGTGGCTCGGCGAGGTCCTGTTTGGCTGGGGAGAACCCAGCCATTAGAGCCACAATAATAAACCTAATTTTGTCAGTCAAAGGTTTTAAACTATCCCAGGAACCGGTTGCGCCGCGCCTGGAGAATCCCTCACGGAGCCTGCTGACTCCGTCTGTCCCTCGTATTCTGGGGGGAGGGCAACCCACATCATAGCGGCGTGCCGCGCGAAATCTCAGGCACCGAAACCCCCGCGTAGTCGGATTCCGATTCCGCGATGAGTGTCACCTTGGGGCTAGTCCCGGACAAGGCCACTCTAGCGCGGAAGCGCAAGCGCCGTCCCCGTCGGAACCACTCAGGTTCTGACGGAGAGTCCAGCGCAGCGCCGATCCCAAAAGTCGGGACTGCCCGAAGAGGCAGGGACCGGCCCAACACACCGGGGCTTTACGGCCCGGCGAAGGCGGCCGAGGTGGATGCAGCTAAGCGCGTGGTGACAAAGCTGTGCGCGGAGGAGGAGGTGTCGCTGCTCGCGCATAAAATCCGTCCGCCGGGGAGCAGTCCCACTCCGAAGTCGGTGGCAGAGGCGGTACAAAGAGCCCTTGATAGTTCCGAGATTGTGCCGAAGGTTGCGTCCAAAGTCCAAGTCAAGTCCCGGAATCTCAAGGCAACCTTTCAAAAGTACCTTTTGGAGGCGGCGGCCGCGACGAAGGAGCCGCTAGATTACCTGGCCGACAACCGCCTGTTCGGCGGCACGGCGGCCCTACACGCGGTTTAGGCGGCGGCGGCATGGCCGGGCAAACGACCAGCTGTCGGCCGAAGAACTGCAGGCCGAGCTCCGGCTGTATGGTGAGTACCGTGCAGCCAAAAAGGAGCTGCAGCTGGCCGTTGGCCAGGCCAAGTCCCGGGCCTGGGGGGAGGCTCTGGAGGGCCTGGATAGGGATCCATGGGGGCGTCCGTATAGGGCTGCCCGGAATAAGTTCCGGGGCCTAATGCCCCCCGTCGCGGAGTCCCTAGAGCCGGAGCTCTTGGGCAGGGTGCTGGTGGGGCTCTTTCCCGAACAGGACCCTCACCACACCCCTCCGACGATGGCGCCGTCCTTCCCGGAGGAATTGGACCCGGCCTCCATCCCGCTTGTATCGGAGGCGGAGATGGAGACGGCCGTCAGCCGCTTACGTGGTAAGAGGACGGCACTGGGTCCTGACCGGATACCGGGGCGGGTCCTCCAGATCGCCCTCAGAAAGATGGGCTATCCGCTTCGGGAGCTGTTCGACGCGTGCCTCATGTCTGGACGGTTCCCGAAGCTGTGGAAGGACGGCCGATTGTGCCTGTTGCGGAAGGAGGGGCGAGACACAACCTCGCCTTCCGCATACAGGCCAATCGTGTTGCTGGATGACACTGGAAAGCTGCTAGAGAGAGTAGTGGCTTCGCGTGTCATCCAGCACTTGGAGGGGATAGCGATATCTCTCATATATAGATAGCCTGCGATAGCGCCGGCCCAGTATGGGTTTAGAGCGGGGCGGTCCACGATAGATGCCCTGCTCTGGCTCAAAGACTGGACACAGGAAGCGGTCGGTGGGGGGAACAAGGCGTTGGCTGTCTCGCTGGACATTGCCAACGCCTTCAACAGCCTCCCGCATGGAACAGTACAGGAGGCGCTCCGGTATCATGGAGTGCCCCTGTATTTGCGGAGGCTGTTGGCCGACTACGTCCAGGACCGCGAAGTCCTGGATACGCCGTCGCGTATCCTGCGGGGTTCCACAGGGGTCGGTGCTGGGACCGCTTCTGTGGAACGTTGGCTACGACTGGGTGCTTCGGGGCACGCTTCCCGCGAGTATGCGGGTGGCGTGCTATTATGCCGATGACACCCTGGTCGTAGTCAAGGGGAGGGATCTCGGGGAGGCGGTGCGGTTGGCCGCGGTGGGAGCTGCCCTAGTAGTCGACCGTATCCGCGCCCTGGGATTGGAGGTTGCCCTCTCCAAGACCGAGGCCCTATTGTTCCATGGACCTCGGGGAGGACCTCCTCCAGGTACGCGAGTGGCACTGGACGGGGTCCTGGTCCGGGTTGGGACCCAAATGAGGTACTTGGGTCTCATTCTGGACGGGAGGTGGACTTTTGGGGCACACTTCACCCAGCTGGCCCCAAGAGTCCTGGGAGCGGCGGCCGCCCTGGGGAGGCTGCTGCCCAACGTGGGTGGTCCGAGCGCCACTTGTCGCCGACTGTACTCCGGAGTGATCCGGAGTATGGCCCTTTACGGGGCACCGGTCTGGGCGGACGCCCTTAGTCGCGACAATAAGACCCTGCTGCGACGTCCGCAGCGGGTCGTCGCGACGAGGGCCATACGCGGTTACCGGACGGTGTCCTGGACGGCGGCGTGCGTGCTGGCCAGTGACCCCCCCCGGGAGCTACAAGCGGAGATCCTCGCCGAAGTTTACCACTTCGTGGCGGCGAGGAGGTCCCGCGAGTAGCCCCCGGGGTGGGAGGAGGTCGCACGCGGGGTGGATAGGGCGGCGATTCGGGTCGCTGACCTTCCGACTGGTGCAGGTGCTTTCCGGGCACGGATGCTTCGGAAAATATTTGCACCAGATCGCGAGACGGGAGGCGACCCCGGCCTGCCACGAGTGTGGGGCGCCGGAAGACACGGCGCTCTACACGCTGGAGGCGTGTTCCGCGTGGGGGCCGCAGCGGCACACCCTTTCGGCCATAATAGGCGGAGATCTCTCCCTGCCGAGCGTGATCAACGCCATGCTCGGCGGCGAGAGGTCGTGGGCTCGTGGCAGGCAGTGGTCTCCTTCTGCGAAACTGTCATGGCGCAGAAGGAGACCGCGGAGAGGGTCAGGGAGAACAACCTTCTCGCTGACCCTCTCCGGCGCAGACGGACGGGAGCGAGAAGGAGGCGATTTGCCCGCCTTTTCGCTCCTGTATAGTGGGGTCACTGGTACAGAGTCGGGGGACTCTCTACCAGCTTGCACGGCCCCACACGTCTGGGGGATGGCCTTGGTGAGCAAGGCCTTCCCTCCATAGGTGCTGAGGCCCGGTCACCATCAGCCGGGCCAACCGCCGGGGCGGGATGGTGATTGCTAACGCGACCCCATCCCGCCCCACTCCGTCGGCGGAGGGACTGCTCACCCCAGGTTTTTAGTGTGTATACCGACCCCCTTCAGGGGCGGAGAGTCTCACATAACCACCCTCCCCCCCGGGGGAGGGGTATTCAAAAAGGATTTTACTGGGTCAAAAAAAAAAAAAACCCGCGGGCGGGAGAACGGGAATCTCCCGCCCGCCAGCCATTGAGTCGGTCCGACGCCCTCTGTAGTGCCGGGGCGTCGCCCAGCAGTCGTAGTCTGCTGGGTGGGTCGCCGATGTAGTCTCTTTTACAGCGGCCCATCCACAATACAAGGCAGCGAGTTGGCACACCGTGGGGTTTTGGTCCGTAGGCCCGAAGTACGGGAGAGCCGGACATAAACCTCTCGCCTCCCCTTGTGGCGAGGGGGTATGCATCAGGCGCATTACCCCACGTAAAAAAAGGACACAGGAGTGAGCGGTGACGGTGACGTGATACGATGGAGCCTCCAGAACAATACCAACCTATACATATTATAGCCATTTCGGGCAGCCGTCGTCCTTGCCACCAACATGTTTTACGTTCTTGGTAGTGCTGGAAACACTACAGAAAATAATTCTTATCGGAACATTTTATTGTTTCTATTAAACTGATAGTCATGGTGTTAATCAATGTTTATTACTCCGCAATACCAGCATCGCCCACAAATATGTATTACGACTATTCGTTTGAACAGTACCACTATAGTAAACAATTTATTTTGTCGTATATTATTGACATATGCCTATGTGGATATGCTTTGTTTTATGTAAGTCGACTTCTTATCTTTATTCTTATTTATTATGTAGATTGTATATCTATCCATTTTATTTTATATTCTTTGTACTTAGTTTTGTATCCTACGTTACTCTATCCACGTTGATAGTCAATGTTAGTCATTTTACATTGATTTTGGTGCCACTTGTAACTTCAAATGACCGCAATTATAGTTATTTGTGGTTATGTATGTCATGTCGGGTCAGGTTATTGGAAATATATTATTTCCAATGACCCAACGTGACATCCATGCAAGGTAATTGGGAAAATACAGTTATACGAATATAATCCATTTTTCCGAATATATGTACTTGTTTATTATGTTTTTAATAATAATAATCGGTAGTGTCATTAAATGAAATGTAGTTTCTATTTCCCGGAGATCTTCTCACAAATAAATAATGCTATTTAAATTGGAGCATCACTATTATATAACCCTATTTTTATATTTTTGTTAAGACTGCGCCGAGCGTAAGACGCGGTTGGACTGAATGACAGAGCTCGACATTCAAATCGGCGCGTGGCCGCCATAGTAAAATTGTATGGAGGATTTGAAGTGCTTTTTCGATAAATATGTATCTTTATTGTCAACGAATAACTTAAATATTTGGGGCGGACAAATTGTAATATAACTATTTATGTTTCGTTTATATAATAATAATAATAATTTATTTCTCAAAAAGGTTACAAACAGTATGAACACAGAGAAAACTTACGATCTAGAAACAAGCTACAGCATACATTTGTTGAAACACTGGTACCCAAGGTAAGAGTTAACTTGAGTTTTGGGTACCAGGGCTCTCGCAGGATATTAAAAACTTATTTAAATACATTATGTTGAGATGTTCGTGTGATAAGTTACTTATGTTTTTATTAAATGTGAAGTGATTTTAGTGTGAGTGTGTGTGTATGTGTGTGTATGTGTGTGTGTGTGTATGTGTGTGTGTGCGTGCGTGTGTATGTGTGTGGTTTGTGTGTCTAAGTTAAAGTATCGATAGTCTCATTAAATCCTCAGTTTCTGCGTAACTTCTATTCATAAGCCATTTTGACACTTCCTTTTTGCATTGTGATCTAAGGAGTCGATAGATATTGCAATTTTTATTGAGGATATTGTATAGGTGGCCACCGATCACTCCAAAATGTTTTGCAGCAAGAGTGGTCCTGAATTTCTTGGTTTGACAAACTTTAAAGGAACGACGCTTTTGGGTATAATTAGGATCGTATTCTAGGGAGATATGTTGACGAGTTACAGTTTCGAGCACAAAGATCTGTCTCACAGTTAAAGTCTGACATTCATTATAGAGTTGGGTGGTGGGGTATCTGAAAGGTTTAAAAGTCATAACCTTGAGTACAGCTCTTTGTGCTCGTTCGAGAGACAGCATTTGGGTTTTAGCTGCTCCTCCCCAGACCGAGATACAATAATTTATTATAGATCTGCAGAGAGCACAATATATCATTTTTAATGTACCTTCGTCAGCAGAATAGCGCAGCTTTTTAAATATAAATATCGTTTGTCTGACGCGCCGAGTCAGGCAACTAATGTGATATTTCCAGGTGATCAGATGATCAATATATACACCAAGATATTTAACGTGTGTAGATCTTATTAAGTCAGGACAGCTACAGGAAGAGGACGGCGTACTAGGAGGACAGGAGTGGGCTCTGAGGGAGAACATGTTTGGTGTTGGTTGCGTGGAGATAGTTAGTGAGAATGTGAGATACATAGTTTTATTCAGATTGAGGGTTAATAGGTTATTTGACAGCCATTGCATTACCTGACGTAAGGCTTGTTCTGCCCTAGTATAAACTTCAGCCCAGGAACTGCCACGAATAAGCAATGCAGTGTCGTCAGCATAGGCAAATATGGAGCAGTTGGGGAGTGAGAGATTGCAAAGGGAATTTATGTAAAGAAGGAAGAGAGTAGGTCCTAACACTGATCCTTGGGGAACACCGAAATAAATCGGGACACTTCTACTAACAACCGATTCGACCTTTACACACTGCTGTCTATCACACAAGTAATCCTTGAAGATGCGGTAGGCATATCCTCTGATACCAAGCTTTTCCATCTTTGCCAGGAGGTGAGGGACAGAGACGGTGTCAAATGCTTTTTGGAGGTCCAGAAAAATACACAAGCATTTTTCTTTGTTGTCTAGGCATACCACTATATCATCAACTAGAGAGGCAACCGCGCTTTCTGTCGATTTCCCTGCTCGAAAGCCGAATTGATTCGGTGCAAGTATTTTGTTCTTCGAAATGAAGTTTAAAAGACGATTGTTTAGTAGTCTCTCCAGTATTTTTGACAAAGTGGGTAGTACAGATATTGGTCTGTAATTGTTGACACCGTTTCTGTCCCCACTCTTGTATATCGGATGAACTATGGCCTTTTTAAAGCATTTGGGAAATATACCCTGCGATATTGAAAGATTACAAATGTGTGTTATAATCGGAACAAGTGTATTGGAACAGTTTTGTAGCAAAAGTGCCGAAATATTGTCCCATCCCGCAGCAGCATCCTTGCGTAAACTATCAATGATTTTATTCACTTCACATTCATCTGTGGGCATAAGTACTAGGGAGTGTGTAATTGAGTTATCATCCGGTAAGGGTTTGTCAAATAACAGCAGGTTGGGGTTAATATTTTTAGCTAGATCACTACCTATACTCGAGAAATACTTATTAACCTTATTAATAGAGGTAATTTCGTCTGATTCTATTTTTAATAGCTCCTTAGGTGAACTTTTTGAGCCGTTATACTGGATAATGTTTTTAATCGTTTTCCACGTAGCTTTGGGATTGTTTTGTGCTTTTTGAAATTCATGTTTCTCGTAGGCGTGCTTTAGTCTCTTAAGTAATTTATTAAACTGTAACTGTGTAAAATAGGATAGATTTCTACTGTTATAATCTAAAAATCACGTAACACGAGCTTACGGTTTTGCATTTTTCGTGCAAATTTACGTAATTTTGTAGGCAGTTATATTATTTATTTTAAGTTTTTTACACGGAGTAATTGTAAACACATTCATTGTTATGGTAAATGTATATGTTATATGTGTATTAAACAAAAAGTGTGGATTTTATTCACTTAACTGTGACCACCTGTTTTGGCACATTTCGTTCGGCGCAGTCTTAAGCAAATAATGTCTGCAGATTCTTCCGTAGAGTTTATTTCAAAAATAAACTTATAATGTTCTAGAATCCCTTTATATGTTTGCTTTATTGTATATTCATTTGACAAGTAATATTTTCAGTTTACCGAGAATTATACCATTATACATATGGATGTTAACATAACATCGTATTTTCTAGCTGTAAACAATACATTAAAAGTGTTAATTTATGACCAACCATAAATAAATCATTAAAAGATTAACTAAATGAACTGCGATAAAATTCCTAATACTTAGTTTGAATATAGAAACGTAGTGGGTTAAGTGGTCGCCTCCCCACTGCCATGATTGCGCCGAGTGTTTTGGTTTGAAGCCCACTCGGAACAAAAATTTGGGTTAAAGTCAAGTCAAGTCAAAAATCATTTATTCATTTAGGTCACAAAGTAATACTTATAAACTTCAAAAGATATAGGTTAGTGAGTTTACTAAGTTACTAAAGCTACATTTAGGTTAGTTGCTAGGTTCAGGCAAAGGCTAGAGCCTATGAGAAGAAACCTGCAAGAAACTCACGGCCACTCTTTTAAATCGTCAATAATTAAATATAATTTCAGTATTTTACAACTCATATCAACAAGGTGTTGCAACCATTATACCATATGCTACTGATTTTAAGAAACTAAAGATAATAACAATAATAACTTAATAATGTTATAATGTTATATGTATATTGACAAACGTTTGTTCCGAGACTTCCGAGTCTGGGTGTTCTTTGTGTCCGTTGTTTGAATGTTTCTAAACTCCTCCACGACACAGGGATTTCCTAGAACTAGTGAATCAGCTGTCTTTTAAAGAAAATAACAGTTATTTAAGATTTGTTTATATTTATATTTGCCTGACGAGATAGCAAGGGGCGACTTTGGTTGGTGACAAGTATCCGAACCTAAATCAATATTCTGTTTATTTTGATTTGTCTGTTGTTGTTGTTGTCCTCTAATAATTATAGCACTTAGTAAAACTTTCGTACAGCTAGGCCACGAACTGTATTTGTACTACACGAATAAATCGAGTGATGACGCACATTGTTATGAACGACATTTCCATATATTTTAAAAGTTTGGCTAACTTAAATTAATTTTAGGGAAAGGCAGTAATATACTCTTTAATTGTTACAGTTATATGCATTACAGTGATTGGCGCACTTAAAAATATGGATACAAGATCTCTTTTTTCAGCTATTACCAAATTCTCTGTAACATTCTGTAACGTAAGTATTGTAGTAGGCTGTATACTGCATTTCTGCAATATATTATACTATATAATATCACATATATATATATACGATAAATATTTACGCAATGGCAATTAAATTAATTAGCCGTGTAGCATAATATATATATATATATATATAATATATTATCGGCCTCGATGGCGTAGTGGTTAGTGTAACCGACTGCCACGCCTGAGGTCGCGGGTTCGATCCCCGCACAAGTCAAACATTTGTGTGCATGAACATGGATGTTTGTCTTGGTCTGGGTGTTTCTATGTATAATATGTATGAATTTAGAAAAAAAAAGAAGTATATATGTATGTTTATCCATTGTCTAGTACCCATAGTACAAGCTCTGCTTAGTTTGGGCTAGATGGTGTTGTGTGTATGTGGTAGAACATTATTATTATATATATATATATATATATGTAATATATTATTATTATATTATATAATAAATATAATATAATAATATATATATATATATATATATATATTATGCTACACGGCTAATTAATTTAATTGCCATTGCGTAAATATTTATCGTACTGAGTAGTCTGTAGCCTGCCGAAATTCAAAGAAGTTGTGCAAATAATTATGGTCTCTAATGAGTAATAATATTTTGTAAAATTATAATTATGTTTTAGTTACATATAATATATAACTTATAATATCGTTTTGGAATATCGTGTAAAAATATTGTTAGGCTGTAAATAAATAAAAATATCATTAACTAGATTATGCCTACGGCTTCGCTCGTGTCAATGTAGTGTAACGGGAAAGTTAATAAAAGCCGTAGCTATGCCATTTTATGTGTCATTCGTTGTTGATTCGTCGTTCATTACAAGATTTAGACAAAACTCTGCCCGATTTTTATTTCACCTGTTATAGTAGTTTAGGTAAGGTTAGTAACAGTGTTTTTTTCTAGACCTTCGTCCAGAAAAATACACTGTTATCCGATATCCTTTTCTGTTCCCCTGACATCGTGTATGCGAAATTTCATGATGATCAGTTTAGAAGCTAAGGCGTGAAAGCGTACCAAAGAAATAAACTTATATACGCATTTATAATATTAAATATTAGTTAGGATTACATGAATGTAGTACTTATACTAAACCATTGAAGGCTGCCTATGACCTTCAACGTAGTGGCCACCGCCAGCTCGCGTGGGTGTAGAGCTGCACCGACTAGATGTCGTAGCTATTTTTAGACTTAGATTATTGAGTGGAAGTTGCCTCTGTTGACAACAATTTGTGACGGTACGGAGAAGCCTGTTCTTCCAGGAACTACCCTCTCTTAAAGGCAACTGGCTAAAGAGAAGCTATATATATGTTTAATAGCTTCTAATGTGTAAATATTCTTATATAACAACGTATATACATAAATACGATTTACACATCAAAAATGTACCTATGCCTATAAAACCATGGGTACTTATTTATTATCTTTTAATTGTTACCTCGTTTTTATCCTACCGAGGAGTGATCTGTTATGACTTATGAATCTTTGCAATTATATTATTTTGGTTTGGACCATTTATTTAACCGTTATTATCTCATCAACTATTTTAGACGTCACCATGATGTTAGAATGGAAAGCTAAGTCTATATGTAATTGTATTAGTTACCAATTTAAGACGAAAGCTAATTCTGACGAATTTCCTATATAATAATAATATTCATTTGCCATAATATAATTTAAGTAAATCTAGATGCGACTGTTGTTAATATAATTTGGAAACATTTATGTTATTAAGTGCCTAAGAAATTTTAAAAGCAATTTTCGACTTTTTTATTTTGGGCACTGATTAGTACTAGGATATTGTATTGGTTTCCACACGTTGGGGTGTTAATACAGAGAAGTATGGTTTTGGAATTATGAACTGAAGAAAACTGTTAATTTACCAAGACCCTGGCAGCATAGTGACTCATTATATCACCACACCACTGTGTCGGAAGTGTTCCAAGGCTATACCAAACACGTTTAATCAGTCAGGCTTTATGCTCGTGGAGGCTTATAGTGCCTCATTACTAAAAACAGGATCATTGCTTGCAATAATAACACTAGCGACGTCCACACCTGCGTTTGTATTTTGTTCAAATGTGTTAACCAATACTACCACTACCACCACACAAGTACAAGCGCCACACTCTTAACCGTACAAAGTAGGTATGGCGTCGTGAACGATTATTCAAAATCAATTACTAATACCAATAACCAGATAGTTTTAAAATTTTTGTGTTTTATAGGAATTGGATAAGAACAAGAGCGTGGTGTCTTCACCGCTATCAGCAGAGTTTGTACTAGGACTGTTGGCTTTGGGCACCACCGACCCAGCGCATTCAGAGCTTCTAACGTCGCTCGGCTTTGCTGATGATGATTCTGTAAGTAATAATTAAATTAAGCTTTTAAAGACAGCTTTGTTCAGCAGTGGACTGCGACAAGTTTACTCATGTATTGACATGATCGTAGCAGGAATAACCTGCAAATTACGAACAAGCGGAGCCATTTTAAGGCGTATTTTTGTTGTACTCGTTATCTATACTAATATTATAAAGCTGAAGAGTTTGTTTGTTTGTTTGGTTGAATGCGCTTATCTCAGGAACTACTGGTCTGAATTGAAAAATTATTTTAGTGTTAGATAGCCCATTTATTGAGGAAGGCTATAGGCTTATAACTTATAACTACATAGCTTATAACATCACGCAATGACTAATAGGAGCGGAGAAACAATGAAAAATGTTGCAAGAACCGAAAAATATCTCTTTTCGCAGTATAATCGTTGTTAACGTAGATGTCCTACGACTGGGTGCTTCGGGGCACGCTTCCCGCGAATATGCGGGTGGCGTGCTATGCCGATGACACCCTGGTCGTAGTCAAGGGGAGGGACCTCGGGGAGGCGGTGCGGTTGGCCGCGGTGGGAGCTGCCCTAGTGGTCGATCGTATCCGCGCGTATCTGGGATTGGAGGTTGCCCTCTCCAAGACCGAGGCCCTATTGTTCCATGGGCCTCGGGGACGACCTCCTCCAGGTACGCGAGTGGCACTGGACGGGGTCCTGGTCCGGGTTGGGACCCAAATGAGGTACTTGGGTCTCATCCTGGATGGTGGACTTTTGGGGCACACTTCACCCAGCTGGCCCCAAGAGTCCTGGGAGCGGCGGCCGCCCTGGGGAGGCTGCTGCCCAACGTGGGTGGCCCGAGTGCCACCTGTCGCCGACTGTACTCCGGAGTGATCCGAAGTATGGCCCTTTACGGGGCACCGGTCTGGGCGGATGCCCTTAGTCGCGACAATAAGACCCTGCTGCGACGTCCGCAGCGGGTCGTCGCGACGAGGGCCATACGTGGTTACCGGACGGTGTCCTGGACGGCGGCGTGCGTGCTGGCCCACTGGCCAGGCGCGACACTGGCGAGCTCCCAGGAGGGGTCACTACCCCTCCTGGGAGCTACAAGCGGAGATCCTCGCCGAAGTGTGCCACTTCGTGGTGGCGAGGAGGTCCCGCGGGGAGCCCCCGGGGTGGGAGGAGGTCGCTCGCATGCGGCGACAGGCGCGGGCCGCCCTATTGAGGCGGTGGACGGAGGACCTGGCTCCACCGGCCCCGGGCCAGTGGACGGTGGAGGCTATTCGCCCGGTCCTCCGGGGGTGGATAGGGCGGCGATTCGGGTCGCTGACCTTCCGACTGGTGCAGGTGCTTTCCGGGCACGGATGCTTCGGAAAGTATTTGCACCAGATCGCGAGACGGGAGGCGACTCCGGCCTGCCACGAGTGTGGGGCGCCGGAAGACACGGCGCTCCACAGGCTGGAGGCGTGTGCTGCGTGGGGGCCGCAGCGGCACACCCTTTCGGCCATAATAGGCGGAGATCTCTCCCTGCCGAGCGTGATCAACGCCATGCTCGGCGGCGAGAGGTCGTGGCAGGCAGTGGTCTCCTTCTGCGAAGCTGTCATGGCGCAGAAGGAGACCGCGGAGAGGGTCAGGGAGAACAACCTCCTCGCTGACTCTCTCCGGCGCAGACGGACGGGAGCGAGAAGGAGGCGATTTGCCCGCCTTTTCGCTCCTGTATAGTGGGGTCACTGGTACAGAGACGGGGGACTCTCTACCGGCTTGCACGGCTCCACACGTCTGAGGGATGGCCTTGGTGAGCAAGGCCTTCCCTCCACAGGTGCTGAGGCCCGGTCACCATCAGCCGGGCCAACCGCCGGGGCGGGATGGTAATTGCTAACGCAACCCCATCCCGCCCCACTCCGTCGGCGGAGGGACTGCTCACCCCAGGTTTTTAGTGTGTATACCGACCTCCTTCAGGGGCGGAGAGTCTCACATAACCACCCTCCCCCCCCCCCCGGGGAGGGGGGGGTATCCAAAAAGGATTTCCCTGGGCCAAAAAAAAAATAAGATGTCCTATTATGTGATTGTCTAGTTACTTGCTTAAAGAACTACAAGTCTGTAGGTAATAAATTTAACAGCACTAGTGAGAAGTGCTACCATAGAGTATTATTACTGCGGTGCATTGCACTAACCGGACTATTGGCATTAAATATATCTGCCCTGTATAAAACTTTCCCACTACTGAGCACGGGCCTGTTCTCAGTGTGAAAAGGATTAGGTTATAGTCCACCACGCTGGCTCTCTGCGGGTTGGCACTGTTGGCAGATTTCACATCTCTTCTAGAACATAATGGATAACTCTTCGACATGCGGGTTTCCTCACGATGTTTGCCTTAAAGCGAATAATAATTAACTATGTATTTAATACGCAGATAGCTTTGAAAAGTCAGAGATGCGCACTTTGGGATTGAACTCGAGACCTTTGCGTGGTAATCTAACGTTCACCCACTAGTCAATAGGCTATCGCTGCTTAAATTGGCATTAAAATGTTGATGAACTAGTGCCACTATGCTGTACTTACAACTGTTACAGATTCGTTCGTCATTATCTGCAGTTACGTCTAAAATAAGAAGCATCAAGGGCGTTACTTTAGATGTCGCTAACAAGGTGTACATAAAGGAAGGCTCTTACGACTTACTCCCTCAACTCAAAGAAGATGCCGTCAAAATCTTCGGCACTGCAATGGAGAAAGTCGACTTCAATGATATTGAATCTGCCATTAGAACCATAAATGGTTGGGTATCGTATCATTTTATTGCTAAAACTGTTGTTAAAGATTGTATATCCCTGCTGAGATAATAAAAATTTGGTAACATTTTCAGGTTGATAACAAAACTAACCATAGGATTAGGGACTTGCTCTCGGAAGATAGTGTCAATAGCAATACTCGCCTTGTTATTGTCAACGCCCTTTACTTTAAGGTAAATATACTATGAGTTAATCTGCATTATCTTTAATTTATATAGAAAACTGCGCATGCGCAGTGTGATGTATTATTAAAACATGGTGACGCTTGTCGGCGTGTAACAAAAAATCGTAGCATCAAGTTCATGCTGTGCAAGATTCGCTTTTTATGATATAAGGATTTTTTATTGCTTCGTGTTCAAATAGGCCGTGTAAGTATGGTAAGAATGCACATCAATGCCTTATATGAAAATAAGTTATTTTATTTAGTTTACTTTTACTTACTTTTGGATGCTTGCATTGCTCGCGTGTTAACGAACTTGCAAGAAGGTTTTGGCAGTACTACCAGTGCAAGGATAACTTGCTAACAGTAAAATTTTCTTGAGGCACTCTGGAACTTCTGTCCTATACTGGTGGCGAAGGTTATTTATTTAAATGCAAATTTCGGAGGGTTATAGGGTGGAGCTACTGCACCATTAGAGTTACTACAGGTTTCAAACAGGTACTCGCAAACTTCGTCCCCTAAAAGCTTTAATCATATATTTCTGTCGTAATATTCTTGTATCATTACAGGGTACATGGCAACATCACTTCAATACTTCAAATACGATGGAGCAAGCATTCTTTTTAAATGAAAATACATCTGTACAAGTGCCTATGATGTATAAGAAGGATGACTACTCTTTTGGCTTCAGTGAACATCTTCAAGCCCAGGTAAGAACTTTAAAATCACACATACATTCGAAATACTTTTCATTCGGCCATATTGAATCGTGTAAACAATATTTTCATTCCAAAGTTTATGTTTATAAGCCACGTAACATATTGATTCTGGAAATAGCGCTTTCGGTGTAGTAACATTCCAATATAGAAACGCGTTTATCTATACTAATATTATAAAGCTGAAGAGTTTGTTTGTTTATTTGGTTGAACGCGCTAATCTCAGGAACTACGGGTTCGCATTGAGAAATTATTTTAGTGTTGGATAGCCTATTTATCGAGGAAGGTTATAGGCTATATAACATCGCACTATGACCCTCGGGGCCGGCGCAGTAATCATAAACGCGGGAGAAACCGCAGACACAGTTAGTATGTAATATATAGACGTCTATCGAACACAGTTTCAGATTCCATGCTGCTACTTTATTTATATTTAAATATATCTTACTAATTTATTTATTTATTTATTTAATTCGGACCACCAACAAGGTATACACTGTAACATATTCTTATGGCTAGTACTTATAGCTAGTGTTTAGTGCTACCTTAGTTAAAGGTTGCCACGGCGTGCATATCATACAGTTAGAAGATAATTAAATATAGCAAAACAATAATACTGTACTATATTCTAATAAGTTAAACAGAAAATAGTTATGCAGATCTTTAAATAATTATTTTAGAGAATACAATTTATTATTTTTTAACAATACTTTAAGCTGTATCTAGAATTGTGGCCTTAAATTTATTTATGTTTCGTGCAAAAATATCAATACAATTATTAGATTTAGTAAAAGTGTTATATTGAGACTGAAACCTATTTATTGGTGAATAGTGACCCAGATTGCTTCTAGCTTTTTTAGGTACAAAGACCTAGGATCTAGGAGTACCTAGATCCTCGGGGCAATTTCAGCTGTGTGTTAAATGTAATCTGTTCTAAGAGTTGAGGGCAATTTAGGACGTTCACAAGCCTAAATAAAAACACTTGGTCAAGGAGGTGTCTGCGAACTTTAAGACTAGATAGTTTGAAAAATGTCAGGCGGTCTTCGTAGGTTTTGAGCACCTTGGACTTATTACAGTGATATGATAAATGATACATAAATCTCTTTTGGACCCTCTCAAGTCTTTTGACATGCACTTCATAATGAGGTGACCACACCTGACTACAATATTCAAGCCCGGGCCTGACAAAGGTATTAAAAAGCGTAATTTTCGTTAAAACATTTTTTAAAATTTTACAATTTCGCAAAACAAAGCCTAATAGCTTGAAACTTTTGGTAGCTAATTTATTTGTATGTGTGTTAAAGCTACTAATATTATAAATGTGAAAGTTTGTGAGGATAGATGGAGGGATTAATGTTTGTTACTCTTGCACGCAAAAAGTACTGAACGGATTTTAATGAAACTGTACAGTATTTTTCTTGATACATCAGAATAACATATAGGGTACTAAAAATCTATCTAAACATAAATATGCACTAACGCGAGCGAAGCCGCGGGCAAAGTCATGTAATTTCTAATTCTTAGTTGTTACAAACAATATATAGATAACAAACTAACAGAGTTTAATAAAAAAATCTTTGCTCGATCGACGAGAATCGAATCCGTGACCGTCGGCTCGCATTTACTAATGGCGTTGCCTTTTTTAAGCTTAACTTATGTGTGTAAAAAACCTACATTTATGCCATAATAAATTTATAATGCTGAGTTTTACGGTAATCGTAGATCAACATATATGTAATCGTTAATTTGAAGTGATACCGTTTTTATTTGGACCGATCGGCCATTGTTCTTGGTGTTGAGTTTCTTGCCTGCTTTCCTCATGAGAGCTCTATTCCTCGAACATATATTTTGAATGCTAATTTTTATTCCTTACTGATAAATTAGTTACTTGCCATACACATTTTTATAAAAGCGAAAATTTTCTGAAGGTCGATGTCTATAGACAGGAGATATTAAGAAAAATATGTGAAGGGTCGATATTAAATTACAACTATAGAATTAAAATATTTTTGAATTTTCCTCTCTCTGTCTGTATGTTTTAACGGGCAACAGGCATCTCATCCAGAAAAAAAGTACTGTTAGCAATTTCGCATACACGTTGTCAGCGGTACTGGTAAGAACATATGGTAACTATCACCATACAGGATACCACGCAGCTGTATCACTCCACTTTGCCCACCACTAAGAAGGATGGTATATCAGGCGCTAACGCGAGAATGTGTAAGTTAATCAATGGCTATAGTGATTGTATAGACTTACACTGTGACTCTGTTGCCAGACAAAGAAGAATACTGATCTAACAGCTGCCTAATTAGCATTATTATTCTACATAAATCCTTACTAATCCTTACTAATATTATAAATTCGAAAGTAACTCTGTCTGTCTGTCTGTTACCTTTTCACGGCTAAACCACTCAACCGATTTAGATGAAACTTGGTACAGATATAGTTTAAAACCTGGGGAAGGACATAGGGTACTATTTATTGAGTTAGGTACCACGCGGACGGAGCCGCGCGCAAAAGCTAGTATATATATAAACTTGTAATATTCATGTCACACATTCATACATTGTCACTTTTGTAAATGCTGAATGTTGATTCTCGCACTCATAATAATCAGATGTGGTGTTTGCCTATAAGTGTTTGTTACACTATTGTTATTATTCGTGCTCCTTTTACTGTGTATAATTAGTGTAAACAAATATTGGTGAACCAAATAAATAAACTATCATCCAGAAAAATCCTTCTTCTGAGTGAATCCGCGGGCAAAAGCTAGTAATTACAACAATGATCATTAAGCTTACCTTATTTTTTTAAACGTTCGATTTTACAACCACTCTATTTATAATAAACATAAAACGCCTCAGGTCGCGGGTTCGATTCCCGCACAAGTCAAACATTGTGTGCATGAACATGGATGTTTGTCTTGGTCTGGGTGTTTCTATGTATAATAATAATAATAATAATAATAATAATATACGTTTATTTCTCTCAATAAGGCACAGTCATGTACATAATATGTTCTTACATGTAACTTATAAGTAAGTATATTAAAGTTCCTTAGTGAGAGCTGGAGTCTGTACTAGGCTCGAAACCTGTATGACAAATCTCCAGGCCCTCCCCATGGCCCTACAATTGAATCTACCATTTAATATTACAATATTTAAAATTATGCACTTTAAAAACTAATAAATGAAAACTAAAAGGTGGGTAGTAATAAAAATTGTATATGAGAACGTTAGTATCGGAATGTGATTTTGTATGAATAGGTAAATGAGTGTAAGAGTATGTGTGTGTGTGTGTGTGTGTGTATGTGTGTGTGTGTGTGTGTGTGTGTGTGTGTGCGTGAGTAGTAGTAGAGAATCGCATTCGCACAGTGCGAGGGAACTGTCAATGTGTGTGTGAGCGTATGGTGCAAGTAGTCGACTGTAGAGTGTAAATGAAATGGATTCTTAATTACACCAAATTACGAAACTATTTGTAAGAAATTTTCTGTGTCATCATAACTCAACCCAAAAAGCCAATCAGTGATAATCTTTTTGCATTCTTGACGCGTCAGCGGATATACATATATTAAACTGTTAATTTTGTTATATAGATGGCTGCTTAAGAAGCAAAAACTTCTTTGGGCCAGGCTAGTGTGTACCTGTGTAGGGGGGTAAATAGCGTGCCGACGTCTGGTATTTGCGTATCGCACCGGATTGTAATGTGTTTGCGCATGGGTTGTTAATATGACAGTGCGAATGAATAAAGCCCGGACAGATAGAATACCGCAGTTTTTATAAAGTGCCGCTGTAGGAAATCGATAAGGAAGTTTCCAACCTACTTTTAAGAGCGCCCTTTGGGCACGCTCAAGTTTTAAAAAGTGGGTTTTAGACGAGCCTCCCCAAACTACAACGCAATATTGAGTAAGCGATTGACAGAGAGCGAGATATACAAGCCTTAGCACAACGTCATTTGCGACATGTCTAAGTTTGGAGAAGATATAAATCATCTTTCTTAGTCTAGAAGTGAGTGAGTTTATGTGTCGATGGTACGAGAGGCTATCATCAATTTCAACACCGAGATACTTTACACAATCTGTGCTTTTAATATCGGGACAGTCGCAAGTTTCATTAGATATCGAATTGCATGAGTGAGCTATTAGCTTATTAAAGGCGGACAAACAACTACCTCTTGGTGATAAAGAAAATGTGACATATTTAGTTTTTTCGATATTTAATGTTAGTTGATTTAGAGCCAGCCAATTAGAAACAGTGTTAAAACCCGTTTGAGCGAGTTTAAAAACTGAATCCCAAGTGGTGCCATGAAATACCAGAGCGGTATCATCAGCGTAGGTAAAGATGATGCCATTAGAAAGGTGCAAGCGGCAAAGTTCATTAATGTAGATAATGAACAAAGTTGGGCCAATTATGCTTCCTTGGGGCACGCCGTAGGTTATAGGGAGTTCATCACTAGTGAGGTTACCAATTTTAAGACATTGTCGTCTACCGCCAAGATAGCTTCTAAAGAGAGCGAGCTGTAAACCTCTAATGCCGATGCCCTCAAGTCTATCCAAAAGTATGGGGACAGAGACTGTGTCGAAGGCCTTAGCTAAGTCTAGAAAAATACCAACGACCTTTTGCTTCTGATCTAGTTTTGTAACCAATTCATTAGTCAGATCCAGCACAGCATTACTGGTAGATAGACCTGTACGGAAGCCATATTGCCTTGAAGAGAGTATATTAAATTTCTCCAAGTACTTAACGAGGCTGTTATTCAACAATCTTTCCAATATTTTAGAAAGTGTTGGTAGAATAGAAATTGGTCTATAATGAAAGTATGTATTTACAAAAAAAAAGTATATGTGTATGTTTATCCATTGTCTAGTACCCATAGTACAAGCTCTGCTTAGTTTGGGCTAGATGGTGTTGTGTGTATGTGGTAGAATATTATTATTATTATTATTATAAACAAAAGCCTCCAGATCTTTCTTCAGAACCCTGAAAACATCAAATTGTGGATCACATAAACTTTTGTCTTATTTGCGATTCGAACCCACGACACTTGGCGTAGTGGCAGCGGCGAGGCGACCACTTAAACCCCTGCGCTATTTATGCAGTGATGTAAAACAAGTTGATTGTGTTTATAAGCTTGTTTATCGTATGGACAATATTTAGTTACGAGCCCGTTCGCCCCTCGAGGTGCGCTCACTGGTAGGAATTTGTTAGGTTTCTTCTTAAAATCCACCTAAAAACAGTAGCCCTCTTTATATGGAAGGGGCGAAAGTCAAGAGGCGTACGGGCTCATAGCCCATTATTTGGCAGTTGCGATACCGCGTACTTGCAAAAACTTGTTCACTGTGGGTAGGTGTGTAGGTACCGTATTTGCTTATATTGAAGATTTGCTATAACGATATTCCTATCATGATAGAGTTGTTGTAGGCTGTAGTGTAGGTATAACTTAATTGAAGAATCATTATTTGACTGAATGAGACTGCGTTATGTAAATTATATAAAATAGGTCCTGAGGTCGCGGGTTCGATTCCCGCGCAAGTTAAACATTTGTCTGCATGAACATGGATGTTTGTCTTGGGTGTTTCTATGTAGAATATGAGCGTATCTACAAAAAAAAAATATGTATGTATGTTTATCCATTGTCTAAAATCCATTGTACAAGCTCTGCTTAGTTTGGGCTAGATGGTGTTGTGTGAACGTGATAGAATATCTATATATTAATATGTGAAGCAAAAACTTTGTACCCCTTTTTACGAAAATTGCGAGGACGGAGTAGTATGAAATTTGGC
The DNA here is from genome assembly GCA_930367265.1 of Catocala fraxini. Classification (NCBI taxonomy): domain Eukaryota; kingdom Metazoa; phylum Arthropoda; class Insecta; order Lepidoptera; family Erebidae; genus Catocala; species Catocala fraxini. Next base: position 9,104,892 of record OV884026.1, on the reverse strand, counting down.
TCAGTTAAGGTTTATATGGAGAAGGAGGGGCGAATCCTAATATTTTATAAAATATGCATTAGAAATACCTACATTAAATTAATGAAAAAACACTACACGCACACAACCATGCATTTGACACACGCAGTTGAATCGCGTTCGTAGTATTTCGGCGTGGTTAAGTTAATGTCGTACAATTGTTCATAACTATGGTTACATACCTTAAGTACCTATTGCAATTTCGCGGTATATATAATAACGATCAAACTTAAAATTTAAATCAATTATGGTTGAATTTCGACCACTTGGCGATCGCTAGTTATTATTATTATGTTTCTCTTGTCACAGGTACTTTTTAACATATTATATTAGAAAATACCTGGCCCTTATTATTATTATCATCTTTATATCATTCATATATAACGCGGGCAGACTGACTGATATCATCCTGGATATCAGTCAGTCTAGCTGATATCCGCGACCATGGCTGCTGAAAAGCAACTGAAACTTCAACATCTCAATCCTCTTGGTTGCAAGTTCCGTGCATTAGAATATTGGGCTATTGTAACTTTTACATAAATTATTATAGAACCAGAACTCACCAGTCTTTTAATTAAAGTAACGTAATATTTATGTAAATTAATTTATACATTATCTTATGTTTACGCGGATGTTATACATTGAAATTAAACAAACTTTATACGGATTTTACTTTTATTTATTTTATTTCGAAATAGTAAAAGTGTTTAACAATAGTAGTTTAAAGTTTCAAAATTATGTAATAATAGTGTTTTATAACAAGTGAGAACCGGCCATGAATTGCCGTAAATATTAGAGTTCGAAAAAATTGTATCACGCGATCTTGAGGTCATAGTCATTTTGGGGTATATCGATTATGCTGAGTCGAATGGCGTTGACCACGAGTCTCTAGCTCTTACGGTTCTTGAGTTGAAAGATGGTATCACGTGACCTTGCGGCCAGAGGTCAAAGTTCATAGTCATTTCGGGGTTATATCGACTATGCTGAGTCGAATGGGGTTGACCACGAGTCTCTAGCTCTTACGGTTCTTGAGTAGAAAGTTGTATAACAGACAGACAGACAGACGGACGGACGGACAAAGCTGTTGTATAACAAATTTTTCGAACTCTAAAATCCGTATTAAGTTTGTTTAATTTCAATATATTCATTTAGTTGTTGTTGTAGTTTTACTTGATTATGCTAACAGATCTTTTAATGATTTATCTTCACATGGTTAAGTTAGCTATGTGCACAAACTAAAAAGAAGACCGGTCCAAGAAATGTACCTTGAAGAAGAACCACTTTAGTTGCAGACCTCATAGACTAATTCAATGCTTCAGATAAGATAAATTACGTATTTTATAACAGGGCACATATCTTAATCACGTGATTCACGGAATCTAACTAGAGGCCTTAAGATTAATATTAAGCGCAAATATAAGTAGATATATGCCAAGTCAACTATTAACTAAAATTATACGTATATCACAATCGTTGCTCTTGTTAAATATTAAGGCTAATATATGTATGTTTAGATAAAACCATAATGGATTTAGCAATTATAACTGCACAGCCCCATAGATTTGTGGTCTATTTTAAATTGATGTTGAGCAATGATTACGTCTATTGGGTAATCCTAATTATTTTCTAACATATAATATATGTGCGAATGTTAGTTTATTTGTTAGTCACACTTTCACGCCTATACTACTCGGTCAATCGTTATGGTATTTCGCATACGCGTTGTCAGAAGAACACCAAAGGACATTGAGTACCTTATATCCAGAAAAAGGTACTGTTCCCGAGAGACAAATTTTATGACAGAATCTACATTAATGCAAGAGAATCCGCAGGCAAAAACTAGTCCACTATAAATGCTAAAATGTGTTTGGTGTTTTGTCTTTGTGTCATGTAACAAGGAAGCTTTATCTCGTAGGTAGGCTATATATCTCAGAATAATACACGACATCTGTGACAGAGATCGATAGAACTAAAAAAGCAAGTTAACAATACAACTAGTATTTAAATATGATTCTAATAAAATTATGCACATTACCAATGTAACAATAGTGATCATTATGGATTTATGCCTATCAGTGTGATACAAGGATTTAATATTATACGGTGTCAGTTGATACAGCCTGCATGTTAGAAAAGACACGACCGCAGGCATTAGCACATGCGAGATATTTACACTCCATAGACAGTATACTTCTATCTCTGACAACGTTCAATTTTGTGAAGTACCTACTTTTTGCGTGATGCGCGTACAAGCATACAGACAGAAAATTGTGTAATCCATAAACAGTTGTTCTGTGTTTTTGGTGGGTTTGAGATGTTCTGAGATCTGTGAGTCCGTTGTTTGTATGTTTGTAAAGTTTCTCGCTACAGGAATGAATCCTAGTACGGGAGTTGTCTTATAAAGTACGACAAAATGCAAAACAAAAGGTTTATGAATATTTTTTAGCTTTTGGAAATACCGTATGTTGGCGGTGAAGCAAGCATGCTGATAGTTTTGCCACAGGAAATCGAAGGTCTCAATGACGTCATGTTGAAATTGGCGGCCGGACACGATCTGATGTCAGAAATTGAACAAATGCTTACAACTAAAGTACAAGTCACCATTCCTAAGTTCAAGATTGAAACTAAAATCGATTTAAAAGAGCTGTTACCAAAAGTATGTAGTCAATTCTATATTAACATCACATAATAGACATCGGGATAGAATATAACAAGTAGTATTATTTTTCAGCTTGGCATCAATAACATTTTTAACAGTGATCCAGGACTGACTAAGCTCGTTAATAGCGATGAACCATTGTACGTGTCAGAGGCTGTACAAAAAGTGTTTATAGAGGTAAACGAGGAAGGTGCTGAAGCTGCCGCAGCTACGGGTAAGACAAGCGATAACTATAAGATACTAAGCAACAGTTTTTTTGGACAATAGTGTGGGTTATATGTACGTTTTTGATATTTAAATGCTAAATTATTTGTAAAGACTGCAATGTATAACTGTTTTTTGTCCCAAATAAATAAAATAAAATACTACTAACTATACGCATACTAATACTAATAACTAACTATACGCATGGTGGATTTTTTGTAGGAGTTTGTAATGCCTGCTCTTGCTTCTCCAACTGGCTACAACGGTTTACTTTACTGCCGTCCTAAAATTTCATTCTGTATAATCTAATTTCGTTCAACCGATTTTTGTAAATTATTTGCTTAACTTTATACGTGCAGTTCAGCAACAAGTGACATTTATAAGTACGTTGAGCTATAAAATTTATTTTCTTTATCTCTACCGTAATCGTGAACAATTTCTGAGATCGCATCTGAGACCTTGTAATGAAATGATCAATATATAGTATTATATGTATTATAGGCATGGTCCTCATCTTGCGAAGAGCCTCACCCGAGTTCTGCGCCGACAGACCTTATCTCTTTATGCTGCTTGGCGCCAACCGAACGCCGATGTTCATCGGAGCGTACCGCGGTATTGCCTAACGCCGTATGCGGTCCACTGCATCAGATACAACTGGACGTATCTAACACCAGTTATAATACAAACGACATATTGACTGCTATGTTTTCTGCACCTTTTAATGTTTCTCATCATCATCTTGACCTGCACTATTAGAATAATACATACAAAACAGCGGATTATTGTTATCTTAAAGTGTTGGATATAATTTGTTAGTATAATAGTTATAATGTAAAATCTACAATGCTGTATCAGTTAATCAGCTTCTGGCTGTCTATATTTGTTTGCAAGAATGCTTGTTCTATACAATTAATATTTAAGTCTACTAGATGGTGTCAAACAAGCAAGTAGGTATAGATAATAAATACCGGCTTCGCCTATGTTATTTATTTATTCATTAGACATAATATACATAATAATAATAATGTAGAACTGCAGACTGCATTCCGGTTCGCCATATATAAGACTAACATTACTATATGTTAATGTATGTTATTTAGCATTAAGGTTATTATGTTTAATTAAATGGGTAATATTCACAATGAAATTAACTGATTATTATTGACACCAATTAATGTTAACATAAATTAAACAATGTTGGCCAGTGCAGCCTTCTTGGCACAAACATTTACATTGCTATTAAACTGATGTTTTTGGTATACTACTATTGCTGGCATTGTTTTTACAGTGTAGTAACAAAAGGCACATATATGTACATTGAAATTTGAATTAAGATCTAAGTTTGAATTAATCACTAAATGTGTGGAGTTTGCTGCTTAAATGCTATTTTATTATGGAAATATTCTGGCAGAATGTAACAATTAAACTTATTTCTGTGTTTACCAATGGGATTTAGAATGAAGACAGGCGTAGAAGAATCACAGTGGTCGATACAACTGTAGTGCATGGAAGGATGTAAAAACTAGTGGACTTCTGGAGCTTCCTGAGCAGCATCAATAAAACGAAGTTGTTTTTCATATCTAGTGCACCGTAGAGACCAAACATTTATTAACGCACACTGCGTTACCAAGGCCAAGGTATATCGATTATCAAAACGCTTTTGAGCCGATATCTTCTATTGTTCAGACTTGTAGTTCATGATTCTTGTTGAGTACAAGATCAATCTCGATTTCCGGGTCGGACCGTCTACATGTCTTTAGATACAGGTGATAAAACAGATCCCTGGGGTACACCTGTGTTGCCATGGAGATTTATTTATCAGGTATATCTACAATTTTATCGAATAAATGGTAAAATAGGCGGTGATAGAAGCTTACATTTTCTTCGTGGTTGAATTACGAATGATATTGCGGGCAAGTATGTCTAAGCGTTGCTGCTGTGGTGTGTCATAGACCTGTCTATATTAGGGTTAATGGGTCATATTATACGTGTCGCAAGGTACGTGTCAGAATAATTTGGATGGGGAAACCTGTAACCTTACAACAGGAAAATGGGTACTTGGGTATTCCTACATTCTAGAAGGTCAAAACTGAATAAGTGGTATGGTATATATGTGATGAGTGAGTTTCTTGAGCTTGTTAAAATGGCGTAGGTATTTGCTTCTCGCATTTCCAGATACACTAGTAGTAACGAAAATTCTTATTTCGTAAGATTTAAATGATTTTAAAAAGATTACTTTTGCGTCTCGAATAAATCCCGTGTCATGGATCAGCCAGATTCGAAACAACTATTTGTAGATCACACAGATCTTTGTTTAGTGTGGGGATCAAACCCACACACACTAAGTGAAGTGACAGTGGTAAGGCGACTAATTTAATTTACTACGATATCCGTGTAGTTTAATAATATTGCTGCAGGCATTCATTATGGTGATTTTAGGCCAAAGTTGCCAAGCTAGTTTGTCACCTACATTATTTAAAAGTGAGTAATTAATACAGCATCACTATGTTCTGTGATGGATGTGTGTATCTGTGTGACAACAATAAAAATAACTTGTTTGCATGAGCAAATACGTTCAGGACATGAGTCGTGCTTGTGCCCATCGTAGACATCTAGCACTTGTAAAGGCACTCTGCTTTCTCGTTAAGGCTTCAAGTTAGGAAACATAAATGCGAACCAGAATTTAAAAATTAATGGAGTATTAAAACGTAATGGAGTTCAATACTAAGGCAAAATATTTGTATACTCTCAGGCAAGGTGTCTCTCTTAATCTCCCGCTTCCTTCGGACTCTGTTGACAACGGTTGTGTTTATAATATAATAGTACATAGTTACGTGAATAAAGACAATATCAACAATCAGCGTAAATCAGTGCTTTGTGCTAATTATTATTTGTATATAAAAGGACAAGGATTAAGATTTAAACAACGGACACACAGAACATCTAGACTCGGTTAAATAATTTTTAGATTATATCTTTTAGGATTTTAACCCACAACTTTGAACTTTCTGTCCACAGATCCCCATTGTGAAGTCGATGCCAAGGTAATGGGATTACGTGGATGAAAAAGCCATCGATTTCCACATATCCCCATTACTGAGACAACTCAATGGGGATTTGTGAACTTTATGTTGGTTTATTTCCATAAATCCCCATTGCTAAGTTAATGATTGGTCCATGGGGATTTGAGGACAACATGTTCACAGATCCCCATTGATGGGGATACCCAATGGGGATATGCGGAAAAACACCTTCTCACGCCCATCTTTGCCTTGACACAATCCACCAATGTCACAGGACAGCATAGTCTCAAAGGCCGCGGCCATGTTGGCTATGTTATGTTTGTAGGTTGTCGCGTCGGTTTTATCTATCGTAGTAAGTTTACTGGTAAAGACTATAGAAACGATATTCATTGCTTCAAGCACGTACAACAACAACGCACGTAAGTAGATTATATTATTAGACGTAGATTTAAGATGTATACCTTTAAAACTATATTGAAAAGTTGTGCGCCTTTAAAAATGTTTGCATTTGTTTTGCTTCGCCCGCGTGGTACCTACATCAATGAGCATGTCCTTCCCTAGGTTTTAAACTTTATCTGTACCAAATTTAATCTAAACCGGTTAAGTGGTTTACTCGTGAAAAGGTAACAGACAGAGTAACTTTCGAATTGATAACATTAGTAGGATAATTAATGTTGTTTAATTGTCTCATCGCAACACTTTTACATAGCGTGCCAATTACATAGGTCTTCTTCAATTCAACATTCTAACTTAAGACACCACAAAGTAGTCGCCATGAATATTTTATATGGTGGTTCTCACCAAACTTGTGTGTATGTCAAGAAATACATAAGTTTCATAGCTTAGCCTTGAACTCGCTTATAGCTGATGAAATGCTATGTAAGTTGTAAGTGTAACATGTTGTATTCACCAAATCAAGTGGAAACTAAACCTAAGTAAGTAAAGTAGTATTAAAATATCAGAAGAAAAGGTCTATGGTCAATACTAAATGACCAAAGATATTGTAGAACTACAATATCTTTGTAAATGACATCCTCAGCTGAGATGTCATCAGTCATCATGTCAATATTGTCAAAATTATGACAGTGTCTTATCTTCAATGATTAATATAAATAATGTTTATCTTTAAAAATGAATAATTAGTGTATAAGTAGTAACAGAGTTTTAACACAATTACTACAATACACTTAAAAAAATTATAAGCAATTATTTGTAAATAATACACAGTGTTGTGACTATGCAGTGTTTTTCTGTCAAAATCACGTGTTTACATTGAGATATTGAATTGATTATTGATAAGATATCAGTAGGTACCCGTTTCGTTTGGCACCTGCTAAAATAAATTGTGGAGTTGAACGAATTATTTTTGTTACAACAAAAATTATTTGACGACGTATCTATGTGGATTAGTTCCGTTTTTTGTAAGTTATTTTTATATTTGTATAACAATATCGGATTTATGATAACTATACATACTACCATTAAATTGCCCTATTTATTTTCCATGTCATTATAATCCACGTATTTAGCTATTGTATGTGTAAATCCCCTCCAACCGTAACCTGCGTGATTCATACGGGTGTTGCGATGCGATAGTGTTTGTTGGCGTCGCTGGCCGATGATGTCATAAAAATTTCGTTCGAGTGCCGCGGGCCGGCTGCCACTTATTACTAGACGAAAGCTTGTAGTGATCAGTTGTCTTGTTGTAGTTATACTATTTTCGGCGTTGGAAGCTATTGGTGAAGGAGCAAACATGGATTCAAAGACACTCTCATCGACTATTTCCAAATTCTCTGTCAAATTCTGTAATGTAAGTATTCATTTCAATGTATTTTAGTGTAGATTTCAACATATTGACTAAGTACCCACCATTAAACAAAACTATGCATATTTTGGAATATTCAAATAGTATTATCATAAAACAGATATTTTGTAATAAAAGTTTTGTATTAAAATAATGCCAATGTGCATAGTATTTTATGGTATTTATAAAATACTATAAAATGGTGATTTAAAATCATTAGTGGTGAGTTCTTATGCAGCATTATTCCCATTACTTAGAAACTAATCTTGTAGTGTAAGGTAATTGTATAACTTTTAAACACATTGTTATTCCTACCTTGAGATCTAAAGTAATTATTTAACAATTCAATAGCCAGAATCCAGATAAAATTGAAAAAGCATTGTGTCTGGTCGCCAGTGGGGCTGAGTGATGTCAGATAATAAAAATAGCAATAACTGTTTCTCTTTTAGTTACTGGCCATTTCATCAAATAAAATAATATAGAGTATATATAGACTTATATACAAATTCCCTGAATTTCTGATTATTCTGTAGAAATACTAAATTATATAGGTTTACCTCTTTGAAATTAAAAACTACTATTTAATAGATATTGTATATCATTGGCTTAAGCATATTTTTATAGGCATTGGGTCTATACATAGCTGGTTTAATATAGGTCTTCTCTCCAGCTCTCTCTGTAGCTATAGAGATATACCAGGTTTAAAATATAATTCAATTCCAATGTGATAATAAATCTTTGTTATCTTTACCAATGCTATAAATAAGAAAGTAACTATTGCATATTCATATAACTAAATGACTACATTAATTTTGATAAAATTTGGTATCAATATAGCTTGTGAAATGTGTTTGCAAAACAAGGTATATTTAATTTTATCTATACTATTTGTACCTGATTTGTTAATATTATTTTTACCTTGTTGTGTAAGTGCTAGCAATTACTTGAAGGGTTTATACCCATTGAGGTTAGTGCCAATACATGACTGAAAACAAAACCTTATTTTAATATGACCTTGAACTAATATGACTTCAAGTTTGACCTATATGGTGTTTAATAAATATTAAACCTTAACTTTGATACAATGTTGATACGGGTTATATTATAATGACTTAAGTCTATCAAGCGTTATGCACTTATATCATATTTAGAAGGGATAAATAAATTATGTAGATAAATATTGACATTTTTTTCAATTAAATAGATAAAGATAAGTAGTAGCTAATAATAATAATTGATAAATTGTGTGATTTAGTACCTAAAATAAGTTTGAAACAATCACGCATACCAAATAAATGCAAGATAGGGTACTAGATAATATGATAACATTCAGGATTTAGAGTTTAGATTAAGTACAAATGGCATATTATCGCATTTTCGCAGAATGCAGAGATTTAATAATCATAACATTCTAAAATGTTCGTTTTTTCCTTGATTGTCATCTATTGCTAATGGTTGACGAATTTTACGTATTATATATGAAATGTTGGTTTATAAAGTGTGCCATAAGTATTTACATAATTATGTCTGTGCTATAAATGTATTGGAATTAAAAATTAAAACACTGAAACAACGAATACAAACAATATCTAGACTTTGTCCCGTGTAAGTTTCGAGCGCCGAGTGTTATACTCGGCGTAGTTGTTAAAGTACCGGGTTCGATTACCGAGTCGGGCAAATTGTTATTAGATTTTAGGCAGGTCTTAATTACGGAGTCTAGAACTGTCTCGTAAATAGATTTCTGGATTACATAACTATGGTTCGCTTCCCCAATTGGACACTTAAAACGCAGCCGGTAAATTGTGTACGTGGTTAACTGATTAACCTTACGGGTTACCATCCAATCATATGCCTACCCTTTAGCCGTATTCAGGTGATGTTTATATATACACGATGTACTTATTACGGCGTAATTAAATAGGGGGCGTAGCTATTGTCTATACTGAATCATGCACGCCGTGTCCATTAGTGTCAGATTCGGGCTGTACTACCTGCATCCTGAAATCAATCTGTCTCTACTTATGTTCATTGAACCAATGAATAGAATATTCCTACTTTTAGATACCTACACATAAAATAATTGTTGCTAATTATAGGAATTGGAGAAGAACAAGAGTGTGGTGTCTTCACCGCTATCAGCAGAGTTTGTACTAGGACTGTTGGCCTTGGGCACCACCGACCCAGCGCATTCAGAGCTTCTGACGTCGCTCGGCTTTGCTGATGATGATTCAGTAAGTGATTTACTTATTTACATATTAGTATAATTTTGCTACCCACAAACTAAACTTTAAGGTAAGTAATGAAATACACATTGAATGTATCTAAATTGATTTTTAGCAGAGTACTGCAAGGTAGGTACTTTACAGAATCTAATACTACTGGTCTGCCGATCTTCAGTTACAGATTGTTTAAACAACGTTTGTGGTCTGTAAAAGACATCTGTTTGGTGTATAACGGTCCTAAAGCGGCAGTTATGTTCACAATTTTCGTATGTGAGCATAAATGAGCAGTAATTGTTACTGAACAGAGTAAATCGAAAATTCCGTTAGTAATTATTCGGATAATATTTAATGTTGCCCTTTCAATTAGGTATAGTCATAAGATTGGCGCATTCATTTGACTTTATCTGACGAGACTTTCAACAATCTCTGTAAGTTACACCATTCAATTTCATTTCTGTAACCATAGCGGCGCTTCTCTTTATTATCTACATATGTTCTTATTCACTGTTTAAAAAGATTAACAGGAAACCTTTTTATTGTACGGGGCGTCGGTGTATAGCAATATGTATAATATGTACACTGTTCGATTACTAAGTAAGGCCGTCGTCTCAAAATGAGGAAGCTTTGGCCATAGTTGCGCTGGTTGAATAAGTAAGTGCACATCTTCGAGAACATTATGTATAACTCTCAAGAATTACGGCATTTATTACAATGTTTTTACTTTATCAGTAAAGCGAGTGATTATTAACTACTTAATTCGCACATACTATAGAAATGACAGACATGCGTGCCGCGGAATCTAATTAGAGACATCGGTGTTTAACTGCAATGTTCTGCTCATATGGCTTTGAAATAATATTGTTAGAATAACTGTATTCAAACTGTTACTTACTAATATAGATAGCTGGTACCTTGCTAAATAATGTTTTTAAGGAGATGACGTGGAGGACGTGCTTCCTACTTATGTATAATAATGACGTACCTTAAAATGCAATATTCATGTTAACAACTTAACAAATTGAGACCTGATATGCCCAGTGCTGTTATCATCCAAATAACCAATCTAAATGGTCGAGTATTAAAATGTTGTTAACTCGCATGGTTATCCCGTTCAATAATGTTACGACTATTTCAGGTTCGCTCGTCATTCGCTGCTGTGTCGTCCAAACTAAGAAGCCTTAAAGGCGTTACTTTAAATGTCGCCAATAAGGTGTACATTAAGGAGGGCTCTTACGACTTACACCCTCAACTCAAAGAAGATGCCGTCAAAATATTCGACGCTGCCATGGAGAAAGTTGACTTCAGTGATAGTGCAGCTGCTGTCAACAACATAAATACATGGGTAGGTATCTCTTACTACTTCTTGGTATTGTCATTTGTGAATGGGATTTTTAAATACCAAAACACATGTTTACAGGTTGAAAGCAAAACCAACCACAAGATCAAGGATTTGCTCTCCAGCGATAGTGTCGACGCTGACACTCGTCTCGTTCTGGTCAACGCTCTTTACTTCAAGGTGAATATCACCATGACTTCATTTTGTGTCCTCGTTTATCTATATCTAGTTAAATTGACATAAAATACTAATATCTGTATCTGTCACAATACTGGTTTCGGGCCTCTTTTCGTTTTGGCCGTATAGTCGACCAAGTTGGCCCAGCGCACAGTGTACGGAAGAACCTTGACATCGGAAATTTTCAAGTAACTTCACGTTTGATCAGGCCTTAGCGTACTTAATGTAGGAGGAAAACTACCGTTTTAAACTTCGCTCTAGTTAACGAGAAAATGATTACCAAAGTTTCATTACTTTTTTGCGGTTCCAATTAAAAACCAAAAATTTCCTTGTCTTCAAAAGGAACCAACATCGATCGAATGATCGATCGAACGATCGAACTGACTGAATTGAAATATTGACAGGCGTTATAGTAAGTGCCAACCCTGACTCAAATTTTTAAGTCCTATCAATTCAAATTTATTACTTGATTTTTTTATGTGTGTAGTGAACATGTAAATGTTTCTAATAAAATAGTTTAGGCACAATTATGCTATATCTTTAAAGAAAAAAATGAAGACTAAAAAATAGAAAAAGAATATTACGGGTCAAATATTGACTATTGAGTATTGCGAAAAAGCACACGGGGTGCCTTTTTTAAAGCGTTTTCCAATAAATTTGCCAAGAAAGTGTTAAATGCAATAGTTACAAAGAAATTTTAGTTTTTAATTGGAACCGCAAAAAAATAATGAAATTTGGTAATCATTTTCTCGTAAACTAGAGCGAAGTTTAAAACGGTAGTTTTATTTATACATTAAGTACGCTAAGGCCTATTCAAAAGTGAAGTTACTTGAAAATTTCCGTTGTCAAGCTTCTTCCGTACACTGTGCAGCGGAGGTTGCCAATTGTAGACATTATGGAGAATTTTGAAGAATGAATATTATATGTGTAAGTCTGTCATAATAATGTTCTCGTATCATTGAAATTAAACTGCTATATACGGATTTAATCGCGTTGTTTATTTGACACTTTATTACAAAATTTTGAAAATTGTTACACTACTACTACTATTAAACTTTACTAATTTTAAGCTAATTAAATTATTATTAAACTATTTAGATTTCATTTATTTTTACACTTTCCCCGACGTTTCGGTTGCTTTTCAGCAGCCATGGTCACGGGGAGACTAAGATGGCAGTTGTCTCAATGTTCCAGTGTTCTCGTATCATGTTATTTTATGCTTGTTGCGATTATTCTAGGGTAATTGGAAAAATCAGTTCGACCCAGAAAACACAGCGGAGCAAGACTTCCACTTAAGTGCAAACTCCACTATGCAAGTTCCTATGATGTACAAGGAGGATGACTATTCATTTGGTTTCAGTGAACATCTGCAAGCTCAGGTATAAATTTAGAATACATATTTTCTAAGTAATTTTCCTCGTCTAAAATAAGATCACGTAAACAGTACTCCGATTACTGAACGATTATTTATATCTATTGATTCTATGAATACCGTCGGTTCGCTGTCCAGATGAATATATCATTTTAATCGCATTACATCTCTTTCTAGTGAAGGTTATAAGAGCAAGACGAAATAAATGTCCATTTATAATGACGAAATTACCCCATTCCTTTGTTTGCCTACAACATGATGCGATAAAAGCTACGTTTATTTGTTTTATTTTATTGCAAGCTATCTTTACTACATACCAACATCAGGAAATACTTTTGACGAACTTTACTGGATACTGAATATTGGGGATATGTAGAGCTATGAAGACTAACAGCCGCTTTCTATATCCAATCTCAATCGAAATTTATCTGAGTTAGAATGTTGAGAGATCTTCCATAGAACATATGTCAAAATTCTAACTCCCATAGCAAAATTTCGATTGAGATTGGATATAGAAAGCGGCCGTAATGAGAACATTTTAAATAATGAATGCTAATCATTGAATGATTCACCGAGTGTTCTGATTAATATACTTATAATGTAGTAGATAACGACACATTTCGCTTTCGAGTCATTCTAGATGTTAATCACATTTATACTGAAGCATTGCTAAAACTCAGTAATATAGAAGTCGAAAAGGGTATTATGATAACTGCTTGTCCGATTGCAATACAGGTGACTCAGGTATTCGTATCAGGCTTCTAGAGTCGTCGATGTTTTACGCGGCTACTAATGACTCGTCCTTTACGTTGCTTCGCGTTCATCGTATTATATTGCTAAGGAAATCTGCGTTACAGCTTATATTATATTATTACTAGTTTCAGCTCGCGTGAGTCCCACGGGATCATATATCGAGATAAATAGTAGCTTATATCCTTCCCCAGGTTGCAATATTTTAGCCGAACCAAATTTCACCAAAATTGATTCTGTGGTTTAGTCATGAATGCGTAACATACAGATCTTTGTATTTATGGTATTAAGTAAGTATTAGGTAATCAATCAACTATCTAAAAACATAAATTAGTATTTGAAAGCTTTAGAATACATGGCACATTCGAATAATTCGAATGATTTTCAGACAATAGCGCATAACTGTCATAGAATCTCATTACTTATTTACCTTGCAGCTCTTGGAAATACCATATTTAGGTGAAGAAGCAAGTATGCTGATAGTGTTACCGAATGAAATCGAAGGTCTGAATGACGTCATGGCGAAATTGGCGGCCGGACACGATCTGATGTCGGACGTAGAAAAAATGTTCAAAACTAAAGTACAAGTCACCATTCCGAAGTTCAAGATTGAAACTGAAATCGATTTAAAAGAGCTTTTACCAAAAGTATGTGGTTTGTTCTACATTATTATCGATTTTATAGTGGTTCGGGTAGATTGCTGTATTAATCAAAATATCTTATATTTTTAGCTGGGCATCAATGCCATCTTTGAACGTAGTAATTCGGGGCTCACTAAGCTATTAAATAATAATGAACCTCTGTACGTCTCTAAGGCTGTACAAAAAGCATTTATTGAGGTAAATGAGGAAGGTGCCGAAGCGGCTGCAGCTACTGGTAAGTGCGATGATAACTATGTGATACTCAGTAACTGATAATTGTGAAGAATCCAAGTTAGTAAAACGAGTTGTATAGACATTCAGTTCGACCTTGACTTCTAAAACACAACGCATTGTGTAACGACGCGTCGTACTAAACAATTACAAATAAGTATGTCTTTATGTGTCGGATGTTTCGAATCTAGTTTTTTTGGTACTAGAATTTAAATATCGTGTTATGAATGAGTCATGTTTAAAGACAACATTGTATGCGAAGATTGTATTTTCAAAATTATCTGTTGCTGATTTTCTACTTATGTTTGTACAATTGCCGATCTGTGATTGTGGTGCTATAACTTCTGTATGCTTGTTTTTAATGGTCAAATCATACATTTTATTTTAAACAATTTGGTGCTCTCTTTTAATCTGGACATATTTAGACAAAATAAGGTAAATTGCCACTATGCTATTTTTCTTTCTTTCATGAAATGTATAACAATCATTCTTTTTGCCATAATTAACATTGCTTTGCCTAATAAGGTTCGTTAATTTAACATGAATGCTAAACTAACCATAATACAAAGTAAACATCTTACTGTCTTGGAGTGTTACTAATCTGATCATTTTGGCTTATTATTTTTATAAAGGAAATTATATAGTAAGCAACATTTTACCCTCACTTGATTTCAACGATGTTGACGACGCAACGTTGGGTTGTCTTGGTATCAGTATACTTCAGAGTTTTACTTGCCATTCAAAAAGAGACCTTTTGTAAGTCTTGTAACAACTTTATTATTTTTATACCGATGCAGTATACTAGAGAAAAGATTTTCTTTTGTCAAGCATAAGCTCCATAAATTTATTTGTCGAAGTAATCTGTAAATACTGTAGATCGTTAAATATTTTTTTACTTTTGGCATTTCTTATCTACTAATTTGTTTCAATCCTTTTTTTTGATAAGATTATTGGAATGAGGTCTCTGACTGTCTTATCTTATCTAGTAATTCACTATTATGTTACTTTTACTATTTGTGTTAAGTGTTTCTACTGATTTGACTATATCGAGCGGGTGTATGTACGTATATGTCGTGGTATGCATGGTTTGATTGTTGTGTGGTATGTGTGTATGTGTGCAGCGGTCGTGACCCGTCTTCGTCGCTCATTGCCGAACGCGTTTGTGGCGGACCGGCCGGCGTTGTGGTGCGTGCGAGTTGGGCACCAGGTGGTGTTCATGAGCATCTACCGGCCGACTGCGCACGAGTCCTCGAGACGCGATGAACTATAGTGGTGTGTGTGGCGCAGGCATGGTGCTCATGATGCGGTGCATGCCCCCGCCCTCGCCTGAGTTCTGCGCCGACAGACCATATCTGTTCCTGCTGCTCGGCGTCAACCGAACGCCGACGTTCATCGGAGTGTACCGTGGCATAGCTTAATGCCGTGCCGACCATCTACACCTGAGACAGCTCAACGTACTTACAGCCTGTTATAACACTACCCTACATAGTTCGAGCCGTGATGCTTTCTGCTGCTTTTATTGTTTCTCATACTATCAAAATTAATAACCTATCTCTAGATTGTTTTATCTACTAGATATAGACATTTTTAACATAAGCTCCACAATAGCTAGGTCGAGTATCTGTGTGTAGGTAAAATCAAGCAAAAGACATGTTATTATTTTTATCACAATATTATATTATCATTTTCTGGACGCGATAGACAGAGGCTTCATATTTTTTAATCTATGTGCAAAGCACAAATAATGTAAATAATTATAGAAAATGTTAAACTCAGTAAATTATTTATTTAGAACCTTTCAAAGCTGGAGACTGCAACTCGGTTCGCAACGCATTTACAAATAACACGATACAAAGTATTTTATTATTATTTGTTGTTAAATTAAGCATGTAATGTTTTATTAAATGTTTGACATTAACGATTAGTGAATTATTATTGACCACGTTACCATACATTAATACCTAAGTTATGTAGATCATTGCAAAGTCATCTGTATTTGATTAAATATCTTATTTATCTATAGTCTAGTCTAATAAAATCAATACAATCAATCAGTATTACTTAGTTACGTAAATATAGTCCGGCAAATATTTTGATGAAACTATACAAACTGAAAGTAAATAACAAAAATTTTATTATACATTTATTTCATTGTGTATACGAATAGAATTGTGCACAGTGCGATACCTCTATTGCATGGCTAAGTACGCGATACATTCAATCATGTATAGCGTCATCGATACATTTGCATATTATTCCAGTGTAATTCTGCACTTCACTAATTTAATGAATATTCGCTGTATATTTAACTAGTTGGTCCCCGAAGTTTTACCCATCCAAGTTTTTGTATTTTTGTTTGACTACATAGCCTATGTTACTTTTGGTTAAAATTACTTTTTAATGGTGATATAATTATTGAAATCGGTCCCATATAGGTCTTTAAGTGATCATTACAAACAAAACAATAATGTTGTTTATAATATTAGTGTAGATTTGATCAATTAATAAATCCATAGTTTAAAACTTGTGTAAAGTTCACATTACAAGGAGCTCAATCTCTGGTAAGCTTGGCTATTTGCTTTATATATTTTTGTGCTGTTAATGGTTGTGACGTCACATCTGGTTATGGCTGGAATTTTGATGACACATGACACACATACTGATTGTATTCCAGCGATGGGTGTCGCTTTCTGTTCGGCTATGATAAACATGCCGCCGGTCCAACGCTTCGTGGCTGATCGGCCATTCCTGGCCTCGATCTTCGTCGACGGAACACCGTACTTCAAAGCAACCTACCTTGGAGAAGAAGAATAAAACATTTTGATACTCTTTTATACAGAGAGCCGATTTAATTACCTGGAATATTATTAGACGTCAATCAGACTAACATGTACTACCGATGTCAGTATTAGCTTAATTTTTATAAAAAGTTCCATTTATTTTCTAATAACTGCAAACCTGAAAATGCGAGAGTGACAAGCCCGCGTACTGTGAAAGGACACATGATCAATGCTAAACATTATAGAGATATATTTTAATTCAATGTTTGGTAACATATATTTATTTATTAAATCTTTTAAATTATTATAACGTATTTATAGTAACAGTCCTTGAACTATAACTGTTTTAAAAGCATGAGATCGACGGCTACTTTGAATGATAGAAGATATCTAAATAATGTGAATGTTCAGCGATTTATGTCGCTGACTGCACAATTAGGTACCTAACATTATATCGTTTTTAGCAATACCATTATGAAAATAACTTTATATACATTTTTAAATATACTGTACAATACTAAAGTATTGCAGGTGATTGAATTGGGACCTAGTTTATTTATCATGTCTGTATATGTATATAAAATCTATAACGTTATAATCTTAAGTATACTATCAAAAACAGCCTCAATGATTTTCTTTTATTTAAATATGTATTGTCTGAATCATAGCAATGAAAAAATACCAGCGCGTTTTTAATAAGAATCAGGGCTGGGCTACAGCAGAATCTTCGTTCAAACGTTTAGCAGTGCATTATAGTTATCTCTATTATGCAAAAGGCAGCTGAATAGAATTATCTTGACTGTGTTGAGTGCCTAAGCTGAGTGGAGTCAGTATTTTGCTGCCAATAGGAGACCTACCATCATCTCTAGAAGCAGTAACATTGCATGTGCGTGATTGAGACGGCGCGTTAAAAGTGAGTTTCATTCTCGCATGCTTTGACAAAAAATTTGTCTGCTCGGAAGGCGTAGTGATAATGTGGTCGCTTCGTTACTGCCGCCGCCGCGCCGCGCCATTCTCTACTCACGTGGGACAAAAATGTGTGTGATCAACAAATTGTTGTTCCAATCCCGAGTTTGTGTCGGTTAATTAAATGTTTGTAAAATCGCCCCAAAACAACAAATATTCAAAGTGCAGGCGTTGTACTATCTAAAAAAGCGAGACAGGGTTACAGAGTGTGTAGCCATGTCTGTTTCTCGCGCTTTAAGAGATGTTGGTAAGGCCCCTGGAACAGTGGTATGTTCCTTTTGAATTACAGGAGATTTTTTGGTGGGCAGGGAATGTGCTTCATAACTTTTATATTGTAATCGTTTGCTACGGTGTCCGCTCTATAACAGGCGGCCTATATGTTTGGTTGTCATATCAGTGAAAAAAAAAAACAATATTAATTTGTTAAACATTTAACTATTGTTATCTACACAATATTAATCGCACTAATATCATGTACCTACCTAACAATTTATTTGTACGCATGCATCTTTGTGTCCTCAAAAACTTATATGTCGCAGATGGATTGCATAATTAGTTTTATAATATTATTGTATGCTTGTCTTAACAAAGTTTTTTTATGACGTCACCTGTCTATGGCTGCGTTTATGACATCTTGTGACGAACAGTATACTCATTGGATTTCAGCTATGGTCGCCACATTCCTGTGTGCCTTTATAAACGCACCGCCGGTACAGCGCTTCGTGGCTGATCGTCCGTTTCTGGTTTCCATTATGGTTCAAGGCACGCCTTACTTCATATCAACCTACTTTGGCAACAAATAATGAATACCTTGTTATTCTTTTGTATTTCCGTTATATTTAAATATATGTATAATAAATCAAATGTATTAAAATCAAAAACCATAGGTATGTTTTTTATTTAGAAAAATAGTCTATTGAAGATAATTATTAAATATAATGGGAGCAGACGGTTTGTATGTATTTCATCACATTAGCAGTCTGGTGCAGAATCTTCATCCTGGAAGAGATATCGTCAAAACAATTTGAAGATCTTGCGCGCATTATGCATTAAGCAGAAGTTGTCAAAGTATCGGATATATTCGAATGTTCGATGGCTATCCAAATGTGGAGCAGCGATGACGAATATCGGCAATTGAATGGTTGTGACGTAACATCTGGTTATGGCTTGACTTTTGGTGTTACATGACGCACGTACTGATAGTATTCCAGCGATGGGCGTCGCATTCAGGGTGCCTAGTGCACGTTATTTTTACGTTAACGCAATCAAAACGTTTATTGCGTTTGGCTCTAATTGGTTAAGAGCTTGGAGCTGGCCAATCGGAGCGCCGAATGGTATAAACGTGTTGATCGCGTTAACATAAAACAAACTCGTACTGTGCACTCTGTTGGGCTATGATAAAATATGATTTGCCGTTCCTGGCCTCGATTCGATGAGTGTAGTAGGTTTAATCCCCACATGGAATAAAATTTGTGTGATCAGCAAAGAGTTATTCGTAGTCTGGGTGTTCTTTAAGATTCTTGTTTGTAAAGTCACCCACGGCACAGAAAATAATTGATATTACTAGAGCTGTACTATTCAGAAAAAAAGGACACCATGTTATAGAGTGCATAACTTTCTCTCCTCGCGCATGCAACGACAATGCTTTGAGAGATGTTGGTAAGGCCCCTGAACAGTGTTTATTTCTTCAGCACTACAGGAGGTTGTGTGGTGGGCTGCAAATGTGCGTCATAACATTTATGTTGTAATTGTTCATCTTTTGCTACGGTAACCACTCTCTCTACACCAGCGTATGTTGGGTTGTCATCTCAGTAGCAAAAAATCTATATTCTGACATACAACTACTGTTATCTACACTTAATGTTTGCATGAAAGTCATGTACCTAACAATTTATTATAACTTATATGCATGCATCATTTATGTACTCGTAAATCAGTAGGTATCTCGCAAAATTGACATATATTGTTTATATATCTGTGGTGTTCCGATAAAAGTTTATGAGTCTCAAATATCGCGAAATGAGTTATTTACAATTTGAAACTGAACATTAATATGTAATAGGATATACTTTAAAAAACTAAAAAACACGCTTTAAAAAGTACAGAATAATTTAATAATATTAATTTAAAAAAGCGTGGAGTGGGGTTATTAAAATATCTTAGAAAGCACCCCACGCTTTTTACATTAAAATTATTAAATTATTTTCTACTTTTTAAGCGTGTTTTTAGGTTTTCAAACTATTAATATTTTTTTTATTTTTACTTATATATATTTCTAAATTATTATATTGTCATCGGTCCTCGATAAGTGTGCAAAGTTTCAAATCAACCTGATGGTTTGAAAGGGGTGAATCACGTTCAAGCATTCCGTTACATAGATTCATAGATACATACCAAGCTAATAAAAGCTTGTTAAAAAAGAAGATGAGTCAATATGTGACCATCAGAATGGACGGTCACTACTCATATTTTACATCGAAATAATTATAGAAAGTTTCTACCTAGTTGCTACTAATCGTCAGATAACTGCTACCCCGATTTTTTAAAAGTAAACTACTTTTAAAGGTGACTCGCCGTTCTGACATCAGTATGGCTGGTCACTTATCCAGTAAGAACAAACTGCGCAAAATAATCCAGTTTTTTTTTAAGCAATAATTGCTACTAAACTGCTACCTTTATTAACATCGTTTTCGACTTCATAACTTTTAAGGATTAAAAGTTGTTATCAATTAGATGTGCCCGCGGTTTCACCCGCGTTTATCGTTACTGCGCCGCCCCCGTGGGTCGTAGCGTGATGTTATATAGCCTATAGCCTTCCTCGATAAATGAGCTATCCAACACTAAGATAATTTTTCAATTCGGTCCCGTAGTTCCTGAGATTAGCGCGTTCAAACAAACAAACACAAATTCTTCAGCTTTATAATATTAGTATAGATTTACTATTGTCATGCTTAAACGCCTGTAAAATTAAATGAGCAAAGAAATCAAGTAGCGACCCAACCACCATTCAAGGCAGAGAGTAGGCACACCGCGGTAAGTTTAGTCGGTAGGACGTAGTACTTTAATCATTTCCCAGGGTAGGCTCGACATACCCTCCCTACTCCCCCTCTTATGCTCCCACATTTATTACAAAAATTAAAATATCTGTAAAAAGATCAATCCCTTTTCTTAAAATATTACATCTTACGTTCGAGCAAACGTTTTCAGGTAGGTAGTCTTTGATTTTTATAGTGGAAGTTAGGTATTAACTCAAGAACATTGAATAACATGAATTATACAAATAAACTAGGTATGTAGATTGTAATACATTCATAAGAAGAAGTTATCGCTCAGTTTTATAATGCATCCATTGGGCTAATTTCATTTTGGTTATTCGCAAATAGGGCATCTAAAAAAATACCAAATGTTTATAAAGAAGGCTATCTGTCCCTTCTACGAGAGACACGATAAATACGGGACATCGAAAATTCATTTTATATCAACAATGGCGGTTATATGGCAGACTACATGAAAAGTAAGAGCCCATAATCAAAAAGAGATTTTGTTTCTTGGCACAGGATTTGTGTGACATTATTTTATTCGCGGATGACACAACCCTTATTTTTAAAGTAGACCGAAAGGCACCAACTTTTTCTGCTGTTAATGATTCACTCGTGCATGTCCTGGACTGGTTTACGACGAATAATTTACTACTAAATGTATCAAGTTTACATTGCCAAATGTAAAGGGTCCTAACGTGAATATAAATTTAAATGATGAAATTATTACTTTAGTTCTATCAACAGTTTTTTTAGGATTAACTTTAGATCATAAAGTTCAGTGCGGTGCTCAAATATCGTGTCTTGCAGGGAAACTTAGTTCAGCCGCATACGCAATTTGGATAGTAAGACAGCTTACTGATGTAGATACTGCAAGACTAGTATATTTCAGTTTATTTCATAGTGTCATGTCCTACGGTATGTCATTGTGGGGCAAGGCAGCTGATATCGAGACAATATTTATTCTTTATTAACCTATACATGGATAATTGCTTAAAAGATTTAAAAGATTTGTAAAGGGGGTTAAGAAATTCTTAATTCATTCTTAATCCCCATTCACAATCTTTTAAATATGAGTTACTTGTCAAATGTCTTCTTTATGCCGACGACTAAGTAATACTTGCGTCATCGGCGGAAGAGTTGCAGGCGATAGTAACTATTATGCATGGAGCTTTTGAGAGTAAAGGAATGAAAATAAATGTAAGCAAGACGAAAGTAATGATATTTGAAAAGGAGGAGTGCATGACGATGTGTAATATCATGATTGATAGAGAACAAGTGGAGCAAGTGAAAGAGTTTGTATATTTGGATACTTTGTTTACAAGGGATGGTAAACATGAGGGAGATATTTAAAGGAGAATGATTCCTGGCAATAAAGTGAATGGCGCTCTACGCGCTTTTATGAACAGTCGAAATATTTCCGAAAAGGCACGTTTGGCTGTTCATAGAGGACTATTAGTGCCTACACTTACGCATGGAAGTGAAAGTTGGGTATGGCAAAAGAAGCATGAGAGCAGAATAATTGCTGTAGAAATGAGAGCGCTGAGAGATATACACTACCGTCCAAAAGTTTGGAATCACTAGGAATTTGGAATCATCACTACTAATTTTAATGAAAACGACTATAATATGTTTAAAGTATACTTTATCACACTTAAATCTTAATCAAACCTTATATTAGCATTCAGTTAAATAGAATCAGTACAAATAAGAACAAAAGAATACAGTCTTCGTTAAATTTTGGCTTCGTCAAAATGGCCACCCTTATTCTTAATTACTTGTTCACAAATTTTACTCATTCTTTTGATTAATTTATTGTAGTATTCGGAGTCCAGTGACTTCCATTCGCTCTGTAAATATTACCACATCTGTGCTGAGCTCGATGGACACCGGTTCTTCACTTTTCTATCCAGTTCATCCCATACTAATTCAATCGGAGACAAATCTGGCGATTGTGAGGGCCACTTCATAATTTGCAAAACTTTTTCACTTCGTTTTTGCTCTAAGAACCCTTGGCATAATTTGGATGAATGCTTAGGGTCATTATCTTGTTGAAAAACAAAATTATGACCGATCACATTAATTCCAGAGGGAATGGCATTTTCTTCAAGTATTTTCAGATAGCCTTCTTTATTCAGTTTCCCGGTGATTTTGATCAGATGGCCGGGTTTATTATTACCAACGCATCCCCAAACCATCACACTGCCACCGCCGTGCTTAACAGTCTGCACAGTACACGCTTCTAAAGCCCGCTCCTCTTTTGATCGGCGCACAAAAACTCGTCTATTAGATCCAAAAATTTGAAATTTGGACTTATTTGTCCAAAGGACTTTTTTCCAGTCTTTTACTGTCCAGTTTTTATGTGTTTTGGGCCACTCCAGTCTTCTTCTTTTATGAACACTAGTCAATCTGGGTTTTTTGGCTGCTACACATCCTCTTAGACCCGCAGATAGCAAACGCCTTTTTACAGTTGTTATTGAAACTGGCTTTTCTCGGGTTTCATTTAAAGTAGCGGCAATTTGAGGTGCAGTTAAGCGTCGATTTCGTTTCGATAACGTCACAACGTAGTCACCTTCCTGCTTTTTCGTAGATTTGGGACGTCCAGATCTCTTTCGGTCTTGATTTCCTCCAGTAGCTTTTTTTCGTACAAGAGTATAATGTACACCTTTGTATGAAACACCGACCTTTTCTGCGATTTGGCGCAAAGAATAGCCTTCTTCGCTCAAATTACAGATAGCACTCCGCTGTTCAAGCGAAATCTGTTTCCTTTTTGCCATTTTATGAGCATGCGAACTTTTGTAACTATCACATAAACGTCACAAATCACACTGAACTCTAAACTTATAATTTTTGCAATAATACACCCATATTCCAAAGATTACACACTACTCATTACTAAAACAATGCTTAAAAGCGCCAATTCTAAGAAATCTCCAAACGGCGGTGTCGCATCTTGAGTGGTCATAAAACACGTGTGTCGGTCTTTTTTTAAAACAATGGATAGTTGATAAGAAATTACTGTTTTTGTTAAATGTTATTGTTAGTACGGTCGTAAAAATACTAATCTCTAATAACAATACGTTTTTTGATGGATTTATTGCGGTATAGTTTTTCTGTCGACGAAAATTAGGACCAAACTTTTGGACAAGAAAGTAGTGTACATATGTGGTGTGACTCTGAAAGATAGAATAAGGAATAGTGTTATTAGAGAGAGATGCGGTATGGAAGTGGATTTAGTGACCAGAATAAAAAAGGGTATGTTAAGCTGGTTTGGGCATGTAGAAAGAATGGACGAGAAAACACTGATTAAGAAAATTTATAAGGCTAGTGTGAATGGAACAGTCGTAAGAGGCAGACCTAGGCGAACGTTTTTTGACCAGATCGGAGACGTTCTGGACAAAGGTCAGGTTAAGAGCACCTTAAACCGACGAGCGCGTATGAGGAATGTGATGAAAGTGAATTAAGCCAGGGAAGTGTGTCAGGATTGTACCAAATGGAAATCCTTAGTCTCTGCCTAGCCCTCTGGAAAACAGGCGTGAATCTAGATATATATTTATTCTCCAAAGGCGTGCAGTACGTAGCATTTATAATTTAGGACTACGAGTTTTGCTGAAAGATCGATTTAAAGAAATAATATTTGCTAACATTGTTTATTAAACATAATATCCACTTATATAATAAGATTAGTGATATCCATAACGTAAACACTAGAAATAAGCATAAGTTAGTAGGCCCATATCATCGTTTATATAAAGTTCACAATACATTTGCGGGACTCGGTATACGTTTTTTTAATAAACTACCTATTATTATAATTAATTTACCATTGCTTAAATTTAAAAGCGCCGTTTAAATACAACTTATTCAGAAGGGTTATTATTCAGTCAATTACTACTTAAATGACAAACTCATGGAACTAGTTGCTTGTTGAATACAGGATTCAAAGATCTGTATTACTTCGTGATTATTTGTGATGTCAACAAGTATCTTGTTTCTTAATTTGATTATTATTGAAGAATGTAAATTTTCGATTTAGTCACGGACTGCCTTTGCATAGTCACAAAGCGTAAATGTATGCGCATCATGCCATCCTACTGTTTATTTTAGATTTATATTAAAACATATACCTTAGCCCAAATTATTTCATCTCTATAATATTATTAAGTTATTATTGTTATTATCTTTTTATTATTAGTTTTTTATAGTCAGTAGTATATGGCATAATGGCTGCAACACTTTGTTAATCTGAGTTGTAAAATACTGAAATTATATTTAATTGGCGATTTAAAAGAGTAGCTGTAAAGTTTCTTGCAGGTTTCTTCTCATAGGCTCAACCCTTTGCCTGAACCTAGCAACTAACCTTAATGTAGCTTAAGTAATTTAGTAAACTCACTAACCTATTTATTTTGACGTTCATAAGTGTTACTTTGTAACCCAAAATGAATAAATGATTTTTTACTTTGACTTTGACTTTGAATAAAGCGGCATTCGAATGCGTAAAAGTACAATTGAGTGATAGCTAACTTGATTTGGAATAGCTCAAATAGCTGGCACAATTCATTTGAAAAACATCATAATTGTAAAGAACATAGATATTTTGATAAAATTGTAGTTGGGAGTTGTATATTTTTAAATAGACAATTCCCTCTCTAGGCATAACTCCTGTGTCGCGGGAGACTTTACAAACGTTCAAACGACGGACACAATAAACACCCAGGTTCGGCACAATCATTTGTGGATCACTCGAATTTTTGTCCCGTGTGGGATTCGACCCCACAACACTTGGCGTAGAGGCAGTGTCGAGGTGACCAATTAAACCACTACGTGCGTAATACGCACTGCGTATGTATTATTGAAAAGGGTAAATAGATTTATAGTAGCAACAAAATAATCAATACTTAGGTATTTCTTTTATTCAGACGCACTACATAATATATGTATGTATGTATTATTTATTACAAAAGGTACTATATACTTATTCAAAAACTTATACATACAACTTATTTAAACAAGTGAGAATCGGCAATGAATTGCCGTAAATCTTAGAGTTCGAAAAAATGGTTCACGTAATATGCAAAGATCATGTGATACCATGTGACCTTGAGGTCGAGGTCAAAGGTCATAGTCATTTCGGGGGTATATCGATTATGCTGAGTCGAATGGCGTTGACCGCGAGTCTCTAGCTCTTACGGTGCTTGAGTTGAAAGTTGTATAACAGACAGACGGACGGCCAAAACTATTGTATAAGAGTTTTTCCGAACTCTAAAAACCGTACCCGATACTGCAATCACACAAGCATTTTAAGTTTCCCTGAACTAGTCTCACACCTATATTCCTACAGTGGTTGGCAGATGTGTTACAGATCATTCTGCCAGATATAGTTTCAGGGCTCATGTAATAACCAGCGATCCTATTGGCGTATAACGGGCAGCTTACCAAAGTCCGTGATGCTACTAAGGATTTCTTGACATAAAATCTTAATATCACTTGACCGGCCCACAAATTGAAATTCTTGCACATCAGTCGCATTTAAGTACCTACTACCGTTGCGCCACCGAGGTAGTAAATAAAATATTCTTTAACACATTCGCATCCTCATAACTTTTACACACTTTATACCGCCATACATTTTACTAGTGTGCTCGCTAGCGGGGTCCTCGGTAATACAGATGCACCGGGGTGAGCCCACGACGTGGGTCTGTGGTATAGGTACAGCTATGACTCGTAACTAAAAACCCTCTCGTTATTAGGAATATGCTTATAGTTCTTCTAGATATAGGATTCCTGGAAGTATTCTAGTGCAGTTTTCTAGTTAGAATGTACATACACTAAAACATGGGTAAGTAAAGTATTTCGGGAAAATGGTAGCATTCGAGATGTCAAAGTTTCACTGCAATACACGTTATAATAAGGTGAAGAAAATATTGGATATTTTAAAGAATAGTAGGTACCACTTAAAAATAATTCTTCTACAAACAATTATTATATTCAGTCAGTTCACTATAGGAACATATGATATAAAGAGTTCTTCTAGAAAATCCTACAAAATAAATAAGTTTGAATAAAAATTATTCGTATAACTTCAAATCATCGATATTACATAATTTCTCTTTGCTAAAGATATATCAATGTAGTCTCCGTAAAACGATTAAACGCTACATATTATGTGTATTAATAATAATTATTAAAGCAGATCAATCGGGTCAGTTAATTATTATAAGCCAAAGTTGTGTTAAATTTATAATAATCTTGTTGTCAATTGTAGTGTGGCGGTGCAAAACGAGTACAAAAACACCGTTATGTAACACTTTATTGCTAATTGTCGCGCATAACATAGTTTACATACCTAGTACAATATGTCTTCTAACTCTTTAGTGTCTATTTATTATCAGAATACTAGGGGTTTGCGAACGAAATCTCATGACTTTCTTTGTAATGTATTAAATAGCGATTATGATATTATCGTAATAACCGAAACATGGTTGAATGATAGTTTTTATACTGCGGAATTTTTTGATAACCGTTTCGAAGTATTTAGATGTGACCGTGATCGCGCCGCAAGCGAGTGTTCGTGAGGCGGCGGCGTATTGGTGGCGGTGCGCCGCGAGCTGTGTCCCAGCGCGCGGCCAGACTGGTGCGCGCCGCCGCCAGCCGACGAGCTGTGGGTGAGCGTGCCGCTGCGCGGCCGCCCGCCTGCCACACACTGCGCTTCGCCGTCCAACGTTAATCGTTGCTTCTTACATATTGCCTGTACGTACATACCGCACAGTGTTCGACATCAAACTTTATTAACATCTTTCTTCAATCAGACATGTGATATTATTCAGCAACATCCTGATGACTTATTTTTTGTATTAGGTGACTTTAATGTGAGTAATGGATCGTGGTATTACGATGACGATACTGGCAGTATGAAAATTGAAACTACTAATGATCAGTTATCATGTCTCACTAGTGATTTTATGAGTTTATCATTATTGTTACAATATAATTCGCACCTCAATTGTAATGATAGAATTTTGGACTTAGTTTTCTGTAGTACAGTTTGTCACATTAACACTTGTGATCAACCATTGGTACCTGAGGATGTCCACCATAAGGCCTTAACTATTGAAATACCGTTATGTCTTCCCGAAACTTTAGTCAATAATACATATACAAAGAAAATGTTTTTCCAGGCGGATTACGAGTTAATTCGTAATAAACTCAGATCTATTGATTGGAATACCGCATTTGCTAAAACTGATGGCGTTGAATACAGAGTTCAGTTTTTCTATGACAATATAAATAGTATTATAGATACCTATGTTCCATCCCGTACTGTCCATAATAATAATAATAAATTTCCTCCATGGTACAACCGCGCTCTTATAAAACTTACTAGAGAAAAGTGCAAGTATCACAAAAAATGGAAAACATACAACAACCTAAATGATTATAGAACTTTCTCCCTATTTCGACACAGATTGAGAAAAATGGAGCATATTGCGTATTTACAGTTCAATATTTTATCGGAAAATAGAATTATTGATAATCCCAAATATTTTTGGTCATATGTTAAATCAAAAACCAAAAGCAATGACATACCGCATGAAATGACTTTTGATGGGAAAATAATTACCACGGGTACTGACATATGTGACACATTTAACAAATACTTTCATTCGGTATTTGTTAAACCTCCACCTACTGATAACTCCTATAGAAATAAACCTTTTGACTTGTCTTTATCTAGTATAGATACGAACACCGTAAACCTCTCTGATGAAATTATTCTCAAGCACCTTAAAACTGTGAACATACACAAAGGGCCTGGTGCAGATCACATTCATCCTCTATTTATTTCCAAATGTGCCAACGAACTACTCACTCCCGTTGCTGACATTTTTCGTTTATCCATCAAAACGGGTGTATTTCCTAGTATATGGAAACGCGCGCTTATAACCCCAATACCTAAGAACACACAAAAAGAATTAATTACCCAATACAGACCCATTTCTAAGCTTTGTGTCTTAGGTAAAATACTTGAAAAAATCGTAACTAGTGAAATATCTTATACTGTGCGTAATCAAATCACTGAAAACCAACACGGTTTTATTAAATCTCGAAGTATCGACACTAATATGACTATTTTTACTGACTTTCTTCTTCGTAACATGGATAATGACAGTCAGGTGGATGTCGTGTACACCGATTTTTCGAAAGCTTTTGATAAAATCAACCACGATCTGCTCCTTATGAAGCTTTCAAGACTCGGTGTGCACGGCGACCTCCTAAGGTGGATTGAGTCATATATACGTAATCGTACACAGGCCGTTTGCTTGAAAGGATATTGTTCTAGTTTCTTAACTGTTCCCTCAGGCGTTCCCCAGGGATCCCATCTTGGTCCTGTTCTCTTTTCTCTGTACGTTAATGACTTGGGCGATATCTTAAAATACAGCCAACATTTACTTTACGCTGATGACACAAAAATTTATAGAGTAGTAAAAAATGTCGACGACTGCCTTATGCTACAGTCCGATCTCGATTCACTAGCCAAATATTGTCACGATAATCAACTTTTTATTAATGCAGACAAATGTCACATTATTAGTTACACGCGTAAAAAGTCACCATTTCACCATAATTATACGTTAAATGACTGTTATCTAAAACGTGAGAAAAAGATCAGGGATCTCGGCATAATAATGGACGATAAAGTAACTTTCAGTTACCATATTGATAGTATTATTACTAAAGCTTACAAGAATCTAGCATTCATTAATAGAATTACTAAGCCCTTTC
The DNA here is from genome assembly GCA_930367265.1 of Catocala fraxini. Taxonomy (NCBI): domain Eukaryota; kingdom Metazoa; phylum Arthropoda; class Insecta; order Lepidoptera; family Erebidae; genus Catocala; species Catocala fraxini. The sequence goes on along the minus strand of OV884026.1, from coordinate 9,074,887 downwards.
AGAAAACCATTACTCTAAAAATTTTATACTTTGCATTTGACAGGTCCATCCTTGATTTTGGCTGTATTGTTTGGTCGCCTTATTACAGTTGTCATATTGAACGAATTGAAAAGGTTCAAATGATTTCGGTCTAACATTCAAAATGAACCATACAATTTAACGCTCAAAAAGCAAAATATGCTAAGTCTTCGGGACAGACGTAAACTTTTTGATATTTCTTTTCTCTTTAAAATTGTCAATAGTGTTATAGATTGCCCAAAGTTACTTTCAAACATACATTTTGTTAGCAAAGTTCGCCTCCCCGTTCGGTCTAATCGTACATTGCAATTGTTTGCACCACCTCAACTGCGAAAGAATTATACCCGTAACTGTTTTTTGTCCCGCTCTTTAATTCTATACAATAAAGAATTTATAGACGTTGATATCTTTAACACCTCTTTGGTATGCTTTAAAAAGAATGTCATAGAAAAATTAAGGCACACATAAATGTATAATTGTACCTATATGCAATTGCTTAATCTTCTTCTTCGTCTTAGCCTTATAGGTTTGTCGTTATTTCATTGTATTTAATCAAAATGTATTATTGTTTATATTTACTTTCTATTATCTATTTTGTTATTTTCTAAACCTTACCATATTCAGCATGTCAACGAGCTTAAAAATTATATTTGTATGTATGTATATCTTCGGCACTATTTGTCTGCAGTGTGTATGCATTCCTATATGTATTGTTATTATATTGACTGTTTGTGCCAAAATAAATAAAATAAAATAAAATAAAATAAAATTACATTTAAATGAATAAAAATTTCAGTTAATAATTGATTAAATTGTCCATTAGGTTGATTTTGTGAATAACATTAAAGTTGTTTTCATAATATTATTGTTTACCAGCCCTGTCATACAATCCACGCGGAGGGTCCTTGGCAGCTAGGAAGAAGTTAGAAAAATAAATAAAACAAATATGTTTAAATCTAAAACCAACACCACCACTACCGAGATGGTGAAGATGTTAAATACATATACTGTAGTATTTTATTTTTATATTTTATTGTGTATTTGCAAAGAAAAATGTATTTTTAATATGAGCCCTCGACGTGGGTTCGTGTGCTCTCAGATGCGGCAATAGTGAACCCACGACGAGGGTTTTTGATTGATTGATTGATTTATTTATTTGCTCAAACACGTGTATACATACAATAGTAATAATGCATGCAAGATGTTATAAAATTTTTTTTTTTTTTCGTTCATACATGTTTGCCATATAGTGGCGTGCAAATATAATTATAAAATTAATAAAACAAAGTAATAAAAATAATAAAAAAAATTAAATGTCAGAATAAGTATATAAACAAAATGTAATAAAAAATATAGAAGTCAAACGTAAATATAAAATCATAATCCATTAAAATTAATTCATGCAATTAAATTATTATACAGTCAGTCAAGAATTCTGAAATGTTATAGTACACTTTGTCCTGTAGTAGTGACTTCAACTGGTTTTTAAATGTTTTATTACTAAGCTCTTTCCAAGCCTTTGGTAATTTATTGAAAATGACAGGAGGAGGGTCAAAGGCGATGAATGTGTTAATAAGTGCAGAACCTAGTGGTGTTGCACCGATTCAATAATATTTTTTTGAGTATAATGGGCTATGTTTTAATAACGTAAATAGATGACCACATGAGCTAAGCTGAAAGCGGCAGATAGCTTTATAAAATTCCGGTCCGGTTTAAAATCATGCGCGGCAGTCGCCGATGCGACACCAACGTAGTCATTAAACAATACTTTAGTTAGTATCAAGTGAAGTACTATTATTGAATCAATAATATTTTCTTGAGTAGGTATAATAGGCTATATTGTAATAACGTAAATAGACAACCACGCAAGCTAAGCTGTAAGCGGAAGATAGCTTTTATAAATAAACTTAGATATACGATACTGATAAACTTAACTGTTTTTATTCCAAATTTGGTAGATTTGATAAGGCTAAGATATAGCTTTATCAAATATATCAAGTGGCTGTAGCGATTATATTATACATAGGCACATTCAGAAACTTACTGCCTTTTTAGGGATGGCCTGACCTTGAAAGTAGGCTCTACTTTCAAGATCAGGCCAGCTGCTCCGTTTCTTGTTTTACTTCAACTGCCTTCAAATTTCCCTATTAACAGGACCCAAGTATATGGTGTTTCAGGGGGGAAAACTACAGGTAACCCCTTATGACCCTGATACTGCGGGGTCAGGCTAGCTCACTGCGCCTCGAAACGCGTATTCTATCGGCCGCTGATTAGAGATATATGTATAGGTATAACATTGATTTTTGCGTCGCTGTGGCGAGAGACGTCATAACATAACAGAGTGCCCCGCGCTGCCGCCACGCCGCGCCGCCGGTCAGTACCAGACGAATGCCTGTTGCGTTTACTTGTATCGTTGTAGTTATACAACGCTAAAGCGTTGACAGAATAAATAAACATGGATTCAAAGTCACTCACTTCAATTTTTTACAATTTTTCTATCAAGTTTTGTAACGTAAGTACTTCTTAATATTTATGTGCATGACGGCATGTGTAGGACTCTTGGAGGACGGTTAAAGGAGAACAGGGAACGAAATGTGCGGTTGGCGCCAGTTGATTAGTTCAGCCTTCAAGTTCGAGTCAGCCTTGCAAAGGCAATAGATACTTGAATTTATTTAAATTTGCTTATTTATAGTAATCACTGTTGTATATCCTAACTAATATTATAAATGCAAATGTAAGTTTGTTTGTTTCGCTTTGTATGTGTCTGCGTGTGCAGTCAGGCAGTGTCAAGCTCGATTTGTTAGCTCTCTAGAAGCCTAGACTTCTTGCATCAACGCGATATTTCTTATATTAGATATACACCCGCGTCTCGGTACCCGTGGTATAACTCCTGAACTAACTTTGCATTCTGATGGGTAAAAAGTAAGTACCTAGTTAAAGTCAGACACCAGTCTATAAACTATAACTTATATTATAAAAATGTTACATCTTTCGCATTTATGATATTACTACATTTTGCCTGCAGCTTAGGTTTGATTAGTAACAGTACTTTTTTCTGGATGAAAGTTACTTTTTTGCTGCCCTGACAACGAGTATGCGAACTTTCATGATTATCGGTCGAGTAGTTAAGGCGTGAAAGCGTAACAAACAAACTCACATTCGCATTTATAATATTAGTTAGGACTGGTTAGGATGAGTAAGATTTGTAGATAATTAATCATAAGTATGATGTAGCAAGGGTAAAGATACGTAAAGTAAATGTTGCTAACTCTAGGAATTGGAGAAGAACAAGAGTGTGGTGTCTTCACCGCTATCAGCAGAGTTTGTACTAGGACTGTTGGCCTTGGGCACCACCGACCCAGCGCATTCAGAGCTTCTGACGTCGCTCGGTTTGGCTGATGATGATTCTGTAAGTATGTCCGTTCAGTTATCTGATTAAGTAAATACTTATTAAAAGTGCTTACTATAACGTGCTCATATTTGATGTTTACGAGCGAAAAAATATCAGGCTACTAAGGACAAAGGAAAAAAAGAATGACAATGCCAGGAATTAATTACCTAAAATAAATAATCCTTCAAACTGTAAGAAAACTTGTCTTGTACATTCTAACTGTACTATTTGGTGACTGCTACTGTAGCAGTCACCAAATAATACACTGTTAGTAATAAATAGCTGATCCAAGGTAAGCATGTCACTTGTATGTCCTTTCTGAAAGTTTTGAAAGGTTTGATAAAAAGTGGATGAAGTACTTTCTTCGTCTTATGTCAATATAAATAGGTACTTACCTACTTGTATCAACGTTTCCGTGCAAGTGGCAAAGTGTACTTTTGCTAACCGTAGGTGATGCCTAGGGCTAGCAAAAGCTTTTATTTTATTATAATTTTCTGTTTGTAATACCCTTATTTTAAATCCTGGCAATTATCCAAAAATTTTCATAAAATACAGCAGCTGAAGTGTGTTATTCAAATAATCCGCCCAAAATGTCTCTAATTAAAATAATTTGTTTATTAGGTAATACTGTTCAATAATGTGGCGATATGACTGTTTCAGATTCGCTCAACGTTCTCCGCGGTATCATCTAAATTACAAAGCATCAAGGGTGTTATTTTAAATATCGCCAATAAGGTGTATATAATGGACGGTCCTTACGATCTACACCCTCAACTCAAAGAAGATGCCGTCAAAATATTCGACGCTGCCATGGAGAAAGTTGACTTCAGTGATAGTGAGGCTGCTGCTAATAACATAAATACATGGGTAATTATAATTTCTATATGACGGTGCTCAGATAATGTAATTATTGGATGGTTTGTTTCAATATACAAAAACCTTTTTCCAGGTTGAGAACAAAACACACCATAAGATTAAGAACCTGTTCTCTAGCAATAGCTTCGGTGACGACACTCAGCTCGTTTTGGTCAATGCTCTTTACTTCAAGGTAAAATAATCTATCTTTTTTAAAACGTCTTTGCCCGCTATAAGTACTAAACCTGTGCCGCAGGGAATTTTACAAACATATAATTACTGATAACAAATCACACCTAGACTCAAAACAACAGTTTGTGGACCACATAAATAATGGTCCAATGTGGGATTCAAAACCAAATAGAGCTACGACATCGGTGCTCCAAGAAAAATCGCCCTAAGTGGCTTTCTTTTCTAAAGTGGAACAGACATGCAAGGATAGGTCGTAGTTTTAACCATAGTAAGCATGGTAAACCAAGCATAGGTACATATGTAGTATTGACGAGTACATGCAATATACACTTAATATTTTAAATAGCTTTTAAAAAAATAGTGTCCCTGTCATAGTAAGCTAACTCAGATTCATATTCTTCTTATATGACTAGTTCTATATTATTATATTTAATATACAATCGATGATGATTAGTATTCTTATAAAATGTAAAATTATACGTTGGCAATTTATTGCAGGGGGCATGGAAAAATCCATTCAAACCGTCATCCACGAAGAATCGACAATTTCATTTGAATGCAAATTCTACCGTGGAAATTCCCATGATGTTCCAGAAAGATCACTACTCATTCGGCTGCAGTGAACATCTACATGCTAAGGTATACATTTATATTATAACAACTCAATCCAATCCGTCATACACGGGAATAAAATTAATTAATTGGTATCATTATTATTCAAGTCACAGTATTTTTAATGACACGGTTGTACAGCCACTCAAATCTGGACAAACCAGATCAAAAAGTACTGTAGAAGCCAGCAACTAAATAGATGATTTTTGTGTTGAGTAACACTGCTATTTCACCTGCAGATTGCGCTAAATTGTCAGCTGGGACGTAATGCTTTTTGTTTATTGCGCTGACAACGCAGTGACCTATTTATACTGCAGGGGCTGGAACATACGCGAGATACACAGTACACATTACTTTTTGACACCTAAACGCCCATTAACATGCGAAGTTTTTATTAAAATAAGTATTATAAAATCTCAGTATTTTCTGACAAGCATGAAAATACGGTACACCTATTGGTTCAAGAAACCGTCCGTAAATAGGTCGAAAGTTGCATAAAAAACGTACTGATTATACAGTGATATATCTAAAATTATTTTTAAATAACTACATTCCTGTCATTTATCGCGCTGGCAATGTTTATTTGCAAGCATCGTTAAGATAATTTTATCCAAGGTCGCTTTACTCTCCATTCATTCCATTAAAATACAGATTTATCTATGACTAAATTTATTCCGCGGTTTCACTCGCGTAAAAGTAGGTTAGGTTAGATTATGTTAGTATATAAGACCCTGCTGCGACGTCCGCAGCGGGTCGTCGCGACGAGGGCCATACGCGGTTACCGGACGGTGTCCTGGACGGCGGCGTGCGTGCTGGCCAGTGACCCCCCCCTGGGAGCTCCAAGCGTAGATCCTCGCCGAAGTTTACCACTTCGTGGCGGCGAGGAGATCCCGCGGGGAGCCCCCGGGGTGGGAGGAGGTCGCACGCATGCGGCGACAGGCGCGGGCCGCCCTATTGAGGCGGTGGATGGAGGACCTGGCTCCACCGGCCCCGGGCCAGTGGACGGTGGAGGCCATTCGCCCGGTCCTCCGGGGGTGGATAGGGCGGCGATTCGGGTCGCTGACCTTCCGACTGGTGCAGGTGCTTTCCGGGCACGGATGCTTCGGAAAGTATTTGCACCAGATCGCGAGACGGGAGGCGACCCCGGCCTGCCACGAGTGTGGGGCGCCGGAAGACACGGCGCTCCACACGCTGGAGGCGTGTGCCGCGTGGGGGCCGCAGCGGCACACGCTTTCGGCCATAATAGGCGGAGATCTCTCCCTGCCGAGCGTGATCAACGCCATGCTCGGCGGCGAGAGGTCGTGGCAGGCAGTGGTCTCCTTCTGCGAAGCTGTCATGGCGCAGAAGGAGACCGCGGAGAGGGTCAGGGAGAACAACCTCCTCGCTGACCCTCTCCGGTGCAGACGGACGGGAGCGAGAAGGAGGCGATTTGCCCGCCTTTTCGCTCCTGTATAGTGGGGTCACTGGTACAGAGTCGAGGGACTCTCTACCGGCTTGCACGGCCCCACACGTCTGGGGGATGGCCTTGGTGAGCAAGGCCTTCCCTCCATAGGTGCTGAGGCCCGGTCACCATCAACCGGGTCAACCGCCGGGGCAGGATGGTGATTGCTAACGCGACCCCATCCCGCCCCACTCCGTCGGCGGAGGGACTGCTCACCCCAGGTTTTTAGTGTGTATACCGACCCCCTTCAGGGGCGGAGAGTCTCACATAACCACCCTCCCCCCCCGGGGGAGGGGGTATCCATATAAGGATTTTCCTGGGTCAAAAAAAATAAATAAAAAAGATTATGTTAGTATCTCGTCACAGCCCGAGGGGGTAACTTCGAGGAGGTCGTCCGCCTGGCTACGGTGTGGTCTCCCAGGTGATCGGAAATATCGAGGCGCTAGGTTTGCGGGTGGCTCTCTCCATTACGTAGGCCCTAGTTTTTCATGGACCTCGTCGCAAGCCACCCAGCGGCGCCTCGATAGAGGTGGGCTCGCTTTGTGTCCAGGCCCATATGAGGTACTTGGGCCTGGTACTGGAAACGCGATGGCGCTTCGACAAGCACTTTAGCAGTCTCGCGCCTCGGCACTGCGTCCGTTCTTTGGCGGCTCTTGCCAAACTTGGGCTTTTGGCGGTTGCCGACGGCTCTACACGGGGATTAACCAGTCGATGGCGCTTTACGACGCACCCCGTGGGTGAACTCCTTGACCGCCCAGTGTAGGACTCTCTTGCGGAGACCGCAGGGAGTCATGGCGGTCAGGGTCATACGCGGATATCACACGGCGTCGGCCGACCCAGCCTGCGCTTTTTATTTATTTATTTGGTTAACCAACAACTGTTTACACTTATACATATGCTTTGGCCGGAACTCCCCCGTAAGACTTGCGAAGCGGAAGTGCTCGCCGAAACATTTAAATGATTTCGGCTGTACGGGTACGGAGATGGGTGTTCGTCCTCTCCCGGAGGTCTTAATTGACACACGGAACCAAGCCGGTGCCCTGAGCCGGATCCAGAACCATTGAGGCCCTCCAGCTGGTATTGAAGCAGTGGCCAGGGCGGCAGCATGGTATCCTTTCCCTCCGACTACTGCAGGTGTTGTCAGGGTACGGTTGCTTTAGTAAGTGCCTGCACACGGTCGCTAGGAGGTAACCGAGTCCCATCTGCCACCACTGTGAGTGTATCAAGGACACAGCACACGCTCGAGGCTTGTCATATCTGGGTGGTGCAGCGCCGTACACTCATCGACGTTGTGGGTGTTGACCTCTCGCTGCCGGCCGTGATTAAAGCTATGGTCGATAGCGAGAGAAACTGGATAGCGGTCGCATTCTTCTGTGAGGATATTATCTCGCGGAAAGAGGTGGCAGAGCGGGTCCGTTAGGATTTATCCTTGCGGATCCGAGCCAAAGTCGTTGGCCCGGGTGGCGCAGGCGCGCCTATGCGCGCCTGATACCGCCATAGAAATAGCCGCGGATGGGAGATCTGAGATATCCCGTCCGTCAGTCATTAAGTCAAAGTGATGCCCTCTGTCGTGCCGGGGCGTCGCCCAGGAGTCGTCGCCCGTAGGCACTCCTTGCCTACATTGGGCACTACTGGGTTAGTCGCTGATGTAGTTCCAGTTCCAGCGACCCACTCACCACACAAGGCAAATAGTACCTGGGACATTCCATCTTTTCAAGAGGGTATTCTCCGACCAGGCTGGGTGATCATGCCTGGCGGGCTGCAACCCGACTGTTGATGTCGGGAACATGTATATATATAAGTAGGTACATATACTGAGTCACTATGTTAACTTCACTCGCGTGATTCAAGCTTGTATGTCGATCAAGATTATAAGCGCCTATTGTGAACAGCGCCATCTGTTCTCTGTCGTCGACACTTCTTTCGTTTGTGTGGTGTCGCTACAAATATAATGCAAGACTGCTAATCATTCCCTGATTCACCCTACGATCTTATTAATACTACACTCCAGCTTCTTGAACCATAGATGTGGTAGCCCTGGGGATGCGATGAAAATTATAGAGCGCTAACCGATACCCGATGTATGATGTTGAACCTATCTGGCACACGGATGTGGTGTGGAACGCACGACAAACTTAAAAATTGTTTTTATAAATCGAAAATATAAATTTTATTCAAATGCAATTAAATTAAGTGAACGTTTAAATGATTCGAACATTGTTGAACAATTAAATTGCTTACCGTTACTTTAGATACTCATTGCCTATATATAAGGCGTACCTAATTTTGCAGCTCTTAGAAATACCATATTTGGATGACCAGGCAAGTATGCTGCTTGTGGTGCCACGGGAAATTGAAGGCCTTAATGATGTCCTGGTGAAATTGGCGGCCGGTCACGATCTGATGTCTGATGTTGAAACAATGCGTATGCGTAACGTATTCGTCACTATTCCCAAATTCAAGATTGAATCTAAAATTGATTTAAACGAGCTGTTACCAAAAGTATGTAGCCTGTCATCGTCATCCATATAATAGATGTCTGCAGCCTGTAATATTATTACCTGAAGATTGTTTTTTAGCTTGGTGTCAACGCGATTTTTGACCTATGTAATTCTGGGCTCACTAAGATGTTGAATAATGGAGAACATCTGTATGTCTCAAAGGCCATACAAAAAACGTTTATTGAGGTAAATGAAGAGGGCACCGAAGCAGCCGCAGCAACTGGTAAGTGTGATGATAACTATGAGATACTCAGCAATGTAAATCGAAAAACTTCAAATTCAATAAATTGTTTTGAAACAGTTTTCACTCGAGCTTGACATAAATTTTACCGAATACTTATTTAAAGATATGATCTACATTTCATTGACAACAAAGATACATCGCAGAAGCGATGGCAGTCTATTAATTATTAAATTGTGACTGGTGTCGAACTGACAAAAAGTGATTGGATTTTTCTGTCAAAAGAATGTCGCCAATCGTTTTGGATGGTCGATTCTATCGTACTTTGATATACCTATATCTCTGCGAAAATGGCTTGTCTCTATTCACATCAGCCGCCGTGATCAAAATCGATCCTGAGGACGTTATTTAACCTCCAGAACAGAAGAAAGGTTGAGATGATTGTATTGAGGAGATTCTCTATACAGTCATCTCAACCTTTCACATCGCATTGTCATACTACAAATTCAATGGAAACATAAATTCCGCTCAATGCAACGCGTTAAAGCTGATGCACATACGCACAGACGCGTGCGTACTGTAGTCTTAGATCAAGTAGGGCTACGTTCTGCTAAATATTACACGACTTGATTCAAATTGTTCTACCTACGCGTTTGTATGTTGAAACATTTTAAATCAAGCCACATTTGAGGGGCCCGTTGTGATATGCTGCATTGACTATTGGCTTCCTTTTCCCTAACAACGACTTTTGCTAAAATATGTTATAAAAATAAGAAATGTAAATTTGTAGCAGTAAAGATACAACTTCGCCGTATGCCTCCGAAGTGCTGCGCAGATCGGCCTTACCTTTTCATGCTGTTGGGGTCCGACCGAGTTCCGCTCTTCATCGGAGTCTTCCGCGGCATCGTCTAATAATAATTCATGTAATATCTTATGATAATTAATAATACTAATAAATGTTTTAATGTATTTTGCAATTTAATATTCAGAGTAAGTAAGACCTTTATACGCAATTAAATCTACTTTTCCTATGTGCTATGTGTTTTGTGAATCTGTGTTTACCCTTGAATTATACGTATTCTGGCCCTTGACAATATTTTTGTGCTACAGAATTTTCTTTTAGACAGGCTTTATAAAAATCATCCCTAATCATCTTCCCATTGAAGATCACAGCTATCTTCAGTATTCATCATCTCAGCCGAAAGACGTCCACTGCTGGACATAGGCCTCCCCCAAAGTTTTCCACACAGACCGGTCTTGGGCCACCCGCATCCAACCGCTTCCCGCGACCCTTACCAGGTCGTCGGTCCACCTTGTGGGTGCCCTACCCCTGCTGCGTGTTCCGGTGCGTGGCCGCCACTGTATAACCTTTCTGCCCCAACGGCCATCGGTTCTGCGTGCTATGTGCCCTGCCCACTGCCACTTCATCTTGGCTATCCGGAGAGCTATGTCGGCAACTTTAGTTTTCCTGCGGATCTCCTCATTTCTGATTCGATCTCGCAGGGAAACCCCGAGCATAGCTCTCTCTATCGCCCTTTGCGTGACCTTGAACCTTCTGATAAGGCCCATAGTGAGCGACCACGTTTCTGAGCCATAAGTCATCACTGGCAACACACACTGGTCAAAGACTTTCGTTTTGAGACACTGCGGTATATTGGACGAGAAGATATGTCGTAGCTTCCCGAACGCTGCCCAGCCGAGATGGATTCGACGATTGACCTCTTTCTCGAAGTTAGACCTACCAACTTCGAGAGTAGAGTTCCCAACCTTAATAGGAGTAGGTGTTACATGGACGTTGGACATGATTTTCGTTTTGTCCATGTTCATTTTAAGACCTACTTGTCGGGAAACTCTACAGAGGTCATCGAGCATTATGCCGAGGTCTTCCACGGTCTCAGCCAAGACCACGATATCGTCGGCAAATTGAAGGTGAGTGATGTACTCGCCGTTGATGTTAATGCCGAGTCCATTCCAATCTAAGAGCTCGAAAACATCTTCCAACGCGGCGCCGAACAGTTTCGAAGATATAACATCTCCCTGTCTCACCCCTCGCTGTAGTGTTATTGGTTTCGAGCTCTGGTCTTGGAGACGGACTAGCATAGTGGCGTTTTCATACAAACACTTCAGCACTTCGACATACCGGTAGTCAATCTGGCACCTTTGGAGAGACAGCAGTACTGCCCAGGTTTCAATCGAATCAAAGGCTTTCTCATATTCCACAAACGCCACGCACAAGGGCTGGTTATAATCTTCAGATTTTTGGATAGCAGATATATAGCAGCGTATGTATGTGGTCTATGGTACTGTAACCTTTACGGAAACCGGCTTGTTCGGGAGGCTGGAAGTCGTCTAGCCTACTCTCGAGACGATTCGTGATGACCCTTGAAAACAGCTTGTAGACGTGACTCAGAAGTGAGATGGGTCTATAGTTCTTTAACAGGGTTTTATCGCCCTTCTTAAAGAAAAGCACCACCACACTTCTGTGCCATGCCTGTGGCGTTTTACCCTTAAGTATGACGGAATTAAAAAACCTCCGTATAACTGCCATAGCGGTTTTGCCGCCGGCTTTCAGAAGCTCAGTCGTAATTCCGTCATCAACCGGCGCCTTGTTGTTTTTGAGCTGTTTGAGGGCCATACTAATCTCATGCAGGCTGACGTCTGGGATATCTTCGGTATAGTGTCGGGTTAATCCAGCTCTAGGGTCTGTTGCTGGATTGGTAACAGGCGGTCTTGTAGTCGCGTATAACTGTCCATAGAAGATCTCGATCTCCTTCATGAGTTCAGGTTTGGACGATATTGTTCTACCATCCTCCGATTTCAGCTTTGTCAGCTTGCTTTTCCCAATTGACAGAGCTCTCGCAAACACTTTGGAGCCTTTGTTCCGCTCGATTGCCTCACGGACACATTTTGTGTTGTATTGGCGTAGGTCGTGAGTCAATAATTTCGAGATCTGTCTATTGAGGCGCCGGTATCCTGGCATATCCTTGGAGGATTGCAGAAGCATCCTACGCCTTTCCTCTAAAAGTTCCCGAGTTGGACCTGTGATCTTATTTGATCCTTTGGTCTTTTGGGACCTAAAGAATTTAGACGCTACAGTATTACCTGTCAATAAATTATTGCTTTCAAAGCAACTTTAGATATTCGTAGTTCCATGTTTGGCGAACTGCAATTGTTCGTATCGGTGATAGCTGGAAAATATCAGTCGTCAGTATTAAAAACAATTATAGTATTATCTGCATAAGAAAAGATTTGGTCACCACTTGGCTTATTAACATAGAATTTATGTAAATCAGAAACTAAGTGGGCTCAAACGCAGTTCTTTGAGTTACTCTGTACCCGACATTCGAACGCTTGCTTACCTAACAATCCCTTCTTAGGTCGTCCCTTATTTTTTGTAGTCATTTATTTTAAAGTATAGTTTAAGAACATGGTACCTACTGTTTCCGAGTGAATAAAGCCGCGGACATAACTAGCCTATTATAAATGTGAAATATTGTGAAGATATTTTGCAGGAACTCTGGAATGGGTTTGGATGATACTGGTCATACGGATTGTCTATGGTATACCCGCCCGTGGCATTACCGCGGGTGAAGCGGGCTGAAGGAAGCAGCTAGTTAATGATAAGTAGTAGATTTTGATTATAATTAATGAATATGTTTGGATGAAGCTGCGCATACAGGATAACGGTGGATCCTGTATCAACACGAAGGATATACATATTTATAACATAGCTATGCGTCTCCATGGCTCTAATGCGGGTGAAGCATTGAGAAGAATTAAGTAGGTAGTTAAAATATGAACATTTAATATAGATAAGTAGATACAATATTTATGTACAGAAGAAACAACCAAGCGTTTTATTTACACATATTTATTTATAGGTTATTATTATGTAATTTATTTACAACTAAAACCACAAGAATGGTAGTCACATATGAATGTGACTAGAATAAAATTGATTACCTACTTGCCGAAATCAAAGTCGTACCGAAATCCTTTTTATTGGTAACAGCGAAATGCATCAAACTGATCTGCATCAAACTTTTGATCTTAACAAAGCATTGCTTGGCTCGCCGTGTATAATGTAAGAGCTAACACTTAGCTGGTGATAGTGAAGTGCCTGTCTGCCTACCCCTTCGGTGACCGCGTGTGTGTATGTATGTGTAGGTTGAAGTACATGTGTGCCAACTTTTAGCTCAATTCTTCTACAAAACTATTCAATGTAAGTGCTTACCTAGTTCTTTATCCAATAATGTGTCTTTATTAATAAGTACAAACCCATTATATATATTAGCTTAAGATACATTTTAATATGTTCGTTTATTTATATGTTCGCTTAATACATCGATACACAAGGTTGTGATCTGCATTCTCGCATTATATACAAAAATGACTCTACTGTTTACTGTGAACATGAAATAATAAAAAAGGAACTGTATACCTTCAAAGCATTATTAATTTATCATATTGATAAATAACAAATATCCGTATGTCATGTACCTTATACAAAAATATCTTGTATGTAATGGTTTTTGCTGAGCCAAGCCAAGCCAAGCTAGAGTATCAAGAAATATGAGTATTAAATAAATAAAGACCTGCAATATTATTTTTTGTATGATTTAATATGCCTGTTTCTCTTTTGGTGTTTTGATTTTCCCAAAAGTTGAAATTGTAGATCGAAATTATAGGTACTTAATGTATGAAACATTCTTTACTCACAAAAATATTGTCCGCATGTTGGGGTTGTTGTTGATGCATCGCATGAGTGACGTTATAACAAAACAAAGCGCCCCGCGCCTCCACCAGGCCGCCGCCGCCGGTCAGTACCAGACGAATGCTGTTGCCTTCACTTGTGTAGTTGCGGTTAGTAAGCGTTTGCTGAATAAATAAACATGGATTCAAGGCATGACTATTCAATGTTCAAAAATTTTTCATTCAAATTTTTCAACCTTGATGCTTTTTTTATTTTTGCGTGATCATGTCACCATGCAGGTAAATTAGGCGGTCTAGTACTCTCAAATTTGAGAGCAGCTGAAGGAGAACAGAGACCGGAGCAGCTGGCACGATCTGATCGGCTTTACTATCAATCTCGTGCCAGCCCTGATAAGGCGGTGTCGGTGGCGCTGTTGTATATAATTATCCTACCAAATTTGGAATAAAAAAAGTCAAAGCTATCTGTATCGTATACCTAAGTTTATTCAAAAATAGTATCTGTTGCCTACAGCTTTACTCGCTTAGGAGCTTATGTATGTTATTAAAATATAGGTAGGTACCCTATATTATACTCAAGAAAGCTTTCTGATTGAGTAAAATATTATTGAATCGGTTTTGCATTTAGGGCTTAAGAATAATTTTCAATTCGTGGGCTGGCCAAAATTAATGGCAATCTGTCATCGTCATTACCTCGATCGCGGAATCAACCCTTCTAAAAGCTTACGCTTCTTGTTTTACGACTTGCAAGCTTGAACCAAGTATTATTTGTCCCAGTATTTTTCTATTTATTTAATTTCATTACCAATTTTTTACTTTGCCTTTTCACTTGCTGCAAAGTCAAAAATCAAATACCATTTATTGATATACATAGGTCACAAAGTAGCACCAATGAACATCAAAAGGGTTAAGGAGTCCACTAAATTTACTTAATTTATATTTTTAGTTGCTAGGTTCAGACAACCATTCTTTTTTGCAATCGCATTTAAATTATTATAATTTCAGTATTTTACAACTCATTTGTAATTTGCAATTGCTATGCTTTTGGCAGAAACCGTACTTGTAATAGGCCAAGAGTTGCATTAAAAACTAGCTGTTTATATATTCGTCCTAGATCGCTTTACTCTCTCTGTGAATTAAACTATGTATACAGGGTGATTGGTAAAAGACTGGACATATTGATGGAAGGTATTCAGTACTCGATTCTGGACACGAATATTTAAAAAAAAATAGGTACTTAAAATTTGAGCTAGTTATTCAATAAAAACTTAATGTGTTGACACTCTTCATATATACCACAGCTGTGTTACATACGATGAGCCAATTGGCCGTGCGACCTTGGTAATTCCCGTTATTCCACGAAACGACTCAGTACAGTAACCAAAAACTCCGCCCCGACCCCCCCGCTACCACAGCCCGCACTCACCCGAATTTGCAGCCCCGACCGTCCTTTTCTTATCAAAGGTGTGCGACCCGCGCAGTATCCACATTATATGGATATTTCATACAAATTTTCATAAAGATTTTCTTTGCAGGTTACACAGATTTAATACTCTTTTTTTATACGTTACGTCTGACCGTAAATTATCATGTCCTTAAGTACGTACAATGTTTAACCAGTCACCCTGTATATAAGATTAATCTACGAGAGTCAGAATTATATTACTTAATTGCAGTTAAATAAATATTATGATTGGTATTTATGTCTATAAGAAATTAAATACTAAGTCTATACTAATATTATTATTATTATTATTATTATTAGGTATACCCAAAAACTAACCAACGAATTAAATCAATCTTTTTAAATTATTTGACTAACATAGCCTAACCTACTTTTACGCGAGCGAAGGCGCGGGCAAAGCTAGTTTTATCATCTTTATGCCGATAACTTGCTGCTACATGCTCAAGTCACTGCGCATAATCTTCCTCAAGCAATTTAAAGTAAATGCTGATCTGGAAATAAATAGAAGCTGGTCTGGCAGATTAGGATTATCTGTTAACCCTACTAAGTGACAGTCAATCATAGTTGGAAGTCAACGATTAATAAGCAGGCTGAACTCCAGTACTTTACCGTCTGTTGTATATGATGGGACACCTATTCCGTTCAGTCCTACTGTAAAGGATCTGGGGTTGCTAGATGACTCCGATTTAAATTGGCAAGCTCAGGTGACTAGTGTCAGTCAGAGACTAACCGGAATGCTACGTGCCTTGTATCGCATAAAGAATTTTCGCCCATCCAGACAAAAATAATGCTTATGCAGACTTTGATATTTACCTTAATTGACTATGGTGATGTGTGTTACTATGACCTGAATGCAGATCTACTTAATGAATATGACGGACTACTAAATAACTGCATTCGATTTATTTTTAATCTTCGCAAATATGACCATATTTCATCTCATAGATCCACTTTAAAATGGTTACCCATGCGTCAACACCGTAGTTTGCGTGCCCTTACAGTATATATTAGATTCATATAAAGATGGCATGTATTTACCTAAACTAATACGATGCGAACCTATGACTCCCCAGAAGACTTTCGCGCCGACAATTATGTCGATCGAAGACGGAACGTAATACTGAGGATCGGCGAGATGTACCTGTAGATCAGGAATACATATTCTGCTAGGTTCAATATACGTATAAGGAATCAATGACGTTAACTTTGGCAGTATAAGACAGTCAATGTCAATCTCTTAATCATTATTAAAAGATTTTAATGAAACTGAACATCCTTTGCAACAAGTAGACGATTGATGATTTATGCCTATCACCTTTGACCTTGAATTATACATGGAAATGTTAAGCTTACGAGCAAAGTCTTCTGATACGAAGTTAGCAGTACTCCCATTATCCAGCAAGACCCGTGCAACGTGAAGACTGCCCTTGGCATCCACCATCCGCACGTGCGCTGTCGAAAGTAAAATAACCCGAGATTTTGTAAAATTATTAGCGGATAGTGCAATATTTCGTGCAATAGGAGGACTAATATCGCTATCAATACGTAACAATGTGTTATGTTTCTCACGACAATAATTACAATGCCTTAATTTACATTTTAAAGCATCATGACCTGGTCGAAGGCAGTTCAGGCAAACAAAAAGTCCGCGATCGTAAAAAAATTGATTGTACACTGCTGCCTGCTTGTTTTTATCGAGATAAGCCATTAACATGATCAAAGTTGGCTCAGAAGGACATTATTCTACCTATAAATTAATACCATACGCGCACAGACGCATTGTACAGCACACAAGAAACAAGTCGGGCTACAATAGGTCGAATATAAACAACCCAGGTCTCGGATCAAGTCGGGCTATGTTCGGCCAAATATATGTATCCCAAATCGATTCGAAATTGTTCTACCCCCACGTATAGGTGTAAATGCGTACGTTGGGAGTGGTTGTATTGACCCGACTATTGGTTCCTATTTAATTTGTGCCCAAACTACGTCTGTTGCTGAATTACGTAATACAAATAAGTGATGTTTTGTAGCAGGTGGGATCCATCTTTACTGTTTACCTCCAGAGTGCTGCGCAGATCGGCCTTTTCTCTTTATGCTACTGGGGTTCGACCGTGTTCCACTATTCGTGGGAGTCTTCCGCGGCATTGCCACTAAGTCATGTAGTGTCCTATGAAAATTAAGAATGCGATCTTTCAATGTTGTTTGCTATTTAATATTTGGAGTATGTACATATGCTTTTTACATACATACATAGATTCACGCCTGTTTCCCAGAGGGGTATGCAGAGACTACGGATTTTCTTTTGCTACGATCCGGATCGGATGTATCGTGTCAATCCTTGAACTGTACATATCCTGTGGATAAAAAACTTCATTAAAAATCCCTAATTATCTCCCTTGAGAAGATCGCATATAACCCTGTAGTCAGTACCTGCAGAGTTTAAAAAAGAGTTGTCTAACCTGTATTATTCGCAGCATTAGTAAGTAGGACATGAGAAATCGTGAGACGCTGAAATCGACTGGCAAGATTTCAGCCACTAGATGATTTCGATCAAGAGAAATATCAATGTGATGCGATTAAAATAGTGTTACAATGCTTCGGTGCGACCTTGATTCTGGCGAGTAATCAGTTTTATTTTGTCCATATATTATCCTTCGTTGTAATTTTAGTTGTAATCCTAAATAACAACAATAACTGGTATTGTGTTTAAGAGGCTGTAAATAATAAAAAACATGGTTGTTTCTTCTCTAAATAAATTTTGAATGTGTATTACACGTTTATATCTTAACTAATATTTAAATAACGAACACAAATAACATCCAGACTCGGAAAAACATTTTTTTGTCCCGTGTGGGGATCAAACCCATAATACTGGGCGCGGCAGCAGTGGCGAGGCGACCACTTAAACCACTTCGCTATCCGTGCTGTTTAATTCTACACTTCGTACTAGGGTGATAATGCCTATCCTTTTCTACGACTAACAATTTATGGATTTTACAAAGGATAACGATTATCACTATGATCTCACTAAATAGTAATCCATCTATGGTTCTTATACAATATCTTTGCTCCAGATCATGCCACAGGTTGTGCCAAATTCATGTATCTTCACTAAAAAACTTTACACGTTTATTATGGCCAGCCAGCCCCAACTTTACTTTTAATAAAACGTATTAACTTATTCGATTCGATTTGTCTTGATGTGCGGACTAAAGCAAAAAGGTACAGTAAGCAAGTTTTCATTGGGGCACAACAACATCTACCTAATATTGTCTTCTCTTCGCGGATGTTATTCATTGAAATTAAACTACTTTTTACGTATTTTATCTTGAGTTACACTTACACTTTCTCCGAGGTTTCGGTTGCTTTTCAGCAACCGTGGTCACGTGGAGATGGCCATGATGACCATGGCTGCTGAAAAGCAACCGAAACGTCGAGGAAAGTGTAAACCTAAATATTAATTTAATTAGCTTAAAAATGAGTAAAGTTTAATATTAGTAGTGTAACAGTTTTCGAAATTATGTAGGTAATAAAGTGTTACATAAACAACGCGATAAAATCTGTATAAAGAAGTTTAATTTCATAGAATACTATCGAAACCAGTCGCATTCTCTAGCAATCAATGATTCTCACGAGATAGCAGACTACAGACTACGTACATTCTAAAGTCGCAACTGTGGGGCTTTCCCCGCGCAAAACTGTTAACAGGAAAATAGTGTGGCATGTTTAAATTCAACAATTAGTGAGGCAGATTCATTTATCGCCTAAGTTTGCGTGGCATTGATAAGTTCCAGACCCATCTATGTATTATTATCAGGGGTCGGAATAGGTAGAGTTTTTAAGTATCAAATGACGTCAAATATGCTACTACGAAATCTTAATATGGATATGCCTTTTTTAATCCCGGGATTGATTTAGTATTCTAAATTTGTTTACCTTCTTTGGACACAAAACATTTATTTTCGACTTTTTAACAACCCAAGAAACATGATTTAAATTTGCTCCCCTCACATCGGTTGACATTGAAAGATCATTTTCATCATATAAGTGGGTCTTGCACCCGTATTAAAATCGATTAAAAGAAGAAAACATTGAAAATTATGATAATATATTTTAATTCTTTAGTAAATGATGTGGACGATGAACCTTTAGCTTCCACCAGTGTTTCTAACATAGTTGAAATAGATTCTGATTGATTTGTTGTTATTTCATTTCATTTCATTGATTTGTAGATACTGTTTAGTAAAAAAATATATACTTAGAGTCAAGTTTGTTTCATTTTTCCATCTCTCTACTCTCGTTGCACATAAAATAGAAAATAATTAAACTTTATAAAGCCGCCAGGCGGCGAGTACTAAAATTCCGTCAAGCGCCATTTGCCGGCGTGTTACGTGTAACGCTACTTAGTTTGTGTTTAACACAGGAAAAAAGAGTTTTATAAGACACTAATATCAATCCCAGAAGTTTGAGAAAACAATTTTTATTAATCCCCAATTCCGGGTTTAAAAGGCATATCCATGTTGAGATTTCGTAGGTAGTTTTACGTCATTGAGTACTTCTCTACCTATTCCGACCCCTAATTATTAATTATTAGGGTTTCCTGTCAGAAAATACTCAGCAGCACGGAGTTTGGAAATGTGCTTGATAGAGTTTAGGCAAATAAAAGCTCAGCTGGTGAAATAAAACTGTGCTACATAATACAGTAATATCTCTTTGCTATGCGTTAGGCTAACGTTGTATGGTATTATTGGTTTATACCATACATGCCTAAACTGTAAATATAGATATACAGAAAAATTCAATAAACCTTGTCTAAAACTAGTAAATATAAGTAGTTATTTATCCAAACTTCTGAGTAAAAAAACCCATCATAAAGATAAAAGTTTATTTATATCCCGAAATATGTCGATGTACACACGGCTACACATCAAGTTAGACACCCTATATACGCATAACTACGCTACATACAAAGTAGAAAATTGTCGGAAAGGGATAATGCATAGTGGTGTCGATGTAATGGTAAGGAGAGCGTAACAAAAATATAACGCACTCTCTCGCACGATTCGCAGCGTTCAACTTTTAATAGTTCAAAGTCCAAACAGTCTAGGTTGATGTGTCGCTGTGTGTACTTATAGGTACTTACTACATTGTGTGCGTCGCTGATGCGAGTGAGATCATAATAGAGATCGGATAGTCCGATGCATATTTACCTAAAGTTAATTTTCGGCTAACATATTAAGGAAGCGGCTTCTGAGAATATTTTTATTAAAACAAATTTCCAGGTTACCGGGATTGATTAACTAGTCGGAAGTATATTTAGCTTATATTACACTTTAGTTCCCCGTTCAAATAAGTGTGTATGTAGGGTGTGAAGGAAAAGGTGGTGTGGTAAAGAAAAAACATAAATAAAAGTAAATATTTTATCTAATTCAGAATTATTTATTAATTAAGGATATCTTACAAAATATTTATTTATTTTGCACATACAGAAAATGCATAGAAAAGAAATGAAAAATAGTAGTAAATGTCGATAAAAAGCGCTTTCTATAATAGCCAACACCTGAACTTTAGGTAAATATGCATCCGAATTGCCGATCTCTAAATCATAACAGAGCGCCCCGAGCCGCCGCCAGGCCGTCAGTCAGTACCAGACGAATGCCTGTTGCATTCACTTCTGCAGTTTCTGTTCACTAAAGTGTTGAAAAATAAATAAACATGGATTCAAAATCCCTAACTTCAATTTTCTACAATTTCTCACCCAAGTTCTGTAACGTAAGTACTTACTTCTTGATATTTTGATCATGTAGACAAATTAGGCGATAGCCTAGGACCTTTAAATTGAAGGAACACAAGGCACTTGTTGTTTTCTTTTTTGAGTTTGTTTCTTCAAGGCCAGACTAGCCATAAGCAGGCGGCAGCTAGATGTTTTTGTAAATAATAATCGCCGTTGTTTATCCTTAGCAACTGCGAAATAAAATAAGTCATGGCTAACAGGATTGAGATTATCGAAAATTTTCTAAGGGAAAGCTACTGCTTCATATAAGAAATATGCTGCAAAGAGTAAAAGCAAAATAGATTGTTTGTTTGATAATAAATAAATTAATTAAATTTATTAGTGGCTACGAGCCCGTACGCCCCTTGACTTTCGCCCCGTTTATAGAAAGACGGCTCCGATTTTTGGGTGGGTTTAAGAAGGAACCTAACATAACCTAACCCTTCCGAGACGGATTGCAGTGATTTGAGGCGTATAGGTGCTCGTTATGATATATTTTAGTAAGCATATTTTGCTGTGCAATAATTTTATTTTTTGATGTTCATTGTATTTAATCCCTAAGTCTAATATCAATGTGCAACGTTCACGTACACAAACTTAAGATAAACCTATCATAATTATACAATACTGAAGGTTAAAATATTTCTTTGTTTTTAGATATTGTCAATAAATTGGTATACTTATTTTTATAGATGCAACCCTTTTATAGATGTACCCTATGTTCTTTTCTGCACCCTTGACAACGTCTACCTATGCAACATTTCATGATGATCGATCAAGTAGTTAAGGTGTGAAACCGTAACAAAAACACATTCACATTCGTATTTCAAATATTAGGTAGCATTGGTACTTTTCTTCAAAAACATATAAATGTATATGTGCGGCATCGATGGCTTGAAAAGGCGGGTTCGCCAGTCACCGGAAGGTACACACGGGCCACACGGCTACACATCAAGTTAGACACCTTATAAATATACGCATAACTATGCTACATACAAAATAGAGAATTGTCGGAAAAGGACAGTGCATAGTGGTGTAGACCCATTACGGTGCACTAGCGCGTGCGGCGACGCCCGCGGCCCGTTTAGCGTGAATGAGACAAAATAACAAAAATATAACGTACTCGCTCTCACGATTCGCAGCGTTCGACTTCTAATAGTTCAAAGTCCAAACAGTATATACTCCATTTAGTTAGGTACTTAACTAAAGGTAAACAATATTGATTAACAGATAATTACTTTTGTAGTCCTTTTTCGAAAATGTCTTATAAATAATATTCATAATAGAAACAGCAATTATATTTTTCTGTCTATCTATTTGCATTAGAATAAGTGAAAGTTTTTGATTATTTATAAAATTAAACTTCAAATTTATCAATTACATACAAAATTTTAACATAAAACATCTAACTGCGATGTTGCTACTGAAAAGAGGTCACATGGTGGAAATGCTGATTAAATAATTTTTATACTTATAGGAATTGGAGAAGAACAAGAATGTGGTGTCTTCACCGCTATCAGCAGAGTTTGTACTAGGACTGTTGGCTTTGGGCACCACCGACCCAGCGCATTCAGAGCTTCTGACTTCGCTCGGCTTTGCTGATGATGATTCTGTAAGTATATTAGTTTAATTATTTAACTAAGTTCATACTTATAAAATGGCTTAATTAACAAACAACTTTTTATATATTTACCTACTAGCTTTTGCCCGTGACTTTGTCCGCGTGGAATAGTTACTTTGGGCAGCATTTTAAATTATTTAAGATACCTATTTTGCAAATTATACACTTATAAATGTTTTGGTTTACCGCAAATAGCTTATTTTAATACATTTTATAAACAATTTTTTTTTGTTTTCCCGCCTTTGCTTTTGGGTTTGATACTCGTGAGCATGCCACATAGAGTTACCCATGGAGAACAGTTTTGTTTATTATCATCGTAAATGCTGCTTTTAGGGGAATCTGCACTCTTATAAACTGAAATAACAAATTGCTTGGAATTATCGGAACACGGGGAATTGAAACATTTTCTCCTTTTGCCATTACATAATAATAATGTCCTCCAGACCGAATTTCGGCCACGGCGCCCAGTCTTAACAGAGACTGGCCATCTGCGCAGGAGATATTATTTATAGTGCACAAGTGTGTGCGCAAACACAAGTGCACTCTCTGTTCCCTAACGCTCATGATCCGATGGGACGGCAATCCGACACGACCGGAGAGATATCAGGCGCAGGACCAACGGCTTTACGTGCTTTCCGAGGCACGGGGGTGTTTGACACCGCCAACTTTCTAACTCCGGGCTGCTATTGAGATTTCTTTACAGAAAAACCCAATAACTTTTTGTTGGCCCGACCCGGGATTCGAACCCGAGACCTCATGCACAGCAGTCGCATTCACTACCGCTGTGCCACGGAGGCAGTATAACATAGCCTTTGTGCGGCAAGATTTCTCATTGAGAGGACTAAATACCAACTTTCAGTCGTAACTTATGGGAAGGCACTCCCGATAATTCTAAAGAGTTGAGATACTCTATAGAGTACGATGACACTTGTTCAATGTTCATAACATTGTCTACTGAGAGGTACACGACAACATCTCCCTCAACATCTGACATAACTTGTTCGTTTATCTGGCCTACTGTCTCATTTGTCGGCGCCAAAATTCACCTGTCACACAACCATTCTGGATTGCCCATACTTATTTGTAGATCTGGATAGACATTATTATTTAAATCATCTGTATTATCGAGAATTTGACAGAATTCACGTCTTAGTGTAATGATGCCGTTACTGTCCGTTAGCATACAATCTTCTCCGACTTTTAGAAGAGCAGCTGCATATTGCCCTGCGTGAGAATCGTTGTGTAGTTGTACTCGCATATTTGTTGTCAGACAAAACTTTTTTGCGTATACCCATAATACCTGGTGTACCCCTAGTAATAACCGGCAGGGTGTGTCTAAAGTCACCAGTTAAAAGTACCGTTCGTCTACTATTTCATCCCCATGTAGGTTGAAATCTCATAATCCCTGGGGCCAATGTTTACTTATTTACTTCTTATCAAGTGCCTAAATATAAAGTATCATGGTTTTATCTTCGATACTGACGAATTCCCATACAAACCTTCATACCTTATTTCAACCCCTTTATGTCCTTTTTTTACCACAAAAGGTAATCTATATCCTTTCCTAAAGTCTAGTCTATCTCTGTACCAAATTTCATCAAAACCGGTTTTGGTTTAAGCGTGATAATGACGACTTCTCATAAAAAATTTAATTCCTTATTTCAACCCCTTCATGTATTTTTTTACAACAAAACGTAACTTATCTCCATGCCCAAGGTGTTCGGGGTTGGGGTGAGATAAAGATAAACTAAGATAAAAGATAATAAAATTCGCTATATTTAAAGTCCAAAATAAAGTAATAAAGATCAAATTAATTAAAGAATGAGGATGAGTGAAAATAATGAAAGGTAAGAGATTTGAGTCACGCGCGCGATATGACGACTAACGATGAACTAGTTCATTATTGCTGCGTAAAGTGCAATAAAATAAATTATTTAAAATATACACGTGTTGTACGGTTATTGACCCGTACACAAGGTCTAGTCTAAGTTTGCACAAAATTTCATTAAAATCTATCGTGGTTTAAGTGCGATAATGACCAATTCCCATATAAACTTACACCCCTTATTTCAACCCGTTCATGCCTTTTTTTACAACAAAAGGTAGACTATGGCCTTTCCTAAGGTCTAGTCTATGTCTGTACCAAATTTCATCAAAATAGGTTTAGTGGTTAAGGCGTGAAAGCGTAACAGACAGACAGAGTTACTTTTGCATTTATAATATTAGTAGGGATTTGTATCGACGTTTTCTTGCAAGCCAGAAATGGGCATTGATAGTCAGGCACAGAATTTGCACTAAGAATGCATGCAGATAAAACCAATTTGACGAAATGAAATAATTTATGGCGGTAAGACATCATCAGTTTGACTGTGTAGTAAAAATAAAGTAAATTATGTATTGATTTTGAGCAATTGTCGTTTCAGACAATTAACAAGTTCCAATGTCGTTTTTTTAATGTTCATTTTCTAACACCAATATTAAACTCCGTGATATTATGAGATGATCTGAAACATAAGATGAATTATTGTGGTAGACTGTCGCGTAAATCAGCTTGAATAAGTACCTGTATATCAGGTAGTACATATTCAAATATTGTACTAAAATATCTGTTCTATGACGACATGCCTGTTTTAGATTCGCTCAGCATTCTCTTCGGTTACATCCAAACTGCAAAGCACCAAAGGCATCACTTTAAATGTCGCCAATAAGGTGTATATAAAAGACGGTTCTTACGATCTACACCCTCAACTCAAAGAAGATGCTGTCAAAATATTCGACGCTGCCATGGAGAAAGTTGACTTCAATGATCGTGTGGCTGCTGCTAATAACATAAATACATGGGTAGTAATAATTTCTACATGACGGTACTTAGGTATCGCACTTATTGGATAGTTTATTTTAATATACAAAATTGTCTTTCCAGGTTGAGAACAAAACTAACCATAAGATTAAGAACTTGCTTTCGAGCGATAGTTTCGATGGTAACACTCGGCTCGTGCTGGTCAACGCTCTTTACTTCAAGGTATATTCAGTAAAGTTATATAAATTAACGTGCTGCATAATATACACTGACAGACTCATAAACTGCATCAAAGTTTAGAATTACTTTCAAATTAATATTTTTAATAAGTATGCAAACTTTTTAGATTAAACTAAATGAAAACGGCGAGATTGTCAATTAATAATTAAAAAAAAAATGTTTAAATATGGAACTACAGTAAAAGATAAAATTAAAGCTGAGAAAATAAAATTTATGCATAGTCTCAAATTCGTATGTTACAGAGATCGGATATTCTAGTGCATATTTACCTGAAATTTGAGGAAGCATGTAACTAGAGTGGATAATACCACCTCTAAAATTTAAAATTTTAATATCGGGATTAAAAATTATTAATTATTATTGGCATGAACGCATAGCAAGCATAGCGACGAATGTAGTAAATCAGTTGTAATGTCGGATAACTACTTGCGCACAAGCAGGTAAAATTTGCTGTCTCACTCGTACACTTACAAAATGCTTACATTCCTTGATTTGCTATCTCCTTCACACAGCTTATGTATTGAGTGAAAGAGATAGCAAATAGTTACTACTATATCTATGAAAGAGAGAGTAAACTATACTATATTTTGTAGTGAAACAAAAAATATTTTGAAACAATAGAAACCGCTACAAATATATTCTGTACAACAAAATGTATATATGTAGGTATATATTGGAAGCATAAGTTTAAATTTACCTAATATTTACTTAAACAAAGACAACTTAGTTTTATTATATGTAATTAAAACAAAACATTTTCATTTATTGAAATTAAACTGCTATATACGGATTTTATCGCGTTGTTTATTTGACACTTTACTACAAAATTTTGAAAATTGTTACACTACTACTACTATTAAACTTTACTAATTTTTAAGCTAATTAGATTATTATTAAACTATTTAGATTTCATTTATTTTTACACTTTCCCCGACGTTTCGGTTGCTTTTCAGCAGCCATGGTCACGGGGAGACTAAGATGGCAGTTGTCTCAATGTTCCAGTGTAGTTATTTCAAAGTACCCGAACATAATTTAATCATTGGTGTTTCTATTTACGCAGAATGAGCTCAAAGTATCATGAAGTCTAGCTGTGGTTGCATTGATGAGCGTGTTCCTTTTGGTGGCGGTTCGTGCACGGTGTGGGGTGGCATTTCGATGAAAATTTAAATTTATATATAAAGTTTGAATACTTGGTTAAAATGTTTATTTCAAAGGCGTCTTGAACATTGATGCAGTTTATGAGTCCGTCAGTGTATAATCTGTAATTAAATAAAAGCTGCTACTGAGAGTTACTTAAAAAGCAATTAAAGTTCTGAGAGAGAAAATCAAGGATAGGTGATGTCGGCGAGATTAAGCAAAATAAACTTAAAATTCTAAATGGTTTTTTAAATGGTGTCAATGTTATAGTAAACACACTGAGATTGATTTTTTTCTTATGAGCCCAAGCGCCATCCGCATGTCTACCACTGTATAGTATGTGCAACAAGGTTTAGCAGTGATGCAATTCCGTGGAAAAGGATAAAAGTTAAACTAAATTGAAACCCATACATAATTTAATTAACAATATATTAGATATTACGATCTAAGATGGCATGTTAATTTAACAGAAACACATAGCGTAACTTTTAAGAGCTTATTATTTAAAGCATATTATTATTTGAAAATGTTTGTGTTGGTATTTTGTCCTAGGGATCATGGAAAGACCAATTTAAGCCGTCAGACACGAATGACCGAACATTCTATTTAAATGCAAACACCACTGTGCAAATTCCTATGATGTTCAAGAAGGATAAATATTCTTTGGGCTACAGTGAACACCTTAATGCTCAGGTATGAATTTATATTATAATAAATCATTCCAATTCGTGATTCATTGGCAAATTGGAAGATTTAATTGATAGAAATAAAATGCTATTTTGCACGTTTTTATTGTGTTCAATGAGGATAACTACATATTTAGTATAGTCACCCGAAATAAGACGTATACGGCATAAAGTTTAATTAAAATAACCAATATGCCAAAATTTGTATACATCTATTGTGGTACAAAATTTACTGTATCTAGTCAATTCTAACTAAACATCTGTTCCAAAACTTTGTAAACTCTTACAATACAACTATTGCCGACGTTGTACACTACTATTGCCTATTAACGAAGTTGTTGGCATATATTTACTTTTAGACGATATCTGTACAAATCAAGTATTATGCTTGCGGAAGGCACATATCGGGAATCAATCATCCACTCTTGACATATTTAGTTTGTAAGTATGTGTAAGAAGTTTATAAAGAAGTGACATACATTACACAGTATTGTTGTTGCAAGCGTTTGTTGCTGTCAGAATAGCCGTATACTTCACTACTTATCTAAATGTCTATTGCCAGAAATAGTGTTGCCAGGCATCTGGATAAAGTGACACAGTCAGTTTGGTTGCGTGTGAGACAATCAGACGGTGTCCGGGCCAAATTAGATGGTGTATAGCATGCCTGGCTTTTCTGAGGCCTTTAAACTTATTTGTTTTTATATTTGTCATGTGTCGGGTTGTTGCTCCGCCCGCCTCACCTCGTATCGCTAGCGCAAGCGAGCGGACTAGCACTGTCCACCCCTAAATAAATTATAGTGTTATACTCGGACTAAGAAAATAATGGAGACCGGCCTTTCTACCCAAATTTCCGGTAAAACTCGCTGGTCTGTCCGGCTTTTTCGGTTTTAAGATCTAGCAACCCTAGCCACGAAAACAGCCTAATAGTCCAAGTATCATGGTATTTCGACAAGTAAAAAACATAATACGCTTGATTTAAGAAACCATCTTCGTATAAACTGCACAGTTAGCGTAGTGGTTTAAGGGGTCGCCTCGCCAGCAGTGGAATTCGAACCCACAACACTAGGTACAGTGGCAGCACTGTACCGAGTGTTGTGGCTTCGAAAACCACACGATAAAAAAAATTGTGATTAAAAAGTAGTTGTTCCGAGTTTGTATGTTTTGTGTCCGTAATATCATTTAAAAAAATATAACTTAAGTCGCATAAAAAATGTATGTACTGATTATAACGGTGACTCATCGAAAGTGGGAATTTCGAATGCATATTGCATAACATTTATCGCGCTGCCATTGTTTATTTACAAGCATAATTAAGATATCTTCGTCAAAGGTCATTTCACTCTCGGTCCATTAAAAACAAGTTAATCTATTTTGTCAAGCGGATACAGTCACCTAAGCAGGCAGAACTTTATTAGGTACTTATTATGGCAATAATTATTTTAATGACATGTCCTATTTAACGGATATAAAATTTTATAATCGGACTTCTTACTAATATAAATACGAATGTGAGTTTGTTTGTTATGCTTTTACGCTTTAATTACTCGACCGATCATCATAAAATTTTGAGTACACCTTTTCAGGGGTACGGAAAAGGACATAGAGTACCTTTCATCCTGAAAAAGTACTGTATCAGAAATATAAAATTTTATTGATAAAATGTAGTTTTACGCGAGCGAAGCCGCGTGCAAAATGTAGTCTTTTGTAAGTGCTAAACAAACTTCATACTTAGTGTAATACAATCCAAGACTCCTAGGTGTTAAGCGACTCACATCACTATCTTAAGAATGCGCCGAGCGTAAGACAGATAATGACAGAGCTCGTACGGCGCATATTCAAATCGGCGCGCGGCCGCCATAGTAAAATTGTATGGAGGAATTGAAGTGCTTTTCTGATAAATATTTATCTTTATTGTCAACCAATAACTTAAATATTTGGGACGGACAAATTGTAATATAACTATTTATGTTTCGTTTAAGCTGTAAAATAAGATAATTTCTACTGTTATAATCTAAAAATCACGTTAAGTTAAGTTAAGTAAGCTTACGTAATTTTGTAGGCGAAAATATTAATTATTTTACGTTTTTTACACGTAGTAATTGTAAACACATTCATTGTTATGGTAAATGTATATTTTATATTTGTATTAAACTAAAAGTGTTGATTTTATTCACTTAACTGTGACCGCCTGTTTTGGCATATTTCACTCGGCGCAGTCTTAATAATACGCGCATGACGCGGTATATAACAGCGTACCTAGTAGTTTAAGTCGCCTGGCCATTGCCGCCGCGCCGAGTGTTGTGGGTTCGATACCCACACGGGACAAAAATTTGTGTGGTCAACAAATGGTTGTGCCGAGTCTGGGTGTTCTTTGTGTCCGTTGTTTGAATGTTTGTAATAATATTTATAGAATAGAGTTCTTGTTCGGTATAAAAGACTCGGTAAGTCGACCCCAGTTTTAAAATGACTTAAAACTGGGATCAAATTACCAAGGCTTTTCATCTATTAAAATGTCGCTCACGCTGTCAAATCCGGAGTATTGTTTAGTATTCTATTCTTTACGTCGCGTCGTCTTGTTATTGTTTTTTATTGCCAAAGGAATACAGAGGACAAACATTTATAAAAATCGCTTATGTAATGCATTTGGAGCACCGGAACAATCAATGAATTCAAACGTTTTTGAGCTGGCGAGTAGTTACCATATATACACTTTGTCTATATACAATATATACTTAATTTTGAAGCTCTTGGAAATACCATATTTGGGTGAACAGGCAAGTATGCTGCTAATGGTACCACGGGAAGTCGAAGGTCTTAATGATGTCCTGGCCAAGTTGGCGGCTGGTCACGATCTGATGCCAGAAATAGAAAAAATGCATACCCGTGACGTATACGTCACCATTCCCAAATTCAAGATTGAAACTGAAATCCATTTAGAGGAGTTGTTACCGAAAGTATGTAGAGTCTTATATCATCATCGATTTAATAGATAACTAGGCAGATTCGAATATCATTAAGTGATTATTATTTTTCTAGCTTGGTATCAAAGCAATTTTTGAACGAGGTAATTCGGGACTCACTAAGATGTTGAATAATGATGAACCTCAGTACGTCTCGAAGGCTGTACAAAAAGCGTTTATTGAGGTAAATGAGGGAGGCAGTGAAGCGGCTGCAGCTACTGGTAAGTGTGATGATAACCATAAGATAATTACTAATAGGTAATTGTGAAGACCTAAATAAAATAAATTGAGGGTTATGTGTACTTCCGTTGACGTTGATAAAAAATTTAAGACACTCAATTTAATTCACGAAATTGTGAAGACCTGAATTAAATAAATCGAGTGGAATGTGTATTTCGGTTGACGTTGATATAAATTTTACGGAAATTTTATTCAACGATATAATATAGAAATTTATGAAGTCGAAGATAATATAGTTATTATTGTTTAATGATTGGTGTTCAGCTGACAACAAGCTATTGGATTATTCCATCAAGAAAATATCGTTGATTGTTTTAAATTGCCATCAATCCAAATCCCATCGGACTTTGAGAGTGCGCTAATACTGACCTGTGTGTGTGCACACACAGCTGCATTATACTGTTTTTTGCGTAAATAGCTAGTCTCTGTAGACATTAGCGAATTAAACCAAATTTGCTCCTGAGGACATTAATCTACAGCCAAGAAAATTATCTCCTAATTACAATAGTATCAACCTCCCACAAAGAATTACAATAACATAAATTAAATAAAACCAGATGGCCAGCTCTATACGACGCGTGATAGCGGTCGCGCAGACGTATTGTACAACGCTCTAGAATCGGCTAAGTCAGGTGACAATAGGCCGAGTATAAAATATCCATCTTGGTTCGAAATCGTACTACGCACGCATCTGTAGATGCGGCCGATTTGAAGCATTGTATTGACCCGACTACCCGATTCAATAGAATGTAAGG
Source organism: Catocala fraxini (assembly GCA_930367265.1). Lineage (NCBI taxonomy): Eukaryota > Metazoa > Arthropoda > Insecta > Lepidoptera > Erebidae > Catocala > Catocala fraxini. The sequence continues at coordinate 9,043,306 of OV884026.1, read as the reverse complement.
TGTTTGCGTCGGAGAGATCAAAGAAACGCTCAAGTTGAAAGTACGATATTTAATGCATGCACAAAATACATGTTACACCTTATATACTAGATCTTATACTACACTACACGCCCGCCGGCGAAAGAAAAATAAAATACATGCAAGTATTTTTATTTTTAACAAGTAGACAAACATACAAAATTAACAAAAAAGAAAAAAAAAACAATATCATTGAGTTTGGTTTAATTCTATTGGTAGTCGAATAAGCAAAAAAAAAAAAAAAATAACATAACCAATTGCTTTAGGTATAACATTGTTTACAGTATACTAAAGAAAAAAGAAAGAAAAAATAAAACAATTCAATAAACTTAATAATTATATTTTATAGGGTCTAGTCCTATTTTTATGAACTAGTATTTCTTTACCTTTGTAATTTATTTTTAAATTTGGTGCACAATCTTCTAGTACATTGAAAGGACCTAGATATAATGGATCAAATTTATTGACACAGCATTCGTTTCTAAGTAATATCTTATCACCTACATTGTACTTAATAGGGTTTGTGTATGAATCATATTTCGATTTTCTTAATTCTTTAGATCTAATCAAATTTTGTCTTGCATCATATTGCGATTTTTGTAATCTAAATTGTAATTGTTTACTGTAATCAAACGGGTTATATAACGGCTCTATATCAGTAGTTAAATTGCTCGGTAAATTGCAAGGTTTGCCAAAAACAAGTTCGTAAGGTGTATATTGTGTCTCAGTATGCACGGTTGTGTTAAAAGCGAAACACCAAAATGGTAACCACATACTCCAGTTATGTGGTTCGTTCTGTGTTTGAATACGCAAAAATGACATTAAATTTTTGTGGGTGTTTTCTAAGCTTCCGATCGACTGGTGGTGATAAGATGTAGAAGTAATTTGTTTTATTTGAAGAACATTGCATACTTCTTTCATTACGTTAGAAACAAACTCTGTACCGCGGTCCGATATAATGTTTTGAGGTATGCCATAACGTAATATGAAATTGTTTATAAACGCGGTTGCTACGGAAACAGTATCTTTATTTCTAAGAGGGTAAGCTTCAACGTACTTACTAAGGTCACACTGAAGTGTGAGAATGTATGCATAACTATCACTATCCTTACTTAAGGGCCCTACTAAGTCTAAATAAATTCTATCAAATGAAGAATGACCCGTATCTGTTAAAACCATGGGTTCCTTAATGTGCTTAAAATGTTTTTGGCGTAAACATTTGTCGCAGCGATTTACAAATTCAGATACGTCTTTCTCTAGACCTGGCCAATAGAAACGTTTCTTAATATTATTTATCATGCGCCGTATGCCAGCGTGGCCACTTGTCGGTAAAATATGATAGTCGTTCATAATAACACGCTTTGTATCGTGATCACATATTCTTTTCACACCGTTTAAAACACATAAACGTAGTCCGGACCAATTCGGTGTCTTATTTATAATAGGAGTTAACTCTTTTAATAATTCTTTATTATATTCATTTTTAATAATATACATACAATTAATATTTAATTCCTTACAAAAGTAACCCAACTTCCTCACAAAGGCATCTCGTGCGCAATATGATTGAAAAGCGGGATTGACATATATTACTAATTTCTTTGAACTAAAGGCAAATAAATTTGACCTTTCCGATAAATTACTTACAATTTTATTCCATTCAGTATCATTCACAAATAATAATTCGGGACTGTCCTTTGGTTTTTTAAGGGTTCCTACAACTCTTGGGTGATCAGTCCAATCGTTAGTAGTAATCTTATCAACCACAGGGCTGTCTTGAATTTGATCGTTTTTCTCGCAAAATCGTCTTTTTTGGGCTCTTGTTAACACAGATATGACACGTTCATTCATCTCTTTCAGTTCTTCGCTGGAAATTTGGATACGAGACAAAGCATCTGCAGCTGCATTGTCCGTTCCCCTCACATACTCAACGACGTAGTCATACTCTTCTAATAGTAATCTAAATTTTGTCAAACGGCTCGATGGGTTAGTCATATTGAATAAATATACTAATGGTTTATGGTCTGTCCGAATAATAAACTTTCTGCCGTATAGATATGGCCTAAAATATTTTACAGACCACACTATAGCGAGCAATTCTTTTTCAATTGTGGGGTATCTAATTTCTGCCTTATTAAGGTTACGGCTAGCGTATGCCACTGGCCTGTTATCATTGTTAGATAAAACTGATCCTATTGCATAACCAGAAGCATCAGTCTGTAAAATAAAAGTATTTGTTTTATCAAAATTTGGGTATTGTAATATAGGGGGGGATATAAGTGCTTTTTTTAAGATAGAATAAGAGTTTTGGCATTCCTTGGTCCAATTAAAATGCACATTTTTTCGGCAAAGGTTATTAAGGTGTAAAGATTTTTCAGCGAAATTTGGTATAAACTTTCTGTAAAAATTTACAAATGCCACGAATCTTTTTATCTCCTCGGCATTTTTTGGAACTGGGTAATTTTGAACGCACTTAATTTTTTGTGGATCTGGTTTTATGCCTTCACTTGTTACCACATGACCTAAAAATAGCATTTCCTTTCTTAGAAAATCACATTTAGTGGGGTTTAATTTTAAATTTACTTTACGAAGCCTAGCTAATATATCAATAAGATTCTTGTTATGTATATCTAAACTTCGCCCTACACAGATTAAATTATCTAAATAAATAAATAACTTATCATGTGTAAGACCGGACATAGCTATTGTCATTAATCGGGAAAATGCACTCGGGCTTATTTTTAATCCCATAGGGAGACGAGTCATTTGATACTGACCGGAAGGTGTTGTGAAAGCTGTATATTTTCGACATTCGGGGCTCAAATTGGCTTGATAATACGCTTGAGATAAATCTAATTGCGAGAAGTACATGGCACCAGACAGAGAATCTAAAATATCTGTGATATTTGGAAGTGGGAATTTATCGTCCATGATCTGGTTATTTAATTTGCGAAAATCAATTACCAATCGCCACTTTTTTGTGTTATCGTCTGATTTTTTAGGGACGAGCATCACTGGGCTGGACCATTCGCTATTCGTCGGTTCAATAATATTTTCAGAGAGCATATTTTTTATATGTTTCTCAACTTCGTTTCGCTGAGAGAATGGTAATCGGTATTGTTTTACATAGACTGTGCTAGAATGTGGTTTTAACTGAATAGTCTGGTCATAAAGATTGGTGGTTGTTAATTTATCTTTGGGTAAATGGAATACGTCCGAAAACTTGGCACATATATTTTCGATTGATTTACGTTCTTCTAAATTAAGATGGCTTAAGTTAAGAAAGGACAGCATAGTCCGTACCCTATCAGCATCAATGCTATCATTCTTTTCAAAACTACAAATATTATAATCAGATAAGTAATGTAATTCGGGTCTAAAGTAGCTGAGATGTGCTTCAGTGTCACGTGTGTTTAATATCTGAATATTAATAAATCCATTTTTAGGTTTACTGATGCTTCCAGCTATGTAAACATCTTGGCATAACTCTCTTGGTAAAACGACACACTCATCTAACATACTGCTTTTAATCATAAATATTTTTTCACACCTTGGTGGAATACTTAAGTAATTTCCTTTACCTAAAGAACCGTTGATCATTGACAAGGTCATGTTTTTATTTTGATTATTTAATATTAATGTATTGTTTTCAAAATTTATAATCGAATTGAATTTTTGTAAGAAATCTATCCCAATAATACCATGCTGGTGACACGGTAACAATTTTATAACGTAAAATTTATGATTAAAAACCATATCATTTTTATGTAGTGATACGTTAACATAACCAATGCTATTTATGCTACCACCAATTCCATTTATTTTAATACATTCTTCATGTATTGGAATATTCCACTGTGCAACTGTTTCATATTTCAAGGCGGAAAGCGATGCGCCGGAATCTACTAACAAGAGATATTCAACACCATGTACTAAGAATTCTACCGAGTTGTTATATTGACAAGCTAATATAAAATTATTATCGAAAAAACTGCAATGAATTGTCGCAATTATTACCTTGGACCTCCGAATTTCGGCTAGTTTGAGGTGTTGACTCGGGGTTACTCGATTCATTTCCTAGAAAATGAATGTTACCACCGGTACGCGAATAACTATGATTTTGCCTACCGCGGTATGGTTTTACTGGTCTGTAACCGCGATTAATTTGCTGCTGTGGAAAATGTCCTCGACCTTGGTTATAATTATGATTTGGGTTACTTCGTGAATATCGTGCATTTGAATAATACGATCGTGTGCTATAATTGCCTCTATTTGTACCTCTTGTAAATCTAAAATTATTGTTACCTGGCTTTCCTCGATACGAGAAATACACCGAAGGTTCGGCATCCTGTCGACTATACGCCGGTTCCTCATCTTTAGCCGCACGAATTGCATCTTTAAGAGAATTATAATTACGCGCGGACAAAATAGTACTGAGTTGACGATTTCGCAAGCCAGCGGTGAAGCTTTTAATAGCAATATCTTCATTTAAAGGACGTAATACTTCGTATTTATTTTGATCACCATCAGCTTGAGAAATTGTCAAGTCAACAAACAATTTCTCAATTTTATTGGCATAATCATGTAAAGGTACACCGTTTTGCCGAATTTTAACCAATTCATTGTGTATTGAAGTACTTGATTTTTTAGTCAGAAGGTGCTTTCGTATATCACTCACGAGCGCTTCGCATGATTCATACGTCTGGGATAATCTAAGCTTAGCATTTTGACTTAAACGGGTTTTTAAAACGAAATTAATTAACATAGCTTTACCTTGGTTGTTAAGTGAAGAGTTGTATAATTCTATGGTATCTATGAGGTTTTTTGTGTCATCTTCCTCACCCGTCATGACCGGAATAAGCGAAACAGCTGTTTTATAATCAAAATTTAGTTCCATGTTGGTAATTTTGCTTTCAACACTTTTGGTGGAACACTCAGGGATATTTAAAGAACTATAATCTTGAGAACAGAATGTTTCTATCTGTCCAAATAAATCTCTAATCAAATCGCAATATGATTGCACATTTGCTAAAGCTGAGCTTTCTATTTCTTTACATTCAATTTGTTTCGATATAATATTAATACATTCGTCGAACTGAGGACGCAATAAACGTGATTCTTCTAATTTTTGTTTTAAAATCGACTTAGTTCTTTTAGGATAACTTAATTTAATCAAATTATCTTTTATGTATTTTAGCTGCTCATAAATATGTTTTAATGTGCTTGCCATTACATTCACAACGGTAGCTAAGCAAATATTTAAGAACTAACAATAATTGTAGAGAACAACATTATAAAATATCATACCTATGGAGAAAACCTGAAAAAGAACACTTACACGAACTCGCACATTTCGTTTTTACCGCACTTGCCACTTCACACTTTTAAAGTAATCCACGCACTTCTTCACTTTTGCAATTTTACATGAGGCTCCTGATGACTGCTACCGTGGAGCACAGGCTCCTGCCGCTGACACTCGTAACACACGCGCACCTCCTGTCTTAGGTTTGGTCGCCGGAACGAACGCATCAAGTTTTGGGATACGACTTCATTCCTTATCCAACCATAATGACATTTTCGGTAAAGTACATATACTGCATACAATGCCGCTATACACAACAGGGTGCAAATCACAAACAAAACGATGCTTATGTTTGACAGATGAAAGGCCTGCGTAGCCGAATTATTGGTGCCACCCGACGCATTTTGTGTGATAAAAACTTCATCTTTTTCTATTTTCGATCCACACATCTTGATAAAATTTTCCCACAGTTTTTATTTCCATAAATACTGTAACATTTTTCACACACTTTTCTACATTCTTGGTAACGAAACCTAACGCCGTCGCACCTGTAACGTCTCGAATGGCAGGGTCGCCATGTAAGGTGTTTGCGTCGGAGAGATCAAAGAAACGCTCAAGTTGAAAGTACGATATTTAATGCATGCACAAAATACATGTTACACCTTATATACTAGATCTTATACTACACTACAAGAATTTATAGCCATACTACACAAGACAAGTTCTAAAATAGTACTGTACATTTGTAACACGCCAGCTCCAACATCTCCGTAGGCCTCCGAAGTACTGTACAGATCGGTCTTACCTTTTCCTGCTACTGGGGTCCGATCGAGTTCCGCTCTTCGTCAGAGTCTACCGCGGCATCGTCTAATATCCTTTAATATTTTACATATGTAACGGTATATTTAATTGCCATTCTCTTAATCCCGAATTAAATGGGGAGACGTCGTTCCTCTTCGTTGGTAGTCATAGCAGTATTTTCTTCCATTCTAAGCATTGTCCTCTTTCATACAATCCCGCCTTAGGTTTTCCCAAAACTAAACATCATCTCTAAAACGAATGCTGTTCTAACACTATTAATTAAATAGAAATAGACGCTCGCCTCAATAGAGCGCTCCAAAACAAATGCACCTAGGCACTGGCGTGCGCCTACATCAGTGTCAGTACATTTCAGGCTATGTAAGGCTGAACATAACCTAACTTAATTCGAAATCGTTCTATTCACGCGTCTACTTAAGCATGCGTCCAATATCGATATCCACTTTGTATTGACCCGACTATCTGTTTCTATTTGTGGCCACTAGACAATGGATAAACATACATATATACTATATTTTTTTGTAAATACATTCATATTATACATAGAAACACCCAGACCAAGTCAAATATCCATGTTCATGCACACAAATGTTTGACTTGTGCGGGAATTTGAACCCGCGATCTCCGGCGTGGCATTCGGTTACACTAACCACTACGCCATCGAGGCCGACATAAATGAGGGTTGTGTACATTTGTAGCAGGTAGGATCAAACGCTGTATGCCTCCGCAGTGCTGCGCCGATCGACCTTACCTCTTCATGCTGTTGGCGTCCGACCGAGTTCTGCTCTTCGTCAGAGTTTTCCGTAGCATCGCCTAATGTTCCGTGCTATAATTAAAGATACATTTTACATAAAAAATAACGATATTTAAAATAAGTTTGCAATTTATTTAACCACGAATTAAAATGTATTGTTACAGCCAGTGCCATCTATCGCCACTGTGCCGAAGACTCGGCAGTTCCTTCTAATAATTTATTACAGTGCCATCTATTGACGTCTTACTGAACTACGTAGCTTGTCGGTACGCGAAGAGTAGAGAGAGCGCTGGAACTTTCTCTAATTTTCGTACTGTTTAAATACCAGGTATGGTGTTTCTAGAAATCTTCAGAAACGCTTTAACCGCGTTTAATAGGGCAAGGCCAGCGCTCGCCGAGTCAGCTTACAATCGTAAAGTGGTCTAGTATTCATCAGAGTCAACGGAAGCGAAAATACCACAGACTTTGAAGCAGTTACAGTGGAAAAGTGTAGTATAGTGTGTGTTGTGTTTTAAATTTAATTGAATGTTAGAATAAAATGTGTTTTAGTCGGTAATATTGTTTACATTCTTATGCCTCGAACCCAGCAGGTAACAGTATTATCAATTCTAGTATTATGTGTCTTTTAACTCCTGTACTTAAGTATTCTGTATCCTTTTGAATTTACTGGTCGTCCCCTATTTTATAGGCTTCTAGTCTAGGAGAGTATTTCTTAGGGATATCCAAAACGAATACTTTACTCAAATTATTATCCTTATACTTTTCAATCACATTTTGAAAGAGTCACGTTGAAAGAGACACGTGCGTTCAGCGGTTTCAGATCTTATATAGCGCTTCCGCTGTGACGCGTTATATTGACCCGACTATCTGTTACAATTAATTTTATGCCCAAACAACGACAAGCGCTATAATTCGTTATATAAATGAAGTTTTTGTCCATTCCTAGCAGGTTGGATCGAATGCAGTAGGCCGTTCCGTTGCTGCGCAGATCGGCCTTACCTCTTCCTGCTTTTGGGGTCCGACCGAGTTCCACTCTTCGTCGGAATCTACCGCGGCATCGTCTAATGTTATAATTACATGATTAATAAATTTTACATTAATTTAAAATACATTCTTTTAATATTTTTTGCTTAAATAAGCACGATTTCATGGAATCAATTTCTATATTATGTCGTCCATTAACCCTTGTACTATACCTATTTTTGACCTTGTTAATCTCCCAAATGTTTCCTATTTTTGTGTGTGCGTTACCGCAGCAAAATGTAATAAAATTTTGTGCTTTAGAGAGTTGAGAGTATAACCCGATTGCCTAGATCTCAAAAACGGATCAACGTAGAAGTTTGAAAAAAATACCAATAATAGACCTTAATTAGTTCAAATTTGTTCAAACATTATTTTTTAATTTGTTTGATGAACACCAATGTAATTAAATGGTGCCGAAATTCAGAAAGAAACGGATTTGCAAGTAAACCAGTACTTTTACAATCTAATAAAAGGCTGTATCATGTACCCTTGGTACACCTTTATAAATACAGTCAATTTAGATTATGTAACTCTACGCAATATGAAGATACAAAGAAATTTAATTACATTTTATATGGTCTGATTTAAATGATCGAATACACAGTTTCCATAAAACAAGGAATCATGGAATACTATGAACTAATTAAAATATTCCATCAATAAACAATCCTGTTAAATTCAGCTTTAAATTACGACTATTATGAAAGTTATATCAACAAAAAGAATATGACAGCAATTCTTCTATAAGCCGACCTAATTATAAACGCTTCGTAAACGACCACACCATACATACGGGTAAACTTCGCAAATTAGCAGGCTAGTATCCGATATTTTGTACAGTCAAGTAGAATATCGTAATTCACGCAGTCTATTTTATAAATATTCGATAAATATTTCTACTAGTTTTGTCGGCCTCGATGGCGTAATGGTTAGTGTAACCAACTGCCACGCCTGAGGTCGCGGGTTCGATTCCCGTACAAGTCAAACATTTGTGTGCATGAATATGAATATTTGTCTTGGTCTGGGTGTTTCTATGTATAATATGCAGGTATTTACAAAAAAAAAAGTATATAAGTATGTTTATCCATTGTCTAGTACCCATAGTACAAGCTCTGCTTAGTTTGGGCTAGACGGTGTTGTGTGTATGTGGTAGAATATTATTATTATTATTATTATTTTATAAACATGATTGTCATGTTAGATAAGAGTATTATACAATTTAATGACACACACAATTACAATATTTATTTTCTATAAATAAAAAATATTCCCACATAGCTATGTCGAACCGTAGCCATTAACAGAAAGAAAAAGTTCCGAAGAGTTTGCCAATAAGTACCTACTACAGTTTAAGATCTCTTATTGCCGTCCATGTTAAATATAGACTCGTTATTTTGAGTATGTGTACCTATATAATTGTATATATCACATTCTGGGTGCCTAGTGCGCAATTGAAACTTTTACCGCGTTTGTCTCTTTGATTGGTTAAGAGCTTGGAGCGGGCCAATCGGCGCGCTGAACGTGATAAACGTGTCGATCGCATTGACGTAAAACAAACTCGCACTAGGCACTCTGTTTGCTGAAAGCTGGCACGTCACAGTCAACACAGCGTTAAAAGTCGGTTAGTAATATCGTAAATATTTTGTTAAGCGGCCAGACGTCACGATTCAATTGTAAATTAAATTGAATATAAGCTACGTCCAATTTGATTGACAATTGACCCGATTGGATATCACCTACAATCTCATTACAAAGTGCATCAATTGACTTTTTCATCCTTACGGCATCCAATTGCATTATGTACTTTTTATTTTATTATTTACAAGAATTTGCCCTTGGCTTACCTCGCTTAAATATATGAAGGTTACCAGTACTTTTCCTGGATTTACGGTTCCCTATGACCTTTACCTTACAACATGTATGCAAAATTTCATGATGATCAGTCAAGTAGTTAAGGCGTGATAAACGTAACAAATAAACTCACATTCGCATTTATAATATTAGTTAGCAACTATATTACACATTGACCTTAACTTAATTGTAGCGTATGTAGCTGACACAATTGCCAGTCACGAGTGTCACATTTAAATTTATTAAAACATAAATTATAAAATGTATTGAAGTTAACAAATATATAAAAAAACACTTTGGGAATCGAATTCAATTGAATTACTTTATACACTTTTAGTTTATTAAGCTTTCTGAGTTTCCCAAAGTCTTAGATAGCTTTGTGAAGTAAAAACATGTTTAAATTATACGCATACATCAATCAATAGCGGCCTATTTGGAGGAGACTCGACTCGATTCCATAGTAATGTGCATAGAAAATAGTTAATTGTCGACCACTTTAACGGTGACAGAAAATGTCGTGAAGAAACCTGTCTATGACTTCTTAATAATTTTCTCGAGGATATGTAAAGTCTACCCGCATTGGGGCCGCGTGCTGATCAATGGCCTAACCCTTCTCAAACTGAGACGAGGTTAGTGTCCCGCAGTGAAACAGTTTATTATAACGACTAATCTTATATATCATATTACACCACAAAGTTTCATGAGTCTCAAACATTTGCTAAATATTTCTTCCTATTTAAATGAACACCCAACTTCTTAAACTGCGCGACCGGCAGTCATCAAATTAGGTCATCACAGTCACTTCTGAACAAGAAACAATTTGTTAAATTTAAATTATAAGAGTTGACATGTGCTTTTTTGGAATAAATAAGTATATATACTTACCAAATATTATAAAATATGTGAATGTGCCAAAAATCCCCCCCGGTGTCAGGGATTCAGAAAAGGATATAGGGTACTTTTATACTGGAAAATGTACTTTTCCCGAGGGATAGAAATTTATTGACAAAATCTACATTAACGCGAGCAAAACCGAGAGCAAAATCTAGTATTGAGTAAACTATGTGACGTCTTGACGATAAAAAATGTAGTTATACTGTGTTCTTCTAGAAAATATCCATAAATTTATCATTAACGATTAATTAATTAAATAGTCATTATCAGAATTTTATTGTATAACTTTCTATTTGTACGCCTTGATACGAGAAAACATGTACGTAGTATTTGTAGTTTTATCCATCTTGAATGCTTAATGAATATAAACGCATGTTTTTTGGACAAATGTACAGAACCAGGGTCGTCTGCTTTTGGCCAACCTCCACCATGTTACAACTTTCAATTTCACTCTACATGACACAATTTGATTGCCAATGCGTAAATTGTGGATGAAATCTCTTCATCTGTAATAAGCTTTATTGACTTTAGCGAGTCAAAGCTTGTCTGATGAGCGGAGGAACTTTGAATCGACACTTGTTGTTGTGTGGTCGCACTTTACAGTTCGTTTTTCGGCGCTACATGTAGCTGGAATACGAAATAATATGGATTCACAATTTCTATCTTCAGCTATTGCCAATTTCTCAGTAAAACTCTGTAATGTAAGTATTTATATTGATATTGTTGAAACATTATTATTATTGTGTATATAATTAATATTACTTATATTATTATAAATTCTATTTTGTTTTGCTGATGTTTTGTGTTTTTGTTATCTACTAAGACATAAATAATATATCAAGTCTTTAGTTATGAAATTGTGTATATTCTAATTGATAATTTTATAATAATTTTTAGTGCTAAAAAGTCTATAAGTAATAATAATAATAATATAATATTCTTCCGAACGAGTCATAAACTGACACATACTGACTTGTTGAGATTTAAAATCGTTAAAAGAATCCAATGAGTTACACTGGTAGGATTATACAAATACCAGCTGTAAACCACGTCTTTATACGCATGACCTTCATGCTATTATTATTGCATATCTCCATAGCAAAATATATGAAGTTTTTAGCGAAATTTCTTCGTATAAGTTTGCATGCGATGGTGAGATTCGATAATCAGCTGACTAAACTCGTGATTTCAATTCCGACCGATCGCCTTATAATTATCGTACCCTTTGGTACGACGCGCATGCAAAATTGTGTGTTATATTTGCTTAATCATTTTTGGGAGCCAAATTAAATCGGTAACTTCGTCGTTAAATGCCTAAGAGTATTTTTTTATATATTATTATATTTATCAGAAAATCCGATCTTAAAATCGTATATAATATGTATAAGCCCTGTATTAATCTGACCCATTGCTGGGCACCGAACCTTCTCAGCGTGAGAAGGGTTAGACCATAGTCCACTACGCTGGCCTGGCTATATAGCTGTTAACTAGGTGCGGGTCGGTAGACTTCACATATCTTCGAAAACATTATGGTGAACTCTTAGACATGCAGATTTCCTCGCAATATTTTCCTTCACCGTTAAAGCGAGCAATAATAATACACACATAATTTCGAAAATTCAGAGAGGTGTGCCTTGGGATCTCTGCCTTGCATTCCGAAGATGTCACAGTAGGCTATATAAAAAGGGTATATTATATATGGCTGGGATTGTCAGATATCTGTACCAGCACGGTAGGCTTTTACTCCAGTACGTAGGACTAAAATATAGCTAAAGAAATTTGAATGTACCTCTGCCTGGTCCTGTTGGTGCAAGTCTATCTAATATTAAAAACAAATGAGATTCATATAAACGTTTAATCACATTTTGACCGCCATTAATTAGCCCACGTCCTTTATTAAAGTCCTATTTTAGCTCACCTCTACTCATCTTAATAAAAATGTATCTTATGCCAAATTTCAGCTTTGTAGGTCAAGCAGTTTTCAAGATGTCATTATTAGTCAGATAATGAATCAGTCAGTGTTATTTCACACAAATAGTGAATTGTAGGCCAATACTCCTGATAACACAAATAGCATTGAGTTAAATAATAATTTTACTGCTTTTGATATATTTTAACAAGTCAACTATTCAATATTATTTTATATTAAATCATTCCAGGAATTAGTGAAAGACAGAAATGTGGTGTCTTCGCCACTATCAGTACAGTTTGTATTAGGACTGTTGGCCTTGGGCACCACTGATCCAGCACATTCAGAGCTTCTGACGTCGCTCGGCTTTGCTGATGATAATTCTGTAAGTATACAGTTTATGTTGATTAAATAACTTAGTCTTTGACAGCACAGATGGCGTAGTTATACTTCTAGGTTCTAACTCCATACGTCACAAAAATATTTATAAATAATAAACAATAAAAATCATTTATTGCCTCTCTCACACAGAAGTTGGTACAAACTGAAATCTTAACCTAGTTATTATTTTATTGTTACACACAAAAGAAGGTCAATCTGTGAAAGACTGGTATCTGTACTACGTAGACCTGTATGATATATGATCAGTTTCACTTGACACTAAAACAGTTGGTGTTTGATTCATATATAGCTTTAACAAGGTGACTGTTAATAAAAGTTCGATAAACGAAGATACAACTGACCAGATAACTGAAAGTACATATATGTAGGACTCTCAATTATAGCTTGCCTCTTGCAGCTTGCTAGATGTTTACCGAGTGTTGTGTTCAAACACTGGTAGCGCTATCGACACTGCTAATTATGGAAGTAACATTTTCAAGCAAATGGTAAAGGGTGATAGTAAGATCTTATCGCTCGAGAGCTCTAGTTGTCCTCTCCTGTGTTCCTTTGGATCATCTCTATAGCTCGTATATTACATCTAGGTATAGTCAAAATTCATACATTATTTGCATGGATATACTAAAACTCGTCAGAAATATATATTATTATAAAATACAAAACCAAATCTAACTGCCAAAAAAGATGACACGAGTATAAAATACAACGATTTGACCAGCTTTTAACAAAGGACCAAAAACTAGAAGAATTTTAGATCAATTACAAACACAAAACCAGTCCAAAGTATATATGCAAAGGCATATATGGCGGTATGTGGCAAATACTGCTTGGTTACAAAGGTCATGTCCCACAGCTCACGATTCTGTAACGTTACATCTGTTTCAGTAACGTTACATCTGTTTCAGCTTCGCTCATCATTCTCTACGGTGTCGTCTAAACTTAGGAGCCTTGAGGGGGTTACAATAAATATAGCCAATAAAGTGTATATCCAGGACGGCTCCTATGAATTACAGCCTCAATTCGAAGAAGATGCTGTCAAAGTATTCGACGCTGCGACGGAGAAAGTTAACTTCAACGATAATGAAGCTACTATCAACAAAATAAATACATGGGTAATTATGGTGTATTACATGATCGATCCCAAGGCGCGCATCACTGACTTTTCAAAGTTATGTGTGTATTAAATAGTTAATTGTCGCTCGCATTAATGGTGAAGAAAAATATCGTCAGGAAATCTGTATGTCTGAGAGTTCTCCATAATATTCTTGAAGATATGTGAAGTCTGCCATGCCCCACCGGGCCAGCGTGTTGGATTATGGCCTAACTCACTCACTCTGAGAAGAGGCCCATGCCCAGCAGTGGGACAGTTTAATTCAGGACCGGTATTATTATACATGATAGTATGCAGATGATTTTTTTTACTAACAGTGAATTTAATACTCAGAGTTCATTAATAAAGAAATATTTATTTCAGGTTGAAAACAAAACTAACCATAAGATCAAGGATATTCTTACTAAAGATAGTATCAATAGCAACTCTCGCCTTGTTCTCGTTAACGCACTTTACTTTCAGGTGAATAAATAAAACCCATTCATTAACACTTTAATTTTGTATGACATAATTCTGCGTTACTTCTATTTATCTGCATTTCCAATTGGTTCTAGGGAACATGGAAAAATCCGTTCTTATCGACTTTAACGAAGGATCAAGAATTCTACATAAATGCGAATACAACTATACAAGTTCCTATGATGCATGAAAAGCAGAAGTGCCGCTTTGGCTCCAGTGAACAACTTCAAGCCGAGGTATATTTATAAAACCCTAGCTGTTAGGCCAGATTTTGATTATGTTTATAAAAAAGTCAAGTAATTCTCTAGGATATGTTGATATGGTTGAGATCATGTAAAATGTCACCTAAACTGTAGACGTGAAAACGTAATAACAGACTTAGTGTCGCATGTGTAGACAAAAAAAATTGTGATTAAAAAGTAGTTGTTCCGAGTTTGTATGTTTTGTGTCCGTAATATCATTTAAAAAAATATAACTTAAGTCGCATAAAAAATGTATGTACTGATTATAACGGTGACTCATCGAAAGTGGGAATTTCGAATGCATATTGCATAACATTTATCGCGCTGCCATTGTTTATTTACAAGCATAATTAAGATATCTTCGTCAAAGGTCATTTCACTCTCGGTCCATTAAAAACAAGTTAATCTATTTTGTCAAGCGGATACAGTCACCTAAGCAGGCAGAACTTTATTAGGTACTTATTATGGCAATAATTATTTTAATGACATGTCCTATTTAACGGATATAAAATTTTATAATCGGACTTCTTACTAATATAAATACGAATGTGAGTTTGTTTGTTATGCTTTTACGCTTTAATTACTCGACCGATCATCATAAAATTTTGAGTACACCTTTTCAGGGGTACGGAAAAGGACATAGAGTACCTTTCATCCTGAAAAAGTACTGTATCAGAAATATAAAATTTTATTGATAAAATGTAGTTTTACGCGAGCGAAGCCGCGTGCAAAATGTAGTCTTTTGTAAGTGCTAAACAAACTTCATACTTAGTGTAATACAATCCAAGACTCCTAGGTGTTAAGCGACTCACATCACTATCTTAAGAATGCGCCGAGCGTAAGACAGATAATGACAGAGCTCGTACGGCGCATATTCAAATCGGCGCGCGGCCGCCATAGTAAAATTGTATGGAGGAATTGAAGTGCTTTTCTGATAAATATTTATCTTTATTGTCAACCAATAACTTAAATATTTGGGACGGACAAATTGTAATATAACTATTTATGTTTCGTTTAAGCTGTAAAATAAGATAATTTCTACTGTTATAATCTAAAAATCACGTTAAGTTAAGTTAAGTAAGCTTACGTAATTTTGTAGGCGAAAATATTAATTATTTTACGTTTTTTACACGTAGTAATTGTAAACACATTCATTGTTATGGTAAATGTATATTTTATATTTGTATTAAACTAAAAGTGTTGATTTTATTCACTTAACTGTGACCGCCTGTTTTGGCATATTTCACTCGGCGCAGTCTTAATAATACGCGCATGACGCGGTATATAACAGCGTACCTAGTAGTTTAAGTCGCCTGGCCATTGCCGCCGCGCCGAGTGTTGTGGGTTCGATACCCACACGGGACAAAAATTTGTGTGGTCAACAAATGGTTGTGCCGAGTCTGGGTGTTCTTTGTGTCCGTTGTTTGAATGTTTGTAATAATATTTATAGAATAGAGTTCTTGTTCGGTATAAAAGACTCGGTAAGTCGACCCCAGTTTTAAAATGACTTAAAACTGGGATCAAATTACCAAGGCTTTTCATCTATTAAAATGTCGCTCACGCTGTCAAATCCGGAGTATTGTTTAGTATTCTATTCTTTACGTCGCGTCGTCTTGTTATTGTTTTTTATTGCCAAAGGAATACAGAGGACAAACATTTATAAAAATCGCTTATGTAATGCATTTGGAGCACCGGAACAATCAATGAATTCAAACGTTTTTGAGCTGGCGAGTAGTTACCATATATACACTTTGTCTATATACAATATATACTTAATTTTGAAGCTCTTGGAAATACCATATTTGGGTGAACAGGCAAGTATGCTGCTAATGGTACCACGGGAAGTCGAAGGTCTTAATGATGTCCTGGCCAAGTTGGCGGCTGGTCACGATCTGATGCCAGAAATAGAAAAAATGCATACCCGTGACGTATACGTCACCATTCCCAAATTCAAGATTGAAACTGAAATCCATTTAGAGGAGTTGTTACCGAAAGTATGTAGAGTCTTATATCATCATCGATTTAATAGATAACTAGGCAGATTCGAATATCATTAAGTGATTATTATTTTTCTAGCTTGGTATCAAAGCAATTTTTGAACGAGGTAATTCGGGACTCACTAAGATGTTGAATAATGATGAACCTCAGTACGTCTCGAAGGCTGTACAAAAAGCGTTTATTGAGGTAAATGAGGGAGGCAGTGAAGCGGCTGCAGCTACTGGTAAGTGTGATGATAACCATAAGATAATTACTAATAGGTAATTGTGAAGACCTAAATAAAATAAATTGAGGGTTATGTGTACTTCCGTTGACGTTGATAAAAAATTTAAGACACTCAATTTAATTCACGAAATTGTGAAGACCTGAATTAAATAAATCGAGTGGAATGTGTATTTCGGTTGACGTTGATATAAATTTTACGGAAATTTTATTCAACGATATAATATAGAAATTTATGAAGTCGAAGATAATATAGTTATTATTGTTTAATGATTGGTGTTCAGCTGACAACAAGCTATTGGATTATTCCATCAAGAAAATATCGTTGATTGTTTTAAATTGCCATCAATCCAAATCCCATCGGACTTTGAGAGTGCGCTAATACTGACCTGTGTGTGTGCACACACAGCTGCATTATACTGTTTTTTGCGTAAATAGCTAGTCTCTGTAGACATTAGCGAATTAAACCAAATTTGCTCCTGAGGACATTAATCTACAGCCAAGAAAATTATCTCCTAATTACAATAGTATCAACCTCCCACAAAGAATTACAATAACATAAATTAAATAAAACCAGATGGCCAGCTCTATACGACGCGTGATAGCGGTCGCGCAGACGTATTGTACAACGCTCTAGAATCGGCTAAGTCAGGTGACAATAGGCCGAGTATAAAATATCCATCTTGGTTCGAAATCGTACTACGCACGCATCTGTAGATGCGGCCGATTTGAAGCATTGTATTGACCCGACTACCCGATTCAATAGAATTTATAGCCATACTACACAAGACAAGTTCTAAAATAGTACTGTACATTTGTAACACGCCAGCTCCAACATCTCCGTAGGCCTCCGAAGTACTGTACAGATCGGTCTTACCTTTTCCTGCTACTGGGGTCCGATCGAGTTCCGCTCTTCGTCAGAGTCTACCGCGGCATCGTCTAATATCCTTTAATATTTTACATATGTAACGGTATATTTAATTGCCATTCTCTTAATCCCGAATTAAATGGGGAGACGTCGTTCCTCTTCGTTGGTAGTCATAGCAGTATTTTCTTCCATTCTAAGCATTGTCCTCTTTCATACAATCCCGCCTTAGGTTTTCCCAAAACTAAACATCATCTCTAAAACGAATGCTGTTCTAACACTATTAATTAAATAGAAATAGACGCTCGCCTCAATAGAGCGCTCCAAAACAAATGCACCTAGGCACTGGCGTGCGCCTACATCAGTGTCAGTACATTTCAGGCTATGTAAGGCTGAACATAACCTAACTTAATTCGAAATCGTTCTATTCACGCGTCTACTTAAGCATGCGTCCAATATCGATATCCACTTTGTATTGACCCGACTATCTGTTTCTATTTGTGGCCACTAGACAATGGATAAACATACATATATACTATATTTTTTTGTAAATACATTCATATTATACATAGAAACACCCAGACCAAGTCAAATATCCATGTTCATGCACACAAATGTTTGACTTGTGCGGGAATTTGAACCCGCGATCTCCGGCGTGGCATTCGGTTACACTAACCACTACGCCATCGAGGCCGACATAAATGAGGGTTGTGTACATTTGTAGCAGGTAGGATCAAACGCTGTATGCCTCCGCAGTGCTGCGCCGATCGACCTTACCTCTTCATGCTGTTGGCGTCCGACCGAGTTCTGCTCTTCGTCAGAGTTTTCCGTAGCATCGCCTAATGTTCCGTGCTATAATTAAAGATACATTTTACATAAAAAATAACGATATTTAAAATAAGTTTGCAATTTATTTAACCACGAATTAAAATGTATTGTTACAGCCAGTGCCATCTATCGCCACTGTGCCGAAGACTCGGCAGTTCCTTCTAATAATTTATTACAGTGCCATCTATTGACGTCTTACTGAACTACGTAGCTTGTCGGTACGCGAAGAGTAGAGAGAGCGCTGGAACTTTCTCTAATTTTCGTACTGTTTAAATACCAGGTATGGTGTTTCTAGAAATCTTCAGAAACGCTTTAACCGCGTTTAATAGGGCAAGGCCAGCGCTCGCCGAGTCAGCTTACAATCGTAAAGTGGTCTAGTATTCATCAGAGTCAACGGAAGCGAAAATACCACAGACTTTGAAGCAGTTACAGTGGAAAAGTGTAGTATAGTGTGTGTTGTGTTTTAAATTTAATTGAATGTTAGAATAAAATGTGTTTTAGTCGGTAATATTGTTTACATTCTTATGCCTCGAACCCAGCAGGTAACAGTATTATCAATTCTAGTATTATGTGTCTTTTAACTCCTGTGCTTAAGTATTCTGTATCCTTTTGAATTTACTGGTCGTCCCCTATTTTATAGGCTTCTAGTCTAGGAGAGTATTTCTTAGGGATATCCAAAACGAATACTTTACTCAAATTATTATCCTTATACTTTTCAATCACATTTTGAAAGAGTCACGTTGAAAGAGACACGTGCGTTCAGCGGTTTCAGATCTTATATAGCGCTTCCGCTGTGACGCGTTATATTGACCCGACTATCTGTTACAATTAATTTTATGCCCAAACAACGACAAGCGCTATAATTCGTTATATAAATGAAGTTTTTGTCCATTCCTAGCAGGTTGGATCGAATGCAGTAGGCCGTTCCGTTGCTGCGCAGATCGGCCTTACCTCTTCCTGCTTTTGGGGTCCGACCGAGTTCCACTCTTCGTCGGAATCTACCGCGGCATCGTCTAATGTTATAATTACATGATTAATAAATTTTACATTAATTTAAAATACATTCTTTTAATATTTTTTGCTTAAATAAGCACGATTTCATGGAATCAATTTCTATATTATGTCGTCCATTAACCCTTGTACTATACCTATTTTTGACCTTGTTAATCTCCCAAATGTTTCCTATTTTTGTGTGTGCGTTACCGCAGCAAAATGTAATAAAATTTTGTGCTTTAGAGAGTTGAGAGTATAACCCGATTGCCTAGATCTCAAAAACGGATCAACGTAGAAGTTTGAAAAAAATACCAATAATAGACCTTAATTAGTTCAAATTTGTTCAAACATTATTTTTTAATTTGTTTGATGAACACCAATGTAATTAAATGGTGCCGAAATTCAGAAAGAAACGGATTTGCAAGTAAACCAGTACTTTTACAATCAAATAAAAGGCTGTATCATGTACCCTTGGTACACCTTTATAAATACAGTCAATTTAGATTATGTAACTCTACGCAATATGAAGATACAAAGAAATTTAATTACATTTTATATGGTCTGATTTAAATGATCGAATACACAGTTTCCATAAAACAAGGAATCATGGAATACTATGAACTAATTAAAATATTCCATCAATAAACAATCCTGTTAAATTCAGCTTTAAATTACGACTATTATGAAAGTTATATCAACAAAAAGAATATGACAGCAATTCTTCTATAAGCCGACCAAATTATAAACGCTTCGTAAACGACCACACCATACATACGGGTAAACTTCGCAAATTAGCAGGCTAGTATCCGATATTTTGTACAGTCAAGTAGAATATCGTAATTCACGCAGTCTATTTTATAAATATTCGATAAATATTTCTACTAGTTTTGTCGGCCTCGATGGCGTAATGGTTAGTGTAACCAACTGCCACGCCTGAGGTCGCGGGTTCGATTCCCGTACAAGTCAAACATTTGTGTGCATGAATATGAATATTTGTCTTGGTCTGGGTGTTTCTATGTATAATATGCAGGTATTTACAAAAAAAAAAGTATATAAGTATGTTTATCCATTGTCTAGTACCCATAGTACAAGCTCTGCTTAGTTTGGGCTAGACGGTGTTGTGTGTATGTGGTAGAATATTATTATTATTATTATTATTTTATAAACATGATTGTCATGTTAGATAAGAGTATTATACAATTTAATGACACACACAATTACAATATTTATTTTCTATAAATAAAAAATATTCCCACATAGCTATGTCGAACCGTAGCCATTAACAGAAAGAAAAAGTTCCGAAGAGTTTGCCAATAAGTACCTACTACAGTTTAAGATCTCTTATTGCCGTCCATGTTAAATATAGACTCGTTATTTTGAGTATGTGTACCTATATAATTGTATATATCACATTCTGGGTGCCTAGTGCGCAATTGAAACTTTTACCGCGTTTGTCTCTTTGATTGGTTAAGAGCTTGGAGCGGGCCAATCGGCGCGCTGAACGTGATAAACGTGTCGATCGCATTGACGTAAAACAAACTCGCACTAGGCACTCTGTTTGCTGAAAGCTGGCACGTCACAGTCAACACAGCGTTAAAAGTCGGTTAGTAATATCGTAAATATTTTGTTAAGCGGCCAGACGTCACGATTCAATTGTAAATTAAATTGAATATAAGCTACGTCCAATTTGATTGACAATTGACCCGATTGGATATCACCTACAATCTCATTACAAAGTGCATCAATTGACTTTTTCATCCTTACGGCATCCAATTGCATTATGTACTTTTTATTTTATTATTTACAAGAATTTGCCCTTGGCTTACCTCGCTTAAATATATGAAGGTTACCAGTACTTTTCCTGGATTTACGGTTCCCTATGACCTTTACCTTACAACATGTATGCAAAATTTCATGATGATCAGTCAAGTAGTTAAGGCGTGATAAACGTAACAAATAAACTCACATTCGCATTTATAATATTAGTTAGCAACTATATTACACATTGACCTTAACTTAATTGTAGCGTATGTAGCTGACACAATTGCCAGTCACGAGTGTCACATTTAAATTTATTAAAACATAAATTATAAAATGTATTGAAGTTAACAAATATATAAAAAAACACTTTGGGAATCGAATTCAATTGAATTACTTTATACACTTTTAGTTTATTAAGCTTTCTGAGTTTCCCAAAGTCTTAGATAGCTTTGTGAAGTAAAAACATGTTTAAATTATACGCATACATCAATCAATAGCGGCCTATTTGGAGGAGACTCGACTCGATTCCATAGTAATGTGCATAGAAAATAGTTAATTGTCGACCACTTTAACGGTGACAGAAAATGTCGTGAAGAAACCTGTCTATGACTTCTTAATAATTTTCTCGAGGATATGTAAAGTCTACCCGCATTGGGGCCGCGTGCTGATCAATGGCCTAACCCTTCTCAAACTGAGACGAGGTTAGTGTCCCGCAGTGAAACAGTTTATTATAACGACTAATCTTATATATCATATTACACCACAAAGTTTCATGAGTCTCAAACATTTGCTAAATATTTCTTCCTATTTAAATGAACACCCAACTTCTTAAACTGCGCGACCGGCAGTCATCAAATTAGGTCATCACAGTCACTTCTGAACAAGAAACAATTTGTTAAATTTAAATTATAAGAGTTGACATGTGCTTTTTTGGAATAAATAAGTATATATACTTACCAAATATTATAAAATATGTGAATGTGCCAAAAATCCCCCCCGGTGTCAGGGATTCAGAAAAGGATATAGGGTACTTTTATACTGGAAAATGTACTTTTCCCGAGGGATAGAAATTTATTGACAAAATCTACATTAACGCGAGCAAAACCGAGAGCAAAATCTAGTATTGAGTAAACTATGTGACGTCTTGACGATAAAAAATGTAGTTATACTGTGTTCTTCTAGAAAATATCCATAAATTTATCATTAACGATTAATTAATTAAATAGTCATTATCAGAATTTTATTGTATAACTTTCTATTTGTACGCCTTGATACGAGAAAACATGTACGTAGTATTTGTAGTTTTATCCATCTTGAATGCTTAATGAATATAAACGCATGTTTTTTGGACAAATGTACAGAACCAGGGTCGTCTGCTTTTGGCCAACCTCCACCATGTTACAACTTTCAATTTCACTCTACATGACACAATTTGATTGCCAATGCGTAAATTGTGGATGAAATCTCTTCATCTGTAATAAGCTTTATTGACTTTAGCGAGTCAAAGCTTGTCTGATGAGCGGAGGAACTTTGAATCGACACTTGTTGTTGTGTGGTCGCACTTTACAGTTCGTTTTTCGGCGCTACATGTAGCTGGAATACGAAATAATATGGATTCACAATTTCTATCTTCAGCTATTGCCAATTTCTCAGTAAAACTCTGTAATGTAAGTATTTATATTGATATTGTTGAAACATTATTATTATTGTGTATATAATTAATATTACTTATATTATTATAAATTCTATTTTGTTTTGCTGATGTTTTGTGTTTTTGTTATCTACTAAGACATAAATAATATATCAAGTCTTTAGTTATGAAATTGTGTATATTCTAATTGATAATTTTATAATAATTTTTAGTGCTAAAAAGTCTATAAGTAATAATAATAATAATATAATATTCTTCCGAACGAGTCATAAACTGACACATACTGACTTGTTGAGATTTAAAATCGTTAAAAGAATCCAATGAGTTACACTGGTAGGATTATACAAATACCAGCTGTAAACCACGTCTTTATACGCATGACCTTCATGCTATTATTATTGCATATCTCCATAGCAAAATATATGAAGTTTTTAGCGAAATTTCTTCGTATAAGTTTGCATGCGATGGTGAGATTCGATAATCAGCTGACTAAACTCGTGATTTCAATTCCGACCGATCGCCTTATAATTATCGTACCCTTTGGTACGACGCGCATGCAAAATTGTGTGTTATATTTGCTTAATCATTTTTGGGAGCCAAATTAAATCGGTAACTTCGTCGTTAAATGCCTAAGAGTATTTTTTTATATATTATTATATTTATCAGAAAATCCGATCTTAAAATCGTATATAATATGTATAAGCCCTGTATTAATCTGACCCATTGCTGGGCACCGAACCTTCTCAGCGTGAGAAGGGTTAGACCATAGTCCACTACGCTGGCCTGGCTATATAGCTGTTAACTAGGTGCGGGTCGGTAGACTTCACATATCTTCGAAAACATTATGGTGAACTCTTAGACATGCAGATTTCCTCGCAATATTTTCCTTCACCGTTAAAGCGAGCAATAATAATACACACATAATTTCGAAAATTCAGAGAGGTGTGCCTTGGGATCTCTGCCTTGCATTCCGAAGATGTCACAGTAGGCTATATAAAAAGGGTATATTATATATGGCTGGGATTGTCAGATATCTGTACCAGCACGGTAGGCTTTTACTCCAGTACGTAGGACTAAAATATAGCTAAAGAAATTTGAATGTACCTCTGCCTGGTCCTGTTGGTGCAAGTCTATCTAATATTAAAAACAAATGAGATTCATATAAACGTTTAATCACATTTTGACCGCCATTAATTAGCCCACGTCCTTTATTAAAGTCCTATTTTAGCTCACCTCTACTCATCTTAATAAAAATGTATCTTATGCCAAATTTCAGCTTTGTAGGTCAAGCAGTTTTCAAGATGTCATTATTAGTCAGATAATGAATCAGTCAGTGTTATTTCACACAAATAGTGAATTGTAGGCCAATACTCCTGATAACACAAATAGCATTGAGTTAAATAATAATTTTACTGCTTTTGATATATTTTAACAAGTCAACTATTCAATATTATTTTATATTAAATCATTCCAGGAATTAGTGAAAGACAGAAATGTGGTGTCTTCGCCACTATCAGTACAGTTTGTATTAGGACTGTTGGCCTTGGGCACCACTGATCCAGCACATTCAGAGCTTCTGACGTCGCTCGGCTTTGCTGATGATAATTCTGTAAGTATACAGTTTATGTTGATTAAATAACTTAGTCTTTGACAGCACAGATGGCGTAGTTATACTTCTAGGTTCTAACTCCATACGTCACAAAAATATTTATAAATAATAATAATAAACAATAAAAATCATTTATTGCCTCTCTCACACAGAAGTTGGTACAAACTGAAATCTTAACCTAGTTATTATTTTATTGTTACACACAAAAGAAGGTCAATCTGTGAAAGACTGGTATCTGTACTACGTAGACCTGTATGATATATGATCAGTCTCACTTGACACTAAAACAGTTGGTGTTTGATTCATATATAGCTTTAACAAGGTGACTGTTAATAAAAGTTCGATAAACGAAGATACAACTGACCAGATAACTGAAAGTACATATATGTAGGACTCTCAATTATAGCTTGCCTCTTGCAGCTTGCTAGATGTTTACCGAGTGTTGTGTTCAAACACTGGTAGCGCTATCGACACTGCTAATTATGGAAGTAACATTTTCAAGCAAATGGTAAAGGGTGATAGTAAGATCTTATCGCTCGAGAGCTCTAGTTGTCCTCTCCTGTGTTCCTTTGGATCATCTCTATAGCTCGTATATTACATCTAGGTATAGTCAAAATTCATACATTATTTGCATGGATATACTAAAACTCGTCAGAAATATATATTATTATAAAATACAAAACCAAATCTAACTGCCAAAAAAGATGACACGAGTATAAAATACAACGATTTGACCAGCTTTTAACAAAGGACCAAAAACTAGAAGAATTTTAGATCAATTACAAACACAAAACCAGTCCAAAGTATATATGCAAAGGCATATATGGCGGTATGTGGCAAATACTGCTTGGTTACAAAGGTCATGTCCCACAGCTCACGATTCTGTAACGTTACATCTGTTTCAGTAACGTTACATCTGTTTCAGCTTCGCTCATCATTCTCTACGGTGTCGTCTAAACTTAGGAGCCTTGAGGGGGTTACAATAAATATAGCCAATAAAGTGTATATCCAGGACGGCTCCTATGAATTACAGCCTCAATTCGAAGAAGATGCTGTCAAAGTATTCGACGCTGCGACGGAGAAAGTTAACTTCAACGATAATGAAGCTACTATCAACAAAATAAATACATGGGTAATTATGGTGTATTACATGATCGATCCCAAGGCGCGCATCACTGACTTTTCAAAGTTATGTGTGTATTAAATAGTTAATTGTCGCTCGCATTAATGGTGAAGAAAAATATCGTCAGGAAATCTGTATGTCTGAGAGTTCTCCATAATATTCTTGAAGATATGTGAAGTCTGCCATGCCCCACCGGGCCAGCGTGTTGGATTATGGCCTAACTCACTCACTCTGAGAAGAGGCCCATGCCCAGCAGTGGGACAGTTTAATTCAGGACCGGTATTATTATACATGATAGTATGCAGATGATTTTTTTTACTAACAGTGAATTTAATACTCAGAGTTCATTAATAAAGAAATATTTATTTCAGGTTGAAAACAAAACTAACCATAAGATCAAGGATATTCTTACTAAAGATAGTATCAATAGCAACTCTCGCCTTGTTCTCGTTAACGCACTTTACTTTCAGGTGAATAAATAAAACCCATTCATTAACACTTTAATTTTGTATGACATAATTCTGCGTTACTTCTATTTATCTGCATTTCCAATTGGTTCTAGGGAACATGGAAAAATCCGTTCTTATCGACTTTAACGAAGGATCAAGAATTCTACATAAATGCGAATACAACTATACAAGTTCCTATGATGCATGAAAAGCAGAAGTGCCGCTTTGGCTCCAGTGAACAACTTCAAGCCGAGGTATATTTATAAAACCCTAGCTGTTAGGCCAGATTTTGATTATGTTTATAAAAAAGTCAAGTAATTCTCTAGGATATGTTGATATGGTTGAGATCATGTAAAATGTCACCTAAACTGTAGACGTGAAAACGTAATAACAGACTTAGTGTCGCATGTGTAGAATTTAATATACATGTCATTAATTTACCAAATGATTAGTCTTCAGACTATGATGCTACACATTATTTTATTCTAACCCAACTGAACTAATGATTACTACTACACCGAACTACATAGCAGTAGAAAGTTCAAGTTTAACAAAAGAAAATTTGCCAGTCAATTTCTTGTATTGTTATCACAATAACTGAAAACACATAATTATGATCCTTTATAGCGAAGCAATTTCAAAGATCAATTGCTTTGTCTAAAGAATGAGCCGAAATTTTACGATACTTTGCCTCTCAAAAAAATAAACTCATATATTTTAATACCGTCTAGCTGCATCTCAAAAGTTCGTATAAGTTTCTTTAAACAGAATTCGCATTCCCTTTCTTTTAACCTATTTATATACAGAATTTCATTTGAGTCGATCGAATGAGTTCCATAAAAATATATCAGTTTCACTTTGTCTTATAAGTTATAACATAAGAATGTAAGCACTTATATTTACAGCTGCAATTGAACCATTCAGCTTTTGCATTGTATGGAGACCAGTGTTATGTTTTATTTTCGTTTTTAATTGACATACTGCACTAGGAATAATGCGTGAATCACGATATTTAAACAAGGAACACCCAGACTGCGGACAACTATTAATGGATCAGACAAATGTTTATTTCGTGTGTGATTTAACCCTCCAGAGCAGCGATAGCTCAGTGGAGAGACCAACAGACTGCAATGCAGAGGGACTCGGGTTCGAACCCACGTTGCGCACCTCTGACTCTCGGAAGTTATATGACTTTTTGAAATTATGTGCGTATTGATTGACAATTATCGTCTGCTCTGTGCCTCGGAGAGCACGTTAAGCCGTCGATCCCCGCTGCCATGAACATATATGGCAGTCGTTATTGGGAGAGTGTCGACACAAAAGATCCCACTGGGTCGATGTGTCGCCAGTCTGCACTGACTGGCCCCCACATAAGATAAACTCTCAGTACTTGATGTATGTTTGTTAAGGCGGTCGCCGTATAATTTTATTTTCGAAGTGACCACTTGATAATTCAAGTGGTCACTTCGTCAGTGGTGGAAGTGGTCACTAAATTTCATATAATGGGGTAATACCCCATTATATGAAATTTAACGATTAATATTGATTCATGCAGCACGTTTATTTATTCTTAACATCATATCACCTTGTATATGGTTTCAGCTACTGGAACTACCGTATTTAGGTAACGAGGCAAACATGTTGATAGTATTACCTCGGGCAGTGGAAGGTCTTAATGAAATCCTGGAGAAATTGGCAAACGGCTACAATCTTATGTTGGACATCGACAACATGTCCGAGTCAAATGTAAACGTCAACATTCCCAAGTTCACAATTGAAACTGAAATTAATTTAAAGAAAATACTACCAAAAGTATGTTTGTTATTTATTGATTTAATTATCATTTCGAACATACACAGTATTAACTACTTCATTTTGTATTTTAGCTCGGTATCCATGCCATTTTTGATCCTAGAAACTCAGGTCTTGCTAAATTAATCAATAGTGATGATGTTTTATACGTGTCAGAGGCTGTCCAAAAAGCATTTATAGAAGTCAATGAAGAAGGCGTCGAAGCAGCTGCAAGTTTCAGTAAGTGCGATGATACCTAAAATTTATGTAACAATCATAGAATTAACCATTTCTTTGGATTGCTCTTAGTGGAAAACTGTCCATAAATTTGGTTAAATTTTGAAGATTATGTTACCAATTATTAAAAATTAATAACCCTACACAAATAATATAATGAATAAAGTATCAACTTCTATCTCTCTAACTCATATATAGTTTCTAGTGCTTAAATAAATTAGAGCTAAATTAGATTTAATTTCGTAATTAAAATTTATTTTGGTGGAGACAGAGAAGAAGATGTCTCACTAATACCTAGAAACGACTACCTAAGGTCGTATTTCTCTTGATCTCAAAAAAAATCGGTTTAACAAAATCCCTTACAAAACATCAAAGCACAGTTAATTGTTCGAATGATACAATCTTTTACGTTTGTTGTTTGATTGTATTTTATGCTACTTATTTATTAAATTTTCAACATAAATACAGTATTTAATAACCAAAATGGTATAGAGAAGATTTTCAACGTCTATTACTACTAATGTGATATATATATTTTTTGTGGGTATGAGTGTTTTCATTTAACTAAACTCAAGTGCTTAGAACTCCTCCAGTGACGCCTTTTGGCGTTGTATCTGATGGTGTTTCCAGTACCCATTCTGACCCATTGCGGAATGGGTCTGTTTTGTTTCACTTTTTAGCAACGTTGATAATGAAAGTGATCATAAATGTTTTATAGGCCGACATTTTGCCGATGTGCTCGGCAAAATGGCTGTCAAAACAAAGTGATATCTACTGTATAATTTCATTGGTTGGTACCATTCTCAATCAAACGATAAGCCGGATTTAACGCACCCGTGTTATCCTGCACGATTTCTTAGTGTGACAGTAGCCTTAAGAAAACTGCGGCCCTGTTACATACTGCTATATACTACTTATATCTATGTGCGCAGGTTCGATACTACTGAAGCGAAAATATACGCGCCGGCGTGATTTCATTGCAAACCGACCATTTCTCTACATGCTGCTTGGAGCTGATCGTATGTTGCTTTTCATCGGTACCTACCGTGGTGTCGCTTGATGCGGGTGATTGAAATATTATTAAAGGCCCAAGACATCATGGCGACCGCAACATTAATCTAATAAGTTTAGTTCATGTGTGCCAAAATTGCGACTTCAACAAAACGCTACACATACTTTTATCTAATAACGAACTGTACGAACTTGCTCAAATTGGCCCCGTTGTCGTTCCATAGAAATTTATTACAGTAGCCTGCCGTAATTAAAAACATTTTGCACAAATATGTATAGCATATAATAATAAACTTGCTAGCTGCGTAATTTTTTTTATAGTGTGTCTTATTATAATTATGTTTTAGTTTCATATTATGTATAGCTTAGAATATCGTTTTGTGATGTCCTGTAAAAATATTTTAAAGGGTATAAATCAATAAATAAGATAAATAAATCTTTACATATTGAATTCTGACATAACAGGCTTTAGAGATTTGTCTCTATTACACTACCGATGTGAACCCACTTCTAAAAGAAGCATTTAGCTTAGCTAGAGGGGTGAACAAAAATATTATTAATTTGCAATTCGAATTTCTAGTAATGTTAAAAAAGGGTTAAAATAATGCAATGCTTCATTATCTTTCAAATAAAATTACCTTGAGTCTGACTACAATATTATGTTTTTATATTAATAATGTTCATTTGTTGTTATCCCACAAATATTTTATTGTTTATAAATATAATCCTGTGTTGAGCTTGAATGGTATATAATTATTTGTGTATATCGCCCCCATTGAGTAACTTTAATCTGTTTGAATTAGCGATGGAAGATGTAATTACGAAAATCAGAACTAATAGAAAATATATATTAGTGTGCGGTGATTTTAATATTAATATACTAGATGGATCTTCCTTGGCTAATAGACTTATAAACTTATTTAAATCATTTAATTTAACGAATTTGTTTTTGGAACGAACAAGAATAACTGCCACATCTTCCACTTGCTTAGATAACATTTTCAATGCTTGTAACGCTTCATACAAATTAGTTACCACTGACTTAACCTCAGATCACTGTGGACAATTAGCAATGTTTCCAAACATAAATAATGTTACGCCCAGTGACATCTCTCGGCATTGTGGGAGGGACTCGGCGGTTCCGTCTAATAGTTTACACCGCCATCTATTGACATCTTACGGAACTGCGTAGTACGGTACGAGAATCTTAGAGAGAATGCTGGTACTTTCTCGAAGCATCGTGCTGTTTACACGCCGAGTACGGCGTTGCTGGAAAGCTCTAGAAGCGCTTTACCCGCGTATAAATAGGGCGCACGCGCACCGCCGAGTCAGTTTACAATCGTAAGCGATCAAGTGTTCATCGAAGCGAACGGAAGCGGAAATACTACGGAGTTTGAAGCAGTACAGTGAAAAAGTGTGGTATAGTGTTTATTGTGTTTTAAATTGAATTGTGTGTTTGAATAAAACTGTTTTAGTCGGTAATATTGTTTATATTCTTATCCGTCGAACCCAGCACGTAACAATAATAATAATATTAAACAAAAGATAATTGTTAGGCCTTTATCAAATAATCGCTTCAAACATTTTAGAAATAAAATTTCATATAGTATGTACTCTAATATAATAATATATAATAATATCAGGCCTGTATTAAACTGTCCCACTACTGGGCACGGGCCTCTTCTCACTGTAAGAAGGGTTAGGCCATAGTCCACCACGTTGGCCTAGTGCGGGTTAGCAGACTTCACATATCTTCGAGAACATTATGGAGAACTCTCAGATATGCAGGTTTCCTCACGATGTTTTCCTTCACCGTTAAAGCAAGCGATAATTAACTATTTAAAGTCAGAGTTGCGCGCCTTGGGTTTGAACTCGAGACCTCTGCGTGGCAGTCCAACGGTTTCCCGCTAGGCTATCGCCGCTGCTCTAATATAAGGAAAGATAAATGTCCTAATAAGGAGTAGGTATGACAGCTTTTTCGGTATTGTTAAAAAAGAATTTGATAATACGTTTAGGTCTAAAGTAAAAGTTATTAAAGGAACTATGTCATTTAACGAATGGGCAACCGTAGGTTTTTAAGAGCAGAGTGAAAATGTATGAGTTATATAGTATGAAGAAATATAATTTTGATCCTATTTTACTGAATATGTTAAGAATTACGCCAACATATTTAAAAAAGTATGCATCTTAGTGTAATGAAGTAGTGTGTAGTGAAGTCCAAGTTCGACAGTAATAAAATCAAACAGTCCTCTAATAAAGTTAAGGCTACCTGGCGAACCATTAACGAAGCTAGTGGCAAGATAACTCAAAGAGACAACAGTATTAGTTGATGGACCATAATAAAATGATCAAAAGTAATGCCGATGTAGCACACGTGTTCAATAATTTATTTGCTAGTGTACCGTTTACCACCACTAGCGCATTAAATTCTTCATCCATAGACGCAGAGAGGTTATTACATTCCAACGTAACAAAGTGTAGAGTATTATTTAGATTTGATTATGTTAACGCGACTGATATTATCAACGCTTTTCAATCTCTGGAATCTAAAAATACGGGAGATCTCTGGGGTATCTCCGTTAAGGTCATAAAAAGTATAATAGATATAGTTGCTCCTTATTTAAGTGGGTTATTTAATAGGTATGTAGATTCGGGAACCTTACCAGATTTGATGTAAAATAGAAAAATCATACCTTTATTTAAATCCGGTAGTAAAACTGATCCTAGTAATTTTAGGCGAATATCAATTCTACCAGCAATTAGCAAAATATTTGAAAAAGTCATACTCGAGCAATTACTCAGGCATTTTAATTTAAATAGCCTTTTCCATGACAGCCGATATGGCTTTACTAAGGGTCGTTCAACAACGGATGTAGGGATAGCTTTACTCAAACATATATACAGTGCGTGGGAAATCTCATAAAATGCTATTGGTGTTTTTTGCGACCTCTCAAAAGCATTTGACTGCGTCTGTCATGATACTCTCATACGGAAACTAGGGCATTACAGTGTTCAGAGTAATGCACTGTATGTAATTACGTCGTACTTGAATAACAGGATCTAGTGTGTAGAAGTCGATGACTCGAAATCAAATAGCTTACGTGTAAAGCTACCGCAAGGTTCGATTTTAGGCACATTTTTATTTTATATTTATATAAACGATTTACCTTTTTACTTGAACAATATTTGTGATGTAGTACTGTTTGCTGACGATACTTCTTTAATATTTAAGGTAAATAGGAATAGGCACCATTTTGACGAAGTAAACAGTGCATTGATTCAAGTAACAAAATGGTTTACTACAAATAATTTAGTACCGAACGCAAAAAAAAACAAAATGTGTTAAATTCACACTGCCTAATGTAAAACATCTTGGTCCTAGCATAACATTGAACGGTGAGGTACTGGAAGTAATAGAATCCACAGTGTTTCTGGGCATTACACTTGATTCAAATTTACAGTAAAGTGCGCACATATCTTAACTCTCAACGAAACTTAGTTCGGCCGCTTACGCTATTAAAAAGTCCGTGGATTAAGTGACGTTGATACAGCCGGATTAGTTTACTTTAGTTACTTTCACAGCGTTATGTCATATGGAATATTATTATGGGGTAAAGCAGCTGATATTCAAAGTATATTTATTTTGCAAAAAAGAGCTGTGCGTGCTATTTATCAATTAGGAACTAGAATCTCGCTCAGAGAAAAATTTAAGAATATAGGTATGTTAACTGTAGCATCACAATATATTTATTTTAATATTATGCACGTCCGTCAAAATATACATTTATACATTAAAAATAGTGACATACATAACATCAATACTAGAAATAAATATAAATTATGTGTTCCATTCTACCGACTACGTAAAGTTCATGGTTCCTTCATGGGTCTTGGTATATGTTTTTATAATAAAATTCTGACTAATATTCTAGAATTACCAGATAATACATTTAAAGATAAAATTAAAACTTGCCTAAAGCTTAAAGCATATTATAATATAGATGATTATTTGAATGACAAACATCCATGGCACTAATATTTGCATCAGATCACAGGACGTTAAATGACAAATACCTACTAACACTTTTTTATTTTATTTATATATTATATATTATTTTGTAATGTTACTTTGTTTAAGCTAGAATTTACATTGTTGTTATACT
This sequence comes from Catocala fraxini, assembly GCA_930367265.1. NCBI lineage: Eukaryota > Metazoa > Arthropoda > Insecta > Lepidoptera > Erebidae > Catocala > Catocala fraxini. Next base: position 9,009,824 of record OV884026.1, on the reverse strand, counting down.
CAGTCGTATTGTAATAAAGAAGAATGTGCAATAAAGGCAACTCGTGATCATGGACAGTTCCGTAGTTTTCTTTTTGAGTCTTATTCTGAGTTCGCATGCCAAGGACCGTCATGCTCACTCAAATGTCATTGCTTGTGGTGGCGTCATGGACCCGGCCGATCCCTACCCTTCAATATGGCGAAGGGGGCGATGGCTGGCCCATGCGTCGTACTCATGAACAGAAGCTACTTGTGGTGACTGATCGACCTTGGTATCGTGGAATTCGATAATTTACTTACTACATTTTTATTTAAACAGTTAGATTAAACTACGGACCACAATCATGCTTTGTCTTGATTATTATAAGTGGATGCTCCTATTTACCATACTGCTGCTTTAGAGGCTACTATCAAATTTTATTAAACGCTTGAGTATGTTCAGTTGTAGTACATGGAGAAATGGTTGCAGCACCTTATAGCTCTTACGATTTGTAAACAAAAACTTGGCGATTAAAAGAGTGGCCATGAGTTTCTTGCCTGTTCTTCTTATGAGCCCTACAACGTTGCTTTGCCGAACGTGGCAGTAAAAGTAAATTCACAGGAAAAAAATTAATTACATTGTATTCTATTCAGGCGCTTACCGTCACGGTGATCCATAAAGATGGCAGCTGTAGTAAGTGACTGGATGTCATTATACATTTTTGTTTTTTATACAACTCTGATAGCAAACAAGCATACGGGCCCACTCGATGGTAAGTGGTCATCACTTGCGCGTTGCTGACCCTTTAGGAAAGGAAGAAGAGAAAAAGGAAGAGGGAAGGAGAAGGAGCGGGAAGGGGAAAGAGGGTGATTGGGCTTCCGGCACGTACATATTTGTACGCCTATATCCCCAAAGGGGATTTGCCTAGATGTATTACACACCTTCATTTCAGTAGCCATGGTTTAGGTCATGTCGTAGAAAGTGGGCTTATACCTGTTTTACAAGCACAGATCCAGACTCCATACTGCTGCTGAGAATTGCTTGATAGAAAATCCTAATTACACTTTGCCCGACCCGGAAAACGAATCCGAGACATCATACAGAGTAGTCGCATACCATACCGCTGCGTCACCAAGACGGTCTGTAAGCAAAGATATACTATTGAAAGACCTATACAGTCAAAGACATAGGCATAACTTATATCAAACATTCCGACAATGTTTGGCTGAAAGCAACAGTTCAATGTTTAGGAGGTTGACAATATTAGACGCTAGACGATAAATATTCGTGGCTCATACAATTTTTTGACGATGCTCCTTCAGCATATATAGCATCAGAGCTCTATCAGAGTCAATACAACTTGAATTATTTTCATATACTTTTTTTTAATTCAAATTCAAATTCATTTATTCACAAGAAATGTGGTTACATAAAGATGGTAGGGTAATAACAATATCCTCACAATCTACCATAAAAAATGGTGTGCGAATAATACAATATTTATAAAAACATGGTTAAATTACATACATCAATGTCAATTCTATAATTAATTAATGGTAATAATCGATAGCAAGTAAAGTCAAAAAGAAAAATAAAGAAAATTGGAATAAAATGTCATTTGAATTAGAATAATTGAAATTGTAAATAATGTTATGTAAATAAATTATTTTCTTTATATGTCATAAATTCTTTTAAATTGTAGAAACATTTTTCTGTAAGCCACTTTGTAATTCTTTTTTTAAACACTGTAATAGGTAGTTCTTTAAATGTATCTGGTAATTTATTGTAGACCTCTATAGCTTTAACATATACATTTTTTTCATAGATATCCAGTCTACACCTAGGGCGAAGGAGTTTAAATTTGTTCCTAGAATTTCTACCAGGTGTTTCTGAAAATCTATTAAAATAATGTGGATGCAGTTTCACAAAATTACACAATTCCCTAATGTACATGCAAACCAGTGGAAGAATATTGAACTTTTTGAATAGCGGCTTGCAACTGTCTGTAAACCAGGCACCACAGATCGCTCTCACGCATTTCTTCTGCACTCGAAATGCTTTTTCTATCTCGACTGAGTTTCCCCATAGTAAGAGTCCGTACGAGAGCATCGACGAGACGTATCCGTGGTATGCAGTCAGAGCTGCTTCCGTCGATACTGTTTGACGCAAACGTTTGATGGCAAATACGAACCGTTCAAGTTTGTTGCAAACAGATTCAACATGTACCTTCCAGTTGCAGTGTTTATCAAGCATCAATCCTAGAAAATTCGCAGTGCCTACCTCTTCTATTCTAATGTTATTGTAATTTATATTTAAGTCAATTTGTTGCATTCTATAATTTTGGAATTGTATTAATTGAGTCTTATTAAGATTGATTTTCAAATTATTATTACTTAGCCATCTAATTGTCTTGTTAAGCGTTAAATTTATATCTTTCTCGTACGATTTTTTATTTTCGCACTTGATAATAAGTGTTGTGTCATCCGCAAATAAAACTGTCTTGTGATGTGTAATATTGGGTAGATCATTAATATACATTAGGAATAAGAATGGTCCCAAAACGCTGCCCTGTGGAACGCCGACACTATTTAATTTGTAATTAGATCTACATGTAACTTTTTCCTCATTTTCTATTTTGGATATTTCCACACACTGATACCGATCATTCAAGTAGCTCTTTATCCAGTCATTAGCTACACCTCTAATTCCGCATTTTTCCAATTTATAAAGCAGCAGTTTATGGTCCACAAAATCGAAAGCTTTACTCATATCTAAGAATAAAGCCGTTACGGGTATCCTCCCATTAATAGACTCAGTAATTATTTTAATCAAGTTGAAGCAAGCTAATGATGTGCTGCTGTTTTTACGAAACCCAAACTGTTCGTCTTTCAATATTTTTTGTTTTACTGTAAATTCATATAGTCTCTTTAACATGGCTTTTTCAAAATTTTTTGAGATGACTGGAATAAGAGTAACCGGACGATAGTTAGTCATATCTGTAGCATCTCCTTTTTTATATAAAGGTTTAATTATTGAATTTTTTAGGCTCGTAGGAAAATGGCCTTCCTGAAAAGACATATTTATTATATAGCTCAATGGCTCACATATATATGGCGCACAAAGTTTTATCATTTTTGTGTTAAGTCCATCAACACCTGCAGAGTTTGTATTCTTAAGGTTAATAATTAGTTTAAATATCTCCATTGAATCTGTGGGAATTAAAAAAAATGAATTAAAATTAAATTTGTCCATATTTATAGTTTCATTTATGTCGTCAATGTTATATGTAAAGTTATTTTCATTCGTCAGTTTAATATAAAACGTATTAAATAAATTACTTATGTCATTCGCAGATGTATATACTTTATTATTATGTAATATTTTATCAATTTCTCTACATGTGTCAATTTCTCCAATGTTCTCATTTATAACATCCCATACGGCCTTACATTTGTTTCTTTTTTTGTTGATATATTTGTAATTGACTAACTGTCTGGACTTGTGTATACAGCGGTGAAGTATTTTAGAATATTTTTTATACGCATATAACTATATATAATATATAATACTTATATATATAATACTTCTGACCAAGCTTATATATTGGGGCATGTGTCGATATTAGCGCAGGGTCAACAACTATACATATATGTATAATGTAGATAAGGGTTGTACACATGGCAAACTCTGGATAAAAATAATTTGATAATATTATTTCATGTTAACTTTTTGCAAGTGTAGATTAGGTTTGGACAGCGGTCGCGGTCTGCGAGTTGACGTCCTCGCAGAAGGAGGCGGCGGAGTGGATCCGTGAGGTAAGTATCCTTGCGGATCCGAGCCGTCGCTGGCAAAACGGGTGGCGCAGGCGTGCATTCGCGCGCCTCATGCCGCCATAATGAAGGCCGCGGGCGGGAGAACGGGGATCTCCCAACCGCCAGCCATAGAGTCGGTCCGACGCTCTCTGTAGTGCCGGGGCGTCGTCCAGGAGTCGTAGTCTGCTGTGTGGGTCGCTGAGGTAGTCTCTTTTCTAGCGGCCCATCCACTATACAAGGCAGCGAGTAGGCACACCGAGGTTTTGGTCCGTAGGCCCGAAGTACGGGAGAGCCGGACATAACCCTCTCGCCTCCCTGTAAAAACATATCACATAGACATTATCCTGGATGTTATCTACAGTGAATGAAAGGCGAACTAGCAATTTGATAGTGGATAGATTTTGTTTATTATCGCTTTTATGAAGCGACACGACATGAAAACAAGCGACCATTATCCATCACTTAACACCACTGATTTAACTGCACGGATGGCTTAATGGTTGCCTTGCCATTGCCACTGGGCCGAGGGTTTTAGGTTCGATTCCCACACGGGACAAATACTTGTGTAATCCACAAATAGATGTTCCGAGTGCAGGTGTTATTTGAGACCGTTGTTTGAATGTCTGTAATGACACCTCCCGCGCGGTGATGTTCGCAGAGTGAAGGAGATCCTTAGAAAAATCATGATCAGTTACATTTCAGTGCTGGTACTATAAAGCGACAGTCATTGAAATACGAATAGTCTGAGATCCAAGAACCGCCAGACAACATCATGTATCTACAATACATGCGTATACAAATTCCTCTTTGAGATACAATAAACCAAAAATCTATTTATTTTAAAGCGATGCTTCAGCCTTTAAAATGACTAGTTAAATCTCAGTATTATTAGGCATCCCTCATGTGCATTCAGGCCTGTTAGACAGTGAAAGAACACTGTACTTACAAAATAACCTGAGTAGGTATTGCACAATTGGTAATCACGTTGTGCTGAAACAATCCGTGTCCAACTGCCGACAACTTAGTTAAAACTACGGGCCATTCTTCAAAACTCTATATTATAACATTTACGAGAGAAAAACTTCAGAAATATATAAATATTATAGTAGCTCTGTATTAAACTGTCCCACTGCTGGGCACTAGCCTCTTCTCAGTGTGAGAAGGGTGAGGCCAACGTGGCGGTGCCCACCACGTTGGCCGAGTGCGGGTTGAAAGACTTCACATATCTTTTAGAACATTACGTAGAACTCTCAGACATGCAGGTCAGCGTTTTTTTCAACGTTAAAACGAGTCATAATTAACTATATAATTCGCATATAACTCGTCATCAATACCGCAATGCTTGAAAACGAAAGTTTTTAATCAGTGCGTGCTACCCGTCATGACCTACGGAGCCGAGACATGGACACTCACGGTAGGGTTGGTCCACCAGTTCAAAGTCGCTCAGCGAGCTATGGAGAGAGCTATGCTCGGAGTTTCTCTGAAGGATAGGATTCGTAACGAATACATCCGACAGAGAACCAAAGTCATCGACATAGCTCAGAGAATTAGCAAGCTGAAGTGGCAGTGGGCTGGCCATATCGCGCGAAGAACCGACAACCGCTGGGGTAAACGTGTTCTTGAGTGGAAACCGCGACTCGGCAAACGTAGTGTAGGACGCCCTCCGACCAGATGGGATGACGATCTGCGAAAGACTGCAGGCAGATGCTGGATGCGGCAAGCCGAAGACAGGGCGCTATGGCGCTCATTAGGGGAGGGCTATGTCCAGCAGTGGACTATTATAGCCCGATGATGATGATGATGATGATGATAACTTCGAAAATTCAGAGATGAGCGCTTTGGGATCGAACTCAAGACTCTTTAGAAAATCAAAACCTAATAATCTATTCTTATGTTCTTAGAGTGTTTCCAACGAAAGGTAGTTAGGATTTGCTATGCGTTCGGAGACGCTATGCTGTCAGCCAGTTGTTACTAGTATTCTAGTTCTTTGGTCTTCTGGTCTTACCGCAACTATTAGGTATTTTATAATAGGTTTGACATTAATATTAAATTATAAGTTTTCATACTATGTATATATTTTAACATGCGCAATCAACAAGATCATTTAAGTAATATTCGACTATATGCACACCATTGTTACAACACTATGAATGACGATTGCACATGTTCTGCAATCCATGGTGCAACTAACATTAAATATCTGGGGTTTATAATAATAGATCACACTCTTTCATTTAAACAACACGTAGCCGCTTTGTCAAGCAGACTACGTAAATTAATATTCGTTTTTAAAAAACTCCGTTATATCGCAGACAATAATCTTATTATACAGAGATCTGTATAATAAGATTATTGTCTGCGATATAACAGCACAGTGCCTTGTAGATACAAGGCACTGTCCCAATCCATTATTCAATACTGTACTACCTCATGGGGAGGCATTGCAAAATCGGTTATTCTTCCAATTGAAAGAGCACAAAGACCACTCCTAAAAGTAGCTACACATCGACCTTTTCGCTACCTCACAGGCTTTTTGTATCAAAATTCTAAAGTACTAACAGTCCGGCAGCTTTTTATAATATACACTGTACTAAAACAACATACTACACTTGATTATAACCCGGCACTTACTAACACTAAACGACGGAAAGATATCGTTTGTACTACTCAGTCTTAATCTAAGTATATTTTTACCAATAGGTTTTTCTCATTTTTAGGTCCATTTCTTCATAATATTATAAAAAAATAACTGCGATTTATGACAAAAATTATGCTAACACTAAGCAATTAGTTCAACAATATTTACAAACCTTGAACTACGATCAAACTGAAAGTTTGATGACTGTTGTTCAATAAGTGTTACGCAATAAAATAGCTCTTTAAGTAGTTATAGTAATCACTTAGTTTATAATGTAATTCGTAAGTTTTTATATACAAAGAATAATGTTTTATAAGTATTGTTTTAGAATTTATATCTATATTATACAGTTTGTGCCCTTAATGCCTGTGGCACAGGTTTACCCTAGTACAGGCACCCCTTATATATTACCTTTAAAATGTAACCTAAGCTCTGTATCAATTTGTACCAATTTAAGTTGAATAAATGATTATTATTATATAAAGAATGCTTCCTTGCCAATAAATGGATCTAACTTTTTTATACATTTGATAGAAATATACTAATTATAAACTAAGCTCTATCAAATACATATATAGAAAAGTTACAAGAAATATTTAGTAGTTACAGACGGAGGCCCTGGTCTTTCATGGGCCCCGTCGCAGTCCACCCTGCGGCGCCTCGATAATGGTGGACTCGACGTGCGTTCCCGTCCAGGGCCACATGAAATATCTGGGCTTGGTGCTGGACGGAAGGCCTGGCACTTCGACGAGCATTTCAGACAGCTCGCCCCGATGCTTCTCGGTACTGCGTCCACCCTTGGGCGGCATTGCGCAGCACTCGCTCGAGCAATGTCCTGCTTGGGCGGTGTAGTGCCGTAAACTCACTAAGGTTGTAGGTGAAGACCTCTCGCTACCGGCCGTGATCAAAGCCATGATCGACAGCGAGAAGATGTGGGCGGCGGTCACAACCTTCTGCTGGGACGTCATCTCACAGAAGGAGGCGGTGGAGCAGATCCGTATGGAAAGTATCCTTGTGGATCCGAGCCGTCGCCGGTGAACCAAACGGCGCAGGCGCGCGTTCGAGCGCCTCATGCCGCCACAATGAAGGCCGCGGGCGGGAGAACGGGAATCTCCCGTCCGCCAGCAATTGAGTCGGTAGTGCTCCTCTGTAGTGCCGGGGCGTCGCCCAGGAGTTGTAGTCTGCTGGATGGGTCGCTGACGTAGTCTCTTTTCCAGCGGCCCAACCACTATACATGGCAGCGAGTAGGCACACCGTGGGGTTTTGGTCCGTAGGCCCGAAAACGGGAGAGTCGGACATAACCCTCTCGCCTCCCCTTGTAGCGAGAGGGTATGCAACAGGCGAATTACCCCACGTAAATAAATAAGAAAAAGTGTGGGTTAGCAGACTTAACATATCTTCGAGAACCTTATGGAGAAAACAATTGACAATTCATATAAGTATGTTTATCCATTGTCTAGTACCCATAGTACAAGCTCTGCTTAGTTTGGGCTAGATGGTGTTGTGTGTATGTGGTATAGAATAATTTCTTAAAATATGTTTATTGTAACATTAGACGAAATTCCTTGAATATTTTATAGTATTTTTTCAGGCAAGTCTTTATTTTAGTACATGGGCACATTTGGTCGGCAGTTGACTCTTACTTTGGTGCTGCTGAGGATAACCCTTATTGAGCCGCTTTATTGAGTAGAGCTGTGTTTTTATCTTTACGGTTTAATGAACATATGTTGCCTAATCACGATATAAGGCAAGCTACACAATTAAAGCAATTTCTTATATATAGCACGTGTCGATAAAAGTTTTTACTTTGCCTTTAATATTATAATAATAGTAATAATAATATATAATATTCTATCACATACACACAACACCATCCACCATTTAATGTAGAGTATATACAAATTAATGGTAGAAATATTTATTTATTTAATAAGTTAACATTTGGATTTAAGATTAATGAGAAAGCTGATTAAATTCAATTTGAGAAAAATAAAACAAAAAATTTCTTGAAAATATGTCAAATATAAATAGTTGGTTGACTCTTCTTTCGTATTACCAATAACAAACATTGTTACCAATGAAACAACAGTAGAACAATGAAACGGCAGTATTAGATTTAACTCTTGATAACATGTTAATTGTTAGAGCAACTGCTAACATTTTGTAGCCAACTCCTCTCACTATACAGTTGTTTTTAATTTAAGTATTTATAAGTAAGTAGACGCTCGGAGAGAACGTTAAGCCGTCGGTCCCGGCTGCCATGAACATCTAAGGGAGTCGTTATTGGGAAGTCAGTACCCTCTAATATACTGGCACTAGTCTAGCCTTAGGCTATCGTTAGCTTTCGGGTTGCGGAGGTCAGGTGGCAGCCGCTCCGTGTAAAAACTGATATCCAGTCAAATCCAGTTATACTAGAAAAGCCGACCCCAAGTGACTTGGGAATATTAAAGGCTAGGGAGAAGAGAAATAAGTAGTTTTCTAGTAGTAGATGGCTACATTTATTGGTAAGTATTTATATACTACTAGATATCTACTTTCTAATAAATACTTACTTACTTAAATTAAAAAAACATTTATAGTGAAAGTAGTTGGCTACAAAACGTCAATATTTACTCTATTACTTGATTATCTTTATGTATAAGTTAATTTTCAATGAATTTCCTTCTCCACTACGAACAAACCAAAGTAGTATGGCGGTGATAAGTTATATTGTCCTTTTATATATATTTTATAAATCTAAAGTTAATGTCCAGATTGTATACGTTACACAACACAAGTTGCCTTATCGACTCTTAAGCACATTAATTACTTCTAGTAATTTGGCATAAAGTGCTTACCTAGTTCACTTTTATGAGCGACGAATGTGTTTATCGTCGACACGCCTTGTAGTCGATTAAGAACTCTTGGAACGTGTAGTGGTCGCAACTATACACTACAATATCTGTGATATAATGTGCTATTTTGTGATAGTAAATTTTCTTTAAGTATATTACTATATAAATATTAAATAAGTGCTCAATAACAACATATCAAACAAAAGACATGAATACAAAACATGACTTGTCATATAATAAGTGAAAGTATTCGAATGATACTAAGAAAAGGGTGTACCTAATGTTTCATAATAACTATGCATCAAGGCTCTGTAATCATCATAATATTCCTTGGAATTGTTACAATATATACAGTGAAAGCAAATGATATTCCAGTTTATAATCCACGAAAGGCCGCTGGACGTAATCATCTTACTTCGTACCCATTGCCAAATGTAAAACATTCTAAAAAACCATTATGTTTAGAGAATAATATATTAGTCGAATGTTCTCACAAAGAGTATGAGGAGCCAGATAATCTGAACAAAAATTACAATTCAATGAATAATAAAGTTCATCTGCAAAACCTTAATAGAATTAACTCATTGATGACAGATGTTCAACCATTATTTCGGCGAATACTTATGACCGGCATGAACATGAATCCATTGCACGGAAGAATCCATCCAACTAACATGCTGTATCCAATGCATGGACCAGGATACACGACACCGAATTTTGGTTCTATATCTACGTTGAATATGATTATGAACAATCCGTACAGTTTGCCACCGTTGCATACAAAAACCACAAGTTTTACGCAGCCATATAGCAGTATAAGCACTTTTCACCATGTCCCCAGTCGGTTATTGCCAACCCTATCCATGGGCGTGACGGAGCCGACGTTTCCGTACCAATTTCTATCATCACATGAGAAATTTTCACGGAGCCTCGATTACTTTGAACGCAGATTTTACAAGGTAAGTTTGAGCATTACTAATGGGTGGAAAGTATACAAGATTAAAATTTCTTTGTATTGTTTGGTTGTTTTGGTGTTTTTGGTTTTAAGAGACATAGTTACACTTATTGTGACACAACACGTACGCTGTATTCGAATTTCAAACAAAATATAAATTTGTATGATCCTCAAATCGATATTCGGAGTCTGGCTATTCTTTGTATCGGTTGTTAAAATGTTTGGCAATTCCCTCGAGACACAGGATTTACTTCTGAGTAGGTTTTCATAAAAACAAAAATAAGAAGATATGATATGTGTATTTTTTTTATGAATGATAAAGACTATTTTCAAAGGCAAAAAAAAGCATTGAGTCCCGATTTGTAAGCTACATTTAATTCCAGTATGGCAGCATAAGGTTATTTGGCACCAACCTTTTAGCAGGTACTGGCAATGTTAGCTTTAAGTCGGCATGTCACAATTAGTCATAAGTAATAATAATATTTAATCCTGAAGGTCTAACAAAGTTGTCTTGTCTCGTATCGCATCTCAACACATTTTACGATTGGTTTGTCTTTTCATACATTTCGATCAGCAACTAAATATAATATTATGTCTTTATTATAAAGGCATCAATGCTGCCGCAAGGGTTGTTAATAAGAATATGACCTTGTAAACAAATTGGTCATAAGGCAGCATTTGGTATCTTTGCAAATATTATAAATAGGAAAATTGATTTGTTAGTATCTCCTTTTTTCACGTAGCAAAGGAAATGTATCCTTTGTCCTTTAAGAATAAAAGGATTTTGTATTTCTTTACATAACAGGTAAAAGTAATGTATTGCTTATAGCATAGACATCTTTTTATGCCGGATGTATGCGCGATTCTTATGGTGAGGTATGAGGCGGGCATTAGGTATAGCATTTGAATGAGCCACCGTTTCAGTCATAAAATATTATATTCAAAACTGAATAATATCCAATTCTATAATATTACTAGATTTTGCCATTTGTTCCCGTTAAGTAGCACCAGTTTGTGTCACACTGTTACTCAATTGGATAAAAAACCGTAACTTATTGCAACGTTTTTTCTCTCAATAATTAACACTATAATCTTTGTACGTAACAGAGTTACTTATCGGGACGAAATATCCGAAAAACTGCCAGAACTTTATTGTTCAGGTTAAAATTAAATAAAACCATTCTTATCCAAAATTTCATCTTTTAATAACATTATTTAAGGTTTCAAATATTTTTTTACAGGTTTTATCGCGTTTTTTTTAACTATTTTATAATATTTTACAGTATTATCTTAACTTTATCCTATCGACCTTACGGACACTATTTCAGTGACCATGTTCACAAAGGCTAATAATATTGTAAGATATTATAAAATAGTTTAGTTAATAAAAACACGATATCATCCGTAAAAATGATTTGATTGCAATATTTCAATAAGTTAAATCAGTCAGGTAATCGTAATGTCGCTAAAACTCTAATGATAAGTCATTGAATATATAATAAATATTAAATATTTTTATTTTACATTATTTATTTCAACGTCATTGTGCAAAATAATTAACATCGTAATTATCGGGATATGTAGTTAGTTTTAGTTAGGGCGTATTTCAACAATGATTTTATTACAAAGAGGTGTTACTCAACGAAAATACATGATTTTCTTATGTTATAGTGTTACTTAAAGAGAAAAAAACGTTGCAATAAGTTACAGTGTTACTTTTCGGGTTATTTTTGTCCAAGTGTGTGTTCCCACTGTTACCAGTGTGAACATAGTCTGGTGTTAGCCAACGGGAACAAAGGGATCTTGCCCGCGGCTTCGCTCGCATAAATGTTAGTAATGTCAGGAACCTAGCAAGCAAGTATATTTTAACAACCCCTCGACACAAAAGATCCCACTGGGTCGAAGTGTCGCCGGTCTGTACTGACTGGCCCCCACATAAGATAAGATATTTTAACAAACGATCAAACGCACGTTGTTTGTTGCGATTGGGTGACTAAATAGATCACTTAAAATGAGTTTGATTTTGGCATGTCGGTGTCGTTGATTATTGAAGCGTAAGTTAATTGAATTAATACTTTTATTTCTTATGACTATTGCTCTCCTTTCATCGACTTTACGGACGGACTGTCTATTCTAATTGACTGAGTTGATTCATCTAATAATACTGATTACTACGAGTTAGGAAAAGATTATATAATGTTTGCGCTGATACGTTGAAAATATAAGTTTGTTAGAAGTGAATTCCCATCAGTAGATCCCATCAGTACATATTATCATACATGCATATCTAAACTCAATCTCCCTTGAGCTACCGCTGATTAAATAGCGACCCCAAATCTAGGAAAAGAAAGTAAAAGTTGAAAAGTAATATTAATATAATAGTAATACTTACATTATTACTTTTACCTGCCCTTATCCCCATTAATATCATAATTGCAATCGTCTGTGAGTTGTTTTGTCGTTCGTTAACGATGCAACGGATCGATCTAGACTGCACCGATGGCGTAGTGGGTTAAGTGGTCTACTCGTCACTGTTTAATTCACAAATAGTTGTTCCGAGTTTGGGTATTCTTAGTATCCGTATCCGAGCAAAAGTATCGCACATAAATTCAATACTTTCGTCTTAATTATATTACCTTATTTTACAAACAATATGCAGGTATATATTTCTAAACGCCAAAAGTTTTATAAGTATACGGCGCGCCCGCTGGCAAGCGATCTATATACTTACCTTCTCTGGCAGGCAAATACAACTATGGACTTTTTTAATACCAAGCTTACCACCCACGCATTGTCAAATCTTCAAAGCTATATTCCCACTTTAAAGGAGATACATTACAGGGCACTATTGACAGTACAGCGCATTTTTAAAGAACACTACTTTACGTAGTAATACAAGACAAGGTGATATTACTGCAGCCTTCGGTTCATGATTCCTAAGCCGGGCTGCTCCAGTTTTAACGAAATACCAAATTAAAGCAACCACACCCCACATATCTTCCTCCTTTCCTTAAAAAATATATACCTTCTAGATTTTGCTCGCGTTTTTCTAGCATATATATTTAGGTTAGGTTACTAACAGTACTTTTTGCTGAATGAAAGGTATCCTATGTTCTTTGCTGACCCCTGACAACGTGTATGCGAAATTTCATAATGATCGGTCGAGTAGTTCAAGCGTGACAAACAAACTCACAGTCACATTTATAATATTACTTAGGATATATTTATATTTTCATGCAAACTATACACGGTAGTAGGTATAAAGATATAATAAGTAGGTTATATAAGCAGTATATTACATTATAATACAATCATCGATAGAGTATTAAAATCAGATGCAATCGCACCGCAAACATTTTAATCTAGTCGATAATGCTAAACTATATAACGATACAATATTATTTCATTATATGAGAGTAGTGAGTGTGACGGAGGTGTAACATATAATCATAAAATGTGATTTATTGTTATTGAACTCGACTTGCTTGTTTGCATTAATCCAATTGCACATAATAGGCTACGGTTATTCTCCTTCTCAACAAAAGTAATATTCCACAGTCTACAGGACTTCAATGCGCTATATTCGTTGCTGGTATTTCGCCAGCTGTTTCATTCGTAGCTGTTTTGTAGCACCTACCGAACATATTGCTATTTAATGAACACAGGAGCCATACCACCGTCTAATAAAGCGTGAAAGAACAGGCAGCGCTTTATAGAGAAAATCAAAATCAATGCTTCAACATATAAAGCGCTCATGTCTTTAGTTTAGTTTAGTTCGGCTGCTGCTAAGAATGTTCTGATTTGTTTTTAATACCTGTCATTTCCTACATAAAATGTCATGACATCTGAACTTTAGGCCAATAATTCTCACGCTTAATTGAGCATCGAAATTAAATGTATATCTGCTGCATTTATATATGACTAAATGCCATATGAAATGCAATAAATGCCTTACTAGCTTTTGCCCGCGGTTTCGCTCGGGAACAGTACAATTTTTGGGTTTGAAAGGTACTCTATGTCCTATTTTATATCCCTGGAAACGTCTATGCGAAATTGCATGATGATCGGTCGACTAGTTAAGGTGTGGAAACGTAACAAACCAATAAACTCACATTCGCATTTATAAGACTAGTTTAAATCATTTAAGTAACTGTTAAAAGTCCTGTGCGTAAATAATAACGTGTTGTTATAATATTTACTGGTATTTGTAATACAGCTGATGTTGAATAAGTCTCCTTGTTCCAGGTAACATTCAACAAACTGACGTCAATAAGTCCTCAAGACCGGCGAACAAATGGAATGAGCTTCGTCCAGTCAAGCTTTTTCTTACAGCTGACGTTGATGGCTCTCTCGCTGGAAGTTGATCCAGCAACTAAAGCTGAAATCGACAGGACTCTTGGTTTTCGAACTTCGGAGATAGTACGTCCTGAATATTATATTAAATGCCTACATTTTGCCAAATTCGATCATTGGTTGATGAAAAATATACACATTTAAATTTGGTTCTAGAATTAGATGGATGGATGTTAGCTATCCATCATATTCCTATAGACTAGAGCTAAAAGATCAGGTCTAAAAATGTATCATATTTGTCATACCACGTTCCCCAGTATATCTATTGATATGCTGGGGAATGTGGTATAAGACATAATAGATAGATTTCCCACCAAACTGACGCTTAAATTAATTTAAAGCTTATTAAAATATTTTCTACCAGGAAACTATAAATATTATCAAAGATATGATATCATGCCTGCCGGATTCATCGGAAAAGCTGAAGTTTCGACGAGCTTCCCGCTTGATGTTATGGCCCGAGCGAGAACTCACCCAGAAGTTCCGTAACGGAGGTGCCACCGCAATGCAACTTGATATAGAAAAGTTTAACGGCACTGAGACACAAGAACAAATCACTAGTATCCTCAATCAAAAGGTAAGGCTTCGTCTTACATTCAAATTTAAAACTATAGAGCTAAACCAGTCCGACACAGTTAGACTCTACCACTACGTCTACTCATTCAATATCGAAAGCTGCGGCCAGTAGAATAGTTTGTGCTGTGACTTGAGCTAGTTGTGTAGGTGTACCTTGTGCTAACAGCACAGTAACTCCCTTTTTCAGCATCGATTACGAACTAGTAGGCCTAGTACATCTGGTGTCACAAGCATCGTTATATTCCAGCCTGCTCTATACCTTAGACAACGGACGATTGCAATGTCGGTTTACTAGGACATTCCTGACCCAGCAACATACTAACTAATTCTACTTACCTAATATAGTTCTTTTAAAACAAAATGATAGATAGAAACGGACTCGGGTGGCTCGATCCGTGATACGTTTGACGAGGACGATTTGTCTGGGACCATGGCTGCAATCCTGACAACCACGTTGTACTTCCGAGCGCGGTGGCGCACCGCCCCCACCGTCCTCAATGGCACTAAGCCCTTCCGCGACGCCGACGACGCCCCCAAACGCACTGTGCGCATGATCAAACTCAACGACGTCATGGGATACGCCGATATCAAGGAATGGAACGCCGAGGTTAGTAACAAACTACACTTGATTTAAATGGTCTAATCATTACAGATTCTATATAACACTAATAACTACATTAATTAAGTGTGAAATTAATATGACGTTCTTATACTAGGTACAATAATTAACTCCATATTGATACACCGTGACTGTGTGTTTGTAATTAACTTTTTGGAGTTAACTTACTTATCGCGAGGTATGTAAACGCATATTAGTATAAAATAAACGAGCACTGCCACAATAAACATAACACTGTTGAGCAGATTTGCGAACTGCATCCAGTCATTATTTGCTCGCGCTTTTGCTTCGTTTGCAGTTGAACTGTCGTCTGTCAAGTTTTTGCTATCCACTGCCTCGCTGGGATCGAATTCCGTAAATACTGCGTATTTGCCAGGGCCGCTGCTAACCAATCTATTCACAGTCACAATCCAGCCAGGTGACGGAATCACTCGTCGTCTCAGATACATCAGGAATAATGTTTCGAAGATCCCAACTAGTGTCACAATCATAGAATCTCGGAGGAATAGTAATAAAATGGGCGTTTCAGCGCTGTGCTTCGGTATTTGATAACCCACTTCAGTAAGGAACGTGAAATGTCCGTATAGGCTGAAGCATATTAACATTAGCCGTGTATTGTCTTTTACATCTAACACTAAAGATATCAGTGTGAGCAGTACGATGATGATCGAAGGCATTACGACGATAGCGGCTGGTCCTGCCGCTACTCTCTTTAACACAAATGTGTATTTCAACATTGGGTACGTGCTCTTCGGGCAGCAGTTATATTTACCCGGTAAGCGTTCGTTTACCACTTTAAGCAATTTCCAACCTGGCCCATTTTGAAAATCATCGAGGATGACTGGTTCGGTTTTGTAAAATGTGTAATTTACCTGTTCTCCAGTATTCATCCACGATCCGAAGTACAATGTGCAATTTTGTACATCATAAGGCCAGCTTCTCAGTGATGTTCGACATATACCTGAGTGTGTGACGTGAGGCACGCATGTCACGTTACCATCTTTTAGCACTAAGCACGTCGTGTACATTTGATCGGATTGGTACATTGAAGCATCAGCGTTAAATAACGCCATTTTCGGCGTCCATATTTGATGACTTTCCAATTGAGTCTCATCAATGTTACCGTAATCTGAAGGTTTCCATTGCAAGAACTGGTCTTTCCAGGACATGCCTACCCAGCTGTGAACAGTGAACGTTTCTTCTAATGCATCGAAGCTGATGTATTTTAATGCAAATCGAACTGATACGTTTACTGAAGTTTTGTGATCTAAAACTGGTCGAAAATCGGAATTGTAGGCACATAGCAGGTCTTTATTGAGTCTCGCTTCATCGTGGTTTTGTTCTTCACGTTCAGGGGGGCAGTCACACGATATAAATGTCACAGTGAGTGCTAAGAGAATGCACAGTGTATAAAATGTGTCGCACCGTGACATGGTCGAAACCAGAATGACGGTCCTCGGTCGACAGACTGCGGCCTCGTTACCATTGCTGAAACCTGACTCTGTGAACCGCCCCCAACGATATGAATTTTGATATTCGCCATTGCCAGATTCACTGCACGTAACCTGATGATATAAATTGTTGCTTATCGTTTATCTATTCTTTTTAGTTTATATAATGAGCAATTTGCAGTTGTAGAGCCAGATTATATAACATTGACCCTAATCATTGAAATTAATACTCTCATAGCATCCAATTGTCATATAAATGTAAATACCCGTTTACTAAGATGTTCAATAAAATTGAAAGATAAGTAAATAAGTGCTACTTTAGCTAGTCGGCCTATCTATAGTTTGTTATTTGTATCTTTTGGTTCTATTTTGTTAGTGGCATTTTAATTTATGAATATAATATATGTTTTATTTATTTTATAATTATCATGCATTTAAAACAAAAACATATTATATATTTTGTTATTTGTCGTATCAACAATGAGGCCATTGAAATGCTACGTCGAAGGTCTCGAGTTCGAACCTGTGTCCCTTTGTCGTTTCGAGGTTATATGCATAATAAAAATGTTAATCGCTATAGTGGTGAGGTAATATTATAATATTAAACAATATTATTTTCTGACAAGATATTTTCAGTAGCAGCTCGGAGTTAGGAAATTGGCGCCAAATTCCTATCCTGTTGATTGCCCTCCCATCAGACTATAAAAGTGAGGGAACCGAGTGAGCACTTGTGCACTATAATGTAAATGTTCTGCGCAGATGTCTAATCTCTACAAGACTGACGACTATGACCGAAATTCGATCTGGAGGGAAGGTCCTCTAGACTGAATTTCGGTCACGGCTGGCGAAATGTGGGTGTAACATACTTCTGCCTAACCCTTCAGGGACATAGACCCGAGACTATGGATATACTTTTGTACACATATCTTTAGACAGAGAGCTATCTGTCTTACAGGCTTTGGAGATACCTTACGCGGCACCGGACTTGAGTCTTGTGATGTTAATCCCTCGGACACCATCCTTGAGGAGACTGGCAGAACAAGTGATGACCACCAGCGTCAGGAACATTACCTCCAGGATGAGAAGAGTTCGTATAGCAGCTACACTACCGTTGTACACGCTACGGATGACTCTACTATTGCCGAATAAGCTACAAGAAGTAAGTTTCGTTGGAGTTTTGTACGAATACCTGTTTAATGGTCAGCTCAGATTGGGCGGCAAAATGCTCGAGCACTTTTAAAATGTAAATATAATAAAATAAGTTTAATCTAGTCCAGCGAACAGCGGCATGCATTCGAACATCCTCCTCGCGACTGCGCGAGTGTAATAAACACGCTAAAACATGCGAGAGCATGTTAGTTTGCAGGCTCTCCACGTGCCGTTTAGACACCATGTGGAATGACTACATAGAGAGAAGAGTGAATGCTTTTTAAAATGGATGACGAGAAATTATCGTCGCATTGACATAATGCACGAACTACAAGAACCCAGCACGGATATCGGCGAGACTTTGACATACGTGAAGTTGTTCGAACATACGCGCGACTGTTGGAGCAAAGGTGCGTGTTTTACGCTTGGTGTGAGTGGTGGCAAAGAACAAGCTCGAGCAGGCTCGAGCATTTTGCCGCTTATTCTAAATTGACCCTTCCGTGATGGTATAGTAGTGTTTTAGGTAATATACTTATAATACATATAATATTTGTACTAGGGTAAGCCAGCGTCGCAGCAGTTTTGTACTTACATTTAATGTCGACAGCGAGGGCTCGAGTTCGATTTTCGAGAAATAATAGTATTTTTGGTTAAAGAGATACATTTTAATGAACTTTCTAAAGATAGGTCCTACTCGCACTCGTTTAAATAGTCGCCTCGCTACTGCCACTGCCCCAAGTGTTGTGGGTTTGATTACCACACGGGACAAAATTTGTGCAATCCACATTTAGTTGTGGCGAGATATTTGTAGAGTCCCTGGCTACACAGGAATTATTCCTAGTGCAAGAAATGTCTTTTTTCAAACAAAAAAAAAACAATATGGTACTTAATTTGAAAATTGGATTCATACTACATACATTCACACCTACTTACATACAAGTCAAATAAAAAAAATATTGATATGTATATGTTACAATATGTACATAGAGTCGTGTTAAAAGCAAGACATTTTAATTTATTTGAAACTCGTCCAAATGTTTATCTTTTATTGAGCTTCGGCTAAACTGTCATAAACATGTGCCATACGGTTTGTCATTTCCCGAACAACATAAGTTTGCCACCTACTTTTTATACTAATCGTTATTATCATACTGTTGCTATACGATCGCTAATGTATAAACAGGACTCTTATTTTTTTTATTTCTATACTTACGTGTCTGTTAATCCGAAAGAATAAGCAGGCGAGCTGAAAAGTAACGCTTGTCATGTCAGGGTCTTAGTCAGCTAGACTTTGTTATATACAGAGTTAAACAACTTTTTCCGTATCTGAAGGGAGCCAACGAAATCCTATTACGAAGCCTCAGCTGCCCGTCCGTCTGTTTGTCTGTCAGCTGGCTGTATCTCATAAACTGTGTTAACTCTTTTTTAATATATGTAATTGTTAAAAAGATGTTTACAGTGTGTATTTATATTGCCGCTATAAAAACAAATAATTAAAAGCAAAATGTACAATGGTGCCCGTCATGTGCAAGCCCGACTCGCACTTGACCGGTTTTTTATTTAGTTCGCACCTGCCTACCACACAGCACAAAGCACTAAAGTTACCTAAATTAGATCACCTAGTGCAGCTAAATTTGGTTCTGATCAAGAAGACGTCAAAACCCATAATATATTCTCAAATATGTTAGCTAACAACAAAAGGCGCCGTGGGAACTCAATTATGTACACAATTAAGCCTACTATAGACGGCGGACAGCAGAAGCGCTAGCAGCCGGCAATATGTAACATATGTATATCCTTTCTAACAAATGACTGAAGACTTCACACAGAGCCGAGGCGGCGTACTACGATTCTTAAGTTATATTTTTTATAAAACTAGTCAACTTTTTACGATGGATTTGACTGAAAAATAATATCTTTATATATTTATCAATGTCGGCTTCGGTGGCGTAGTGGTTAGTGTAACCGACTGCCACGCCTGAAGTTGCGGGTTCGATTCCCGCACAAGTCAAACATTTGTGTGCATGAACATGGATGTTTGTCTTGGTCTGGGTGTTTCTATGTATAATATATAAGTATTTACAAAAAAAAGTATATATGTATGTTTATCCATTGTCTAGTACCTATAGTACAAGCTCTGCTTAGTTTGGGCTAGATGGTGTTGTGTGTATGTGGGAGAATATTATTATATTAAATGTTATGTACCTACGGCCCATTGGCCTGGCCTTTTTCTCAGTACTAAAGCCTTTTTGTCACTTTCGTCTAAATGCTCATACGCACATTGTTCCCTTCAATCACCGCGACACGTATACACAGACGCGTCCGCACTGCCCCCTTTTTTTATACTCCTTCATACCTCATTATACTTTCGTAGTGTGTAGACATTTGCACCGTGATTTCCACACCTTTTCTTTTTTACGTGGTGGACTGCATTGACTCTAACTGCTCCAATGGGGCGGGTGGAGAGGCTATGTCGTAATCTCCCGGGGAAAAATGACGATGGCCTGGTCCTACTACCGACTACACCTACCACAGTGTTCCTTCGCACAATCTAGACCGGGGCGCAGGGATCGCTCGCGCATTCATCTGACCGTCACACCGCACATGACTACGCAGCGTGACCGCAGCGATGATAAAAAAAAAATCGGCGGTGATAAACGTTATGCGGCATATGACAAAAAATCATAAACAATATAATTAGTACTATAACCACCTGTAAGGATATTACGGTTTTTCTGATACGTTTAAGAGATAATTAGATTTTCCGTACTAGCTTCATACAATTTTTTCGTAAAAAAATATAATTCCTTCGTTTTTATGCAGAATTAACTCAGGTGTCATTTTTGTATATAGTAATAATTAATAGACGCGAAAGCCGGCAGAAAATCCGGCACTTGCAAATTGAAATCTCTAAGTCTATGAAAGCCGATTTTAGCCCACCGTGCACCACCGCTGTCTGTGTGAGATGGCCTTTGACATGCAGCTGCAAAACAGGAGTGGAAAGCCAAATAGGTCTAATATTATAATTTATTTCACAGATGGGTATATCTCGGCTATTCGATGTCGAAAATTTGAAGCCCAAAGATCCATTACGATTGTCTCACATGGTACAACGACTCATGTTTTGGGCTGAAGCTGGAAGAAATGCCTTTAAGGACGATGGTAATATCCTAATTAATATTTTAAATGTGAATGTGAGTTTGTTTGTGTTTTGTTATGCTTTCACGCTTACTATTCAACTGATCATTTTAAAATGTCGCAGTCACCTTGTGTGCTTCAGAAAAGGATAGGGTACCTTTCATCCAAAAAAGTATTGTCCCCAAAAGATAAATTGCAAAATCTACAATAATGCCAGTGACGCCGCGGGCAAGATCTAGTTCTTTAATATATGTAGGTAAATAATATGTACTTAGGTAATAATGGCGTCACATATTTATTGTTTAACGTAATGGTAGTCATAGGGTACGTTTTAATGGCATATTACGCAAGTGAATACGCAGCAAAAGCTAGTAACGTCTATCTATATTGTAATACATAATCTTTAAAAGAGATCTGTTAGTTTATATATTTAAATAGTGTTTTAGCACCCATAAAATAAAGTGACATTGTCGTCCCACAAAACACGGCACCAGATACCTACTAAAAATGCTAAATTCAAGTTATCGGAATAGCTAAATCTATCCCATGCATTCTCTTTGTAGTCTTAAGTAGTTTTAAAGTTTCAGTACGATAGATACCTACTTTGTGGCTACTTATAATATATGTTTTTAATATACTTACACGGCACTAGGATTTCGAATTTAACTTATACAAACCCAAGGATAACTTATGATTATGTATAAAATATTATTAACTTATCTACTTTAAATTGTGGTAACAAACGAGCAAGGTACCAATTCTAAAATACGAGCTAATAGTGACACCTAGTAAATGCTTTTGATGTGCGATGAGTGTGTGATGGGTATCCACAAATTAATTCGGTTGATTTTCATGTTAGCTCTAAATTGATATTAGCTCAATGTAGAGCTGGTGGAAATCGTTTTAAAAACTTTTTTTGCTGGCTTAAAGCAGGCATTGGATGCAAATGAAATGCAAAGCGTAGCGCGGAACTGAATGTCTATTCCATTTCTTCGCTGTGTAAGATGCGATGGCAAGATGAGTGATTGCGCAATGCGACGGTATTGTCTTCTACAACCGCAATGCGCAATCACGCACTCGAGCTTCTGGTAGAAAGGCATGGCAGCATTAATTACAAAATCTCCACTAATTTGTGGCTTGATAACGCTAAAGTTACGAAAATATAGATTGTCCGCATTGATTGAAAAGGTTTACTTTTCTTTCGTACGCACGCACCTCCGGTATAAGTTATGGGCGTATTCAATAGTTAATTATTGCTCGTTTTAACAGCGAAGAAAAACATCACAAGGAACCCTGCATGTCTGGGAGTTATCCATAGAGTTCTTGAAGATACTCGTATGTAAAGTTTGCCAACCCGCACCGGGCCATCGTGATAGTTTAACTCTTCTCAAACTGAAAAGAGGCCCCTCCAGCAATAGGACGGTTTATATACAAGGCTGATAGTAGCTCAAAAACGCATTAAAAGAGCTGAATTTCGCAAGTCTTCGAAGTGACATCTAGTTGAAACCATTCGAACCAAAATATGAACAAAACTATCTGACAGACGGAACACTTGAGACGATGCGGGGAATAATATCACTTGCATACATCATTGCATACATCTGTATAGCAATTCTGACTGGGAATGTCGCGATTTAAAATAATGTTATTGATAGGCGGCCCGGGGTCCCATGTACTTATACCTACTTACATCTCCTTTCTATGTTCCGGCCAAAGATTTAAAATATAGATGTCACCATACCTACTCAGATCGCACAAAAAAGTGTCCATACATACATAAGAGTGAGCTCACACATTACATAGAGTACAATAGCGTACAATTCAGATATCATGTTGGGATTGTGTATATTCAAACAAAGTAATCGCAACTATAATATCTATTATACCTTTGGTTCTGGTCTAATCGCCTTTACTATCGTCGAAATTTTTGCCTAAGGTCTTCAAGTGCGGTAGGATAGGTATGATTATAAATAAGATCACATAAAATTCTAGACCTATATTTTTTCATTGTTTCCATTATCTTAGTAGGCATATAAAGATGTATTTTAATAAATATATTTATCTACTTAGTAAAGCCGGATTTACGGCTATCTATGGATAATGACGTGGACGTTTCGGTAGATAGGCTAATTATTATCGTCGTTAAACTATATGATTCTACGTATGTTCAGGTATCATTTTGTAAATACGTGTAGCTAATAGTTGTATGTATTAAATATAATTTTACTATGTATATGTAACTGTGATTATTAATGTATGATATCGAAAGCCTCGCTGCCGCAGCGGTAGGGAATGTGACTTCTGTATATGAAGTCCCGGATTCGATTACCAAGTCAGGCAGTGTTATTGGGTTTTTCTGTCATGGTTTTCTCAGAAGCAGCATGGAGAAGAAGATGAAGCTGTATAGTTAAAGAATTATGGTCCTACGTAATATGGGACGAGCCTTTTACCGTCTGCCGGGCACAGTAGTAGACTTCGTGCTACTACCTACTGAGTTTTTCTTGACAACAAAATACAATAATTGATGACCGATCCGGGAATCAAACCCGAAACTTCATACACAGCATTATATTTTAACTGCATGGATGGCATAGTGGTTTAAGTGGTTGCTTCGCCGCTGCCGTCGCGCAGTGTTGTGGATTTGATCTCCACACGGGACAAATATTTGTGTGACCCACAAATGATTGTTCTCTCGCGACACAGGTACCTATTACTACAAGTGCAAGTAAACAAGTTGTCTTTAAAAAAATTAAAAGACGTGTATATTGACGCTGCGCCAATGAGGCAGAAAACTGGATCATCAATATAAATCCTTTATTTTTATTTACAGGCCTTGATTGGGAAGACACGCCAGAGATGCATCTCCTCGTAGACAGGCCCTACATATTTTTCGTTCGATGGCGCAATCTCACACTCATGAATGGCAACTTTGTACTCTAAGCTACTCAAGAAAACAAATGGCTTCTATAAAATAGTTTAATACAATTATACTCTAGTAGTACATAACTAAATATTATATAGTGTATTTATAAGTTCATATTAAATATCTCGGAAATAACACCAAAGATATGTCTTAAATTATTATATTATGGTTATGTGTATGTATGGTGTGGCTGGTTTTAATATCAGCAGAATTAGTATGAGGTTTCATAACTCTCGAATAATAAAATATTGACAATTCTGTGCCTTTTTAGGTATCTAATTTAAAATTTGCTAAATGCGCTACTAGTCATTCCAAGAATATCATGGCGCTGATCAACATAAAATCAAAGTTATGAAAACTAGTACTACGTGTGCCTTAATTCACCAAAATAAAATAACAACAACCAATTGTGGCTATCACAAAATGATTTACCATCTACAAAGATGGAAGTAATAATGTAGACATTATTACTTCCATCTTTCCGTTTGAATCTAAGATATATCTATAAAGGCTTATCCTAAAACTTTACGCCTCAAATCGCATTGATTGAAAGCTAACTAATAGGTACTAGTCGTGCCAAAAAGGAAACATTTAAGCTATTTAAGCGGCAAGAAAGAATTTAATAAAGTTGCGCTGAGACGTAATAGAAGAAAAGAGTTGGAAACGATGTAGGGACTGAGATAGTTTGGGTTTGCGGATAGAATAGATAAAAGATTAGCTTAGGCACTTGGGCAACCTGCTCTGGCCAGATTAGAAACATTCTAGTGTAAAGTCAAGTTAAGTTTAGCTACTCTAACCCGATGAGCGTGCATAAAGAATGTGATGGCAAGTGAAAATCTCTAGTTGCTACCTACAGAGCCTTACTCTCCGGGAAATAGATCTGAGGCCTGAGTAAATCGTATAAACATTTTATCATGCGACGTGTTCAACTTGCACAATATGGCCAAAAAGGCGGAGAACAGATGGCCTATACTTACTCCAGCATTGTCGGGTGCCAAACCTAAGATGTTTGGGTTCAACTCAAGATACTAAGGTTCTATGAATCCCACACATCACTGTTTAGAGGCCGCAGTGATTTATCATAAACTTGCCAATGCCTGTAAGTAGCTACCTAAACATACACATATTTAACATACACACGTAATGCTAGTAATTTGCGCATACAAAATATAGTTTTCTTTTAAAACTGCACACTTGATAGCCCTAAAACGCCAAGTTTATTACAATTCTATAAAAAACCTATAGTTGGTAGGTACTTATGCTTGCGTCCTGGCCATTTTTGGCCCAAACTTGTTGTCATAAGTGGAATAACGAATCCCTTGGCGGGGACTTCTGGTGGTTCACAGTGCAATCGTCCGTAAGTTTGCGGTGTGATACCGCTGCGGTGGAATATGGCGATTAATTCGGGCGTGGTGGGCCAGTAGGGGGCGCGCGCGAACGCTGCTGCCGTCTCGCCGTAGCAGTCACGAATGAGCAACACTTCGCTGCCTCGACGACCGAACACCATCCACTGGTCCGCGCTGCGGTTTTGTAACGTATATTCACCTGATGGTAGATATAATATATTAATTCAAATTTTTTTTCTTTTAAAAATGTCAACGCCCGCTCTAGGTATAAGTATCCTGTATCGTGGAGGACTTTACAAACATTCAAACAACGGACACAAAGAACATCCAGACTCGGAAAATTTTTGTACCTTTTACATTTTATTTTGCTTTTTCCTATTTTCAAATATGCAAGTCCCGCTGTAGTTTTATATTCTGTATCACGCGGGACTTTATAAACACTTAAACAACGGGAACAAAGAACATCCAGACTCGGAACAATTCTTTTTTTCAATGGCTTTTTTTTTGGTACCTTTTACATTTTGCTTTGCTTTTTCCTATTTTTAAATATGCAAGTCCCGCTGTAATTTTATATTCTGTATCACGCGGGACTTTATAAACACTTAAACAACGGGTACAAAGAACATTTGAACTCGTATGTAACAACTACTTGTGGAACATACAAGTTATTATCCCGCGTGATCAATAATTATGAAATATTATACCTACATAAGGATTCATCAGTTTCAACTAGAGACTTTACCAGAGAATGTTTAGCAAGCTATCACTCTTGACCATGGAATAGATGTATTCCGTGCACTTGACGACAACGTATCTACATTATAAACAAGAAAAACAGAAACTCGTTCTATGGCCACACGGCGAAGTATATACATAGATATGCTTATTAACTTATTAGGATAAATACAAATATAGCTGGTGAGATGAGAGATGGTGAATTATCTCTATCCTTATCCCATCCATAGTATCCCATCGATATGCGCGTGATGCCGCCATAATGAAGGCCACGAACGGGAGAACGAGGATCTCCCGTCCGCCAGCCATTAAGTCGGAGTGACGCCCTCTGTCTTGCCTGGACGTCACCAAGGAATCGTTGCCCGCAGACATCTCTTGCTGCATTGGGCATTGTTGGGTGGTTTGCTGATGTAGTTTTATTTTCTGCGACCTACCCACCATTCAAGGCAGCGAGTTGGCTCACCGCGGTATGTTTAATCGGTGGTACTCGGGACGTGCCATCTTTCCCCTTGTGAGCCTGACATAACCTCCCCGCTTCCACATTTCCGCGGACAGGTATGCGTCAATGCATTCCCACACGTAAAAAAGGGTGTGTTATCTCAACCTAACTTATTCAAGGTCTTCATATTAATGTAAGAAACAGGTGATCGTTCCACCGCGCTCATAACAAAACTGCAAGCGTTTATAGCACCTGCGGCAGGTGTAACGATGGCATTTTAATATTCAGCTGAGACTGGAAGTTATAAACTCATATACATGAATAACTTAATTAAGTCAGCATGTAAGTACCTACTTGCCTTCATATAACAGAAATAGATAGATGTGATACGTATCTATTTCTTGTTGTTAAGATAAGCTAAGATCATGTTAATTTAAGATTCAAGAAAATATTTAGGTGTCATTGGTCTATGCTCATCTGCATATAAAGCTACAGACTACAATTCCTCTGTAGGTCAGATTAAAAATGTCTGATTAATCAATATTAATTAGATATTTCAAATCTGAGCATTCAGGCAATGGCTAATTTGAAATGAGCCGTATAAAAACAGTAAAGAGGTACAGGTAATAATTAATTTCACAACACCGCGTTTCGTTTCGAACTAAAAATGTTGCAGTTATTGAAAAGTGTACCTACAATTTACGTAGTATAATTATAATAAACTAACGGACCCGACAGATGTCGTACTGCCCGAACGTTAGCTACTGGATCCAATTGTGAATCTAAACCATTCAGATAACACATAAAATTTAATCAAAATCAGCCCAGCCGTTAACAAAGTTCAGTAACATACACGCACAGAAGAATTATATAAATAAAGATAATCTGTTTAAAGTAACTACTATACATATGACTAGGTATTATCTATGCAACTATTCTGCATTTCAAGAATAACTACCACTCAAACATCTAAAACTTAAAAATTTTAAGACGTGGTTATTTTTTTATGGCTTATGTTTAACTTATCACCAGATATAGTAAAATATAACAGTCAAAAATAGTAAATGATCACCAAAATTAAAACCGCATTATATTTAAAGAGATCAAAATAGGTCGAGGGAGACCCGCTTCGCGGGGCTCCTATTTTTGGGTGGGTTTAAGAAGGAACCTAACATAACCTAACCCTTTCGAGACGGCATGCAGTGATTTAAGGCGCATAGATGCTTGTTATGATATATTTTAGTAAGCATATTTTGCTGTGCAATCAGTATGTTTGGTGGTCATTATATATAATCCCTTTTTTTCTAGGGCAATTATTAAAATATAAATTTAATCACTTCGATATTCAATCACAAATTTTTAAAAAATCCTCTTGTTGCATAGATACCGTCACTAGTACTAATTACTGATGAGAAAAATTTTCTGCTCGTTGGAGAGGGAAATTTGCGTGAGTCTTAGTTACGTAAATTTATTTTCGTAGTTACGATGTTTATTAAGTATTTGAGTCTTTCGCTTCGGGAATGACAAAAATAACCGGTTTTTAAAACAAGGCAAAAGAAATGAAAATATTCCCAAAAATATATTATTATAATAGACTGTTTAACTGTCAACTGCTAGGATTGGTTGACTGTAGTAGAAACAGACAATAACATGACATGAGTTTGATTTAGCTAAGTCTTTGATATAATGATAGTAATTCAGAAAATACCCATTTAGGTACAATTTAAACACTAATAGCCAAATTGTAATGGGTATTTTAACACAAATATACTAGTATTTGCCCGCGGTTTCGCTCTTTTAACCTACATTTTGTCAATACATCCGAATAATACATCTGAACATTCCTCATGAATCACTCCGTCTCTTAGTGCAAACCGCATGAAAATCCGTTTAGTAGTTTTTGAGTTTACCGCGAACAGACAAACAGACAGACGCGGCGGGGGGCTTTGTTTTATAATATGTAGTGATGTCGTATACAATGAGTCCAACCAAGGTAGCTACTACCAAATTAGAGATCACCTCTAGCATCTCAGCTCAATTGACCTCCACTAACGTTCTCTTAAGTAGGCAGGTACTTAATCAAATATGCGACATCACATATCTACTCGTTGTTGGTACGGCCTCGCGTTATTTTATGTCTCTTCTATGAATCAATCGTATTAAGATAAGTAGGTTTCTTTGTCTACTTTCAAGACTGTACACATTATTTTATGCAAACTATGCTGGATAGACTACCATAAGACCAGTGTAGTGGCCGATTATCCTTATAGAAAACCTAAGGTCGCGAAGGAGAAGAGTACACGTGTTGTAGCCTACATCATTATTTCGCTAAATACATAATATATTGGTAGGGCGCTCTCGATATTGAATCTGCATCTGGGCCAATGTAAACCATTAACCAATAAGTGGCGTACGATGTAACAAAATAAAGAATTAAACCAGTAAATTGCTAATGAGGTGAGACAAAAAATTGTATACTCCACAAATATTGTTCCCAGTCATCTATATGTCCATTGTTTGAATGTTTCTAAAGTTCACCGCGACACACGAATTATTCCTACAGCCTTCACAATCATTTCTATGCCTCGCGTAATAGCGGACGAGCCTATTTTCCTCTCCAAGGCACATTACAAAACTCCGTGTTGTTACTGACAACCAAACGGAACAGCTGAATGAACTGTAATCGTAAAAAGAAAAGAGAAGAACTGTATTCGTTTCGGGAATCGAACCCGAGACCTCGTGTATAGCCGCACAGTCGCATTTACTCCCGCTGCGCCACCAAGGCAGAAGGATGTGCGCCGTCAGAAATAGGCCACGGCGTTTCACAACAATCAATATTACTCCACTTGTATCCAAGGGCGTCCCGCCACTTATATAAGAATTATCCTTAGGCACGTCCCGAACTCCTTTACAATCTGTGGTCTCGACACCAAATGATGTCTGTCGTAAATTACCGTGTATTTCTTTTTTAATACGATGTCTCAATGCGAGTTCCATAGAAACAGATGTAATGACAGCAGAATACATTGCAAAGTCTCTACTTGGTTTTTATCTAGCTAAATTGCCATAATTAATATATTGACTCGTTAAGCTTTCACTTATCTGAATCTAGTGAGTAAATTTGTAGCTCACTCTACACAAATAAATTAAAAATATATCTACACATAAAACGCTATCAATATTTTATATATAATTTTTCATGAACAACTAAGTCTAATTAAGTTAACTACATGTAAGTAGTCTGAACTGTAAAAATCTGGTTGTATTTTACGAGTTTACTTTGCCGTAGCGATACGACAGCTCCTGATCGCTAAAATGCGTTAGATCGAGCACACTATTCACTATAAAAGTATAAACGATCATAAAAGTACGAACGAGCAGGAAATCATTGGCGACAGAACATTAATATTGTGCCTAAGATAAATATAGGTAAGAAGCACAGTTTATCTGCTTATTCAAGATAAACTATATGGCGCTCGAAGATTATCTAATTACTACTTCCTTCTGGAAGAAAGATGTTATCTTTTATCCTTTGCTGTATACCTCGAGCGTTTCAAAGATGATTGGTCGAGTTAAGGCGTAAAACTTAATAAACAAAAAAAAAACGCATTTATAGGAATATAGTTTGGATGACATTATGCTGAATACTCTTTTTTATATAATTCTGTCTTGGGACATGCTATTTTTTTTCTATTTGTTCGTGAACGAATCTTGTCTAAGTACAATACATTAGTACAAAAACTATTCTGTATGTTTACTGCCATTGAATGTTAACTGACAGTTAACATTCAGAGGTTTTCCTGAACTATTAACAAGTAGGTAGTTTAGGGTCTCACAGAACACAATGCGGGGAAGCCCCTACAAATAAACTGAATCCCACGTGTACCTACAAATAGAAATCTACACAAAACCGCGTCACGTTTAATACTAAGTACATTCATCGTGTAATGTTTACGATTGAATTTATCTTTGTAATTATCTTGATAACTATCTACTACTAACAAGGGAGATACATGCTGTCATGATTTTTTATTTTTGTTAATTATTCTATTCGGTAGTTTTTATTTACCCAACTGACCACACAGCCAACCGTCATTTTGAAATAGTGGGGTTATTGTGGAAGGGAAAAAGTAACTTGGCTCTTGGCGGCAGTTCGCTCAGTAATTTGGAACGAGCATTTAACTTAGTAAGACGGTCTCAACAGTCCGTGTAATTGCCGTGAATTTGGTAATATAGTCACATAATATTTTAGACGAGTGGGTTTTATTATATTTCAGAAGTGGGATCAGTAAGTACGCGCACACATTTGCGATAATCATCTTTTTGTAATAGCGTTATTTCTTTCTTGTTCTTAAAATTTTAATTAGTAGGTAGATACTTATTTTGATTATTTAACTGTGAACGAACTAATAAGTATAATACTTTAGTATAACCTATTGTCATTCGCCATCATGATGTGTCGACTTGTACAGTACGCTTTACTACTTACACAAATTTAATAAACTACCTACATAATTGCACACAATGATATTATACGCGATTCCCATAAGAATCATCATAACTTAGTGTATTTTCGAGTGTTAAAACTGAACGGTTACCTTGAAATACGCGCAGTAACTCTTTAACTGGAATGCTGTTGGTGAATACCCTCAGTGTATCCTACATATTAGGCTAATGAGTAAGGTTTACTTTCGACAACTTGGAGGCAACCATGCCGACAAACGAGGGGTCCGCCTGCCTGGTTTGGTTGAAAACTTTATGCCGGATCCACATGCTTGCCAAACCTCAACAAACGTGTAGATAGGGTGTTTGGCTTGGTTTGTGTAGGTTTGCAAGGTCTTGTAGCCGTTCCAACTGAGCGTTGGTTTTTTGACACAAATCAAAGGGAATTTGCCCCAAGCGCTTACCACGCGTCTACACGTTTGTGCGCATTCATTCTCGTCGGTGCACTGGTAGCGAGCAGACGCGTGTACACTGTAGAGTGCTTTTATTGTATTACGCCTATCGAAGTTGCATTAAACAAGTAGTGTAGACTTTTGTAACTGTCACCAGATGTTAAATATCGTCACGTTATTGCAAGACGATATTTTGCCGGTATAGCTTATCTAAAGTCAGCATCTTTCTTGGAAATCATAGGGGAAATTTTGCTTAGCAATAATTCAAAATCAGCATAGGTCATACGGCAGAAGTTATCAAACTGTCCAGATGGTTCATAAAGAAGTTCATTAAATTTGTCATCAATAAATTCTCTACAACAAACAAAATATTATTAATATTTATGTTACACACTAATGTCTTGTGTCAAGAAAATATTATTAAGAACTTTGTTAGCCTTGTTACATACGTTGTTGCTCTTGAAGAGTCTCGGACAAGTAACCGAGTAAGTTATCATTAGCACTGTTTTTTAGAATTTTCGGAACCTATATTGTTAGAAAATTTACGTACGACGATTCTTGGGTTCGCCGATGGTGCTCGCTTTAATTTGCAATCTTGTAAGAGTTGAAGGAATTGTATTAAATTTCCTTTATATAATTGTAAAGAGTCTGAGTTACATTTTAAAATGCGAGCACGATTGTGGGCTATGCGAACCGATCGGTTTCGTTTTGATGATCCTTTTGTTATTGAACATCGATTTTGTTATAAGTTTTTGAGGAATATGTTTGATGATATAAAATGTCCTCTTGTGGATGTTCAATTGAAACCGATGGATGTGTGTAATGTTAATTGGACCATGGAAGTGTGTATGTGGTGGAATAATTATTTGAAAGGGCGAGGTCTGAAACGTAAGCAGTTATATTTGTCTGGCCCGAGTAATGTTGGTAAATCTAGTTTCGTTGAAAGGCTTATTGGTGCTGTGTTTTTATGCAAGGTTTTCGTGATGGCTATCATAAGGTAATATTGTTTGAGGAGTTTTCTTATAAGTTTTGTGTTCCAAGTATGTTGAAGCGTTTGTTGGAAGGTAGGCGTTATTCATATACTGTCAAGTGTGAGAGTGATATGGTACTTTCAATCCATGGTCCAATTATATTTGTGAGTAATGAATTAGATGATGGTTTAGTATAATTAATATTTAGAAAGATTTTTTTATAGCTACTCAATGCACAAGTAAAATTATATAACACATTGAAATACATAAAACTAAACACGAACTTTATAATCAAATTGTATTATTAAATTCAATTGCATTGCGGAAAATCGATAAATTCATCATAAAAAAATACATACCTTGTACAGTTTCTATGAATTTTAATCATCCACCATTTTTGCCGAATTTCTCGTTTCCTTTCATTTTCTGTCTTTTCGTTTTATTTTTTTTATAATAAAAATAAGTTAAACCAAATGTTATAGCTGACAACGGCTGGACTTCCGTCATGCTTGCTTCGTCAAAACACACTAACACACACGCAAACGTGTGGATATCGCTGTTTCGATCACCTAATTTATCTAAGCGTTTGTATAGGTTTGTGCCAAGTGGCAAGCTTGTGGATCCGGCATTACATGCACGAGTGTAAATAATTTATTTTATTGCATATGTACCTACATTATAATTCTTTAGTAAAGAATTGTAATATGCATTGTAAACTAGCAGCACTTAGATGATAAAATAACATAAACTATGATTTTTTTTTAAACATTAGCATTTACATTGGATTTGAAGCATACTTGGTCAGGGTACGCCCTGATAGTGTTTTTTTAGTTCTAAGAGTGCATAGTGCTCTTGCGTGAAATACTTGGACGAGGCTACTTTTCGTCAGTATTTTTGCTGGAGCATAGTGCCCTTGTTTGCTTAGGTATAGAACGCTTAATTACGCTTACCTAGTCTGAGTGATTTGGACGCGTGATTGGGATAACCCTATCATGCGTCGTTATCTTTCAAAATGCATTATATTCCTGCCGGATACCTAGTTGAGGCGGCTCTTCAGCAGTGTTTGGCCGGGATGTAGTGTTATTATGTAGATTGACGGGTAAAAGCCTTGCAAAGGCTTTTGTAGTATTGAGGTAATTTCTTTGTTAAACAAGCAATGCTGGTTTATATTGCCATTTGACGTGGAGACTATTGCCGTTTGACTTGGAGGCTATTGCCATTTGACATGGAGGCTATTGCCGTTTGACATGGAGGCTATTGCCGTTTGACATGGAGGCTATTGCCGTTAGACATGGAGGCTATTGCCGTTTGACATGGAGGCTATTGCCGTTTGACATGGAGACTATCGCCGTTTGACTTGGAGACTATTGCCGTTTGACTTGGAGGCTATTGCCGTTTGACATGGAGGCTATTGCCGTTTGACTTGGAGACTATTGCCGTTTGACTTGGAGGCTATTGCCATTTGACTTTGACTTAGAGGCTATTGCTATTTGGCTTTGACTTGGAGGCTACCAAGGTGATGCAGCCGGGAGCCATGGAGAGACACCGAAGAGCTAGTGCCTGCAAAGGCATCTGCAACGGAGGTGTCGGCACGCCGGAATGCTGAAGCGAATTCGAAATCGTGCTATGGTGATGGTGACTAAGTGACATATTTTTTTACATTATATTGTCTTCTGTTTACGCGAATGTTATTCATTGAAATTAAACTACGATATACGAATTTTATCGTATTATTTATTTGACACATTTTACATAATTTAAAAACTACTACTATTAAACTTCACAAATTTTTAAGCTAATTACACTTTTCCCGACGTTTCGGTTGCTTTTCAGCAGCCATGGTCACGGGGAGACTAAGATGGTAATTGTCTCAATGTTCCAGTGTAGTTAACGCGATAAAATCCGTATATATTAGTTTAATTTCAATGACATATTTTTTTTTATAAATTTTTCCGCGTACTATTACTATTATTTTTGTGCACATTAGATATATTATAAAGTTTAATTTTAACTGAAACATCATACTAGGAAATTATATATAACAAGACTATTATAGAGAAGATTTTGGACACATATGCCTGTTCACGATAAACGAATATAACTTAAAGAAATATATATAACTGTAGGGACACAGTATAGTATGTAGAATGCTGACTCGGTATTATTGCATCGAGTTCGCGAGTTAGCGTACAGCCAAGCAGTCGTTTGTCACACCGAACCGTAGACGCACGTAGGGCAATATATATACCTACTGTGAATACCATCTTTTATTGTACGATCCTTTTACACAGATAACCTTACACGCTAAAATCAGAGTGACTCTTAAAGTAGTTGTAACTCGTACATAACAATTGGATAAATAATAACCTGCCGATTTTTAAAGAAGATCATACGTTTTAATTGCATTATATGTTTTTAGATGCATATAGGTATGTTGTTTATGTCTTTGAACATGTTTATGTTCTAAGATAGCATGGAAATATATACAAATTCGGTTTGTGTTTTTTAATTTGGCATGTATCATAATAATTTTCTAAAGCATATTAATTAACTTAATTGAAACATAAACCATTATCATTTTAAGTTATATTTCTGATTGTTTTTATAACTGTGCATTCCATTATTGTGTCGCAATAGGTATCTGATGTGCAGTCATGTTATCTGACCCGTTAAGCATACTATAGATGCGCGCGGTTTCACTCTTAATTTTATAGCACCCATTATAATTATATGGTTAATATTAGATTAAAATTGTAATTTTCAATGAAATTTACTTCTTAAATTATAGTATGGTCAATGAGACAAATATTTGGCAATTATTCTGACTTTTGTAATAGTTCCTGCGTTGCAGCCTATGTTTTATTAATATTATTTATATTCATTGTTATTTGGATTATAAATTTGATAATTCTATTATAATTTGCTAATCATTATGGAGCTACTTTATTTTGTATAAGAGCATAATTATTAACTATAGCTGCATAGTCAAGTCCACTTTTCTTACAAAGGTATCGTTTTAAAATTTGACACCGTTCGCGTTATTAGAAATGAATGCATGAGAACGTAATGCTATCGGAGTGAAGCATGACATCAGTAACTTATGTAAACATTAAAGGTAATGAAATTTTACACCAAATCATGTGATTGTATTTGTTATGAAGTAGTTAGAATTCTGACATAATTTTTTAATAATATAGTGAATGATTTAAAGTATGTTTGTTGTGATTGTATATTGGTTTGGTTTTGGTATAGATTTTGAACGATATTAAAAATCTTTTTTAATGTCATTTTAATGCATTTAGGTATCGTTCATTAAATACGATGAAGGAATTTGGACAGATATCTCTATATGTGATAATAAGAGTGAGGTATGGGTACGAGTATTTTATTATGATTGATACGAATGTTAGGAAATGTGAAATACAGGTGGAAATAATTGCTTAATATTTTTTTGACAGCATATGCCAGTACTACCGAAGGAGGAAGTGGAAGGGGTGCGTACCAGAAACCAGCGCCAGCAAGATGTGGACCAGAGGCGCTTTGGAGACGTCCCCTCGCCGTCGTCAGGTTGGCCACGTGACTCCGCAGCTGCCGCGGAACCATCCAGTGCAGCTCACTCGCCGGTGAACCCCGAACTTGCGACCCTGATGGCGTTTATGCAGGAGCAGGCACGCCACCAGAAGGAACAGGCACGCCGCCAGGAGGAGCACGCACGCGGCCTTGAGGAACAGCTGCAACGCGATAAGGAGGAGAGTATGCGCCGCCAGGAGGAGCAGGCACGCCGCCAGGAGGAGCACGCACGCCGTTTCGAGGAACAGCTGCAACGTGACAAGGAAGAGGGTATCCATCGCCAGGAGGAGCAGCTGATGATGTTAAAAGACCTCAGTGCAACGGTTGGCAAGAAGATGAAGGAGGTGAAAGAGCAAGTCCAAAACCACGAAAGTCGCATCGCCGAGGTGGAGAAAACGATACGTGGGCTCAAGACTGGAGATGGGATCGTGGTAGTAGTAGTAGTAGTAGACCGCAGTACCTGCGGTTGTGGCGTCCTCACCACGAGGCTTAAAGTCCCACCATTCGACGGATCATCGTCATGGTCAGCCTATAAAATCCAGTTCGAGGCCGTCATGAAATCGAACGGGTGGACACAAGAACAGGCTCTGACTGCTCTCACCTTGGGGCTTCGCGACCAGGCCTTGACCGTGACGCGCTTGGTCAAGACGTCACGTACAAGAAGCTGTTGGAGGCATTAGAATTGAGATATAGCGACGCACATCTGAAACACGTGTTTCGCGCCCAGATAAAAGACCGATCGCAAAGTGTTGGTGAAACCTTGCAGCAGTGGGCCCTGGAGGTGGAGATGCTGGTTCGAAAGGCGTACCAGTCCTCACCTGCGCTCATCTACGGAAACCTCGTTCAAGCTTTCACCGATGGGATCCGAGACCTGGAGGTTAGGGCCGCAGTGAGACTCGGACATTTCAGAAACCTGAAGGACGCCCTAGCCCACGCTCTGGAAGTGGAAACAGTATGACGGGACGTTCGAGCTCACCGTATCAGGGAAGTGTCGACTTCGCTCCGGTACTATAGCTGCGGCGAGAGAGGCCACATCAGGTTGAACTGCCCGAAGCGAAGGAGTCCACGCAGCAGAAACCAGTCGTCAGTAGGAGGAACACCTGATGTGCTTGCCGGGCAACAACAGCAGGGAAACGAGTAGACGCCAGGACTACGGGGCGGGTGCTGGCTTGTGATAGGAGAGC
The DNA here is from genome assembly GCA_930367265.1 of Catocala fraxini. Taxonomy (NCBI): domain Eukaryota; kingdom Metazoa; phylum Arthropoda; class Insecta; order Lepidoptera; family Erebidae; genus Catocala; species Catocala fraxini. The sequence goes on along the minus strand of OV884026.1, from coordinate 8,972,278 downwards.
CCCAAGGATCTCGATTTTACAATCGTGTGACGGAAACAGCCTGATTATCGAAGGCGAAAATAACAGAACGCCGTGCAAGTTGACATTGGACACTGGAGCTACTCGGACAGTCGTCAGTTTCCGACTAGCAAGACGGTTTCTTGAGGACTGTGACTGGAGAATGTGTATATCTTAGAACAGCTACCGGTCAGCACATAACCGTCCAAGGTGAGAAGGAGGTTGACATGAAACTAGGTACTAAAGTTTACCGCCACAACGTCATCGTGGCTGACATAGTGGACGACTGCATCCTGGGTTTAGACTTCTTGCGGAAGCATCACTATGATATCGACGTTATTGAGGAGTATTGAAGTGTGGCTCAGAAGAAGTATTCATGGAGGGTGCATCAGCAGGAAAAGTGTACTGCCTGAAGAAAGTAGTACTTCGTCCGAGGTCGGAAACAATCATACCGGTTTGCCTACCAAGAAATTCTGATCAGGAAAATCGATGTGTAGTTATAGAAGGATTGGACAACGATGCTCCATGGAAGATAGCACGCACTCTGGCTAGGAATACCAAGGCATCATCGGTACGTGCACTGAACCCAAGCGACAAAGAACTGGTACTCAAGAAGGGCACAATATTGGGTACCTGTGAAGGAGCAGTTTGGATGCGTAGATGCCATGAACAGCCTATCAACGCCAAAGTTCCAGGGGCAAGGTACGACGTGTCTTCTCTCTTGACGGACTGCCAGAATAACTTGTGGAGAGAAGAAAAGAACAAGGCTGAGACGATGTTAAACCGGTTTGCCGACATCTTCTCGACAAATGATGCTGACATAAACAAGACTGCCCTAGTTCAGCACAAAATAAATACAGGAAATGAGGTACCGATCCGCCAGCCACCAAGACGTGCACCAGTGGCACAGGAACATCAAGTTGACACTATGATCGAGGCCTTCGTGCAGTCCATGGTGTTCACCAGTGGTTTTGGTTAACAAGAAGGATGGCAGCATGCGCTTCGGTATAGACTATCGTCGACTAAATGACATTACAAATTTCTTTGTGATGTCATTTAGCCGACGACAGTAACCCGTTGCCAAGGATTGACGACACTCTGGATACGCTAACGGGGATGAAGTGGTTTTCTACTCTAGACCTGAAAAGAGGCTACTGGCAGGTCGAGATACATCCTCGAGATAAGGAGAAGACAGCATTCTCCACAGGCAAAGGATTGTGGCAATTCAACGTCGTGCCCTTGGGATTGTGTAATGCCCCTGCCAATTTTGAGAGATTGATAGAACGGATACTTACTGGATTGATTGGAGACTCCTGCCTGGTCTAGCTGGACGATATTATCATAGTAGGACGCACTTTTGAGGATCACCTTCGCAACCTGGAACACGTGCTCTCGAAGATTCGAGGAGCCAACCAGAAGTTAAGTCCAAAAAAATGCGCGTTGTTCAGGCGGCAAGTGAACTTCTTAGAACATGTGGTCGCCGCAGAAGGCATCCAAACGGCCCCTGATAAGATCATTGCTGTCAAGGACTGGCTAATTCCGGAAAACAAGACACAAGTCAGGGCATTTCTTGGCTTGTTCTCCTACTATCGACGGTTTGTAAGGAACTTTGCTGACATCGCCCGGCCTCTGCATAATCTCACCGAGGATAAGATAAAATTCTGCTGGAATGAGAGCTGTGACGTCGCATTTCAGAAGCTAAAGGAACATCTGTGTAATTCACCGATTCTAGGCTATCCCTACAATGATCATGAATTTGTAGTAGATACAGATGCCAGTAATACCGGCATTGGTGGAGTGTTATCTCAACGTAAAGGAGAGCATGAGGTTGTAATAGCGTACTTCAGCAAGGCCCTATCTAAACCTGAAAGGAACTACTGTGTCACGCGAAGGGAACTTCTAGCTGTCGTAAAGACATTGCAGCACTTCAGCAAATATTTGTTGGGGCGGCAATTTCACCTGCGAACTGACCACGCTGCATTAAAATGGCTACTACAGTTTAAAGACCCAGAAGGACAGGTAGCAAGATGGATTGAACAACTACAGGAATTCGACTTCGTAATACATCATCGCAGTGGCAAGTCACATAGTAATGCAGATGCCCTGTCGCGTAGACCGTGCCCCGACCAGTATAAGCACTGCGCCAGGCAAGAGGCCAAGCAGAAAGAACTAGTGAGGATGTTGAGGACGGATCTTAGCGAAGACTAGAAGGAAACTCTGCAGAGAACGCAACAAGAAGACAAAGACATAAGACCCATCCTCGAATGGAAGAAAACAGGTGCTTCGAGACCTCACTCGTTTCCTGAAAGCCAAAGTGGAAGCAAGTACTTCTTATTTGTCATGGATTACTTCACAACGTGGCCGGAAGTGTTTGCGATTCCCAATCAAGAGGCATCTACGGTGGCCGACAAGCTAGTCCACGAAGTCTTTTGTCGTTTCGGGGGGCCCTTAGAGATCCACAGTGACAAAGGTCGGAACTTCGAGTCTGAAGTATTTAAGGAAACATGTCGTGTGATGGGTACCCACAAAACGAGGACGACTGCTTATCATTCGCAATCAGACGGCATGGTTGAACGATTTAACCAGTCTGGAAAGATGAAGATGGCGAAAGTTGTAGAAAGCAAACAAAAAGATTGGGACGAACACATTCAACCGTTTCTCCTGTCATACCGTAGTGCCGTTCACGAAAGCACATCAGTAACACCTGCTTTCGTTAACTTCGGCAGAGAACTACGATTATCTGCAGACTTGATCACCGGCATCCCACCTGAATCTCCACGCGGCATAACAGATTATGCGAATGATTTGCGCAACAGGATGAATGATGTATACGAGCACATCAGACAGACAGGTCAGCAGATGTCTGAGAGGATGACGACCCGTTACGACCGGAAGGCGAACAATAAAGGCTTCGAGGAATGATCGCTGGTGTGGTTACATAATCCGGTATGTAGCAAAGGTAAATCTCCTAAGTTGCAGGCAAAATGGGATGGACCCTATAGCATAGTCACTATGATGAATGACGTCACCCACCGGATCCAGAAAGGACCACGAGATACACCAAGGTCGCTCTTGTGGGTCGATTGGCTACTAAGGAACTAACAATGTTCGGGACGAACATGTCTAAGAGGGGGGCAGTGTTACGCCCAGTGTCATCTCTCGGCATTGTGGGGAAAACTTGGCAGTTCCGTCTTATAATTTATTGCACCGCCATCTATTGACGTCTTACGGAACTACGTAGTTCGTCAATACGCGATGCGTGGAGAGAAGGCTGGCACATTCTCGAATCTTCGTACTGTTTACATTACTGGGTATGGCGTTACTAGAAAACTCTAGAAATGCTTTACCCACGTATAAATAGAGCGCACGCGCACCGCCAAGTCAGTTTACAATAGACGCGAATTAGCTTACACAAAAGAAACAGAGCAAGTAGCTCTTTCACTGTAAAGAGCTATATCACTCTTTTAGCTCTTTAGCTCTTCTATAGCTCAGTAGCTCTTAATACATTTGACTTACGCGAATCGAAAGCGACCGACAGCTCAAACGCTCTTTGAACGTCTACACTCTTTCTTAATGTTTATTTATGAGTTAATGACATATACCACAAGTAGACGAACAATATAACAAAAACATTAAAACATATTTCTTTTAATCACCCAAGATTCAATCATGAATGAATTTCATGTCATGTATATGACGAAAGTCATTGATTTTCCTTCATATTTTAACACAGGCTTAGAACTGTCAATCTAGATTAAAGTTACATTTACAGCGACATAGAGCTATCCTTGAAAAGAGCTAACGATATGACACGAAGTGTGCCAAATATTGTCGAAGCAAATCGTATCACGTATGAACTATGAGTCACTCGGTAGCGCGGACCGATTGCCGGTAGGCCGCTCTGAGCTACTTAAGAGCTAGTGAGCTATATAGCGAACGAGTGAGTGAAAGAAGCTAGCTTATTTTTATCACTCGCTCGCGAGTTACCCATCTCTAGTTTACAATCGAAAGCGGTCAAGTGTACATCGGAGCGAACGGAAGCGGAAATACTACGGAGTTTGAAGCAGTTACAGTGGAAAAGTGTAGTATAGTGTTTGTTGTTTTAAATTTAATTGTGTGTTTGAATAAAACGTGTTTTAGTCGGTAATATTGTTTACATTCTTACCCGAGAACCCAGCACGTAACAATATTAACTTATTGAATAAACAAATGGATGAATGTATTAAATCTGTTTATCTTTAAAATTGTTGCAGAGGTGCAGATAAAAAAAACATCGCGCTTTTTGCATCATTCTATATTTACATACTTATTGATGCAATGAATAAAAAATAATCAAAAAATGTAATTTTTAAAATGCAGAACTTGCGTGGCAGATCAGTTTTAGCTTTGCTTTGATGTACCTATAAATTGAGAAAATGCTTAGATAGAAGCCATTGTTTTCTCATGTTAACAACAGCAAGTAGCTAATTATATGATTTCTGTTATAAACCACAAAACATAAGTTATTCTTAGCTATCATTGAACCAGTAACCAACAGTTGCCATTTACCGAACCTAATCCCAGTTACTTGTGACGAGATAAGATTTTCTTTACATTAATTTCTATTTGGATTTATAACTAAAGATATTGTAATTATTATATTTAAAGTAAGTAATATGATATGCTTGTGCACGTCGTGAAGCTACCCACTGATGGAAGAAGTAGAAGAGATATAATATGTAGGACAATATTTTAATGTGATATTGGTTATCAAAATGTAACATAACAATACTATTGCCTATCATCTACTTACCTAGTTTATTACTAAAGTTAATGTTTAAATGATTTAATCATTTTTCATGAGTTTTACTAACTTGGATATTAAAAGAAAACGATGAAATTAAATACTTATTGCTTAAATTATACATACTTACCTACTGTACTAAATTACTTATACATAACAATTTAAATACGGTTTATATACTAAATAAAATTTTAAAATGGAAAGATAACGGTATAGCGCCAAGTTTTTGTGTGTTAGTTCTAGAATAAGTCCAGAAGACAAAAATTAATTGATTCTTAATCAACGGCTTTAGTGATAATTTTATCAGTTTACAATATTTTATTTGATATTCTTAACTATCGATATTATTAATAGCTTGACTACAAATCCTTGTCATTACATCATAAACACATTCATCACCTTCATGCACTCGTTATTTCAATAAGTAAACATGGACGCGAATGTACGTCTCGTAGAAAAAAAAGGAGATAATTTTCTCTTTTTAGAAGCACCGAGTAATTCTGGCAGGCTGTGACTAATGTCGACCAATTAACAACTAATTTTTAGTGCAATTAGATTATCGCTAGGCATTGTGGTTCCCGAGATATTGAGGTGGCTGTGCCAAGATAAGCGCTCATCAATACCCCCTTATATCTTTAGAACGGGGGCTCGTAGAAAGCTGATATTTTGTGATCAACGTCGACTCGTTATCGACTAATCGTTGGTATAGTTAGATCTTCGTTCGGTGCTGTGGTTTTAGAAATACAAGATGTCAGTGCCAAAATGAACGCTTACTTTGAGACAGCCACCAATACCCCCTTGTATCTTTTAAATAGCGGACCGACTAATTCTGCTATTTTACGACCAAATTCGACTTATAAACGCCTAATTCACTACGTAAATATATAGATTGCCAGTTTGCGATGGTGGCTGTGCCAAGATGAGCCATACCCTTGACACGACTATTATTCGTAGTCTGAGCGTTGATAGTAGGTACCATATTCTATAATAACAGATAAATATAGTATGTACTTAAATAATACCTACATTATTCTTATGGAAGTCAAAAGGCAGGTATTGAAAAATTAAAGTACTTTTACCTGGTTTGTCCTCAAAGATAATAATATTTTCCATCAGTCCAGATTCATTTCCATATCCTTGTAAGAAATGTTTGGCCAACGATGTCTCTACTTGCAAGAAGCATTGGTTCCATTTTACACGATTACTGAAGTTACCATATTTCAAGACATATTGGTCTCGTTCCTGATAGAAATAAAAAAACTTAAAGCGATATTATAATTTAAATGAAATCTAACAATAGCTAATAACAGCTCTATGGGTATTCCCATGCAAAATAAGAACGTATAGTCAGCACTATAAGTAGCTGAACATTTGATAAAATTGTATACTTAAGTATTTTCCTGTATTGTCAACGACACCACTCAACCGAGTGTTAGCAACACATTCGAATTTTACGCGAATGCAATTGTGTATAGATATCGGTTATAATAATTACTTACTTTTTAGATACCTACTAACTACTTTGTAGGTACCTATATAATAACTAGGTACTATGTTATTATATAGGTATTGATTGACTGCTTCATTGGTGGCATGGTATAAGTTACTCTTATGTATGAGTTCGTTTTCTGATCGGCCGAAATGTTATTGGATTCTTCTATTAAACAATTGCAGTGGCAGCAAATTATCCGAAACTGTGAAGACGTCGATAGGCTCGCTTTGAATAAAATGGCCCTAAAAACATTGCTAGCAAAATGTTAATGTAATAATTACACCATTTCCTTAACCATCGCGGATAAACAATGAGTCTACGCACCTTCATAAAAAGAATAATTGTCGGCACGCGTACATAAGTGACGAATGTCTAGCGTACCTACAATAATTTATCTCCAAAATTATACACAACGCCATACTAATAAGCCTAAGACATTCATTACCGCAGCCTAAAACCATTAATCTGATTTCATCTCAGTCTACGACCTTAGATTTATAAATAGTGTTTAAAAGACTACTCCTACTGTAGGAATAAATCCTGAGTCGCGAGGATCTTTACATACGTTTAAACAACAGACACAAAGAACACCCAGACTCGGAACAACTAGGTATATGTGGATCTCAAAAATGTTTGTCTCCTCTGGGGATCGAACACACAACATTCGGGGCAATGGCAATAGCGAGGCAACCACTTAAACCACTACACCATCAGTGCAGTCAATTTTGGTTAGTTGAGAATGCCTTGCCCTGGAAATCGACGACAAATAAACGAGTGTTATTATACCAGTTTTGACAAGATACTGGCAGGTCCGGATTTAAAGGCTTAAAGGCAACAAAGGAGTACCTGTAGGCATCTAATAAATTTTGAGCGAGACGGAAAGTTAACCCAACTCTCGAAGTAACTTCAATGTAATCCCTGTGAGGCCGAAATCGTGCCGTGTACGTAGGAATTAAAAACGGACTGTGACTTCACAGAGGTGTTGTGGTTTAAGTGGTCGCTTCGCCACTGCCATTACACCGGGTGTTGTAGGTTAGAATCCCACACGAGACAGAAATTTGTGTGATCTACAAGTGGTTGAACTAACCACTGCATTTGGCATGATATCACGCATAAAATAACTAATAGGTATGGTAACTCCTTAAAAAGCTTGGCAGAATCATGCTCACACGACAATTAAGTAGGTATATTTAGAGTGCATGTAATAGTAGGCGAACAAATTGCCGTCTACCGGTCATAGTTCGAGACTCATTGCTGCTACGGAGAATTTCCTGACTCACTTACACTATCAGCACTCGGCATTCTCACTTGTTCTTTCTTATATTTAAGTCACTAAACGAAGTATGTTAATAATTTTCTTTAAATACCCACCAAATCCGTTGTAGCTCTTATGCTGAATTTGAAGCACTCGATAGCTTGCGGCTGTGTGTACACTGACATCCAGCTTCCAACCAAGTCTGGCACATTTACACTTAATCCTCTTTTGTGAACAGGGCATAATTCCGACGGAGAATTATCATACCCTTCCACTGTACCATGAATAGTCAAACATAAATAAATAAAATATATATTATTTCTCATATTTTGATCAACTGTTAAGCGAAGTCTTCTTCATTCGGCAACTTGATTTTTATTGTAAGGTATGAGCTTTGGCAACTCGTAAAGAGTACCCATTGATATAAGTAATAATATTTGTAAGATGTTTAAAATATTATTGTAATTACTACTCAAGTGATTCATCATACTAAAAATATTTAATGTTTCGTGCAGAAAGGATGGTAAACGTATTCAGTTAGTCGCTACATATTTGACTGTTGTTATCGACGACGGATATGTATACAAAACTTATCAATTAATTGTTATATCCTTTTTAAATAATTTATTCGACTTGTAGATACACGGAAAGATCATAAAATTCATACCTACAATCATAATATTCTAAGTTTCTTTTCATTTTCCAATGAACTAATCAGTAAACAAGTATTTAAGTTTAATATTATATTTTATTTATACAACCATTATGTAATATAAATAAACACAAGTAGGTATAATAAGGTAGAGTATACAGTCTCATAAAAAAAGTATTCTAATTGCAAATAACAATCTAGAAGCAAGATATAGGCTCAGCAGAATTTTGGATTATTAAGAATAAGCATACACTGTACAGATTACACATCTAATAAATACATGTAACATTTTACCTATTACAACAAGAATGTATATTAATATTCACCAATTTTACCCTCTAAGTATGGACCTATATATATCTAGTGTGAGTAACAGTTACACAATGCACCACAGCGGATGTACATCAATAAGTGGCTATGAGTGGCGACCGGTAACGTGGCGTCAACTTGTGTACACTAAGAATACCATTACATAGGTATATATAATATTATCTTAACCAAGAAAGCATTATCCCAACTCCCTTAGGGCAATTACTGAAGATTTATTCCAGGTACGTCAGTACTTGCACTGCTTTTAAACAGATGTATAGATACATCGTACGACTTTTATAGGCTATTCAGATGATTGACTCCGTAGAGAAACTATCAATGAGTATGTCCACGCTTGTATCTCGATGCGCGTCACGAAATCACAAGTCATGTATTCCCCAGCAAGTTCAATAATAAAACATACAACAATAACACCATCGAAAAATATATAACTGAAATAATTGCTGGTCAATAAAAACAGTATTATTTTGTATAATATATTGAAGTAAAATAATAAGTAGCCTAATCAAAATAATAAAAGTATAAAAATATTTCGTAGGTTGAACAATACGTTTATTTAGTCTTACATTGGTACCTATGTTCAAAGTTCGTGCTGGTGGTTATACAAGTACATTCCTCGTTTCACTTACAAATTATGTTAGACTAGACGTAAATACTTCATGTGTATTTTGGAATACTGGTTCCTGGAAACAAGAAAAAATAAAATTATGATGTTATATGCATAATAGCAAACGAAAATGAGAGGTGTGTTTAAAGAGTCTAAGTAAGAAATTGCCGTTTTGTAATTAATATCATACTTTTTATGAACACCCTTATTACTTCTATACTGCAATAAGCAAGGACCATTTCGCGATGTGTTTTATTATACCTAGTTATCCGAACCGCTTTACTGCAGTGAGTAGTTTGCCTAACGTATAAATATCAGTTGAAATTTTAAATGTAAACTAAATCTTAATAATACACCTATTTCATTTGAGTATCTATTAGTATAGTATTGGTCTCAACAAATTATACAATACAATCAATAGTTAAACCTAGTTAGTAAAACGTACCATTTAATTATTTACACGAAATAAGACTCGAGACACAAAATAATACAATATTGACTATGATTGTTGATATTACTTGTTAATAAAACTACAACACACCGGATTAGTTCCTCTATAACCAAATTACCAGAAAGACCGGTTCTGTACTGAACAAATATATGTCGCAAGTTTGATACGTAGCTTGCATATAAATATTAATAAAACATTCAACATTTCCATACGTTGGAAATTATTCTAAGTAACAAGAATATGGACTGGATGTGGAACATGGAAGATAGGGTGTTGTCCCGCAAATGGGAGAATACATTTGTCCAGTTGTAGTGATTGATTGACTGCGCCAAAAACGCCAAGTGGCTTAACGATGCATCAAAAACCGTTATGCTAAAAATCCTGCCAGATCCAAGCCTCACTTGAGTTTAAGTTTGAGTAGACCTCACCAGAACGAAGATTTAGTATAAATAAAGTTCTTCTATTTTCTATATTAACAGTGATGTCACAAAAACGCTGAAGATTTATAAACACTGTTCAATCCCACTTAAAAAACGGATGTTTTGCGACGATTCAGTCTTCCTGTTGCGAGTATCCACATCAGTTTTTTCATACGGCTAAGCTAGAAGCCTTGTGGCAGTACTTCTTGCTTTATTTAAAAAATACCACTTTATCGTCTCCAGGTGGCATAGCAGTGTAGCGCGTATTTTCGTAATTCTTCTTTGTTGGATACTGTTTTCTTTTCAACGAGGCCACGTTTTGCCAGGTGATTAATTATTTCGCCTTTATGGCCGCGATACTGCCCGATGTGAACAAAATTATCCAATTAAATGATAAACAAAAACGTTATTTTCAACTCGGGCAGATATTTCATTAAAAACTAAATATTCAAACTATTACGGCAATTGCTTAATTAAACCCCCGTTAACGTGCTGGTTCTGTCAATAATAGATGTAACTTTTCTTATGCAGATTTTTATTTAGTTGAAAGTTATAAGTGTAGTTACATTTTAACATCCTTAATATTTGACAATGTCGTTATAAATACTCGTTGACTAGTACCATAACTTTAGGGCTGACAACCAAAACGAGGTGACGATTCTATACAACCTATAGGGTTTTGTTATTTCAACGTCTCGTGCCATGTGGAAATAACAGAATCCTATAAGTTGCTGTACTTCTGTCCGCTTTAGCAAGTACCAGTCCTTATAATACATATGAGAATAACAGTTAGCCCATAATTTCGCTCGAACTAGCATGGCGCCAGTGAACATTGAAGATTTAATCATTTCCAAATGGTTACAACAACAACTACAATAATTTACAATATCACACACATTTCAAACTAATGCATTAAGAATAGATACCTAATATTATATAGTAAAATGTTAACAGTGTAATATTAGAAACGTGTCGCATAGTTAGATGTTTATTTAAATTTCTTAATCATGAAGCTTCCGTGATTTACAAAGTGGATCTAAACTAGCTGCTTCTCTTCTACAATTTATTACAAACGATTAAAACGTTAATTCACGATATATCTTATCTCTTAAAGCATAGGTACTTAATCTTTAACAAGCAAGAATAAAATATTAAGTAATAAAGGTATTATGGATACCTGCATAATTTTCACTTGGTTATAAAAAATTGTCCGCAATAGTTTAATAACACCTGTAGTCGACGATAGTCAACTGATTGGGAGTACTAGACACAACTCAACAATTGACATCACGTTAGCGACATTTGATAGCTCAATTTGAGTCTTTTAGATAAAAAATAACCTTTAGCGTAAATCTTTAGCTAGGTGGTTTAAGGGCCTTAACGAAATGTCTTTCTATGCAAGGTGATTTAAACATAGTAAAACATTTTTCTAGGGAGAGTTAAAGTCGTATTTAATTACTTTATAGACAGTTCCAAATCTACCCAGTCTAAATGTTCAAGTGAATTGTCGTAACATCTACAATCTTATAAATTACCTCATAAGTTTCATTTTGGTCGTTAACTAGTTATTTACGCTAAAAATAATCTAGCTTAATAAAATTAATATAACACACTGAACGATTAATTAATAGGCGAAATATATTTTGCCCAAGCACAACTACGAGCAAATGAAAATAAGTATTATACAATAATGTCCATGTGTCCATGTGAAACCAATAATATTGACCCTTAACTGTAAATTAGACTTAGTTTAGTACCTAGATCATATTCAAATAAGACATAGACTGTCCCAAATTTTACCATGGTTAAAGCCAAGAATATTTAGGTCACCTAGATACTATGTGTATTCATAAATTCAATACAAACAGAATTGTTTAAAGGGGTTTTAGTGGCCAAATCCGAAGATATGTGAAATGAAAAAATATATTGAGGTAGATGCCAGATTTAATTTGGGCTTTCAGCCATTTACATTTGCTCCAAATTAAAGTCATTGATTTATAATATTATGACACCAATAGATGACATTACTGATATAGTTCAATATAACTGTTTATTAGATAAGTTAAATGAGATTATAATGATAAATTTTGTTTTGTAACACTTAACAAGGTGCCTATTCATGTTTAATGTATTAGCATTTATAGCCATTTCCTTCAAATATAGGTACATTAAATATGCAATGGGCTGGCTCAAGAACCTATCACCTGGTATTGGGGGAATATTATAAGAGCTGAGATTACTGCCTAACAGGAAGAATTAGGTGCATGATGCTGTGCCATCTATGTTTATCAGCAACAACATCAACCGGTGTTATTTTTTTGTATGGCCACTCAATGCATTTGAATCTAGGCTAATTATATTATAGGTCTCATGAGAACTGTGACTTCTTAGCATATTTTTAATGACCACCTTCTCATCTTTCCGAATTTGACCACCCAACCCCACTTAAAAAATTCTCCACCAACAATTGGTGTAAATTAGAACTTATAGAACACTTTTTAACAATTAGTAACAAACCAAGAAAGTCAAGTATGGAATGGAGGGAACATTTGATTCTAATATAAGTCAGAAAATATAAAATCATCTTTACTATACACATAAATAGTGAATAGAGATCAAATATTTTTCTATGAACTAGGTACTTATAATAATATGTATCATGAAATAAATACATGATATGACTACATTCTATTCCAAGAAAGAAAAGGCAGCATAGTTTGGAAGGCAATTATGGAAGAAGATGATGGCCGTTGATATATATAAATTAATAGAGTTGCTTCTCAACATGTTTAACTTTGGTACAATCTGTTCATTAACCATTGCTAATACCCATGGTTTATCATGACTAACAGTATGCAGCATATTATTACACTAAGTTTAGCACAAAAAGTCAGTTACAGCAATGGTTTTTAAAGTGCTCTAAATACCTATTTGATGTAGACAAATGTTTTAATTAATGTCATCACTCTGTTGAAAGGTTGGTTCTGGTCCTACGTTTCGGTTATTATGTAATTCTTGCTTATGATCGCCACCTGTACAACATATTATTCATTATTAAATAAATCCTGAAAATCAAAATCCATTCAATTTTCATACTTGTGCAGCAGGTTATTTCTGGCATACGTAACAATCAAGAGCCTGGGGATGATTCCGTGCAATAGAATTAAATTTTTGTTTGGGATCTTAACTTTGTTAAAGCATCCATTGATAACATAGTAGGAAATTCTAACTACTAAAGAAGTAAATATAGCTGCATACTACATTTATATTAGGGGTTATTTATGAAACAAGTCGAGGTTTGAGTTTTTTCTACCATTCATTGAATGTCTACAATTCCTTAGGGATTTTACCCATCCTGGATTTTCATATATATTTCATCTGTAAACACTGGTGAGAATAGGAACATAGATGCAGCAAAGAATTACTTGGTGATTATAATCATGTTGGAATGTTACTTAAAAAATGTTCTATAATATTAATCAATATAATATAGAATTGGTGTTTCATCACAAGACAGAACACATTTTTAATTAACCAACCAACTCATAAGCTAGAAAAATTATAAGTACGAAAATAATACATCTGCAAATACTATGTGAAAAGTGTATCTTAATCAATTGTAAATACTACACAAGTTTAAACTAAAATCAACACACTAAATTGTCATTTATATAAAACATGTTGAAATATATTTTGGACTTATTATATATAAATATTAGTAACTTAAGATGATTGTAATAAAATTAATAACAGGTCATTGTTAAAGACACAGTATTATACAAACAAACAATTTTGTTTATAATTTTCAATAAGCAAGGCTCTTCATCAAAGCAAGATTAACATTTACTTCTTATGACATAATCATGTAACCAATGAATAATGTTTCTAAAGTATAAGTAAAGTAAATTAACTCCCAATAACTGTAATTTTCTGTTGCAATATTTAAAACTATATTATAATGGAGGATATACCTAACCATTTGTTTTAACCATTTATATTTTATAGACATGTGTCCTTCAATAGGATAATATTAAAATCATATCTCACTGATCTATCTATAAGGTAAAATCATGGCTACATATTCAAATTTTATAATGAGAATGGACATCTAACGGATCTCAACTTACATAAACACTTAGAGGTAAGGTGCCCACAAACATGAAAGAGTTTTAAATATTAAGTTGTCTATAGACCATTTTAGTTAAATTTTGGTAGCAGTATAGACATTTAACTGAACTGAAAATATATACCCTATATAATCATAGTGCAAATGCTACAAAACCGCATACCTAATTACAATAAGTGAGCTTTAATATAAAGAACAATGGGCAAAAGCCATATATTTTTACTGATTTTCACCACTAACAACTAGTGCACTTAAATACTTCACAAACTTCAGTTACATCATACCATTTTGCTACCAATATTAGATCAATAACTAGCTTTACTCTATGTTATTAAGGCCAAATTGAAGTACTTAATGATGATGTATGATACTGAAAAAGTGATGTATTATCAATTTGTGTAATCCCAGTATTAGTGGTAAAAGATCAGTACCAACACCAGATACTTTTCACGGTCATGCAAAATACAGCACATCTTGACACAAACACTCACTTGCATAATAATGAACTAATTATGTGACATATACATTTAAACAATATAGTGTTAGTTAAAATTAATCAAATGGTAAAATTAATGTTAACCAATAACAATAGTAATTAATTATGTGATGTGATGATCAAATTATAATACTGTAATTTTAATGACAATAAACATTCAGCAATAATATTATACATGTAGACTTTAAGAATTGTTTTAAATATTTAACTGTCCGCATATATCTTAAAGCAAGTATTAAAATTGATCAAGGTTTACAGCATTCAGCTATATAAGTTATATCAGACAAATGTTTGATTCAAACTGAAAATTAATACTTGTGATATAGGTACCTATTATTTAAAAATTCATCATTATGTAACAATTTAATCAACAGAAATGCAGCATACTTCTATACTTAGTGTTATTTTAATCAAAACTTTCATTGTTGTTGGATATCATTCTATGACCACTATTTCATAATTAACTATGTATTACAAGCAATGAGGAAGCGATACAGGAACTGATTACTCATATCATGATAAAATCTGTCACATAACTCCAAATTATAATATTCTTGCTTAAAGTTACTCAAATACAGTATCAACATGTTTATTCTGAACTTTCGTGATTACTAGGTTAATTTGAAATTCCATAATTGACCCCACCTGTGTTGAGACCTGTGTTTTCTGAAGCGCCAGTCGGAGGTGGCGCCGGCATGGCGATTGGGGGCGCTTGATCGCCCTTAGGGCGGCCCTCTCCACCCGGCTGCACGGTCACTGCTTGCACGCCGTCTGAATCATCCCTCTCCAACGTATGATAGTCGCCGGACTCTTCGGGAGGACGCGGCTTGCACTTGCCGCAGCAGCAGTTGCAACAACAACATAGGCAACAGCAGAAATAGCATCCCGTCAGAATGCCGCATACGATAAACAATGCCTTGCACCAAGTGCTTGTTACTACGAAATAGGCGTTGACGTTTTCTTCACCAAATTGCTCAGAGATATAAAGTCCGAGAGAGCCATAATTATCATATATATTCCGTTTTGTGGCATCACTAAGTATCGTATGTGCTCGATTCACTTCTTTGAATTTCTCAGCTGCTTCAGGATTGTTGGGATTTTTATCAGGATGGTATTTTAATGCTAATTTCCGATAGCTTTTCTTGACATCGTCTGCGGTTGCAGTTTTCGGGACTTGCAGTATTTGATACAGGCTGTCCCCTGCAGTAGATAGTTTCCTTTTATCCATTTTGATATTGGATTTATGAGACGGGTCGAAATAACACGAACAATAAAATATATTAGTGCAAAACTAAGACAATCCCTGAAGAATTTACGATAATACGAATATCTCACTCAGTCTACATTTTTTACGCGCAGTGTACAGTGTGACCGTTTAGAAATAATAAGAAAGTTACTAAACGCAATTGATACCAAAAAGTTACTAAGCTTTTCGTCTACCTATTTATTGGTTTTATTCTTATTTCTATGTCTTGTCATAATTTATTATGGCAAAACATGATGCGAGACAGAAGAACTTAATCATAATAACTAAATGGGATTTTTAAATTATATTTCTAATATAATTCTCTATATCGACTGTCCAAAAAGTCGCCTATTTACATAAGGAAACCCATCACAATAAAGTCAATGAGCATTTAAACCGCTCATCCTTTCATGCAAAATTTTCGTATACAAGAGATCCGTTTTAGCGAAACTGGCATCGAACCTCTCGTCGGGTTTACTAGGTTTTTCACTTTCATTCATAAAACATCGATGAAACAACTAAAAAAACTAAAAAATATTCATGAAACGACTGGCGACTAAACATGAATGAGGTTTAGTCGCCAGTCGTTTCATCGATGTTTTTAATTTTAAATATCTTTTAAAATTTAGTACTTCAACGATGGGTCGTTACATCGACGAGTCAGTACCTCGATTGTCTATTATATCAATGGCTCGCAACGCAAAAAAAGCAAGCGCGAGCCAGCGCGTACCAGCGCGAGACATCGCGAATATTACGATACAGCTAGATGAAGAGAGATGCATGCTCTCTAGGTCTTTAATAAACGGTACGAAAGTACTCCATTTCTGCAACAACAAGTTTAAGTAATCACAAATATTTCAATCTATGGTTTGCACATACATTATAGAACTTTTACACCAAAGATGGTCGGGACGTGAATATTTTGCCATACCAATTCTCGCCCATCCTGTCTGCAGCTCGCCTCGCTGGTTCAAAACGAACATAAAACGCCATCTACACGGTCGGGTCAGGCGCCCAACTCAACTACGGTCACGTCAAATTTGGTTGAGTTGACGCCAAATTTGATCGTATGGTTGTTGGTCGGAAAACCAAATTGATTGATTGACATCCAAACGACCTTGATTGCCAGCGCTGCGCTCGCAACAAAGGGCGAATAGAGGGCGTTATGTTGACAAACTAAACGTGTGGAAGATTGTTGCCCGACCGCGCGTAGTCATTTTGATCGAAGCGTTGCGTGAAGTGGACGCGTAATGGCGAGCAAACGTGCAACATTGTCGGAGATTTTAGAACTCTACAGAGATCTTCCCTGTTTGTGGGACTTAAGTTCTAATGATTATAAATAATATCAACCCTGTATTGAACTGTCCTGCCTGCCTCCTGCCTCTTCTCACTGTGAGAAGAGTTAGGCCATAATCCACCATGCTGGCCTAGTGCGGGTTGGCAGACTTCACATATCTTCAAGAACATTATGGAGAACTCTTAGACATGCAGGTTTCCTCACGATGCTTTCCTTCACCGTTAGAGCAAGCGATAATTAACTATTAAATACACATAATAATAGAACTTCGAAAAGTCAGAAATGCGCGCCTTGGGTTCGAACATGAGACCTCTGCTTGGTAGTCCAACAGTTTATCACTTGGCTATAAATAAATCTCATTAATACTACAAACAAATATTAAATTTAAGGAATTAATAAAGCGGAATTTGAAAATAATATTTAGATATTATTAAGCGCCTGGAAAATTGGCAATAGCAAACGTTAAATTCTTGCTCGTCTCTTCACTAATTGCTATTATCAATTTGCCAGGCGCTTAATAATTTCTAAATATTACTTCCAAATTCCGCATTATTAATTCCTTAAATTTAATATTTGTTTGTAGTATTGTAAGGTAGTATACAGGTAGATTTACATGGAAGTGAATCCATACTTAAACAATTGGTATTTCGTTCAGAAACAGAAATACACCCGCGGACCTGACGTCAGGTTGGCGCTTCACTTTCTTTTTGAGCTATCTTTGAACTCAAAGAGGTAGAATTGCTTTCTCTATAAGTAAATTTAGGTAGATTCAAGGTAAATTTGATACAGTCTTATTTCATGGTGATTCATAACATTACACCCGCTATTCTGATGCACACAAAAAAACGTATAGAACATAAATGCGTACCGCTTATTAAAGGAAAGCGAAGAAGGTAGGTAAAATTAATATTATTATATAGTACCTACATAATAGATTATGTAAGTAGGTATTTATTAAATTACGGTTTTTATAGACAATCTTTTTATTAGGTAGATAGACAGTATGGGTACTGTTTTGCGTATTTGAAAGGGGTGCCATCGACGTGCGTACTGCTCGCCGCTCACGTTAAAAAACTGAAGTTGATTCCAACCACGCGATGTTGTAGAACCACCGAGCAGTTTGGTTGACTCAAGTAAGGTCACGGTGGTTGGGCGTTTGACCCGACCGTGTAGAATAGGTTTATAGTAGGATGACCACGTACTACATTTACCAGTTGAATCGGCTGTCATGAGAAAAGGATTTATGTCATACTAGCTTTTGCTCGCGGCTTTACCCGCGTGTTAGGATGAGGAGGAGGTATTGAATATTGAATAATTTAATAAAAAAAGTACCCTATGTCCTTTCCCAGGTTTTAAACTACCTCTGTATCAAATTTCATCCATATCAGTTAAGTGGTTTGGCCGTGAAAGTTACTTTCGAATTAATAATATTCGTAAGGAAGTAAGGATTGCTAAACGAAACGCAGTTAGTTAGATACCGACATATAAATGGTACATAAATGAAAATTACTATTATCTTTTGGCTAAAGTTTGTGGAAGAGAGACAAGCGGCTATGCGGACGTAATTCATTACACTGAAGTTGATTTTTGTAACATACCGTAGACCGATATACGATATATATATATATATACATATAGTATTCTCCATCTACATCCTATACAATCATTACATTAGGTAACAATTATACCGGCGGAGCGGATCCGTGAGGAAAATATCCTGGCGGATCCAAGCCACCGCCGGCGTACCGGGCGGCGAAGGCGTGCATATGCGCCTCTTATGCCGCCGAAGTGAAGGCCACGGGTGGGAGAACGGGGATCTCCCACCCGCCAGCCGTTGAGTCGGAGCGACGCCCTCTAGTCTGTTGTGCCAGGGCGTCGTCTAGAAGTCGTCGCCCGCAGACACAACATCTCTGCATTGGGCACTGCTAGCTAGGGCGCTGATGTAGTTTCGTTCCAGCGACCCTCCCATACAAAGCAGCAAGTTGGCACACCGTGGTGGTTTTAGTCGGTAGGCCCGCAGTCTCGGGAGAGCCCGACATAACCCTCTCGCCTCCCCTTGTCGCGAGTGGGTAAGCAAAAGGAGCATTTAACCACATAAAAAAAAGGTAACAATTATACCAATTTGATAACTTTGTGCCGTCTACCACTAGTACTTTTAAGGTCTTTGTTTTTAAAGTACACACGGCTACACATTAAGTTAGACACCCTATATACGCATAACTACGCTACATACAAAATAGAGAATTGTCGGAAAGGGACAGTGCATAGTGGTGTCGATGTAATGGTAAGGATAGAGCGTAACAAAAATATAACGCACTCTCTCGCACGATTCGCAGTGTTCAACTACTAATAATTCAAAGTCCAAACAGTCTAGGTTGATGTGTCGCTGTATGTACTTTGTTTTTCTTGTACGTAGCTCTGAGTTAACAAAACCAAAGATAAATAGAACCATAATGATCATATTGAAATTCAAATTCAAATTCAAATCGTTTACATGCTAAAATGTGGTTTTTTATACAGATGGTGTGATACAAGATTAGAGCAACACATTTGCTATCAAAGTCCCATGGCATGCAAATATAGTTCACAATTATTTAGGTACTTACATACATCACTTATTAAATTATTAACGTTAAACGTTTTACAATAATTTAAGTACCTACTCGTTCACAAAATAAAAACATTCTTGAATAAGCCATTTGAACAATTAATGAGCCTTAAACTTATAGTTTGGTAATTTATGAAACTGTTGTGGCAGGTGATTTTACCTAAATGCGTATCGCCATAGAGTAACTATTACGGCTACACACTTCTGTTTTTATTGGAGGAAGAACAAGTTTGTTTGGATAACGGGTATTGAAAGGCAAATATTTTTTTTAAAAGTAAACAAATCAGGATTCATTTTGACAAATATACACGTTTCAAATATATAAAGAGATGGTACACTTAATATGGACAGTTCACGGAAAAGAGGCTTACAGGTTGTCCAGGAGCTACGTTGTAAATAGCTCACACATTGCTTCTGTGCTATAAACAATCTATTTATTTTTACAGAATTAGCCCAAAGCACGATGCCATATCTAAGGTTCGATGCGACAAAGGCATGATATGCTTGTAAATCCGTTTTTATTTGCGATTTTGGTTAGCTTCCACAGAGCGTAAACAAATCTGTTAATTTTATTACAGGTCTTTTCTATGTGAGCCTCCCAATTACATTTATCATCTAGAGTTATCCCTAGAAAAGATAAATCATTTACCTCTGATAGAGATTCTAAAATTATGACAACTTAACCAGTCTACAATATCATAAATAGTTTTATTTACCACATCATTGTAGTTACAGTTAGAGTTGTTAGGTACTATTATTGAGATATCATCTGCATATAAAATACATTCATGAGTGGTAATCGAAGGAAGATCATTTATATATAGAAGAAAATAATGCCTGCTTTGATTTAAAAAGATGACCACAAACTGTGTTCTGTTACTTAGATAACTCATAAGTCATCAGCCAATCATGAGCAGAACCACGAATTCCATAGTGATTACAATTTTGCAGCAGTAATTCATGCGATACAAAATCGTATTATTATATTATTATAAATGCCAAAAAAATTGCTGTAACCGTCGTTTTTTTGTTAATATGTTTTACTATGTTGTTCATTAGTTTAAAGGTAGCTAATGTGGTCGATTTTCTTTTCTAGAACTTGTCGAACTAGGTCGATCTTCTTTTCCATGTTGCTCTGGACATAGTATTTTGAATTTGTTTAAGAAAAATACCAATCTACTGTACATAACCTTTTCAAATAATTTAGCGATAGAATTAATTAATGCAATGGGACGATAATTATTTGTGTCGTTTTATCACCTTTTTTATAAAGTGGTTTAATTACTGTTGTTTTTAATCTATCAGGGAAAATACCTTGCATGTAAGATAGATTAATTATAATATGTACTAAAACTGGAGCAATGATCTTACTACATGCTTTAGTTTGTAGGAAAGTTGTCAAAGCCTACGGAAGGAGTGTCCTTGAGTGAACTAATTAACTTACAAATCTTTTCTATGTCAGTGGGCAATAAAAACATGCTGACACTATTCGAATGTAAGATTGACTTCTTATTTGTGCACTGATTACTATTCAATGTATTTGTCATATTTATAAAGTAATCATTGAATATGTTTGCAATTTTGCCAGAGTTCTGTACTACAACTTCGTTATGTAATAATTGAGTAATAACTCTTGTTGAATGATTTGGCCGAATATTCCAAGATTTCATTCAAATTTCAAATTTCATTCCAAGATGCTTTACATATATTTAAAGCGTAACGCACATATTTTTCGTTGCTGAAATTTTGAGCAGTGATGATGCATTTCTTGAAAATGTTGTCATATTGAATTTATTTAAATTTATTTAATGTAGTGCCGGATTCATAACACTTATATCTCAATTTACGTTTATTTTCAGACGGTATTTTGATCCCTTTTGTTAGCCAAAAACTAAGTTGATGACGATGCGATGTAAACATAATGTAGGCTGTATGTGCAACCAATTCAACCTTAAGGTCACCTCTATCGTACGACTCTGGAAGTATATTATGGAGGGTAGAGGTAAGGAGAATCATCTGTGTACATGAAAAAGTGTCCGTCAAAATGCATTAAATTAGGGTGGCGCCACATTAGCATCAGGGTAAATTTAAAATTTAAAAACAAGGAAAGAAAAACATACGCTAAGTTATATCGCGCTTTTTAAAATCCTCATAAAGTAGGAAACAACATATGATTTTTTGTGTATATTTTTTTCTGTTTTTGGGTTTACGCCCATTTGGACAACTTTTCACAACACAAATTTTACCCATAACTGTTCTGTTATTCACATTTTTTTTTATAAAATTAAATGATAAAAAATTAATAAACGTACTATTCACAGTTCACGAAATAAAATCACTTTAGCTACACGTTTTCTCATAATAATTCTTTAAGGTTATATTTACTACATTATTTTGCACTACGCAAGTAGTTGAAATTTTCAATAAGTACCTAACTAATTTAGTCGACAATAATATTAATTTTTTAACTCGGCATACTTCATTTCGTTTAGAATTGCTACATTCATACCAAACCCTTTGTTTACACCAGCGCCATTCTGGAAGGTTTTTGAACTGTTATTTATAACATACAGCTGAACATTTTTTTAAATTTTCTACCATTTGAGATGACTCTCCTTACCTCTACCCCCCTAAAATATATTCAAGTGACATAATGACATCTGTCATTTGAATAAACACGATCATAATTTTGAAAATAGTAGGTAATACAAGTAAACATTTACGCGATAAATGCTATAGCAAATGCTCAGCAGGACGATATTACACGGCACCAATAGTACGTACTGCTGCAATAATGAGGGGTCGTGGTATTTTTAAATTATATAAGGATCTACTATCTAAAAGACCGTATCTGGTTCAAGCAGTCCAGACGGGAACATTGATGGGTGCAGGAGACCTGATTTCTCAAACGTTCATTGAAAAACAGCCGCTGGATTTCAAAAGAACGTTAAAATTTTCATCAATAGGTTTTTTCATAGCAGTAAGTAATTGGTTTCTATATTAATACAAAAACTAAAACTTTTCAGTCAAAATACGTTTAGAAATACTTTTATTTTTGACTTGCAAACACGTGCTTAATTGATAAGAGCTGTACATTTTATAAATATGGGAAAATAGGAAAATGCGTTGATACCTAAAACTATATTTAGATATGCATTATAGTAATAATGAATTTTCACATATTCGTAATACTGTTAGGTATATGTAATGCCTAATATAGAAAACTAAACTATTGCCCAACAATATAGCATAGCAAACAGGTTGAAATTTACCATTATCACATATTATCATAGATTCTTACGTAATACTGCTTGTAAAGAACATTAGTAAAGTCAAATAAGAAGTGTCTGAGTTCTTTATTCAAATAAATTTCAATGAATAGGTACTTATTTTTACATTGCCTCATTATACAATGATGGGATGTATGTAGACATCTTATTGTAGATAAATTAAACAGAAATGCCTTTTATATTATTAATATTTAACCTTTATACTATTATCAAAGTTATCATCACCACATAAAATGGTTTAACTGTGATACTGCGTAGCAGTATAAATCTATGTGTTAAGTAATAGTTAAGCTAAGACATTAGATTAGTGATTGGCCTATATAGCAAACAATAATCTTAGTTAAGCAGATTAACAAGAACTAGTTACAGCAACTTGTTATTATTCATTTCTATGATTTTCTACAATGTAGCAACAGCAGTCAGAGTCTGTATGACTATATGTGTATAAAACAAATCTTTGTCCTGTGTCACATTCAGCACAGTGGCAATGAAAAAGTGACCCAACTCAGAAATACAATTAAATTGTCCATTATGTTCCTTTAGTACCTACTCTTGATAACATAATTAGTAGGAATGGTACCAAATATTATTTTATATGTAGAATATTCTGCAGATTTACCAGGTAATAGTATTAATCACTAAACATTGGGTAAAGTTATACACAAAGTTTTTATTGTATTAAGCTCTATGATTTACTATGATTAAAATTGAAATTCAAATTATATTTTGAATAATGTGAATAACTATGACTCATGAAAGACCATGTCTTATATTGTGGTAAGTGTGTTCTTATTCTTCTATTGTTAGTATTCTTTTGCTATTTTTATAAGGTAACAATAACTGTATAGCTTTATGCTTTTGTGTCACTCTTAGCTTTATTTAATAGAAAAGTTAGATACGACCAAAAGGTCATTGTCAGAAAATGCTATTTTAGATACTGATATCTTCTTCTATCAAGATACTGTAAACTGTTTATAATAACCCTGGTCTATATTATTTATATATCTACATTATTTTATCCTTTTGCTTTGAACTGTTTATATAATACGAAATGGTAATTAATGCAATTATATTAAAAAGTAATGTAAATACCTATCCATGATTGCATTATTGCCAGATTTGTATTACATAAATTCATTTGACGACCCCGATGGCGTAGTGGTTAGTGTAACCGACTGCCACGCCTGAGGTCGCGGGTTCGATTCCCGCACAAGTCAAACATTTGTGTGCATGAACATGGATGTTTGTTTTGGTCTGGGTGTTTATATCTATATGTAAGTCTTTACAAAAAAAAAACAAAGTATATATGTATGTCTATCCATTGTCTAGTACCCATAGTACAAGCTCTGCTTAGTTTGGGCTAGATGGTGTTGTGTGTATGTGATAGAATATTATTATATTATATTAAATTACGAAAAGTCTACATTATCAATTATATTTAATGTAACAACAGAATAAAATAATTAGGAAATTGCCATATGAAATCTAAAATTAGTTAAATTAATGAAACTCCTGTCTACTTTTTTAGAGTTCGAAAAAACTCTTATGTACAACAGCTTTGTCAGTCTGTCTGTTATACAACTTTCAACTCAAGAACCGTAAGAGCTAGAGACTCGCGGTCAACGCCATTCGACTCAGCATAGTCGATATATCCCTGAGATGACTATGACCATTGATCTCAAAAAAAAAAACAAATTGTATATGTATGTCTATCCATTGTCTAGTACCCATAGTACAAGCTCTGCTTAGTTTGGGCTAGATGGTGTTGTGTGTATGTGATAGAATATTATTATATTATATTAAATTACGAAAAGTCTACATTTTCAATTATATTTAATGTAACAACAGAATAAAATAATTAGGAAATTGCCATATGAAATCTAAAATTAGTTAAATTAATGAAACTCCTGTCTACTTTTTTAGAGTTCGAAAAAACTCTTATACAACAGCTTTGTCAGTCTGTCTGTTATACAACTTTCAACTCAAGAACCGTAAGAGCTAGAGACTCGCGGTCAACGCCATTCGACTCAGCATAGTCGATATATCCCTGAGATGACTAAGGTCACGTGATACCATTTTTTCGAACCTGTGTGTGTTCACACCTGTATGAGAATATGAAATGAATTGCCGTAAATCTTAGAGGTACTCGCAAAGGCGGTGCTGAGCTAAATTATATCCACATTTTGCCAGCACTCCTTTTCTGTAAGCTGTGTTTACTAGCAAATCAATAGACAAAGTTAAGATTAGGATTTTGTAATTGCTAGATATTCAATCAATAGTGTCTATACTGGCAACAATTTGGCATAAGTTGCAGGTAGCGTTGCCAGGCGACTAGCTGAAGGCCTGCCGCAGTCAGGCATTTTGGTTAATTGTGCGGCTAAATTAGACCGAGGTTTAGAGCTCAACGGCTTTTTAAAAGCTTTCTAAATTCGAACATATTTTTTATATTTGTCATGTGTTGGTTTCCGCTCCGCCCGCCTCAGCTTGTATCGCTAGCGCAAGCGAGCGTACTAGCAATGTAATACTAAAACTAAGACTAAAAAATAATAATAATAATATCTATTTAAATAATAGGTACAATAATTTATAATAAATGACTCATTAATTTATACAAAAACATTTGTTGTTGTTTGGTTGTTCGGGTGTCGGGCCTTTTTACCCAAAGGTCCGGCTAAACTGGCTGACCTATCTGGCTTTTCGGTTTTAAGACCCTAGCTGCACTTCAGGTTATGGGTTAGGTTTGGACCAGAATTAAAAATTATTTCAAATTAAAAACAATATCATTGTCTTTAAACAAAAATAATGAATAACTATTTGTTATCTAGCTAAAGTTATATTTCGCTAACGATTCAGATTTGCTAAAAATTCAAATAGCTTATGGTGGCTTGCAAGAATAGGGAGGGACCAGATTGAATGGTGTTCGTTACGCATCACTAGATGAATCTGCCTCGGAAATAACTCGGATAAATGTGATGGGGTGGTAAATCTGTGTATATTCTCAAAATGATGATTTGTTAGCAGCCTAAGTAATTATTTGTTTTATTTTCAGGGACCAGCTTTGCGTACGTGGTATGGTGTCTTAAATAAGTATGTAGGTTCAAGTGGAAAGAGTGTAGCTTTCAAGAAAGTATTTTTAGATCAGTTTGTTTTCGCACCTTGTTTTATATGTATATTCCTAGTTGCAGTAGGAATAACACAAGGCAAAGACTGGGGTGGAATAAAAAGGGATATAAGTGTAAATTATTCAGATATTGTAATTACAAATTATTATATTTGGCCATGGGTGCAAATAATGAACTTTTATTATGTACCTCTTCAGTATCAAGTTTTAGTTGTACAAACAGTTGCATTGTTCTGGAATACATATTTGGCTTGGAAGACAAACAAAACACATGTTGTAGATATGTAAATTATTCATTATAAATGAGGACCTTGCAGCAAAAGGGAGGCAAGTCCTAGTTTCCAAACTGTTAGGTATTAAGAAAAAAGGTATTTGAAAATTCATTTTTATACTTATGTCTTAGAGTTATATGGTATAATATAATATAAACATATATGCACATTTAATTAAAGATTTTAAGGCAATTAAATAAGTTTTAGAACTATTACGAATTTTTAAATTCTGGGTTTCCCTCCGTTTTGCACCAAGATTAAGGAAAAATACTACCATGTTTTGTATTATTGATAATAAAACACATAAATTCGTATATTTTTTTAATTTCAAGAACTATTATTAACACGTGAAGAATTAAGCAATCATAAGAAAAACAAAAATGAACAAAAGTTTAACAAAAATTACTAATTTAAAGATCAACTGCAGCTTGATCATCGTCGTCTTCGCTAGAAATGTCATCTATTGATCCAATAGCTTCACTTTTAAGAGCCCTGTAGAAATACAGTTTATTCGGTGGAAGATAGTTATTTGCCAGCTGCATAACATCTTTGTATTTAGCCTTTTTCAAGGGCAATTCATGCTCATGCAGCGGTTCTGAGGCAGAACGGATAGGTGGGCTTCAGCATTTTTCATTATGGGTAAATAATCAAACACAGGCGTTCCCGTTGTAACACTGACTGCAATAGTTTCAATGTGGTCTTTACTGTATTCAAAAATGCGATATTGAGATATTTTGAATCGTATCTTTTCTGCATTTATTATAACTTTTTTAAATGGCTTTCATAATGTTGGCTGAAGTTAAGTATCATATTTTGATCTGCATTTACAACTTTAAAGTTTTTAGATGCTTGCATAATAGAATCAGCATATTCAGAAGTAGTAAAGATGTAATCTTTTTTTCTATTAAACTTTTCTATTACGCCGAAACACCGATAACAGGGTAAGAAGTTGTGTCCTGATTCAGGAAATCGATGAACAATCTTCTCAAAAGGTGAACACCTCATAAGAGTATATAGATACTGAACTAAAGAAGAGTTCTTATTTCGTGCTGCTGTAAATAAATACAGTTTTTTAACTGTGCTTGGTAAGACGTTATTTATGTGGTGATTTATAAAAGATATGACTTCGTTCGGTGATTTTCGAGCTATGGTTTCGTCATATAAATAAATGTGAGCGATTCCTGTTTTTGCTGAGTGGATACAAAAATTATATACTTACCCAAAGTTGATGTTTATAAAATGCTTCACCTGCTGGAATTTTAGGCAATGGCATATTCTGCTGATAATCAAATATTAATACCTCGCATTTGTCATTAGAAATAGCAAGTTGACTCTTCTCTTTTAAATCAACAAAAAAAGTGTCGGTCTTGGCTTGGTGGAAATTCTTCTCTATCTATATTTGATGGGTTTCATCGCTATCCAATGGCTTATTCTTTTAATTTGTTATTTAGCATGTCGCACTTCTTGCATGTATCTGAGCGAGGTGATCCAAAGCTGTATTTATAATTTTGTTTAAAGTATCTGTAGTAAAAATCAAACGATACTATAGGCTTAGCAGATGCTTCGAGACCAAACTCATGCTATTTCAAATATAAATCTTACATCCTTTTAATGTTCAACTCCGGAGACAGATAATAACGAGAGCTTTTATTTCTGCTGTAGTTAATAAAGTATTGCACGTCGCGAGTCGTGACTCGTGTAATACGTGGAAACCTTCTAATATGAGAATCAACTTTGGAAACCCATTCACTTAGAATACGATTTGGTCTATTTTGATGTTTCTCACGTTCAGATTTAGCTGGTATAGTTACACTAGGGTCCCTATACTCTTAAGCAACATTGTCTACACTCTTTTTAGATATTCTATGGATAAATGCAAAGCCATTTCTGCAAACTTGTATATTTCTATTTCCTAATTTAATACTATACTTGTGTGAACAACTCTGTTTCTTCCCCGTACCAGTTTTAGATCTTTCTCTTTCAACATTGCCAGTTTTAATTAGACCGCCTAAGAATACGCTTTGCACATAGGTTTCTTCCAATTTATTAAAGCATACCAATATAAATTTCCTCTCTTCTTTATTAATTTGAACAAAACACTTATACGTCTTCTTGCAACGACAATCCGGTCCAGTTTTTCTTTCTCCTATTTCGTGCCTTTATAGTTACATAGCCTTTTCCAGTAGCGATAGACTTCTTTATAACATTCCGTTTCCATTCTGAAGGATTCGCGGATATTCTTTTTCTTTTGCGACTTTTTTGTGACACTCACCGATGAGCATGGGTTATTTATATTAGATTCATCCAACACATTCATACCTTGATCGTTGTCCTCATTAGTTTGGTTTTGAAATTTTAACAAACCAAGATCGCTTCCATCATCATTTGAACTGGTTGAAATTGAGTCCGTAAACAAGAGGCTGGTAAACATCAGACGAGTCGCTACTAAACGGTTCAAAGTCACTCATCTTATGCACACTTGACGTGATAAACATAAAACAATTTATTTACATACACGTACGTCCTCTTGGGCCTAGCACAAAACGTGCACTGACTTGTTACAAATGATGCAATAATTTCATTTGTTGCAAGATGGAGGCAGGTCCGGATTTGCTCCCTTCTTGCACCAAACGAAATAGGGTAGCAGATCCAAATTTTGTTATAGTGCGGTTGTTTTACATCGGATCTACCTCGTTCATGCATCAAACGATAGGTGAAAAAAAGAATAACGGCCAAGATTTGGATCTGCCCCTCTTTTGCTGCAAGGTCCTCAATTAGTCATAAGGCGATATATATTTTTAAAAGAAATATAGAGGTTTACTATTTTATCTCTTTTATATGTTTCTTTTATTTTGTCAATGATCCTCATTTTTTAGTTAACTTTTTTATTTTTTAATACTTATTAATTTTATAATACAGGCGCAGAACAAATGTATATATACATATACATTTGTGACTTATGACTTTTAAATAACTAAAAATATTTATAATAGTACCTATATTGTTTCGATATTGTTAGAATCTCCAAATACGAGTGAATTTAGCATTGTAGTTTTAATGTATTAAACATTAAGTTGTATTTATTTGTATTTTATTTTATCCTATGTATAGATATTTAAATACAACAGATATCTTAAAATAGATCTCATACTTCTTTTATTAGAAATTATAATAATTTAACAATTAGGTAGTTAAGTGCAATAATAATAATTAATTGAAGTGTTTATATCCATGAATAGTTTTTATATTTTCAAGCCATGACGTTTTATTAAAACATTTTAGTTTTCAAGCAATTTGTTTTACAATTTATGAGTAGTTAGCTAAGTTCAATGTTTGTACAGCAGCGGGTTAAAATTGACATTTCGATCGCAAGTCTGATGCCTTAACTACTGCGCAGAGTATTTTGTTAGATTGAACGAGAATCTAATGAGATTCTTGGTCAATCTAACAGAGTACTCGGCGCAGTTAACTCTATTCGAGCATGTTCATTGTACTGTTGCCGGCTTCACGCGATCCATCCGTTTGTTCCCAAAAGTCATACTGGGACACATTAATACAGTGTAACTCGTTGGGAACAAACGGCCCCAACCAGCAGATCTGCATCGTGCTTGCCAACATGTATAATCGTCGCAATCACCACACACGGGCCACTAGCAATAACACTTCTATCTAAAGCTGTTGAAGTAGCGGAAGTGCATTACAACCACTTGTGGTCGGTGGTCGATATAAATGGACGGTATTCTTAGACATTTTGTATTTATAATTTTTTTATTTCATATGTTAGAATACAACGCCTGCACTAGGAATAATTCCTGTATCGCGTATACATAAAGAAGATCCAGACTCGGAGCAACCATTTGTGGATCTCATATATTTTTGTTCTGTGTGGGAAACCCACAACACTCGGCTCAGTGCCAGTGATGAGGCGACCAATTAAACCACTACGCCATTCGTGCAGTCGTTGACGTTTTGTAGATAGTAGCGGCCCAAAAACCGATAATTCGTGCATGTGGCAACACTCAGTGTGAAACGTATGCGGCGAGTTTGTTTGACAACTGTACCTAATTTCGGCTTGCAGCTCGGTGGTGGTATTGGCACGGAGTTAGCTTTTACGAGTGGCAGGTGTGCGTTAAGAAAAAAAATTATCCATTGAGCACTATGTTCCCCTACATCGCTGGCTAAATATTATAATTGATGTTAATTTTTATAAATTCCAAAACGGAACAAATTAGGTAAGTATTATATATATTTCGGTAGAACTAATTATTTAGTGCATTCGTTAAACTGCAGGGAATAGTCAATCGCCAGGTACCTACTGACACACGGTTTGGTGTGGTACCTATTTAATTAATTACTAAGTATGAAAATCATGGAGAGTAGCTTACAGGATAGAGACGAAATTATGATTGATACACAAATACGATAAGATCTCTAAAAACAATGTACCTACCTACATATTTTACGTATAGGATACCTAATATGATAATAATTATGAATACTTATTGCAATCCTATTGGAATGGCGTGGTAAAAGAAACGCACCTTGGAGCCGTTCATTAAGTAAGTAGAGGGCCCAAGAAAGCAAGGGATAGTAATTGCGAACCGTTTAAAAAGCTTTTAAATTGCCGAATATCTGATGGACCAGCGTAAAAATCATTATTACGTAATACAAAGCCGTTAGATTAGCTGAGGATATTTTTACCAGTAAATGCATACTGGCTAGTTGAAATTTAATAGGGGAGCTAATTTTCTTTACATATACCTGTATGTATATATATATATATAAGAAAAAGTAAAAGACCAGCCTTCTGATCACACGAATCGTCGATCAGGCGTTTTGCGATCTCCCTATACAAAATACGAGCACTCGGACCCCATAAACCTAGGATTTCCACCCCAAACGGCTCAAAAATGTATTTTCCGACTAAATTACTATATTTGCGCCGTTTGAGGGTTTCCGCGGTTGCAGCAGCAGCCCGGCACATCCCGCAGTGCTTGGAAGTTATGATGGCGTAAGGTTGTCAACGCACTTTACGTCCCACACCAAGAGCCTGCCCGTCTTCCAAGGCAACAATGACATTCCGTCCGGTCTCTTCTCATCGTCGCATACCAAGCCATTATCGCATATCAAGTACAGCTGGAACCAGCAGTGTCAAGAGCACGACGTATTATGTCATTAAGATTAGCGTGGCAATAAATTCGACCAGCGCTTCTGCTACAAGAGAGTCCATGGTATCCAAGGCTATCGACAGCTTCTCCACAGTGTGACAACAATGCGGAGAAACACACGAAACACCTAAACGGAGGCAAGTGGCGAGGTGGAAAGTGGTATCGTCCAACATGATACCTATATTGGACGATGGAAGCGCCTGAAGCCAAAGACCAGATTCCCATTCTTCCACAGCCAGCAATCGAGCACGCTCAGCGACATTGGAAGATGTAGAAAAAAGCTTTTCATTTACAGAGTTGCTAAGCGTCCCGTCCCACTGCCGCTGGGATAATAGGTTAGTTGGCAGAACAGAATTCGGACAAGCCATTTTCCAGGCATTCACAGCGTCAGCTTTGCACAGCACTTCTGAATTAACAAGTGTGGGTGCCAAAATTTTCCTGGTTAATTCTTCCGTGCTGTGAACCGGAGACAGAAACGCCGGTAAACTAACATCGCAAATTTTGCGAACGCCGAGCCCACCAAGATGAACAGGCAGAGAAGCCTGTAGCTCGGCCGTTCAAATCCACATTTAAAATATTCAGTATTTTGAATAATTTAATCAACTTTCCTAAACGTACTAAATTTTCCAAAACTGTGATGATCTTAGCGCAAGCATACATTTTGGAACAAAAATAATGATATCGAATAATTGTAAAAGCCGAATGAATATTAATTTTGAGGAGACGATCAGAAATTTCACAAAAATTTTGTATCTTCTCATCTATGAAGGAATTAAAAGCTTCTTTAAAAACTAATGATCCAAGGAGGCCAAGAGAACAGAGAGAGAGAAGATAATCAAAACCATAATTTTGATGTTTGGAGCCAAACAATTAAATTTTGAAAGTATCAAATGTTTGTTATTGTTTTCAATATTGTTTAAATACTATTTAATTTTAAATATATATATTATCATATAATAATTTATGTTTTGATTAAAGTAAAATATTACATACACAATGGTATTGTGACTTGTGAGTTTGAGCGTACATAATAATATTTAAATTAAGTGAGAGCCTTGAGTGTCTGTCTTGCCATATGAAATATTTGATAACGTCACTGACAGATCCTATCGTCTGACATTTTTTAAGTGACTGGACGTCAAGCATTATCTACTGTCAATTTTATTTGTGTGATAGTATCAGTACCTACCATCAGTTTTTGTACTCTCCGGCGGCGTTCTGTGTGATAGTCATATAAAACAGGTAGGAATCGCCAACTTTGCTTATTCGCAACTAATACACATTTTAAATAGAAATTTAAGAGCTATTACTATTTGTGAATCCTACAAATTTAATCTGTACCGGTCTACCTTCAATACACCTTGTTACATACAGATTTTACTATCTTTTTCGCTGGCCCGGTATATGGTGTCGCGCCGGTATCTCAGTATTACATCATCGTACACCATAAAGAAATGCTAACACGTTATTATGACATGATATACACTATATTATCGATATGAATTTCATTGATTTATTTAAATACATTAGCGAAACAATCAAGGTCAATTCGATTAGGTACTTACTATGTATATATAAGCCATATATTACTGAAATTTTAACAAACAAATTCGTTGACGAGTGATTTTTATAATAGTGCATTAATTTCATAATATTTATTATTTCAGAATAACACCATGGAAGGCTTAGAACTGGTATCATCGAACAAGACCTTTGGGGGCTACCAGAAAGTGTACTCCCATCAGTCATCTGAGCTAAAATGCAAGATGAACTTTTCTATATACATCCCACCGCAGGCTGAGGGTGGAGATGTCAAGCTACCAGTTATCTTCTATCTATCGGGTCTCACATGTAATGAACAAAACTTTATCTCTAAGTCAGGATTCCAAAAGTAAGTGATCATAATCTTTTATGTTCTGTTAATAATAGTACTTTTAGGTGTTATATTACCCCTGGTGCGTTCAGCATTAACCTCTTTAGTGTTGGAATACCATACATCATTGAAATCTATTGTCTGGCCACCGGTGTGCAGCTGTAACTCAAAAGATTACGGTGTTATATTATTATTGTAAATGCACCAAGTTTTGTAGGCTTCAACTATATGTAATACAACAATTTTTAAGTTTGTTGATGATAATATGAAGATTAACATGTTATATAGTTGTTTATAGTCTAGATGATTTTCACCATTGCCCAAAGTTTGAAACTACTAATACAAAACCTCCACTACAGGTAGTCTGTGAAACAATTTGTTTTTTAATTACCACTTTACCTGATTACCACACCTTGTAAAATGTTTGTAGTAAAAAGGTGATATTTTTGTCACTAAGGTAAATCAAATAAGATTTTACTAAATTATCTATCACCAATCTGCTAAGGAATAAGATAAAACTAGTTGGAGCAAAACAGTGACATGAATCTAGACATGTTAAGTCCTTTGTCAAAATTCATATGAATGTCTAGACATGATGCTCATTTTCATAATATCTAGATAATAATATGGTTTATTTTCATCTGAATCTGGCTAAAGCAGTGGTGTATAGCAGAATGCCCAAATGTGTCTGCCCTACCTAAAATATCACATCTTAACAACTTTCACTATGTAAATTGCCAACAATAACAATATGATGTGGTCTGTAGTCCAGTTTTAACTAGAATATATCTTTCATTTTGCTGTCTCACAAGCATATTGCCAATATATTATGTGCTAAGTATACCTAGTTATTTAGGTAGGTACAAAGAGAAATATTACTATTTTGATAATCTATGTTATCTGTGGGTTAATTACTTGAACTTGATAACAACATGGAATAATGACTTACTTATTTTATTGACAAAATATAAAAACACATAATTATTATAACATTAATATTGTTAAATTTGTGCCATAATGAACTTTTATATGATAACAAGATTGATAGTGTAATAACATCTTATCAAACATTCAAATCTTTATTAGTATTTTCATGACATGATATATCCATATAAGTAGTTATTTTCGAGAAAAGTTATTTCATATATTCACATGCGCATATGTCTTCTCCGGTCATAATTAAAATAATTTCTCATCAGGATAAAATATGACCATAATGTTGAACCATTGAAGTTGTGCACTATGCAATGCTAATTGTGATCAAAAACGCAGCATATACATTCAAATGCTATGACAACCTAAAAAGAATGGATGACTAATCATTGTCCAAGAAAGTATATAGGGCAAATGAGAATGGGCAATCTGACCAGCAGTAAAATTCTGACAAAACGCAGTAGAAATACAAGAGTATTATTAATCTAACCAGTTTGCTGGAACCGATACAGCAGGATCATAGCATGTTGAAAGTCATTATCAAAAGTATATACTTACGTACCCCAATAATGGTCGAGGTCGTCTTTAAGGTCCATTGTTGAACTTTATAACTCAATATTATAATTTGTCGTCATCGATGATTCTGTCGTCTGTAGTAATCGATGATTCTGTCGTCTGTAGTAATCGATTACTTATAAAACTGGGTCACTTGTTGTATGTTATTGTCAAAGTTACTTTTGTTTTTTTCAGTTTATTTGAAAGGCTTTGTTGCTTAGCGACCACACCGCCTTATTAGAAGTAATACTATATTATGATTATATTACAGTGTGATTACACTAAATCAATAATTTATACAATTGTTTGGCCTCATTGGAGGCCAGGCTAGCTAATATGCTATTACAAAATCTGATATCAGAGGTTTTACTGTTACCACAAAGAGTAATCCTTAGATCCTTGTTCCGTCTACATTCCATCAAGATGTGCTGTACATCATCAATCACACCACAAGAGCAACAATTGGGACAAGGTAGCTTTTTCATCATGAAACTAAATTTATGAGAAGGGATGTGGCCAGAACGAAGTCTAAGGGCAATAGTTAAAGACTTTTTATTTAGATTTGTTTCATCAATCCATGGGAATTTATATATATTAAATTGAATCGTGCGATACTAGATGCCTTTCTCTCTAGATCTTTCATCAAAGTACTTCTGCCAATTTGTCCAACAAACTTTTTTCACTTGTAGTCTGAGTAAAGAGGAATCACGTTATATGGAATTCCATCAACCAGAGCCTCTTTAGCCAACAAATCCACTGTATCATTTTCCTGTAAATAAATATGCGACGTAATTCCATTGCATAAAAATAGAATTGGAATTTCGTAATCTCATAATTAGGGTTGCAAGGAGACGAGAATATCGATATTTATATCGAAGGCCTGGTCATTTTCTAAGAATGTAGCGCAGATGTTTCTAATTATCTGGATATTATAATAAAGTTTAGCTTTAGATATTGCAGGAATGCAATCATTGGAGAAATATTAATATTACTAACCCAAGAATCCAGGGAAAACATATCAAGTTGAGTTGGAACATTTATTTTAAAGGAATTTATATAATCAAAAAAGGAAACTAGCAAGGAAAGTCTCTTATTAACCCAATATATAGCCAGCCTATTCCTAGACGGTTCTTTTTATAATACCAGAATCTTGTTGTCATGAAAGGATCTTGCTTTAAGTATGAATTTCTCTACTAGATATTTTCTACAAATAAAAAGGGGTTGTAGACATAATTCGTTTTCCATGACATCGATGGGTGCTACGAATATAGTGACCAATGATGCGCAAAGCCTGATTTTGTATACTATCTCGTTTAATTAAACGCGTTTTACAACTGACTGCTGCCATATAAAAAGCAAGCGTATTCGATTCTGCTACGTATTAAAGAAATATACAATCTTCTTAAGTTTTTTTTGATGAAGACCCCACTCCATCTAGAACCAGATAATATTTTTAATAAATTCATGAACTTGTTTACTTTTTCAATCAACTCATTAATATGCTTTCCCCACGTAAGAAAGCTATCCAGCCAAACACCCAAGTATTTGACCTGATTAATAATAATGTTTTTAATTTTAATTAACAATTATTGGACATAAGTATTCTCTACTACGACTAACCGCAGGCGTACGTTTTTGAGGTTGAGCAGGCACAGGTGATTCTTCGACATCCTCCGAGGAACTTGATATCTCCTCATCCCAAGTACACGTAGGAATTGGCGGACGATGTTTTTTCTTTTTATTTGACCGGGCGTTTATTCGACTTGCCGACTTCAATTTACCTGTGCTAGAATTAGGGCAGCCCTTGTCTACAACTTTTTTCACTAGCCTCCTTATCAAATGCTATATGAATGCGGTGTTGGTGAACATATTTAATCCGTGAAACGTGGCTGATATTGTTTTCTTAAAACGTCGTGGCAGCTTAACCTTTTGAACGCCAACGTCGTCCATACTCGACATGCGCAAGCGTGCCCTGTGCGCCAACGTCGTCTATACTCGACAAAACTGTTTTTTGTCGGTTCACAGATAAATACAAAATAAACATATTAAATCATTAGTTTTCTGTGTTTTAGTGATACAACTTAAAAATTGAATCCCCAATTATTACTTAATTGTATACAGCAAACAAAAATTGTTATTAGTTATTGAAATATTTGATCATTAAAAACAATATATAATATATCGATTTTCGGGCTTGGCGTACAGGACATGGAGGTGCCGTTATGGCGTGGCGTTCAAAAGGTTAAATTGTTTTTGTATCGGATTTTTGCTAGATGCACATACTAACATATTTTCGTTTAGTGAATTTAATTGCAATTGATCCCGATCCAGTTAACCCTTCGCAAATTTACCACCCCGTTCCACTGCAGTCCATCTTTCTTCCGATGAATTATCGTCTCTGTTCCTCTTCCTTCCCGCAGAAATCTCCTCTAAATCCATAGATGTATTATCTTCGCACGTCATATTTGAACCTCCTAGTTCAACTTCGTCAATTAGCGATTCAATAGAATCATTCTCCAAAGCAGATTGATTCATTGTTATTGGTAATTAGTAGTAAAACGACTGAGCGGCGTTCTACCAAACCGGTTTTGGCCGGCTGGCTTAGGCCGCGTACAAATAGATAAGAAAAGAAGGTGTTTACGTTTATTCGCTGCAATTAATTAACAAACGACCGTCTACAGCGAAACACCAATCAACACTGACGGTATACTTAAATACTTACGTAAATAATGGTCAATTTAGAGTCCATTGTTGAACTTTATAACGCAATATTAGAATTTCGTGAATGCTGCAGTAGGCTATCCAAGCCGTTCCGCTTGAAGAGCCAACTAGAGGCGCAGCTGTTTGGCTGACTTCGAAATAAACCAGTCAGGCTAACGAGCTAAATAAAATTATATCACTATCGTGACTAACTGATTCTGTAGTCGAAAGGAAAACTGCAGACGTCTATCTCATCATGTATATTTTTAAACGAATTAAAATTAACAATTCGAAAAAAAAAAAGGATGTTCTGAATTCAGCTGTATATTTTTTTATGTTTGTCGCGCGGGCTTGCTCCACCAATTATGATTGGTTTTGATCATTATCTTTTGTTCGGTAGGTCAGTCTCTTATAAAATCGAAAATGACTTGGCGCTTATTGGAAAATCAACAAACACAAAAAAAAAATGGTTTGTGTGGGGTTCCCTTTAGCAAAAGCTTTGATAGTAGATTTGAATACTTTAAGTTTGTACATGTAGGTATAGTTTTGATGTCGGTTTGTGATTTTCTTAATAAAAATCTCTTTATTATTCTCTACAGATATGCGGCAGAACATGGCATCATCGTTGTTGGTCCCGACACATCCCCCAGGGGTGTGAAAATTGAGGGTGATGATGAGTCCTGGGACTTTGGGGTCGCAGCTGGCTTCTATCTGGACGCTACAAAGGACCCCTGGTCTAAGCATTACAGGATGGCCAGTTACTTAAATAAGGAATTGTATGGACTAATTCAAGCTGCATTTGCCAATGTGGTTGATGGTGATAAAATTGGCATCATGGGACACAGGTATGAATGATTTTGCTATAAACGTTATACTGGATCTTGCTGGTCCAATGTTTACATAAGTTTGAGGCATTTTATATCTTGGAATTGATGTCCAGTATGTGCTGTGTTAGTGCTTTTCTAACATGACATTTTCAGTAAAATATTGGAGTCTGGTTATGGCATAATTATGTACTTCTACAGACATTCTTTATTCAAATTTAAACCTGTACAATTTTCAATTAATTTGGATGATGACCTTTTGAAATAGCAATGTTATGTAATGTAATGTTAATATTCGATACTCAACCATAGTTTTATACCAAGAATGTGCAGTATTAACCGTGAGACAGCTCTTTGTGCAAAAAATATTACTTCGCAAGAATGCTTCAGTCCCTTGCATCCTACACGCACACACACACACACGCACGCACGCGTTCACACACGCACACACACACACACACACACGCACGCGCACACGCACGCGCACACGCACACGCACACGCACACACACACACACACACACACACACACACACAACATATTAATAATTATTTTATAATTTTTATTTATATCACATAATTGATTTTATTTATAAATCAAAATCTAATTTAAATTGTTGCATTAGTTACTACTCATGGAAAGCGCTGGCACCTGTGATACAATGTTTCATTAGTACAGTCAATGTTTCATCATTTTCTACCAAACTGTTACCAGATAGTGTATTTTCTTTTTGTGATTATACTATTGTAATTTTTATTGGCATAAATAAATGATTAATTATTATATTATAAACAATCATATTCTTTTCAGCATGGGAGGTCATGGAGCTTTAGTATCTACTCTTAGAAATCCTGGTTTGTACAAATCTGTGAGTGCGTTTGCGCCCATCTGCAACCCAACAGCGTGTCCGTGGGGAGTCAAAGCTTTCACTGGATACTTAGGCGAAGACAAAAGCAAGTGGGTGGAATGGGATGCCACAGAGCTGGTCAAGAAATACGACGGACCTCCACTAACTTTGTTGCTTGACCAGGTATGTGATAATTTGTTATGATTATTGTGATGCAGTGATCATCGTTTGCTTCGGATTGGTGGGTCATTAATCCTAAAATAATCAGTATCGTATCATTATCAGTTCTTTCCAAAGACCCTACCGATCTTTTGCTCTCATTAGGTTGATTAAAATTTGCGTTATTCATAAATTGTTGTACCCGGTCTGAGTGCTCAGTCCTCCGCGATGCTATACAGATGACGCAAATATAGGCAGACGCCTTTTTAAAAAAACATAAGGCTCTATTATTGCCCCATATTCAGTATCTTCTTATATTACTACTTAAATAAATAATTGAATATAAGAAAGTATATGAACAGTGAGTGAACCGAAATATAATAACACACTAAGGTACGTCTTTACTAAACAATATTTGAGTATTTGTTCGGTGAACGCAATTTTGATTTAGACATCCTATCATACATTTTTCAAATAGAGAAATGATGTTTTGATTATAGATTTTACGACTTGGTATACGGAACGTATAATATAATGTTATGTTTAGGGTGTCCGCTTGCGTTTTTACGTAGTTTACCAGGCATTGCTACAATAGTCCTATTATTATATCTCTTCAAAGCTGAACAGTTTTCTTTTAGTACCGAATTTACATTTTCTGTCATTTTGCTTTTAAGTGGTATGTTGAAAAAAGGTTTATACATAATATATTATTATATTTTCATTCCAGGGTGCAGGTGACAAATTCTATACTGACAAACAATTGCTGCCAGAAAACTTAGTGGAAGCATGCCGCTCAGTTGGAGTTCCAGTGATACTGAACCTGCGTGAAGGCTACGATCACTCGTACTATTATATCTCCACGTATATCGGGGAACACTTCGACTTCCACGCTAAAATACTCAAGGCTTAGGTTCTAAGGAAAGCTATACACGTTAGTCACCCGTAAGATGCATTTTGAAAGCCTATTTTTATTTTTACAATAAAGTTGTTAATTTTAATATCAGTGTTTCTTTTACCCTTACTTATATGCTCAGTAATGCATTCAGTGCAGTGTTTATGCAGATTTCGACCTATTGCACTGAGAATTACCTGCTAGTGCCAGTGCCGGCCCTGGGGTAGAGCGAGAGGAGCCGCGGTCGGTTTAGTCGCCATTAGTGCTGTTGCAATAGCGATAGTTTCGCTATCGATAGTTGGCCTTAAAAAAACAGTCGATAGCGCTAATAGTCATCAAAAATATCGAAATGCTGCAAAACTATCGATAGTATCGATAGTGAAAATTGGACGATACTTTTAAATTTTCTCGATACTATGGATTCTGTCGCTACTATCGAGATTTGATACTATCGATAGTATCGCGTTAAAATAGTCGATACTATCCATGATCATGATCTATCGACGCATTTCCATAGTATCGATAGTTTTGTTTTAGTAACTGCGACGTATTTTCGATACTGTCCACTGATAATAAAACGAGCAATTTGAGCAAGCAATACTATCATAAAATGTTCGACTATCGACAGGGCAAAACTATCGATAGTACCGAAAGTATCAATACTATCGATACTATTGATACCATCAATAGTGTTTGTACTAAATATTAATAGTAACGATACTATTGATCTTTAGCAATAGTATTACTTATTTTTATCAATCGATAGTATCGTCAAGGGATACGACTATCGATAGTATGACTGATTTTCAAGGTCACGATAGTATCACGATACTATCGATAGGCTATCACTATCGCAACAACACTGGTCGTCATTAAGCCATTAGTAAGAGGCGTCATAAAGCCAAATGACATAAATAATTTTATGAGCAAGCTTGAAATTTATTATTTATTTAACATAAAACCGAAGAAGAATTTAGGTGAAGTGTGAGAGTAGACCTAACGGCGCGGAAAGACAATCTTGGTCTACTCTGATCAAGGGCTAGGACCGGCGCTGTGTCCGCCAGATGTATCTGTTGATAGACTGCAAGAGGTCACGATCGCAGTTGATTATGCGCTTGCATCAAGGAAGCGATAGCTGCTACATAGCGGGCTGCTATGTAGAGCGCGTGTGTTAAAGGGGCATTATGAAGTACGACAAAGTGCGTACTGTAAGAAACTGATATTTGGGTAGTCATTCCTGAATTCGATAAATTATCTTAATTACATCTTATTTTGCATTCTAGACTGATAAGCAAACTTCATCTAATTTTACTGCTTTAAAAAAGTCTCTTTTGCTTTATACTAAAATAAAAGAGCTGAATGATATTTTTAAAACAATATAATCTGTATGGTTACATTTCAAATATTTTCTTAACAAATTTTTCCTCATACTCCACTACATAAGTATCTTGCTATCTGTTTGAGTCGCTTTTCCTAATAGTATGATAATACTGTAGGAATTTGTCTCTGTTACCCCACACCGTGTCGCTACCCCAGCGACACCAATACCT
Organism: Catocala fraxini; assembly: GCA_930367265.1. Taxonomy (NCBI): domain Eukaryota; kingdom Metazoa; phylum Arthropoda; class Insecta; order Lepidoptera; family Erebidae; genus Catocala; species Catocala fraxini. The sequence continues at coordinate 8,930,335 of OV884026.1, read as the reverse complement.
GGAACAATACATCGAGAAATTATACTCTATTGCATGGATAGCGCAGCAGGCAGGTAGTCGTCTCGCCGACGCGTTGAAGTGTTGTTCCTTTGAATCCCACTCGGGACAATTATTTGTGTGATCCACAAATTATTGTTTGTAGTATGGGTCTAGTAAGTTCAACTTCGAAAAAGAGGTCAACCGTTCGGGGCGCTATGTCATATGGTCGCGTCTGATAGACCGTAGTGTCTCAAGACGAGTGTGTTGCCAGTGATGATATATAGATCGGAGACGTGGTCGCTCACTATGGGCCTTATCAAAAGGCTCACGGTCACACAGAGGGCGATGAAGAGAGTTATGCTCGGAGTTTCCTTGCCGGGTCGAATCAGAAATGCCAGACCCGCAGGTAAACTAAAGTTGCCGACGTAGATCTCGAGCAGGGGCCATAGCTCGCAAAACAGATGGTCGTTGGTGCGGAAACTGAATGGCAGCCAGGCAACGGCAGACGCAGCAGTGGTAGACCCCCACAAAGTGGACCGACGATCTGGTAAGGGTGGATGTGGGCGGCCCAAGACCGGTCTATGTGGAAAGCCTTGGGAGAGGCCTATGTCGAGGGGTAGATGTCTTTCAGCTGGGACCAATGAGTAAGGGTGTACTTTGTCCATCAATTAAACGTTTGTAAAGTCCCTGTGACATGGGGCTCGATCCCTAATTACAAATCCTTCTCGAATGAGGTGATAAAAATTAATGTTTACTTACATGCCAAACAAAGCACCACCAAGATGCGCCGCGTGGTCGAAGAATTTCCATCCAAATACTACACCGGCCAGATCTACACTCATTATCACTTTAATAGCCTGAAATACAACAATCATCACTCAATTATCTTAATAATGTGTTACCGTGGCATAATAGGCCAATAGTAGCAGCGATAGCCGAGTGGGAGGTCCAGGACCGCTGGACTGCCCTCACAAGTCTCAAGTGCGACCTGAAGGCGCGCATCTCTGTATTTTCAAAGTTATGTGCGTATTATATATGTAGTTAATTACTGCTAGCTTTAACTGCGAAGAAACACATTTTGAGGAAACTTGCATTTCTGTGAGTTCTACATAATGTTCTTCAAAATATATGATGTTTGCCAACCCATACTGGGTCAGCGTGGTGGACTATGGCCTAACCGAAGGGTTAGAAGTCACACTGAGAAGAGAACCGTGCCTGGCAGTGGGACAGTTTAATAAAAAGTTGCCACTTTTTCATGGTCATTATACTGTCAATTGTAAGAATACCAGACGTCATTAAAAACCTATTCTAAAGTATAATTGTTGGCAAGTAACGATGATGGTGTTTTCTTTTTTTTATTTATGTATAATTGTACGCCTGATGGTAAGCAGTCGTGTAGTCCTAACTAATATTATATAAATGCGAATGTGAGTTTGTTTTTTTCTTACGCTTTCACACCGTAAAACTATTCAAATGATCATCGTGAAATTTCGCATACAGGTTATCACGGGAACAGAAAAGGACGCAGAATATCTTTTATGCAGAAAAGAAAGTGTAAAGTACTGTCAGGTACTAACTTAACCTACATATACGCGAGCGAATTAGTACACAATATTATAATGTTAAAAGACAAATACTGACCATCCCCGCGGCAAATGTGTACATGGGCAGAAAGATGATACTCAGTCTGGTGTCGGGATACTGCACACACACATATGATAACACTGACATAATAGCGCCCGACTGAAACAACAATAATTTATTAACACAGTCGTCCAAAAAGAAAACAATGTAGGTACAGCAAAATCTTTATGTTACGATTATTTATCAAATGTTGTGCAAGACGGTAATCGGGTTGCAAATTGACATGTATAGTTTGAACCCTTATACTATTCACGTTACATAATTTGTTGATTTGCCTATTAAATAAATAAATAAATCTTCATAAAGCTTTTTATCGGTTGCTGTGCATGAGCTGTTGCTTTTGATTTCCGGGTCCGGCAAAGGAGTAATTGGCTTCTTCAGACAAGAAGAATCAGTAGTAGCATAGAGTTCGGAAACGTATTTAGTAAACGGCAATAATCTCGCCTCCTTTTACCGGGGTCCTATATATATAAAAATTATATTGACAAAATGAGGGAGCTATACACCTCTATCGACCCTTTCGAAGATGTAGCCTTCTACCTATATGAACATACTATGTATAAGCAAACGACCAACTTAATGATAATTATCGACTTAATGATAAGAACACGACGTTTGGAAAGCAAAGGTGCGCTCGTGTTAAGGCGAAACTCGTATCGACGCATATTTTGTGTTCGAAGCGAAATGCTGCAAGTTGGAGTACGCTCACATACCACGACCTGGCTGTCCGTATCCAGAGGAGTTCGGTATTGTCAACCTTTTTCTATTGCAATAGGTGGGTTCCTCTCTTCCCGATAATTTTATTACAATATATTTCCGCCAAGTAACGCCTAATTTGATTCAATGTATTTTTTTAATGTAAAGTGGTTTAATATACTCACCGCTCCGAGACTAAGACCAGGCTGGTTAAGTAGCACCTTATACACAAAGCTGGCAAAACTGCTGATAACTCCAGCGCTCATGTACATCGCTACGAATTGTTCTTTGCCTAATGATGCTACTGCAGCTGGAAAAAAAATATTTTAATATATATTATATAGTATTTTTAATACTTGCGTATTTTTGATAACTGGATTGGTTGAGAGGTTAAGCAGGCACGAGGCGCAAGCGGTTTGATCGCGTAATATGTTTTTCTTTATTTTTTGTGTGTGTTAGTTGTTGATCTCAGGTGGCCTTGACATCTTTACGCAGACTATGGGTGAACGCAGAACAGAAAGGCTCGTAGGGTACCTTTCATTCAGAAAATTGTACTGTTACTAATCTAACCTAACCGACATTTAAGACTGCGCCGAGCGAAATGTGCCAAAACAGGCGGTCACAGTTAAGTGAATAAAATCAACACTTTTTGATTAATACGAATATAAAATATACATTTACCATAACAATGAATATGTTTACAATTACTCTATGTAAGAAACTTAAAATAATTAATATATTCGCCTATAAAATTACGTAAATTTCCACGAAAATTGCAAAAACGTAAGCTCGTGTTACGTGATTTTTAGATTATAACAGTAGAAATCGATCCTATTTTACAGCTTAAACGAAACATAATTAGTTATATTACAATTTGTCCGACCCAAATATTTAAGGTATTGGTTGACAATAAAGATACATATTTATCAACAGCACTTCAAATTATCCATACAATTTTACTACGGCGGCCGCGCGCCGAATTGAATATGCGCCGCACGAGCTCTGTCATTATCTGTCTTACCCTCGGCGCAGTCTTAAGCTAGCCAAGCCGAGTGCAAAATCTAGAACATAATATTAATTGTAAGTCTCATAGCCGGTTTCTGAAAGACTAATCAACAATCTGTCAAAATCAAACTCCTGTCAAGTGATCTTATTGGCTATAGCTAATTCAGTCAGCGAATCCCAGCCGCGACATGTGTTGACAACCTGTTAACTTTGTGTTGAATTGCCTAACAGAAACCGAAGGTTATTTTAAAAAATAAAGCTCATACATACCTGGCATAAAACTGTACAGGACATACATATTCGCAGCTAAGTGCATTGCTGAATAATGGCTGAATGTTGACAGTAACATTGGCAGACATTTTGCACCTGCACACAAAATTTTTATAATTAACTTCCAAGCTTCTTTCATTTTCTTTTTGTTTAGCTTTAGAACCATGATACATCATTCAGTTAATTCAGAGTAAGTAGGTATGGGCCGTTCAAGTAATATGAGTATGTAAGCAAGATTTTAGTCCTTTTTACCCCCACCGAAAGATTAAGCATAATGTACCATCTAAAATAAGCATAGCTAGGACCCCCATTGGTGATTCGTAATTCTTGTGTAGAGACATGGATATGTATAAAGTAATAATAAAAAAATTATTTGTTACTTTTATAATTACTTCATGAGCACATTCTAAATCTCGGACCACACATAATTAATGATGTAATGGGTGAAGGAGCAAAGGGCTTTTCGGGTTTTAGTCGTTAAAAAGAGTAAGACATAAAATATATTTATGTCCCTAAAAATGTTTTAATAATTTTTCGGACAGAAACTAACACTTCGTCGTAACTCGTATAATATATGCGTCACAGCCATAATAGAATACTGAAATGAAAAGTCGCTAAATTTGAAACATGCTTTTATGTGCAGCTCATATTATATTAGCTAGCAGTAAATAGTTATAAAATAACTAAAATATTTGCTTGTAAAAAATAAGTATGTGTACTAACTGCCTGAAGGATTTGAACAGAAGTATTTAACCATGTAAGGTTGAAGCTGCCTCATACGCCATGCTGCAAACACCAAAACATTGGCCGCCATAATTGGATAAAACACCCTTTCACTTTCCTTTAATGAGTTCCACCATTTTCTTATAGCACCCGGTTCTGATCTCTGTGGGCATAATCATTCCTCATATTATCTACTATCACTTAAATTAATTCACTATATAGTCAACTGTATAATCAACAATTGCGCCGAGTGTTGTGGGTTCGAATCCCATACGGGACCAAGCATTGTGTGATGTACAAATGGTTGTTTTGAGTATGGGTGTTCTTTATGTCCATTATCTGAATATTTTTAAAGTAGTGTAGGCGTTGTCTTTTTAAATAGAAGATAAACTTTTATATCCTTATTAATATTATAAATGTCTAAGTTTGTGTGTATGAATATTTGTTACTCTTTCACGTAAAATCTACTGAACCGATTGCGATGAAACTTGGTATGTAGATAGCTGGAGACCTGGATTCACATATAGCCTACTTTTTATCTCGATATACCCACGGCAACGGGACTTACGCGGGTGAAACCGCGAGGCGGAGCTAGTTATGGATAAGCGAAATTTAGGCATAATGAAATAAGCATTATTTCTGGACCGCAGGCTCTGAGCATTGCCAGGATATAAATAGCTTTACAATACTTAGCTATATATGACTATATACATAGAAGCCAATCAATGTAGAATATTTGTAAACAAACAAATATCTAATCAAGAAAAATCTAACATATTAAAAGTAGGTCACGAGAGAGCTAACTTTAAAAAATTGATTTATTCAAATAATAATTAATATACCCTTACCAAGCTTTAACACTATTTAACTTTGTAGATAAGTTCTTTTAAACACAACAAGTTACATATTAAGTAGGTACCTATGTATTTTTTTGACTGAGTGTATTATTTATTTCGCTCTTATCCACATCAGCAATATGAGTGCTGTTTGTATAAAAGGATTGCACATGAAATTTGGCTGAATTATAGACTTATAGACTGGCATCTGTCACCAAAATGATTGATAATAGAAATGATAAGATTTTCTTCAGACAACAACCATGTTTTCTAGAAAATTATCTCTATAATAAACTCAACGCTTTGTTAAACATATATCCTAAAACTAAACGCTAATGTAAAAATGTTATTAGAAATTACTTACTGAATTGTAGCTACCACAACACACAAGCCTTAATATCCATAGTGAAATAAATTAGTATTATTATAATAACAACAGGCATGACACATACACACACACACATAAACTCATACAATCACACACACTCACACACACATACACACACACACACACACACACCCACACACACACCCACACACACACACACACGGTCACACACACACACGGTCACACACACACACGGTCACACACACACACACGGTCACACACACACACACGGTCACACACGCTTGCACAGATTTCATAAAACGTATAAAGTAGAACAAACATTCACAAAGCCAAGAATTAGTGTCCAGGAGACCTGAAATAGAGGGTTTCCCTAGTTTAGGCTTCCTGTCCACCCTTCATAATACGCTACTTGTTATATTTACTTTGCTACCTAGTGCTGCTACGATTTGAACTATCACATTGTGCGAAATTGTAAAATTATGTTTGGTAGAAAAAAATAAAACTTATAAGAAGATAAAACATAATTGATATATAAATATTGTCTTTAATAATTATGATGTGGAGATATTCTCATGACATACAATCCTGTTGATTGTTAGAATGTCAGACGTAATTGTAACCCTATAGGATGGTGGCGAACAGGACATTTTCCAAAAAAAATATATGATGAATATGACGGGATAAGTTTAATCCCAGTCGCCATCCCCAGCATTCCGTTCTCTGGTGGCGAAAGGGTTATTTTCAATAGAAAGAATCCCATTCGTCACCTAGGCAAATGGGATGTTGCTTACGAAAAATCTCAGTAAACATAAGGCAAGTACTTGTATTTGGAATGACATTTATAGTTTTTGAAAGGTATGGCTAAGAATTTTAGTTTGAACTCTAAATAGAATAGGATGACATTAATAAAACATCTTTTATTTCTCCATAAAACGACCAAATATATGAAAAAAGCAAAGAAAAGCCTTTTATTAAAATATTATGATAAAATAACTATTGACGGGACATTTCTATGTAACAATGTCCCAATTGACACTGGTTCGCCAATCCCAATGGTGACTAAGAATTTTTGCAAAACAAAAGTCCCATTCGCAGTATGCAGCTTTTTTTTTGGAAAATGTCCCATTCGCCATATGATGGGGCAATGCTGGGGGTGGCGAATGAGATTAACCCTCCTATTGTTGGGCTGCTGCTAGGCCGCTGCCATGTAATAATTTATTTAAATGTTTTGATATTAAAAGGATCAAGTTATAATATCAAAACATTTAAATAAATTGTAGTAGTATAATACAGCTAGTCCAATAAATGCCTGAACTAATAAAAATGAACTTACGGCTTTTATTCTCCTTTGTTGTGCATTTAACCACGCTCCAGGTTTTCTTAAAAAGGAAGATGCATGGATCCTAAGAGCTTCATATTCCCATATCATACATACACCGAGACTCAACGAAGATACCTTTAAATAATCATAATTAGTACATTTGTAATGTAGTAAATATTTAATTAAAGGAATGATAATGTACATTAATGTATTATACTCACCCCAACAGTAAAAAAGAATGGTCTTATCAATGCACTAGGAGTCAATGGTCTAGAATCTAACTTTAGATGCTCCAATGGATTCGGTGCATTGCGCCGAGAATTGTGAAGTGAGTTACGAAGTTGTACCCGCACATGACCGACACCTCCCTTATATTGTTGCAATAGAACAGGCTTGCTAAAAAATAAATAAAACTATTAGCACTGTTTGTTTAGTCACTTTATTATAACCTTAACTATTCAGTTATCGTACCAAGTATTCGTCAGCTCTGCCGCATACCAAACATTTCTGAAAAACATTATACAAATATATTTAATTTCTATTGTTACATTATTTGTGAAACCAGTTTATTTTATTCTGATGGTATGATTACAAAATTTTATGAAGAATTTCAAATTGTCCCTTGACAGATGAACTAGTATAAAAAAAATACAGCATGACAGATGTCATATGCTATAGGGTTGGTCTCACTATGCAGTTTTCGTTTAATAGGGAGTACCGTGACAAAAAATAATAATAATAATAATAATAATATTCTACCACATACACACAACACCATCTAGCCCAAACTAAGCAGAGCTTGTACTATGGGTTCTAGACAATGAATAAACATACATAGATACTTTTTTTTTTTGTAAATACATACATATCATACATAGAAACACCCAGACCAAGACAAACATCCATGTTCATGCACACTTGAACATGGATGTTTGTCTTATTCTGAATAGCATTAAAGTAACATGAATATAATAATATTCATGTTACTTTAATTAAATTCTTATTGCAAATAATATATATTTACAATAAGAATTCAACTCAAGTGTTATTGAAGAAATATTTAGGTAGCTATAGGTATTAATAATAATTAACATCATAAGTAATTATAAATTTAAGAATTGTAATATCTTGATTCGTGTTTAAGAATTGTAACATCTTGATTCGTGTTTAAGAATCATTGTAACATCTTGATTCCTTTGCTAAATTTTATTTACTAGCGAAAAGATTTGCTGCCTATATTTCACATGTAAATAGAGTAAAATTAAGTTATGTATTACCTACGTACAGTACCTACCTACAGTTGAAGGCGTGGTAACAGCCGTGTAAACATAATTATGGTCACTTCCAATTATAATTAAATCAAAAGATAATTCTATTGATTATAATTTATTCGATATGGTTCTTCTTTATTATTTCAAACTACCGCAATTTTTTATAGAACTGTAACATAGACATCTAACTGCACTGGGAATATGCCTGCGCCACCGGGGACTTCACTAATGTTAAAAGAAAGACACAAAGAACACGCAGATTCGTCTACCGACTATTCGACTACCTATTTGTGGAAGACACTATTTATTGTCTCGTGTGGGGATCGAATCCACAACACTTGGCACAATGGCAGTGGTGAGGCGACTAGGTGCTTAAACTACAGAATCATCCGCGCAGCTTTTTAATTTAAAATAATTTTCTTCGCTAATATATTATGTAGGTTGGTACTAAGTACTAGAGGAGACAAGGCCATCAAAATAATACTTGTAGAATAGGCAACTCAACTAGATTGTTTAAAACATAGAGTGCATGCTCTCTAAATCTCTAAGTCAGACAGACACACGCTATAAGGCAATGACATGTTTCTATCGCAACAGGTTGAACTATCATCGCATACTTCTTAATTCTGGACCGCTATTACGAATATCGTGATAGAAAATGCCAACTTTCTGTTGGTCGAACCCAAGAATTAAAACCGAGAACGCATGCACAACATTCGCATTAACTACCCCTGATCCACAGAGGTAGTAATTAAAGTTATTACTAGGTACTATTTAAAAGAATTTTCCCTGCTTTTGCAATACTTTTCATTGCTGATCCGCGCCCATTGGTAGTAGCGTGATGTTATATAGCCTATAGTTTCCTCGAAAAATAGGCTATCGACACTAAAATAATTTTCCAATTCGAACTAGTAGTTCCTGAGATTAGCGCGTTCAACCAAATAAACAAACTCTTCAGCTTTATAATATTAGTATAGATATTGTCGATAGTTACGTAATCTGCCTGTTGATAAGTGTAGATACTCTTTACAACAAATTTAAAAAAATAATCTCGAGCGAATTGTTGTCGCCTGTTGAAAATTTCCGTTTGCCGAACTCGTGGCAGCTTGGAAAGTTTCCATAGGTTCTTATGAAATTGCTGAAGCAATGCGGAAGATTATTATTGCATTCGAATATATCAGCAAAGCTATACATAAGTGCTCGGGTTGTGTTCATGTCGGTACAGTCAGCGACATAAGTACAGCCTTGGCCAAAAGTATTAGGCACCCCCAATATAGTTATCACACACCTGTGATATTTGAACAATTAAACAATATTCTATAGAACTGCGATACCGGTGTCATAAAACACTATTTAAGACAATAGGCGGCATTTTTTAAGCAGTCGTAAAACATCTGGTGCGTCAATAATAAAATTTTATTTTTTCCAAAATTTATTTTAATGTTTCGTCAGTTACCATTTGAAAGTCTTAGTGTAAAGACAGTGCATTTGTGGTTTTGTGAATTAATTGAGAAGAAATTCATTTGAAAATGCCAAAACGAAACGAAATTAGTATTGAAAATCGTGTAAAAATTCAACTTTTACATGAGCAAGGCAAGACTCAAAAAGAAATCGCGAAGTTGGTGAAATGTTCGCGATGCGCCGTTCAATCTGCTATCAAACGTTTTGTTGAGACTGGCTCTCATGCAAATAAACCAAGAACAGGCAGAAAACGCGTGACTACTAGCCGTCAGGACAGAAAACTTATCCGAGAGTCTGTGAAAGATAGGGAAAAAACTTCTTCGGAGCTTGCTGTGGCTTTAACTGAAGAGACTGGACATCCCATAAGCGCACGAACTGCAAGACGAAGGCTAGTAGAAGCCGGCTTAAAAGGTTGCAAAGCTAGGAAGAAGCCGTGGCTATCCGCAGACAATAAAAGAAAACGACTTGATTGGGCTCTGAGACACCAACATTTCACAGAAGAGGATTGGTCTAATGTGCTGTGGTCTGACGAATCAAACTTTGAGGTAAGTTTTTTTAGTGAAGTCTATACCACAATTACAACGATCATTGTTGTGTTTGTCATCAAACTCAAATGTTATAAAAGTTTGTAATGTGTGCTTTTTTTTGGCATCTACAGGTATTTGGAATACCAGGTGTGACGTTTGTGAGGCGACGCAAAGGCGAAGAATATCACCCAGATTGCGTAGTACCAACCATAAAACACGGCGGAGGCAGTGTAATGATTTGGGGTTGCATGGCTGCGGATGGAGTCGGCAAAATGTTTGTTTGCGAAGGTCGCATGAACAGTGAAAAATACATTAATGTACTGGAAACTGCTCTCGTACCTTCGCTTTCGTGTATTTTTGGTGACACTAACTTAAATGGTGTGAAATTCCAACAAGACAATGCTCCGTGTCACAAGTCAGCTACTACGATGCGCTGGTTTACTGAAAATTGTATTGATCTGTTAGATTGGCCTGCCCAGTCCCCGGATCTAAATCCTATTGAACATTTGTGGAGTATTTTGAAGAGAAAAATAAAAGAGCACTCGATAACATCAAAAACTGCTTTAAAAAACGCGTTAGTGCAAGAATGGGATGCAATTTCTCCAGAGGAATGTGCGAAACTTGTACGTAGTATGCCCCACAGAGTTGCTGCTGTCATAAAATCAAAGGGTGGCCCAACAAATTATTGATGTTTTTACAATATTCTAATGGAAATAAAGTACTTTAATCATTATAATTAGTTTTATTTCTCTCTAAGCCTGAAATATGCAGTAATTTATAGGGTGCCTAATACTTTTGGCCAAGGCTGTAGCTGAACAATAATACAAATTAAAATTCAAATATATTATATCCATAAAATAAATACAAGTATTAATAGAATTATACAAAAATTAAAAAAAGTTGAACTTAAGCAGGATATAATTGAATATTGAAAAATAATCCAGTTCAAGGAGTGGAATCACTCTTGAGATGAAGCAGGCAAGAAACTAAATCAATCAGTCAGAAGAAATCGATTCCTAAGACCATTTTATGAATTAAAATATTTTAGTTACTATTCTGCATGTATAAATATTTATTCAAATAACCATCATCTAACTATTATTATTTTAAAAATGGGTGAAATTATTATTAAGAATGATGAATCATTAAAAATCTCACAAATGTTTAGCGTCTTATGTCAGTACTTATCGCGTCACGCCCGTCTGTATTCGAATACTATTCGAATGCAATTGAGCTCATCCCTAATATTCTATACTTATAATATAATAATATCTCTACGTCACTACATCACTATGTATTTTAAAACAAAGTCCCTCGCCGCGTCTGTCTATTTGTCTGCTAGCGATAAACTCAAAAACTACTAAACGGATTTTCATGCCGTCTACAGCAATAGACAGAGTGATTCATGAGGAAGGTTTAGATGTATAATTTGAAAAGGTTTTTAACTATACGTGCAAAGCCGGAGCGGGTCGCTAGTATATTATAAAGCAAGAGTGCGATCTTTGTGAGTTTGTTTGTATATGAAGGCTAAACGACGAGCCACAAAATATATATTTAAAAAATTAATTAAAAAAGATCTACATTGTACCGAGATTGCGTGTTTTTATGTACAATGTTTTTACAGGCCGATACAGGACTTATTCTTAATTCGAAGAGATACAAGATTTTAGTTTAAGAAAGAAAAAATATAATTATAATATGTATATTATTTAAGCAGCGATAGCCAAGTCCATTGAACTGCCTCACAGAGGTCTCAAGATCGATCTCTAGGCACGCACCTCTAACTTTTCGGAGTTATGTGCGTATTAACGCTTTGACTGCCACGTTAAAAAGTTAAAGCGTACTCTTGGCGCTTATGCACCTATGCGGTGCATATAATTAATTATCGTTCGCTTTAACTATACGAAACCATCGCGAGAAAACCTGAACGTCTAAGAGTTCTCAATAATCAGTCTCTTATTTGCAAATTACACAAATAATTGTAGCGAGTTTCGAACCCATAACACTCAACGCGGCGGTGGCGGCGGCGGAGCGGTCTATTTTAAAATCTAATGAAGTAATGGCATTACTACATAATATTACCATCTACCGCTCTCATTTCCAGAGTTCGTGTTGTTACTGAGAATTTAATAGCAGCAAATCCCAAAAACTTTCTGCCTGGCCCGAAACCGGTTAATCGCGCGCAAACAAAAATGCAAACATAGTACCAAAACCCTACACCATAGTACCAAAATAGGCAATGAAACATAAAGGTAATTACTGGGTCTAGCAAAATGTTTGACCTCACGATTGGCAGCAACCCTAAGCACATGCTAAGGGATCAACGACCCTATTATTTTTTATAAGAGGAATATTAAAATGATTTTAATGTTAAAGATAGGTGCTCTTTTGTTCTAGCCACGGAATCGTCTGGAAGTATAATACTATAGCATATAATTATAACTACATACATACATATGATTAGAGTTCACATCGTACATATAACACTTTTGTTCTAGGGGCAATATTCTATAGATAGTGATTAACTATGATGTGACTTTTACTATGGTACACATATAAACAAGCATTTACTTTGGGTAAAAAAATAACCGGATCGGTTTTACTTATTTGTTAAATATTATTAACCAATAATATATGCACGTATATTTTAATTGCATTGGTATGCAATATCTCAAAGTGCACAGTTCCTTTGAAATGTTTCTTTAAGATGTATTATCGACGGGTTTTCTTTATGTACATTAAGTGACACTGATTGAGGAACACTATTTGAATAATTAATTTACATCATAAAGTTTAAAAACCAATGTAAACCAACTAATTGAAATGCTGTGATCAATTTGAATATCAGCGAAAATTTTCTTGGATCTTTTTGTATATCAGAATGTGTATCTTGTGAGCACTTATAACAATTTTGAAATAATAACCTAATATAACACAATCTTACACATGTATATAAAATAACTGTAGAGATTTTATTCATCCATCGTAATAATTTAAGAAGTTATAAAATTTACCAGTTGCCTAGCGGAATACAGTTAGCGCCGTCCTGATCCGTTTTTCTATAGAACAAACATTTTTATTGTATTCGTGTCTGAATAAGGGGGTTGTTGGAGTGGGGTGGCGTGTGCCCTTGTGCGCATGCTCCATTCAGTCGGTGGCCCGGTGCGACCCTTGTCAACTTCAGTCCACAGCTGAAGAGCTCAAGGCGAAACCTCGTGCTTCTTCGATACAGTTAATTCTAGGACCATAAAATCCTATTCTATTCAAAAGTAAGTGATTTTTTATAGATTAGAGTCTTTTGTGAACTAGTGTTTTGGTACAGTGTTTCAATTTGTATATTTCGCAAAGTAAACGAGCACATAGTAATATAGTGACACGTGTTATAGGCTCATAGCCGCGACGTACATCTCACCACCTTTAAAAATAAGCACATGCCGATGATAGAATCTTGTGACGCAATTTGTCCAATTACAGTATAAATGAGATTTTAAAGAAAGTAGTCCGACGAGGGCGACATTGTATAATCTTTAGTTTTCGCGTGATTAAGGACAATATTTTAGTGGGTTTTTTTATCAAATGGCGTCAATCAATATCTCTGATACCATGTGATGTCTTCGTAGAACTAGTTTTGATTTATTGTCGGACGTTGACGTGTGTTAAATTGCTATTCGATTCTTATAAGAATTGACGGTTACTGGTTTTCAAGGTGACTCTGAATTTTACGTTTATTGGCGGCCGGCGTTAGACCTTAGCTGTGGATGGATACTAACGTAAGATCTCTTTCTTTTTCAGAAATGATGAAGCCGAGATTATTCAGTCATCATCATCTATCCGAAAGGCTTTATAAAGATCAAACATTGTGACGCACAAATATCTCATAAATTTCGAATTAACATTATTTCTAATATTTTAAATGTATAACAAATTTATTGATTGCTTTAGTAATTGTAATTAATGCATACAATTAGATCGTTAGCTATTCTATATTCACTTATTTTTATATAAAGGAATGAAAATTCGACTGTTTCAAGTTAAGAGGGATTGTTTTCGAGAAGTGTTAAGGAATTAATATAAATATAGAGCAAAGCTTATTGTTGAATATCGTAACGATTGCGTTTTTGGTTAGGAGTTAAACATGTTGTTTTATAAAAAACTTAATTTGTGAGGTCCAAAATTGGGGAAACGATAAGATGGAACCGTTTTCTGAAGATTTGTTATGGCTTGTGGTAAGCGGTTTCGTGGTGGCGTTCGTCCTGGCTTTCGGCATTGGCGCGAACGATGTGGCCAATTCGTTTGGCACCAGCGTTGGTTCCAAGGTGCTAACACTCACGCAGGCTTGCATACTTGCAACGATATTTGAGATTGCCGGTTCAGTACTTATAGGTAAGAAACATTTTATTACATCAAATAAGTAAGCAAGTAACATTAAATCTGTGGGTCAGACAATAATTATAAAGTACATCAAGGCATACGGCGTCATCATAGCATGGCGTTATTTACTAAAAGCTGTTATTACAATTATATTAATTAATTTCATTTTTATCATGATAGAAGTTGTTTTAGGTTAACCTGAAAATGTATTGTGTGCATTAAAACTTTGCCAAATACCTACAACAATTAAGATTTTTGGACTTGTTGCTATCTGCAACAAGTCTTGAACAGTCAAAGCGATGATGGTGATTGTTTTCTATAGACTGTCTTTGTAAACACAATACCCCTGCCTGATACCATACCATAGTCACTAAACCCTAACCAATTATAAATAAACTTTCTTTAATAATAACCCTCGGACTGGGTATAATTTCTTTGTTAAACAACGGACACAAGGAACACGCAAACTTGCTATATCTGTAATTTACAAGAATTGTATTGCACTTGAAATAGGTTGTATCGCGGTGGGCTTTATAAACAGTAAGGCAACGAACACAAAGAACATCCAGGTTCAAATCAATTACCTAAACGTGTAAAAATGTGTGTGTGATCTGAATATTTCCAATAAGCATATTTATTATGATTGTACTTATTTGACAGGTTATAAGGTGTCAGATACGATGCGTAAAGGCATCCTGGACGTGTCTTTGTACGCGGATGGCGGTGAGAAGTTGCTGGCTGCAGGGTGCCTATCGGCTTTGATATCAGGAGCTATCTGGCTGATCCTGGCTACGGCACTTCGTCTTCCCGTCTCCGGGACCCATTCCATGGTCGGAGCTACGGTTGGCTTCACGTTGACAGCCAAAGGCCCCATTGGAGTGCGCTGGTCGACGCTTGGAGCTATTGGTCAGTAAGTTTTTCAGCCAATTATAACTACTATCTTAAAAAATTAACCCTTTTAAGGCACGCAGCGCCATCTAGCGCCATGATACAAATATGTTTTATGGTTCACCAATATGGACTATGTCGTAGCAATAAGTTCGATCTCAATTATTTAATCCCTCAATGCTACAGGCAAAATGTGTGTCCTATATACATTTCTGCTTAAATTATGATTGATAAATTAGGTTAAAATATGAATAGTAGATATCATTTAAAATATAAGTTTGTACTTCTCTTTCTTCTATACTCAGGTCGGATCCATAGTTTTCCAGTAGTAACACAGAATAGAGAGAGTAGAGTATGGAAACATGCCGGTTGAAAGCAATAAGTTTTCCAATATTACGTGGAACTTGAATCTATAGCCGGGGAAATACACATCCGCTTTGGCAGGTATACATGTCATGAGAAAATATGTAATTTATTTTTATATGTGTTCCTTTCCAGGAATGTCGACATCCATTAATCTTCGATTATTTTGCCTTTCTTACTTTCTTATGGTCGGCAAGGCACGAGTTATAATGCCGGTATTACTACTATTCCTAGGGAATGAATCCTGTGTTGCGGGTAACTTTACAAACATTCAAATAACGGACACAAAGAACAACCAGACTAGAAACAAGTATTTGTGGAGTACTCAATTTTTATTCTCGTGTGGGTATCGAACTCACTAGTTTTGGGGTAGTGGCAATGGCGAGACGACCACTTAAACCACTACGCCATCCGTGCAGTCATAGTAACCGCTTACCATGGTTCGTATGGTTGTTTGCCAACTTTGGTGTATAAAAAAGCGATCTTAAATTGGACCACACCTCAACGTTACACATTCCATTCGAAAGCAGTGGTAATAAAATAGAAACGTCAACATTCATAGTTGCTATTGACATAGTCAAACGAAAGTTAAATAGACATAGTTGTTGACTGGATATTTTATAGCGTTTTTGTCCTAGTTCCAGCGCAGGCCCTGAGTTAGGGCCAGATATAAGTGCAGTTGTCGCTAGGCACCAGATGGCAAGGGGCGCTAAAATCCGAATGCGAAAACTAATTTCTAGCGGCAGCTTGGGAAAACTGTAATGCAAAATTAATTTAGGAATGATTACTATTTAGGAATATTTACTAAACATAAAACCGAAGTAGAATTGACGTGAAGTGAATGTGACAGCCAACGGGTGCCGAAAGATAATTTTGCTCTACTCTGATCAAGGGCTAAAGTTGGAGCTGCCTAACTCTGGTCTACCTAATTCTTGGATCGTAAAGGAGAATTCTTGTCTTTTGTTGGGATGATGCTATAACAAATTATCAACTTATTTAAAATTTTTTTCGTTACCGAAGAGGAAAAGCGAGTACTACGAAAGAACCCTTGTATTCCACTCGGATAAGCAGTGGAAGTCTGTCTCGGCATTGCCGGTAGCCACTGAGGTAGTTTAAGATGAAGAGATGGACATTTCCTAATTTTTCTACTTAGAGTCTAGAGAATTTTCGATAATTATCCTTTATTGTTGAAATAACAAGTGCAAGTTTTTGAGTAGTAGAGCCTCGCTGATTTCAGCAGGAATGGGCCGGCTCGACTAGGGAAGCACTAATACCCTCTCACAGAATATCGAGGTGAAATAGCAGTATTCCTACTGTTGTGTTCGTTCGGTGAGTAAGAGTGCCGGATGCCCAACCCCACCTTTGCCCCACTTCCCGCTCCTTCTCCTTCCCACTTCCTTTTTCTCTTCTTCCTTTCCTAAAGGGTCGGCAACGTACATGTGATGACTCTGGTGTTGCAGGCGACCATAGGCTACGGCGACCATTTACCATCAGTAAGCTTGTTTGTCACCTTACTAGTATAAAAAAAAATTGAGCACGCATTTCTAATTATGAAAAGTGAGCTTAGTACAGGTAGACATTGTAAGTATTAACTAATATATCTTGTTATAGCCACAGATTTTTCTATTGTTTAGGAAACTAGGATCCAAACATTCAGTATATAATAATATCTGCCCTGTATGAAAGTGTCCTACTGTTAGGCAAGGGCATTTTCTCAGTTCGAGAAGGGCCGTAGGCCATGGTCCACCACGATAGCCCAGTAAGGCTTAGCAGACTTCACACATCTTCGAGAACTTTATGGAGAACTCTTAGAAATGCAGGTTTCTTTACTATGTTTTCCTTCACTGTTAAAGTGAGCAATTTTTCTTTTGGTGCACAGTTGCAAGATCAGGTCACAGTCAGTGCAATACTCCACAAGTGATGTGTGTAGGTTATTTATTACTAAGTTCACTAACACTACTAAAAAAGTATTCATAGTACCTATTATTGAGTATTCCTAGAACACTCCAATTTAACTCCGGTCACATCACATCACCGAATAATTAAAACGTCTATAGATAGTTGTACTTCGTTCTAATTGAAACCAGGTCGACTGTGCTAAGGGTGGTGTTTCCTAGTAGGCAAACAATTTTCCGCTACGTGATATCTTTACATTTCATAATACAAAGGGAGCTATTAATTAAACAACAATGTTTTTGTTCATTCAGTGTTACTTTAATGTTGTAGGTACAGTATAAAAGATGTAAAAATAAATAGAAGCTTGTCAGAGAAATTGTTATTATTTTCATACCAGCGGAAAAAGCCAGCAAAAAAGGAATTGGCAGACTTTTTGTCTAAAGCGTTTTAACAATTTCTGATCATCATTATAAGCGAAGTTAGTTAAATTAGACGCTAACTAAATAAAAAATGAGCATAAAAAATAAATCGGTCCTTTAAATACTTGTACAGATTTGATTTTCTACACCATTTATATTTTTGTTTTGATTATATTATTGCCACGCAGGTTTTGAATGCTTGTGTCTATTTAATTATATCGTTGGAGAAAACAATTATTGCGTTCACTAATATGTTTAACTGATATGCAAGTCTAATGTATTAGACACATTTCGGTCAAATTTATAAAGAACAATGTTGAAGAAACACAGCAAGAAAATGAACATGTCTGGCAATTTATATTAAAAGGAGTGACCGAATAATTCAGACTTTTCGGAACAAGTTGCAAGCTGCGAATTGTAAAGGCATTTATGATGAATAAAGCTACTAGTATGTATGTAATATGTGGACAAAACAACTAATACACGTGTAGGAGGGGTGATATTATTCACAGTTTATAATTTATACGTGAAGTTTTAATATAAGCAAACAAACTGTTTGCAACTCAAGAACATACCACAAAATGTTGCAAGGTTATTATTATGCTGTTTTTTTCCAAAATGTACAGTTTTTGTACATAATAAATTTCTAATCTTTGTCTGTAAATTGTATTGATTTTTTGTCGAAAATTTTCAATTCTTAAATTATTTATAACATGGAGTCTAAGGGTGTATCCAGATCTGGTGAATGCACCGCTCGCGAGACGCTCGTGAGCTGCGTGAGTGCATTTCAAGTTCGCGCGCCGTTCCTGCGCCGCCGCCCACGCGCCGCTCGCGCGCCAGCCACGCGCAGTGCGTGCACAACGCAAGAGCTGCGCAAATTTTCTACTGACATATACAGTATGGAAGCGAACGGAATTGCATGAGCGCGAGCTGCGCACGCTCACTGTGCAAGCCCACCGTGAGTTGCGCCAAAAAGACGCACCAAACAATTACAGCACGCGTGCCGCACGCACGCAGCTCGCGGGCGGCGCATTCGTGGCGCGTTCACCAGATCTAGACGCACCCTAAGATCGTCCGTATATAAAACTTCCACATGGTTCCTGGCTACACAGATAGGTATATGTAAAAATGTATGAGCACTTATTTTTAAATTCCAAACTTAAAGTTAACAGTATAACATTGTGCATAACAACAAACATTATTTTATTTTATCAGGGTTATATTAGAATATGCCAATATTAGGCATAGATATAATACTAGAGTAGGCATACTTTTCAGGTGAGCTAAACTTCGAAGGAAGTGGTTAGTATGAGGCCAGAGGCCAGACCACCGTCTCTTATAGGAGACATAGGATTATTAAAGTTGTCTGAGAGAACGAGACCCCGTTACAAACTCTACTTTGTCTCGTTCTTTTATTTGTAAAAATACTGCTTCTCTCTGCTCGCTCTGCTTTTTCTTCTAGAGCATTATTATTGCGTATACGAGGCCAGTCAGGCCTTTTCTATAGCTCAATTAAAGTTTAGTCTTAGTCAGTCAACAACCTTAACTAAGGCCTTAGTTAAGCCGTAGAAAAAGGCTGAATCCATCCGTGAACCAAGACAATATTTATGATGTTAACAATAGTATTTCACGAAATAATCATGTTAATAGTAAAACAGCAATCAAATATCTAATTACGGCTTATGAGAATGCGACTACAGCTCGTTTGATGTCCTCAAATTTATGGGCCATTCGGTTGATTACTTCGACATCGTTATGCCTTTTGTTTGCGACGATACTTTCAGTTCAAGGTCAAAGTATTCCGAAAGTCTTGCATGGAATTTTACGTATCACTATCAGTTTCACTAATTTTATAGAGACAATAACTTTGATAAATTGCTGTTTATCAAAGTAATTGCCTCAAATAAATATAGCTGAAATTAAAAGTTGCGATGAAATGTTGCATACCTAAGAGATTTTGGTGTCGAATCCAGTGTGCCTTGGGTTTCATAACAATGCAAACTTGATAAATGATTTTTTAATAGTAAATTAAGTGAATTTCTTTTCAAAGTTCTCAAGTTCATTTCCCTATCGTAGAATAGATGAGCTCGCCAGGGCGAACTGATAGCATCTTATCTATCAACCAGATTAATTTAATAAAGACACAGAGAGCAGTAGAGCACGCAAGATGAGTTTTTGGGCATTGGAAAAGTACCGTCTGTGTACGAAACCACCAAGGATATGAATATATCTCTAATTTTGTAGAGTTATGTTAAATCTTAACAGTAAATAATTTTATTTTGGAACCTATTAAATAATTGTCGCTCGAAGGTAGATTCTGAAGATATACCAGCCCGCAACTGACAATACATATCATTTTAAAGGCTGACTTACCGTTTCCATGTTATTTGATTCTATCCTTTCTTTATTTCATTTTCCTGTGGTCGGATAATTCTGACTGATACTATACTGCGAAGGCTACGTGAACCGTTTATCATAAGGCGGGACTTATTTGCCACCATCTATATCCATACTTAATATTATAAAGAGGAAAGATTTGATATTTTGTTTGTTTGTATGGATTTAACTCAAAAACTCCTTAACCGAATTTAAAAATTCTTTCAACATTAGAAAGCTATATAATCACCAAGTAACATAGGCTATATTTTATATAAAAAGTACTTTACTAACATAATCTAATCTACTTTTACGTGAGCGATACCGCGGGCAAAGGCTTGTTGGTATATAAAACAGTAACCACTAAGTGGAGTAAACACAAATAATATGTCTTAAAGAAATAATAAGTATCCAGGATCTGATGTCAATATTCTGCTTGGTTTATCCTTAAATGTTTATTCAATATTTTACTGTTTTGTAAAATATAAATGGTTTTTATTGAAAATTGTACTATCAATCTTGTACTATAATAAGTTGTCGTTACAGTTATTTATGTCGTTTGTCAATAATTATGCCCGTACATATCCCATTCCTGACATATTTATAGCGATGCTCTAATAGTAGTTCAATCTTGATTTGATTATGGGTAGCTACGAATATAGAAACCCAACTAACATTATAAATGCAAATGTAAGTTTATTTAGGCTCCTACACACTATGTCGGCGGCCCGGCCGGCGGGCATGCCGCCAACAAGCCCGACGGCATTCCCGGCGGGCATTTGAGCCGCCGCCGGGCTTGCCACACAAACGAGCCGCTGCCATGACCGCAGGTGTACGACGGCGGGTTGCGCGGGGAGTCAGCCCGGGCGCGGTGACAATTAAAACGTTATTTAATTGGGATGAAGAAGCTGTGTTGCTTCTAATTGAAATAATTCACGAAGATGACAATTTGTGGAATCCTATAAATCACGATGGAGATGTTGACGACTTCATTGTCCATCGTTAAGAACTAGGAACACAAAGTGTAGACCACTAGCGTTCCACACGGCTGTCACAAATGAACCGATACTCTGCGGCTGCCAGCGGCAAGTGCCGGCCGCGGCGGCCTGATTATGCCGGCGGCGTACCCGCGCGGTGAAAACTCGCCTTTACTCTCGCATGGGCTCAGTCTTTTGCCTGAACCTTGCAACTAACATAAATGTAAATTTAGTAAATGTTATAAACTGCCCAACGCCTTTGACGTTCATAAGTGTTACTTTGTGAACTAAATTAATAAATGATTTTTGACCTTATTTTGAGTTTATTTGTTTGTTATGTACCGATCTTTATGAATTCGCATACACGTTGTCTGAGGTAAATAGAATAGTACACACTACGGTACCTACCTACATTTTATCCAGAAAAAGCACTGTTATTAACCTAACCTAACCTAGTCTTTTGTTAAAAATAAATCAAAATCTTCTAAAATATACATAAAGATACACTTAATGCGCTTTATTTAAGCCAAACCAGGTGTTTAAGAATAACTCATGTTTGTTAAAATATACCCAATATGCTTCCTTGATGAACCTTAATTATATTTTATCTCTCATGACGGCTACTTTAATACTTACCTACAATAAAAAAATTGGCTAAGGAATAATTACCTACTATCAGAATTAAAAGACAAGACGGATTAAAAGTTTTGAAGAATAAATATTAAAATATTAGGTAATACGATCTATTTCATTATACTACTTTATAGCCAATTATTATACAAACCTAGCAAATATTATAAATACAAATGTGAGTTTAATTGTTTGTTACGTTTTCACAATTTAACTACTCCACTGATCATTATGCAATTTAATTTTAGCATACACGTTGTCAGAGATATAGAAAAGGACATAGGGACCTTTCATCCAGAAAGTAAGTACTGTACCCGAGGGATAGAAATTTATCGACAAAATCTACATAAACGCGAGCAAAACCGCGGCCGAGCAAAACTAGTTAGAATGAGCTTGAAATTTATTCGACTCGCATCATAAGTATTCTGAAGTAAATCTCAAATGTTTTCTTAGCCAGTTGCCAGTAGAATGTTTGTTACCAACCCGCTATTAAATTAAGTTAATCTTTTGCTAAGTAGTTAACCTACATAGTTCTCACCCTCCTTCTACATGTCTATGAGCCAACGCTTTCAACGCTAACGCGAGTAAGAGCTCTACAGCAATCTTAAGTATGTTTGCGCTCCATAATAATTAACCTTGAGCTAAACGACGAAATGTTAGCACCAGTAAGGGCGTTTTCTCTTTAGGATTTCTTGCTAGATATAGGATAGAAGATTAAGACGCGGACAATAGCCAAATGACCTTGAGCGTTTGCATTTTAAGCCACGCTCATTATAACTTTGGTATCGTAGCACGACACGTTATTACGGAAATTTTTATGAAGTATTAGGAGTATGCATTTATGAAATTGATGAAAATTGACTATCTGATGGCGATACTTTTGAAATATGTTAAAGAATAGTTTGTATTTTTGTGGTAACCTAAACAGTATATATTGAGCTAAAATATTGTTTAAGATAAAAAGATTTGCCTGTTGTCAGCGCCTTAAATAAATTTGCCGATCAGAAGGCTTATTCGATACTTAAATTGGTACTATAATTGACCAAAACCGCTGTACCGCGCCTTAGGTATGTGCACGGCGAGACGGGGAGGGATTGCCGTGAGCGTTAACAAATGACAGCGTCCTGTTAGCCTGCGTCCCCCCTCCCCTCGCCGTCTCGACGCGCAAAAACCTAAGGCGCGGTACAGCGGTTTCGGACAAACTAAAGTTGGCTCTAGTCAACGTATTGGTTTAGATTTTATTGTTACTTAATTGATACATACAATATTGGTTTATACTTAAATATTAAATACATAATATGTAGGTACATAACGGCAGAAAAGCCAGAGGTGTATCGCACCAACATTACAGCAGTCAGCAACTATATCTTGATTCCACGTAATAGGTAACAAGGCTATAGCCGCCTACCAGAGCACGGTCTACTCTATAAGTTTCTAACAGAGAACTTACTTTCAGATAAAAATTTTGAAACGCACGATTTTTTACATTATTCTTCATAAAATGGAGTGATGTCATTGGAATTCAGAATCACTCATATATATCAATAACCGGAATGAGTAGTTTGTTTAAACTTTAAAAGGTAGAGGTGTATAATTGCATCACCTTTAACCAGCTATGTTTTTAAGTGCCGCGTAATACGATCGCACCTATTGCCACCTAAGTCCAGATGTGTCGTGCTGCTACTGAAGGTATTTGACAGCAAAACCCAGTAACACTTTGCCACTTTAGGTATCAATCAAACAAGCAAGGCAGTATCTGTAGGCCATCAAGTCAGTCCACTCAATTGATCTATTTATAAAGGCATTATGTTAAGCTGGATTAAAAGCCGGATTAAGCAATAAGTAATTCTATCTATTCAGGTATAAGTACTTTTTTTTATTATTTTGCTCGTCTAAATGACCACATTCCGCCTGATTGTAAGCAGTCGTATGGTCTAAGAGCAGTGACCTCCACACTGGCCTCATAGCAGCCGAGGCGATGTTGAGGTCTCCATTTTTGATGGCCTGAAAAGGTGCTTTTTCGCGCCCCGCTTAAAGGACCCAGGATTGAAAGTAGAAGGAAACACGTGCCTTGGCAGAGAATTCCATGCCTTGATCGTTCGATCTATATTTAACTTGACTTACGTATAGGTAATTGGCCAGCGTTGTAAACACCTCTCGCCTTACCTGTCTCTCTCCCCGCCCATATCCAACAGTAACACGGCTTATGAATTACAAATAACATTTAAATTGAAATGTATTTTCTTTCATTTTTTACAGTGGCGTCATGGTTCATTTCCCCAGTATTAAGCGGCACAGCATCCGCGTTGTTGTTCTGGCTAGTGCGACGGTTCATCCTACGTGCCCCGCAACCTGTCAACGCAGGGCTTACTGCGTTACCTTTCTTCTATGGAACCACTGTTGCTGTTAACGTGTTGAGTGTCGTGCATGATGGACCAAAGTGTAAGTACGAGGAGTCTTCTCAAAGCCCTCTTCTGCCCAATATATAGTTTCTATGTATAGTATGTATGTATTTACAATAAAAAAAGTATATTTGTATGTTTATCCATTGTCTAGTACCCATAGTACAAGCTCTGCTTAGTTTGGGCTAGATGGTGTTGTATGTATGTATGTATGTGATAGAATATTATTATTATTAATATTTTCGGTGATCGACTGTTAAAACTGTTCTTGACTACCAAACGAGAAGTTTTTAGGTGGCCCTTTTGTCATCTTATTTTAGTGTAACTTCATCTTTGGACTACGCTACTAATCAGAATTTTCTGACATAAAATCTTATTAAAACCTGCTGCCTTGCCTGGGTACCTAATTGAAAAACAACAGAAATCATCTACGTGTATTTTTACTTCTCATGCATCAACCGACGTCTTTCGATTTTTTAGGATATAAAGAAAGCTCTCGCCCAATACACAGGGGTAACCTTAGCACAAACTCCAAGTCTCTCACAAAGGTGTATGAACACGTATTTTGATTCTAAGAGCATAATGTTTGTGTATCATAATACCTTTGTGAAGAAATAAATAAATATTATTATTAGAGAAAGATTATTATAACTTTTAGGCATTAAATAGATTATGGAATTGGATTATAATTTACGTTTTATTGACTTAGTAAAAACGGAGTCGTTGCTATTCAAATTATGGTTATGCACTTTGTTCGCCCTACTTAGAGCACAGATTTAAAGTATCAAACTTACTTACTACAAAAACATTACACAGTATTATCTATGAAGTTCTATTAGGTGAAGCTTCTTCTTCTTTAGGATTAAGCAGGTGGTCACTACGCTATGCCTTCTACGTTTGTAAATGTATATTATGCTTTCAGTATTGGCAATGGACAAGATACCACTTTGGTTGGCACTGGTCTCTTCGATGGCATTCGGTGCGTTTGTTGCTCTTTGCGTGCGCGCTTTCCTGGTGCCATACTACCGTCGTCGGCTGGTTGCAGCTCCCGTCAACTTTTCGCTTGGTTTATCTAATGGTATGTTTTCTCTTTATGGCTACCTTAACGGTTTAAGGGTACTTACCTGGTCAGCCTTGCCCCAAATTATTGCTTCAGTACGCTAGTGGACTCTATAGTTCTGCTATGCTGTATCTGTTAATACCATCAATACTTTTGTAGCAATTATTTTCATACTTAATACTGTTACGTGCTGGGTTCGACGGATAAGAATATAAACAATATTACCGACTAAAACACTTTTATTCAAACACACAATTCAATTTAAAACACAATAAACACTATACCACACTTTTTCACTGTACTGCTTCAAACTCCGTAGTATTTCCGCTTCCGTTCGCTTCGATGAACACTTGACCGCTTACGATTGTAAACTGACTCGGCGGTGCGCGTGCGCCCTATTTATACGCGGGCAAAGCGCTTCTAGAGCTTTCCAGCAACGCCCTACTCGGCGTGTAAACAGCACGATGATTCGAGAAAGTACCAGCATTCTCTCTAAGATTCTCGTACCGTATTACGCAGTTCCGTAAGATGTCAATAGATGGCGGTGTAAATTATTAGACGGAACTGCCGAGTCTTTCCCCCAATGCCGAGAGATGTCACTGGGCGTAACACTGCCCCCCTCTTAGACATGTTCGTCCCGAACATTGTTGGATCCGTAGTAGCGTGCCAATCGATCCACATGAACGATCTTTGGTGTACCTCGTGGTCCTTTCTGGATCCGGTAGGTGACGTCATTCATCTTAGTGACTATGCGATAGGGTCCATCCCATTTTGCCTGCAACTTAGGAGATTTTCCTTTGTTGCGTACCGGATTATGTAACCACACCAGCGATCCTTCCTCGAAGCCTTTATTGTTCGCCTTCCGGTCGTAACGGGTCTTCATCCTCTCAGACATCTGCTGACCGGTCTGTCTGATGTGCTCGTATACGTCATTCATCCTGTTGCGCAAATCATTCGCATAATCTGTTATGCTGCGTGGAGATTCAGGTGGGATGCCGGTTATCAAGTCTGCAGGTAATCGTAGTTCCCTTCCGAAGTTAGCGAAAGCAGGTGTTACTGATGTGCTTTCGTGAACGGCACTACGGTATGACAGGAGAAACGGTTGAATGTGTTTGTCCCAATCCCTTTGTTTGCTTTCTACAACTTTTGCCAGATATCTTTCCAGAGACTGGTTAAATCGTTCAACCATGCCGTCTGATTGCGGATGATAAGCGGTCGTTCTCGTTTTGTGGGTACCCATCACCCGGCATGTCTCCTTAAAAACTTCAGACTCGAAGTTCCGACCTTGGTCACTGTGTATCTCTAAGGGCACCCCGAAACGACAAAAGACTTCGTGGACTAGCTTGTCGGCGACCGTAGATGCCTCTTGATTGGGAATCGCAAACACTTCCGGCCACTTTGTAAAGTAATCCATGACCACCAAGAAGTACTTGTTCCCACTTTGGCTTTCAGGAAACGGTCCGGCAACATCTAAAGCTATACGTTCCCACGGGGCTCCAACATTGTACACCTTTAATGCACCCCTGCTGCGAGTGTGTGGTCCCTTCACGGCAGCACAACTCGTGCATTTACGGCACCATTCCTCAACGTCTTCTCGACAATGGATCCAATAAAATCGTTCTCGGATCTTAACCAGAGTTCTCTTAACTCCCATGTGACCTCCCGAACTCCCATTATGATAGAGTTGTAAAACTTCCGGGACCTTGAGTTTTGGCACGATCATTTGCAGGTGACACTTGTCACCTCGAGCATTCTCCCATTTCCGGCACAGAACTCCATCCTGGATAACCAAGCTTTCCCACTGTGCCCAATAACTCTTGGTGGTAGGGCTCATTGACGCAACTTCACTCCAGTGAGGTCTCGATGCACCTGTTTTCTTCCATTCGAGGATGGGTCCTAAGTCTTTATCCTCTTGTTGCGTTCTCTGCATAGTTTCCTTCCAGTCTTCGCTGAGATCCGTCCTCAACATCCTCACTAGTCCTTCCTGCTTAGCCTCTTGCCTGGCGCAGTGCTTACACTGGTCGGGACACGGTCTACGTGACAGGGCATCCGCATTACCATGTGACTTGCCACTACGATGCTGTATTACGAAGTCGAATTCCTGTAGTTGTTCAATCCATCTTGCTACCTGTCCTTCTGGGTCTTTAAACTGTAGTAGCCATTTCAATGCAGCGTGGTCAGTTCGCAGGTGAAATTTCCGTCCCAACAAGTATTTACTGAAGTGCTGCAATGTCTTTACGACAGCTAGAAGTTCCCTTCGTGTGACACAGTAGTTCCTCTCAGGTTTGGATAGGGCCTTGCTGAAGTACGCTATTACAACCTCATGCTCTCCTTTACGTTGAGATAACACGCCACCAATGCCGGTGTTACTGGCATCTGTATCTACTACAAATTCATGTTCATTGTCGGGATAGCCTAGAATTGGTGAATTACACAGATGTTCCTTCAGCTTCTGAAATGCGACGTCGCAGCTCTCATTCCAGCAGAACTTTATCTTATCCTCGGTGAGCTTATGCAGAGGCCGGGCGATGTCAGCAAAGTTCCTTACAAACCGTCGATAGTAGGAACACAAACCAAGAAATGCCCTGACTTGTGTCTTGTTCTCCGGAACTGGCCAGTCCTTGACAGTAATGATCTTATCCGGGTCCGTTTGGATGCCTTCTTCGGAGACCACATGTCCTAAGAAGTTCACTTGCCGCCTGAACAACGCGCATTTCTTTGGACTTAACTTCAGGTTGGCTCCTCGAATCTTCAAGAGAACGCGTTCCAGGTTGCGAAGGTGATCCTCGAAGGTGCGTCCTACTATGATAATATCGTCCAAGTAGACCAGGCAGGCCTCTCCAATCAATCCAGTAAGTACCCGTTCCATCAATCTCTCAAAAGTGGCAGGGGCATTACACAATCCAAAGGGCATGACGTTAAATTGCCACAATCCTTTGCCTGTGGAGAATGCTGTCTTCTCCTTATCTCGAGGATGTATCTCGACCTGCCAGTAGCCACTTTTTAGGTCTAGTGTAGAAAACCACTTCATCCCCGTTAGCGTATCCAGAGTGTCGTCAATCCTTGGCAACGGGTAACTGTCTTTCTTTGTGATGTCATTTAGCCGACGATAGTCCACACAGAAGCGCATGCTGCCATCCTTCTTCTTAACCAAAACCACTGGTGAACACCATGGACTGGACGAAGGCTCAATCACACCTTCTTTCACCATACCCTCGATCATAGTGTCAACTTCATGTTCCCGTGCCACTGGTACACGTCTTGGTCGCTGGCGGATTGGTACCTCATTTCCTGTGTTTATTTTGTGTTGAACTAGGGCAGTCTTGCCTATGTCAGCATCACTTGTCGAGAAGATGTCGGCAAACCGGTTTAACATCGTCTCAGCCTTGTTCTTTTCTTCTCTCGACAGGTTATTCTGGCAGTCCTTCAAGAGAGAAGATACGTCGTACCTTGCCCCTTGAACTTTGGCGTTGGTAGGCTGTTCATGGCATCTACGCATCCAAACTGCTCCTTCACAGGTGCCCAATATCGTGCCCTTCTTGAGTACCAGTTCTTTGTCGCTTGGGTTCAGTGCACGTACCGATGTAACGTTGGTATTCCTAGCCAGAGTGCGTGCAATCTTCCATGAAGCATCGTTGTCCAACCCTTCTATAATTACACATCGATTTTCCTGATCAGGATTCCTTGGTAGACAAACCGGTATGATTGTTTCCGACCTCGGACGAAGTACTACTTTCTTCAGGCAGTACACTTTGCCTGATGATGCGCCCTCCATGAATACTTCTTCTGAGCCACACTTCAATACTCCTTGACTAACGTCGATCTCACAGTGATGCTTCCGTAAGAAGTCTAAACCCAGGATGCAGTCGTCCACTATGTCAGCCACGATGACGTTGTGGCGGTAAATTTTATTACCTAGTTTCATGTCCACCCCCTTCTCACCTCGGACGGTTATGTGCTGACCGGTAGCTGTTCTTAGATGTATACATTCATGGTTCCCGTAGTAGTCCCCAAGAAACCGTCTTGCTAGTCGGAAACTGACGACTGTCCGAGAAGCTCCAGTGTCCAATGTCATCTTGCACGGCATTCTGTTAATTTCGCCTTCGATAATCAGGCTGTTTCCGTCACACGATTGTGAGATCGAGATCCTTGGGGCTCTCCTATCACCAGCCAGCACCCGCCCCGTAGTCCTGGCGTCTACTCGTTTCCCTGCTGTTGTTGCCCGGCAGGCACATCAGGTGTTCCTTCTACCGGCGACTGGTTACTGCTGCGTGGACTCCTTCGCTTTGGGCAGCTCAACCTGATGTGGCCTCTCTCACCACAGCTATAGCACCGGAGCGAAGTCGACACTTCCCTGATACGGTGAGCTCGATCATCCCGTCGTACTGCTTCCACTTCCAGAGCGTGGGCTAGGGCGTCCTTCAGGTTTTTGAAATGTCCGAGTCTTACTGCGGCCCTAACCTCCAGGTCTCGGATCCCGTCGGTGAAAGCTTGAACGAGGTTTCCGTCGATGAGCGCAGGTGAGGACTGGTACGCCTTTCGAACCAGCTTTTCCACCTCCAGGGCCCACTGCTGCAGGGTTTCACCAACACGTTGCGATCGGTCTTTCAGCTGGGCGCGAAACACGTGTTCCAAGTGTGCGTCGCCATATCTCGCCTCTAATGCCTCCAACAGCTTCTCGTACGTGATGTCTTGACCAAGCGCCTCTAACACGGTTAAGGCCTGGTCACGAAGCCCCAAGGTGAGAGCGGTCAGAGCCTGTTCTTGCGTCCACCCGTTCGATTTCATGACGGCCTCGAACTGGATCTTATAGGCTGACCATGACGATGATCCGTCGAATGGTGGGACTTTAAAGCCTCGTGGTGAAGACGCCACAACCGCAGGTGCCACGATCCCATCGCAAGCCTTGAGCCCACGTATCGTTTTCTCCACCTCGGCGATGCGACTTTCGTGGCGTTGGACTTGCTCTTTCACCTCCTTCACCTCCTTGCCAACCGTTGCGCTGAGGTCTTTTAACATCATCAGCTGCTCCTCCTGGCGGCGCATACCCTCCTCCTTATCGCGTTGCAGCTGTTCCTCAAGGCGGCGTGCCTGCTCCTCCTGGCGGCGTGCCTGCTCCTCCTGGCGGCGGATGCCCTCTTCCTTATCGCGTTGCAGCTGTTCCTCGAGGCGGCGTGCCTGCTCCTCCTGGCGGCGTGCCTGCTCCTCCTGGCGGCGTGCCTGCTCCTCCTGGCGGCGTGCCTGCTCCTCCTGGCGGCGTGCCTGCTCCTGCATAAACGCCATCAGAGCCGCGAGGTCGGGGTTCACCGGCGAGTAAGCTGCACTAGATGGTTCCGCTGCAGCCGCGGAGTCACGTGATTCACCTGACGTCGGCGAGGGGGCGTCTCCAAAGCGCCTCTGGTCCACATCTTGCTGGCGCTGGTTCCTGGTACGCACCCCTTCCACTTCCTCCTTCGGTAGTACTGGCATATTCTTACCTTACTTCTGACACCAATTGTTACGTGCTGGGTTCGACGGATAAGAATATAAACAATATTACCGACTAAAACACTTTTATTCAAACACACAATTCAATTTAAAACACAATAAACACTATACCACACTTTTTCACTGTACTGCTTCAAACTCCGTAGTATTTCCGCTTCCGTTCGCTTCGATGAACACTTGACCGCTTACGATTGTAAACTGACTCGGCGGTGCGCGTGCGCCCTATTTATACGCGGGCAAAGCGCTTCTAGAGCTTTCCAGCAACGCCCTACTCGGCGTGTAAACAGCACGATGATTCGAGAAAGTACCAGCATTCTCTCTAAGATTCTCGTACCGTATTACGCAGTTCCGTAAGATGTCAATAGATGGCGGTGTAAATTATTAGACGGAACTGCCGAGTCTTTCCCCCAATGCCGAGAGATGTCACTGGGCGTAACAATACTTTCAGAAACTACTCCAGCGAACACACCAACTCATTCCAACAAGAGCAGCGTAGCCCAACGTCCTACTTCTCTTCTCTCTGAAGATGGAAAGGTCCTTGAAGCTATCGAAGAATGTGCTGAAATGGTCACCTTGAGCGATGCAGATAAAGCGTCCGTTGGAGTGAGGGAGATGAACGCGAGAAATAGAGCTCTACTCGCCACTATGGACGACTGCAGTATCCTGTCCAGAAGCCTTAGTCCACCTAACAAGTCTCGATTACAATTGATAGATGCTGATCCTCAGATTAATACGTTGAAATACATAGACGAGACGTTAAGTTGTTGCAAGAGCTTGGACTCAGCTCAAATGGCTGGTATGGGAGAGAGCTATGATTCTAGGAATGGTTTTCTAGGTGATTCCTGTGATACAATAGCACGATGTGAGTTCGATAGGCTGGCTGCTGCGAGGGCGGTGACACAATGTGTGGAGTTTGAAACACCGCCACCACGGCTTGACAAGGTAAAAATAAAATGTAATTATATATTTAAGTTATGCAGTATTAGTATCACAACCACGTACTTAACAGACTAGAATGAACCGCTCAATTTAATTGAAATCTAATTGACTCCCCAAATACCTTAATTTAATACATAGGTACACTGAATTAAGCCTGTGTATACTCGAAAGGCTATAAGCATGTTTGCTTAAAATCGCACGTAGTCCTACGTGCTGAGCACAACGGGATTTCACAATCGCATACGACCAACAATACGATCACTATTACTATATATAATAAAACAAAGTCTGCCGCCGGGTCTGTCAGTCTGTTCTCCATAAACTTAAAAACTAATGAACGGATTTTCATGCAATAGATAGTTTTCACCAATAGATAGTGATTTATAAAGAAGGTTTAGGTGTTTAATTAGTTAAGGTTTAGTACTACTCGTGCGAAGCCGGGGTGGGTTGCAAATAAATAAATACATTGAGCAATGCAAGTTTTGAGATGGATTTTTGTGCAGGCTCCTGAAGGAGGCAGCGCTTGGAGCATCGAACGTTGCGGCGCAGGCGACTTGCACGTCGGTATGCGCGCGCCGGCCATTACGCCTAACTCCAGCGCCGCGCCGCTCCTGCGCACCATCACTCCTCCGCCCGCACCGCAGCCTCAGCCACCTCCTGACGCACTGCGGCTATTCTCCTTTCTGCAAGTGCTCACCGCCACGTTCGGAGCTTTTGCTCACGGCGGTAATGACGTCAGGTAAATGCATCTTTCAACTGTTATATAGTTAATGGAGTATTTATTAGTTACAACTAGTTTCAGCTCACGGGAGCCCATTTAAATCTGAAAGAGCATGGGCAATTATTTTTAACCTACAGCCGAGCGCAACCAATAAAATCATATAATGTGTTTTTGATAAGTCCTAAAAGCACCCGGTCATTTGACACGCCCTGTATTATCAGCAGTAGGTCCACTAGTAATTATTCCTTGCGCTACAAGCACGATGCCTTTTAGAAAGGGTGGCCTACCCGCGGTAAATTAATGAATTGGTTTCCGCGTATATTCTCAATAACCTACGATAACTGATCACACATAAATGAGTAGTATGCTAGGTTGCTGGTTTACTGCTACCTTGGTTTCGTTTTATCTTTATTACATATAAATAAAGTATATGTAGCCATAGTTACGAAGAATTGTACGACGTCAGACGAACCATGCTGAAATACTACGAACGCGATTCGACTGCGTGTGTCAAATGTATGGTTGTGTGCGTGTAGTGTTTGTTCATTAATTTAATGTATTTATAATACATATTTAATAAAAATATTAGGATTCGCCTCTCCTTCTCCATATAAACTTTAACTGTGCCAAATTTCACATTCCTCCGTCTGCGCAATTTTCGTAAAAAGGGGTACAAAGTTTTTGCCTCATATAGTATAGATAAAACAGATTTGTATATTTTGCAGTAACGCCATAGGTCCACTCGTGGCTCTTTGGCTCCTGTATTCTGAAGGTGGGGCCCAATCCCGCGCTGAAACTCCCCTCGGTATCCTGGTGTTTGGTGGCATCGGCATCGCGCTGGGCCTGTGGCTATGGGGCCGACGGGTCATTCGAACGGTAGGAGAAGACCTGACCAGCATCACTCCAGATACGTAAGCATTGTCCTATTTTGAAAACGTTATACCAGCAATTAACTTAACAAACCTTCTCACACTGAAAAGAGGCCTATGGCCGGCAGTGGGACAGTTTAGGACTGATATTAATATTATATTAGCAATAACATGGGGCACAATATTTAGTGACAATCGTCTTATTTTATTTTTAAAATAAGACAACGTTTTGCATTAAGTATTAAGCTCTGTATAGTTCTGTATGTGAGCAGCGATAGCTCAGTGGGCAGACCTCAGACTGCAATGCAGAAGGTCTCGGGTTCGAACCCACGTCGCGCACCTCTGACTTTCGGAAGTTATATGACTTTTCGAAATTATGTGCGTATTGATTGACAATTATCGCCTGCTCCGTGCCTCGGAGAGCACGTTAAGCCGTTGGTCCCGGCTGCCATGAACATCTATGGCAGTCGTTATTGGAAAGTCAGTACCCTCTAATATCCTGACACTGGTCTAGCCTTAGGGTATCGTTAGCCTTCGGGTTGCGGAGGTCAGGTGGCAGCCGCTCCGTGTAAAAACTGATATTCAGTCAAATCCGATTAGACCAGAAAAGCCGACCCCAAGTAACTTGGGAATAATAAAGGCTAAGAGAGAAGATTAAGCTCTATATAGCGGAAGACTTTTCAAACATCTAATTAGCGGACACAAAGACACATCCAGACTCGGACCACTTAAACCGATAAAACTCGACGCGGTGGCAGAGGCGAGGTGTATTGCAAGAAATAGTATTTATTCACCTTTTTTTGCAATTTTGATAACAAATTTCTAGTATTCTTATAAACCTCTCCAACTAAGTTTACTTACAACTATACCTCTAGGGGTCTCTAGGATATAGAGTAGAATTTCTATTTCATAAAGTTATTATATATAAATATTACTAATGTAAACATCAGGGGTTTCACCATTGAACTGGGAGCGGCGTTGACGGTCCTGGTGGCAAGCAAGGCTGGTCTGCCGGTCTCCACGACGCACTGCAAGGTTGGCTCTGTCGTCTGCATCGGATATTTCTCGGAGAAGGCTGTTGATTGGAGTTTATTCCGGTAATATAAATTCAGAAAGAACTACCAGTAGGTACCTCAAACCTTTTGCATATAAAAGCTCAATGACGAAATATAAAAAACGATAACAGATTATATAGCGCCTAAGGGATAATTGATACTGTTTTTAGTATTAAAATGTATTGCTTGACTAACCATGGTAGAGCCACAGTTAAACTAGAGATAGGTAGTGTATATATTTTCGTTCTGCCTTACCATAATAAATACTTAGGAAAAGATAATATTTACATTTTGGTGACGCATAATCAAAATAAAGTCTTATTTTCTTTCTACGAAGATTTACAGTAACGTTTGTATAAATATTACCATAGAAGTCTTTGATCACTTATACCAGGTTTTTAACGCATCTGACTCAGAACCAATTAATTATATTAAGATTTATTTTCTTATATTGGCACAAAAGTACATTAACAGCGTCACAAACACGATATTTAGTATTTACGGTAAACTCTGGTACCCAGAATAAGATTCAACTTGTGTTTAGGGTTGTCGCGCACACTATAAAACATTACGTGAGTAGTACTCGTAACACAGTGCTAATTAAGAAAATACTACGAAAAGAACAGGCAAACAAAAATAAAATTCATAACTATTACTTAGTTGCTAACATTTTATTTTACTACTGTAGCCTCTTGCGCGTGTGTGTTTGTGTGTGTGTTTACTAAGTGACAAAATTCCAAAAAGTTAATTAGTATTCTCTATATTGTGTCTTATATTTCTGATGGACTTAAACAGATGACGCTTATTATACAAACTATTTATCACATAACATAAGGCATAAACTAGCTCACTTATTATTGAATAATATCACATCGCAATGTCAAGGATAAACGCTAATGGCGATAGAAAGAGCAATTACGACCTAACAATGAGCCAAAAACGACATGGCCGTGTATAAACTGGACTATATTAGTCTATATATGGTTATCTTTTACCTATTTCTTATTTTAATGACATCTTGCGCACTACTCACTAGAAATAATCTATACTAATATTATAAAGCTGAAGAGTTTGTTTGTTTGTTTCAACGCGCTAATCTCAGGAACTATTGGTCCGAATTGAAAAATTATTTTTTGTTGGATAACTCATTTATTGGGGAAGGCTGTAGGCTATATAACATCACGCTACGACCCACGGGGGTGGCGCAGTAATCATAAACGCGGGTGATACCGCGGGCACATCCTAATATATCGCGGGGGACCTTTACAAACATTCAAACAACGGACATAGAACATCCAGACTTGGAACAACCATCTGTGGATCACAGATTTTTTTGTCCCGCGTGGGATTTGAACCCACAACACTCGGCTCACTGGCAGTGGCGAGGCGACATCTTAAACCACTACCCCATCCGTGCAGTTAAATTAAAGCTTACCTCTGCATTTCAACTAGTAAGCTTGTTTATTTGTTTCAGGAATATAATATTCGCTTGGGTGGTGACCGTTCCAGTTGTGGCAGCCATAGCAGCGTTGGCCATGTTGGCCTTGGAGGCATTCGTCGTCTAATTCAGTCACTCAAGTGAAACAAACATCAAATATTAGAGAGAACTTCTAAAGTATTATCCTTGATACTAATAAAATTTCAATATTTTATGGAGTTCTTTTAAAATCTACTCTGATTCCTCATAAATGTCTATAGTTTTTCTGTTTAACTAAATACTACTACAGAATACATTTTCTCGAAGTACATATAGAGCCGCGTTTACTTACAATACATTATGAATGAAGTTCGTCGAGGATAACAAAGAAGACATCTAAGTATCTCATATTGATATTGAGAAAAGTATATATTTTTTATATTATGTTCTGAAGGACTAAATTCAAATGAAATAATGGTTACGGTAGCCGTTAGTGGATAATAAATGTTATTTTAATAGGTTATACAGGATAAGCAAGTTATTGTTACTCGGTCCGTAGAACTCTTGTGCTCTCTTTGTGTTTTGTTTGTTGCCTGGCAGCGAATATATTCTGGTATATAGCAAACTCGTAAGCGTATATTTTCTAATACATTTTTGATACCTCAGTTTGTAAAGCGATATTAAAATCGATCTTAAATGATCAAAGACAATTTTTTTACTCTTCCTGTTTGCTATATGGCAGGATAGTAAGTGTTAATAAAATAGTGTAGTCCCAATACTTCTTGGACTTTATGCACATTTCCTGAATTTACTATCACTGTACTTTAGTATCTCTACTAGATAAACTGTGATTATGATACATTATTAGTAGACAGTACGTACTTCTTACCTACAGTTCTTGCATTTTACGATCACGCGTCGCTTACTTGCGTGAGTGTTTCGAACATCGGTATGTTGTTATTACGCATGTTCCAACTTTAAATATCTGAATGAGCCAGTATCTTATTCACTTCTGCCTTCGCACACATACACATAATGTGTAGGCACAAGTACGTACAATTAGAAAGAAAGGCTACGCGCTCGTGATTTGCACGAACTTTAACCAGTCGTTGAATTTTGAGATATACTAATAATACATTTAAAAATAC
The DNA here is from genome assembly GCA_930367265.1 of Catocala fraxini. Taxonomy (NCBI): domain Eukaryota; kingdom Metazoa; phylum Arthropoda; class Insecta; order Lepidoptera; family Erebidae; genus Catocala; species Catocala fraxini. The sequence continues at coordinate 8,893,235 of OV884026.1, read as the reverse complement.
TGTAATGTCTACCCAAATCATAAAGGTGTTGATGGTAAAGAAGGATCATGAAATCAGAAATTGTGTCTCAGTCACACCACACGGATTAACAAATTCTCTAATAAATGTCAATTATAAACTCTCATTTTCATACAGCAATTATGCACCTACTCACAAGGTTTATAATATCTATTATCGCTGAAAGGGTCCAACGGAACGGAGCTTATCCGTTCTCATTTATTCACAATAGGGCATAAAAAATTAATCCATATCATCCTATTTTAAGCTCAATATCAGTACCAGGGGCCTTACGACCATCTGTTAAAGCATTGTTATCGCACGCGCTAGACCGAAACAGCGCATGCTACAGTGTATAGGTTCGTCTCGTTCTCGCTTAGCTGATAGTAATGCTTTAAGAGCCCCGAGTACCCTGAACAGGATTCTCTGGATACCTAGTCTGCCTCGTAATACAGAGTAGTATATTTATACAAGATTAAGTACTAAGATTCGTTTGGTATGACTGAGGTTTTAAAGTATCTAGTCATGTTAAGGTCTTGAGAATCTGTGTAACTTTTGTAAACTTTTATGAAACTATGCTCATAGTAATAGTTTCGGATGACTGCACCAGTGTCCAATACTGGCCTAGTTAATGACGATTAAATTAAAGCGTGTGTATTACTCACATAAGGGACTGATTGTTAGAAGTTAGAATGAAGGCTTATAAACGTAACTGCGAAGTATTCAGAGAACTGCCCTATTCACATTCCGACTACACATTGAGTTGTTTGAAATTATCGCAGTTGTTTATAGCATGCAGTTGGTATAATGTCATTCGTTGTTCACAGCCGCAGACCTGCTTAATCGGCAACTTCTTTTAAATCTAATATTTACGTTCGTCTTATTATTTCAATGTTTATTATTTAAAAGTCTCAACACCTTATTTCTCTAAGGCTAGAATGACAAAATCAAACTTATCTGTGATCAAGTTAAGCTGTTGCTATTTCTGTTAGCCTATCACAGCAGTTGATATTTTGTTTAACCGTCTATTAACTAATTTGTGATGACTGATGACCTTTCAGAAACTATACGCATCTGTTGTCAATATCGCAGGTAATTAAATTATAAGTAAAATAGTTCGTGTGACTAATTACGCGGATCTGTTGCCACAAAATAAATATAGTAAGAAAGATCAGCGATGAACAAATAAGAAAGTCATTTTAGAGGTATGTTACGGACTTTTTCTAAAAGCTTATTGTTATCTGTATTAAAATACCAATTGGACAGTTTTGAAAAAGGAATGTTGTTTACATTTCGTTCTATGTTTTTACACTTTTAGCGCGAAATTAAATAGTGTTATTGGATTCTAGGTTATCGATTACGTAATGTTTAGGTATTAAGGTACTTGGATATGATGCAAGTAGCTAGCGGAGCTACATGCATGAACTACAGGCGCAAGCTACAGGCGCAAGCTACAGGCGCAAGCTACAGGCGCGAGTTCCATGCTCTTTTATCTGTCAATTGTTGGAACGCGAGACATAATAAAAAGCTGTTGTAATCGTATGGGCTGCTTGGGCGGGTGACTCGCGTCGATCATTTATATGATGCATACATCAATGCAAGTGGATCTACTGCCGCCTGTTTGGCTGCTGTCTGTGTACATACAAGAGCCATTATATTTTGTTCTATGAAAGTTTTCTCTCCGCGGTTATGAACTTCGATTGGCGATTCTATAGATAGATATACCTACCTACCAATACGGTTTCTTTAAGAAATCACAAACATTCATTAAATATTTGCCTATGAGTAGAAAATGACGAGGTAAAATAGCTTCTGATTTTTATAATGTTGTGTGTTCCAACAAATATGTAGCAAATACTACTGATGTATGTATCTTATAGTAAAGTTAGGCGCGTTATTTTTTAAAGGAAATAATGTTTTACTAACTGTATCTTGCCGTACTGCGCTTTTAATGAACAACTTAATTTATGTGTCGCATGCAATTTCCGAATAATAACTATAGACGATATTATTGTTGAATAAACATACCTAGTTGAAAATATTGTTTTAATTTTACTCCCACTTATATTTAATTTTATTATTTGTGTCAACTTGAATGCATTGTTGAGTATGGTCTGGTCTCGTTAACATGTTAACTGCCATAACAATATTTTAACGACGGCATATTTTATTTTTTGTGCACGGTCTTATAGCGATATGGGTGATAAAAAATTACTGTTTTAGTATTTACTTCCGTGATTTTTTTACATAAATAAGACTTAAATAAAATGTCAAGCACATGTGACTGACAAAGCCCAAACTGATACAATGTCTGTCAGGCACCGGTGCCTGACGTGGCAGCTAACGTGTTAAAATAATGGTCTACTCAGTAAGTAATATTTTTACAATCCCGTACTAGGAATAACTCGTGTATCGCAGGCGGCTTAAGGGCAACCCATAACACTAGACTCAGCGGCAGTGGCTTGGCGAACACTTTAAGCCACTAGGTACGCCATCTGTGCAGTATTATTATGAAGACCAACAATCTAGCAACGCAAACACGTGCATATCTACTCCTCCGTTCTTGGAATTCGACATTGCCTCGGAATCTACGACGCGAGCAAAGCCACAAGTGGAAACAAGCGACACAGTATACAAGCGATCAATTAAATAAATAGTTACGTCATCAATGATATGCTCTCATACCTAATTATATTTTGTTTAGTACGTGTGACTAGAAAGGGCCAAATGTCAGGGTCAAATGCCTGTCGAAGAAAGCCTCAGAGTCCATGATACTTGTACCTACCTTTTATTGACCTGGAAACACAAAAACGATTCGACAGCAATGATAACTTTGTTTATATCTATTGATTCAATGAGACACCAATAAGTTGAATATGTCATACCCATATACTATCTTTGAGTTATCTGAAAAATCGTAACAAACAGAAACACCAACTGCGTAAATAGAAACACCAATGATTAAATTATGTTCGGGTACTTTGAAATAACTACACTGGAACACTGAGACAACTACCATCTTAATCTCCCCGTGACCATGGCTGCTGAAAAGCAACCGAAACGTCGGTGAAAGTGTAAAATTAAATTAAATCTAAATAGTTTTAATAGTAATTTGATTAGCTTAAAAATTTGTAAAGTTTAAAAGTAAAAGTAGTGTAACAGTTTTAAAAATTATGTAATAAAGTGTCAAATAAACAACGCGATAAAATCCGTATTTAGTAGTTTAATTTCAATAAACAGACATATATATAATATAAATAAATAATGAATCAATGACTATGTAAAATATTAATTGATTCATTATTCAGAAAACATATTACCTACATAGTTTGCCATCCTTATGAAGGGGTAGGGCCCGAGAATATAGCCATGGCAGTATTTATGATGATGAGGCCTTTCTGACCATCCTAACTAAATACGAATGTAAGTTTGTTTGTTTTTTACGTCATCACGCCTTAACTACTCGACGGATCATCAAGAAATTTCGCATACACGTTGTCAGGGGTATAAAAAAAGACATAGGGTACCTTTCATTCAGGAAAAAGGTACTGTTTCCGAGTGAGCGAAGCCGCGGGCAAAATCTAGTTATCAATCTCTACACATTGTTTTACACCCACATGCCACCATCTTAGTTTTTAAGTTGCACAGACGAACCTATTGCAGTCTACAGGATACAGTTAGGGATTCTGTACTGCTACTGATAATTACTTAAAAAACGCATTAACATATTACCCGGCCCGGGATTAATAATAATATTCTATCACATACACACAACACCATCTAGCCCAAACTAAGCAGAGCTTGTACTATGGGTACTAGACAATGGATATACAAGGTGACGCAAATGTTATCAGTTTATCACATTAAATGATATACCGCCATAAGCTGGTTAATATTTCGTATGTGTAGACAGTATAATCATATTTGCGCTTATGTTGATATATTTGTGGATAGTCACAGCAGATTCATAGAATCCTTACGCAAATTAAATGCACCTTAACCTGATGTATATTACACTCCTAGTCTTAACTATACATACATATTATACATAGAAACACCCAGACCAAGACAAACATCCATGTTCATGCACACAAATGTTTGACTTGTGCGGGAATCGAACCCACGACCTCAGGCGTGGCAGTCGGTTACACTAACCACTACGTCATCGAGGCCGTTGGACTGAGACCTCATGCACTGCAGTTGCAATCACTACTGCTGGCGCCACCAAGCATAATATAATTATTCGGTATAATAATTATAATCTATACTATATAATACTAAAAAGTTTAAAATTTTTTTTGGCTTTGAAACTGCCCACCATTTTTAAAAATATTTTTTGTTTAAAGTCTTCCTCTTCCTTTCCTCTTCTCTACCGTATAACTGATCTCTATGACCCACATAAGTACACAATAAAAACATTTTTACGATATCTCTATTATATATGTATATATATATGCTATTATCTACAAGTTACTCATTTGCTTTTCCTCATCTACATATCGATGCCTTACGGGCGAAAAAGGATAACCGCCTCTTTTCAAATTTTACAGGGGAGTGATTTAAAGTTCAAAATAAACGAAAAAAAATCATAAAAAATTAAGTATAGCTCCCGAAAGCCTGGAAATGATTTTTTATAATATTTAGCATGCTATCTATAAGATGGCGTTTTTATTTTTACGTAATTCAGCCTGCAAGAAGCAGTTACTGTCGGTTATCCCCAAATGGTCTTTATTTTAAAATCACCCAAAATGTCGTAAATTGAATTATCAAATTATCTGATGCGAGTAAAAATGACCTAAATTCAACCCATGTTTTATTTAAATTAAGGAAAAAAAGGTCAAGTCTTGGTTTTTAGGGAAAAAAATGTGATAATATAATCTAACCAACAATGTAACAATAGTTGACTGAAAGGAAAATTGCCACAAGCACATTTTTTGAAAAGATGTCAATTATTTAGTGGATGTATTTTGATTATTTTACTTTAAAAAACTGTTATCTCTGCATTTAACATTTCAAGTTCACCCAAGAGGTATAGGTATACAATAAAAAACCATTTAATTAGGTAATCAGCTCAGTCTTTAATTAACATAAAAATGGCACCTCGCACTTATCAAATTAAAAACATACTAAATAACAATTGTTTGTAATAAACCCTCGTATCAAAAAATCACCGTGATCAAATAGACTTAGAACTATTGCAATTAAAGCAACAGCTACTTGTATCACATTGAGATCAATGTTTAAAATCAAATTTATCAAAATAATGAAAACAAATTCTTAAAATTAGTGGCCCTTTCAACATCATAATCACTTGTCTCAATATTTTTACTTAGAACAATTCAAATAATTGCAATATAGGTACCTAATCTAAAAACTATAAAAAAGTTCAACTTTAATAAAGTAACAAATATTCTTTATGATAGACAATGTACTGTAAGTATCACAATTTGCTTGCATCAGTCTTTGACTTACAAATACACATAAAAAATATAAACAAGCAGAGCTTCTTATTCTACGCTGTCATCCTCGATATCAGACTCAGGGAGTGTATCCTTAACATTACTGGAACTAATCAGGCTGTTGTATTCACTATGGAGAAAATTAGGAATTACCTTATCTCTACACAATTTAAGTAAATCATCATGTTTGGCTTTAGATAAAGGAATTAAAGATTTATAGCATGCTGGTGACTAATTTTGGTTTTTGGTTGCACTTCAATACTATAAGATTCAGCATCGTCACTCATCGAGTTTTTAACAAAAATCAAATTATCCTTCTTCTTCCGAAAAGTTACAATACGCATCTTACTTATTTTTCCTGTTAAATTTCCTTTAAAGTATTTTTCGCTGACTGTATCCCATTTATTAAAGTCTGAAAACTGCAAACGCTCGACATTGTACGGTTCTGGATCCTGTCTTGCAGTTGTGAATACTGTATACCATTGTGAAGGTGCATAAATGATTGTATTTTTTAGATTTTTTTCTATCACGGCATGAACGGAATCAACCGGCATGTAAGTATGGCCAGTTAGTAGGAAGTTAAGCTGTATAGTCTGGATATTAACACATGTTTGCAGTGTTGTATGCAGCATTGCCATAATAATTCTGTTTCGGTTCTGACCCGGGCAGCAATCGGCATACAGCAACAAATTTTTAATTGTGCCACGTTCATCAACCGTCTGAATGTACTTATTGAGTATTGTTGCTATTTCGTTGGCTCCTCTTTTTCCATTACATTCATCCCAATAATAACAAAAGACGTTGCGAGTCCCATTTTCATACACGCAAAAATTATACACAGCTAATTTACGAGAATAAAATAAGAGCATACTATCTCCATATGGGGTATTTAATACCTTTTGAAGGTCGAAACTAGCACATAAAGTAGAAGGATCACTTTTATGTATATTCTGATGAGCTTTAAATCTGTTGTAACTTTCTGTTTTTTGTAATTCATGTTGCTTCTTTTCTTCTTCTAATTCAGGATTATCTTTATTTCTTTCAAATTTCAGGCATTTCAAACATTTGTCTTTTTTAGGGACATGGAAACCAATATTGAATTTTTCATTGAATATGGAGCGAAACACTCTTTCGCTTACTATGTCAATTCCTCTCTCTGTATAGCTGTTTTTGTAAATTTTGTATAGATTTGCCAAATTTTTCATTTTAGTTGGAAGGTAAACACGGCTAGTGTCCTTGCGACAATAATGGGATGGCACAGCAGGTAAGCCTTTTATAAAGTTAGTAACAGACAGAATGGTTGAATCCTTAGTTTTGTTAGGCGGGTCACACTTACCACGCTTATCTTCTTTAGCTAGTCCGAGTGTAGAATTTTGAACGGTGTATTGGATGAATTTATGGCCAACATCCAAAGTAGCTGCTAAAAATTGCAGACAAACTGCTCGCTGTCCTTCACCTTCAGTTATTGTATATTTGTAAGTAAAGCTTCGTTTATCAGAATTTTGAACTCTCTTTCGTTTCACAACTGTTTTCTGGGTCATAGATACAAGCCAATCTTTACGGCGTTGCACGGATAAATTCCAAAAATAGGTGTGTATACTTTTTCGTTTCTCATCTGACACAGAACCACAATCATTACCGCACTTTTTACCTATGCAAATCATTACCGCACTTTTTACCTATGCATGGGTTTGGTTGGATTTCTTTAGAAGATACCTCAGATCCATCATGCTTCACATATGCTTGTCCAGATTGCTTTAGTTTTTGTCTCTCTTTCTTAATATTCTTGCGCTGCTGCTTTGTTGCATTCTCTCCTACTATATTAGGCACTGGTGCATCTGTTGACGATACTGTATTCCCAGCATCTTTTTCATTATTTTTCTTTGTTTTTCCTTTACTTGTTTTGTGCGAATTATTAGAATCGGATGAGTCTGATGAATCTGAAGTAGGCTTGTATGTATCAGAATCAGTTTCACCTCCAAAAATAGTTGTAAAATCTTCTTCATCAGATAAATAATAATCAAAATATTGCTTGTTTAGTTTTGCTTTACGTTTCTTTTTAGGATTCGACATGCCACTGTTATTTACTTTTGGGTCCGGCCCAGAACTCGTTGATGGTAAATCATCAGCCGTCACAGAAAATATAGGGATTGGTGATATTGATCTTTCAATTTCAGCAATACACGGTTCTGGCAACAACTGAGCGACTGTTTGATTTTCCAAGGCTTCAGACTCCATAAGCAACTGATTAACAGGCTCAACGTTTTCAACCGGAACATAATCCAGTGGTCTTACATTGGCCTACAAATAAAATAATTTCATTAATAAACATAGACAAACAAATAGTAGGTACGCCTATTGGTGGTTACTGTTACCAATAAAATCAAACGTTGCTGATCCTTATTTAGAAGCAGTAAGAGGGACCAACATTAGACCCGACGGTATCTACCTAAACTGTCCTACTTATTGTGTAGGTACATTCCTTCGAAACTGAGTAATCTCCTATACCTACGGTACGTAGTAAGTAGGTACATAATAATCTTGTACAAAACATAATGTCACGCCTTAATCACTGAAAGGTTAGACAAAGGTGTGCAGTTCACTAACGTTTCACCAATTACGTCCCAAGTAGATATTGGGAAGCGAGCCTATTGCCATCTACCAGGCACAGTTCCAGGCTCTGCTGCTACTAAAAATTACTAGTAGAAAAACATAATAACACTTTGCCCGACCCGGGATTGAACCCAGGACCTCACGTGCAGAAGTCACGCTTGTGAACACTAGACCAACAACATCAAATAGTAAGTAGGTACATAATCTACTTGTAATGAACATGTCAATAACTTATACCTACACGCTCGCGTATAAACACTTTCACAATAAAATAATACCTAACATCGCAAGCGGCTCAGCCCGCGCTATTGTAAGTACCTACCTAATCACACAAAATTATGGTACGTAACTATTTTGCGGTGCAATACTTTTTAAATTGGATCAGTAGATTCAAATATTGCACTATACAAAATGGAACTAGTTTATAATATTAGTACCTATACCTATAGAATAGATAAGTTACCTACCACTACTTTTATACTTAAACATACATAATTACGATAATTTTGAGAAGTATCTTACCTGATCAGGTTCTGGTATACCAAAATTTATCACTCTTGGTGTCGGAAATGTTATGTCAGAACTGTGCAGTGCTTTGTCAATTATATTCATCGCCCGTTTTCTTGCAGTCATGTTGTTAATCTGAAATATAAGTCACAATTAATCAATATCTTTGAAATTTTAGTTATGTAATCTATTTGTAAACAAGAAATAAATAAATCTCCTTTTGTGAATGTCCTTTTTCAGCATGAAATTTAACTTACCTTATAATAAGTAATACTAAATTTATCGCGCCGAAACGGCTCGCGTGCGCACGTGGTGCTTGCCCCGTGGTCACCTGGAGACTAAAATTTGGTCCGCTGCCGCTTGCGCTCGTAGTTTTCTTTTTTTTTAGAAAACGATACCGACAACCGCCAATTTAAATTATTTTTAATTCGATAAGCGCCATAACGCGTAGAGTATGAATTGGGATAAGGATAAGATTTTGGTCTAGCTTTTTATCTAACCGCCAAAATTGTATAAATATCGGGAGGAAAAAAAGGATAAGCTAACTTTTATTATATATTTGTGTGCGGGTAAATATGTAGTAACCTCCATTTTTTCATTTATTTTTAACGAGGAAAAAAAGACTACAGACCAAACAGAGTCTGCAAAATGCGTCCAAAACGAAATAAACGACTAATTATGTTTTAAACACGAACAGGCATAACGTACTAAATACATATTTCTGAATTTATACTTCCAGCCAAAATAGTTTAACGTACAATCATTAAAATATTACAAAAAGTCCAAAAGGTGTAACTTCTTTATTCTTAAATATTTCGTAGATCAAACACCAGATAAATAATTTTACAAAAATTGAAGTCGTTTACAACGAAATAAATTGACAGAAGTCTATATTTTTCCTACCGCGTAACCGACAAAAAGTTTCACGTAGGTAAACGTTACCTAGACCATTCGACGCAGAAAAAAAAGGCGATTCTAAGTATGTATATAACTAAATTTCTCAAAAAATGTCGCTTATCCCTTTTCGGCCGTAAGGCATCGATATAAACTCTACACTAACAATATAAAAAGAAAAGATTTGTTTTTCTGTTTGTAATGAATAAACTCAAAAACGACTGATCCGATTTCAATAATTCTTTCATCATTAAAAAGTGACTTTATCCAGGTGTAGTAACAAAGGTTGTATAACATCACGCTGCAAGCCTCGAGAGAGAGCAGAGAAGTAATCTTAAACGTGGATAAAAGTTAAAACCGGGCGACGCAACGAATCAGTTTTTCTCGCCGTGCGTTGTTGCCAATTGGCAACAACTGGTTTAGTCACTCGCCTAACGCTCAAGCGATTGCCTGCGTGCCGAAATTGTGACTAACAATAATCTAAAAATGCCGAATTGCGTGTTAAAAACGTGTAAAAATCGATCCATTGCAAAGAAAAAAGATAGTGGTGTGACTTATCATCGGTAAGTAAACACAAATATTAATTAAAACGAATCAAAACTAATTTTATACATTATTTTCTACAACATGCCGACATTTAGTTTGAAAATCATAGATTATGAAATGTGAACAATACAGATAGGACGCGTAGTCACTAATGGTTGGTGAACTATACGACTGCCTCCGTGGCACAGTCGTAGTTGGATCGCACTTTACTGTAACAGTAAATTGCGTAAAATTCAATCCCTGGCTCGGACCAAAAAAGTGTAACTGGGTTTTTCTGCTTAGAAATTTAGTGACAGTCCGCAGATGAAGATGATATAATACTTAATGTTTTCTTTAAGGTTTCCTCGTCCTGATCATGAAAAAAGAGAAGCATGGATAAAATTTGTTCCAAGAATTGGAACGAAAAGACATGGCTACCGAGCGCCGATACACTCATATGTCCAGATCATTTTAAAAATGAAGACAAATACGTTACCAAGACAGGTCGACAATATCTGAAGAAATGTGCAGTACCATACGACGTTAGCGATTCAAAATCAGGTACTTCAGAATTAGTGGAACCAATATCTGAACCAGTAAGTGATTCGGAATCAATCTTTGATACTCCTCGAAAGATAGTATTAAAAAAGAAATTATTAATAATTATTAGAAAAGTACTTGTAGATAAATTTAAGAAGATACAGAGTCAAAAGAGATACTTAAAAAAAAATGTGAGTCTTATAAATTGGTGATCAAGGATATAAAAATAAATATAAAAAATATAAAAAGCTTTTATTGTCACAGAAAAAATACAGTTCACAATGTAGAACACTTGATCTTCAAACTAAGTAAGATACTTGTATTATGAAGATCAAGGAGTGCACTTAGAGCTTATTCGAAATTTCACTGTATATTATACAAAACAAAAACACTTAAAAAGCTATTTAATTAAGATTAAGTACAAAAGCAAATAATATAATGTTGTGCAAGGATATAATTTTATGTGTGGTATATGCAAAATACAAAAATTAAGTTTGGATTTGATGGAAAAACGGAAAATGCCTTAATGCATAAAGCTGAAGTTGTGGACTTGCATAAATCATTAATAATAAAAAATAAACATAACAAACATTCCTTGCTGTATACTGCACCACTACGAAAGTTTGCACTGACTTTATACTATTATTCTCCAGCTGCTTATAAAAACATTAGACTTATAATAAAGCTCTTCTGCACCCCAGAACAATTTGTAGGTGGTACTCAACGGTGGAAACTGAACCTGGCTTCACAGAAGAAGCTTTTAAAGTGTTAAAAAAGAAAAGTCAATTGAACGAAAAGCCGGTATTATATTCTTCAGTATTTGATGAGTTGGCAATTCGAAGTCAAAAGTTATTTATCAAAGAACGCAATCTTGGCACGGTCAACCTTGGCGCAGGTCCTATAGTAGGTGGAGACGAGGACACAACAGTAACTCAAGCTTTAGTATTCATGCTGGTTTCTATAAATGAAAATTGGAAATTGCCAATTGGGTATTTTTTAATAGCGGGTATTAATGCAGAAAGAAAAGCAAATTTAATTAAAATTTGTTTAGAAAAGTGTCATGAGGTTGGCGTGACCGTTACAAATCTCACATTCGATGGTTATGGTACAAATTTAAAGGCAGCTGAAATCTTAGGATGTCAATTGACCGATTTAAATAATATAAAGACTCATTCTTCTACGTCAGAAAACTGAAAAAGTGTGCATTTTCTTAGATCCCTTAGTGTGTATTTTAATGCCATATTGCGATTAGTTTTTACTCAATTTGATTTTAAATGTGTAACAATTAATTTTCATTTACTTTTCTAACTTACTATTTTTTTATCCACGATATCATTCAAATTTTGTATGCATTCAATCAAATGAAGTTTGGTACAAAAGCTGTGGCACTTCTGCGCTGTCAATCTATAGGAGTAACGACGTCCTTACAAACCCTTGAACAAAACGCGTAACCGCTATGAAATTCACGGCGCTTACAACGTTTTGGTCGCGAGAAAAATGTAATCTCTAAGCGGCATTGCGCTGTATATTTAATAATTTGTTTAGTCTATAACAGTCGCTTGGTTAAGCGCTGCAGTACAGACCGGAGCTAACGCCGCGCTCCCCCCGCGCAGGCCGCCCCCTTTGTCATCAAGATGCGCAGTAGTAGTAATTACAACTCACTGGGACAGCTACTATTAATATAAATGTCTGACTGTATTCGTATACCTGACTATGTATTCTGTTCTAATTTAAAGAACAACATTCGTAAAAAAAATGCGGGGCCGTCTTTGGGGACTGTCGATAGAAGTGAAAACTAAGTACCTAACTTGTGAATTGTATCGTCGAGCTATTAGATTATTATTTTTTAATTTTGAATGCGTTCGGTGACAATGACGCGAGTTCCATGATTTTTGTTCACCCAAAAAGTGCTCAACGCACCTAAAGAAGTTTTCACTTCAAAATATAAGTATAATATTAACTTCCCTACAATACATGATATACTTACTATAAGATTTACCGCTATTCGTGTATATAACAACCTACCAGTATAAAAGAATTGAATGGAAATAAATTTAAAATTAAGTTGAAGAAATGGTTGTATGATAATGTTTTTTATAATTTAAATAAGTTTTTATTATAGTGTTTGTGTTTTATTTTTTTCATTCATGTTGTAAGTCCGATATGATATAAAAAACAGCAGCGATAGCTCAGTGGGGAGACCAACAGACTGCAATGCAGAGGGTCTCGGGTTCGAACCCACGTCGCGCACCTCTGACTTTCGGAAGTTATATGACTTTTCAAAATTATGTGCGTATTGATTGACAATTACCGCCTCCTCCGTGCCTCGGAGAGCACGTTAAGCCGTCGGTCCCGGCTGCCATGAACATCTATGGCAGTCGTTATTGGGAAAGACAGTACCCTCTAATATCCTGACACTGGTCTAGCTTTAGGGTATCGTTAGCCTTTGGGTTACGGAGGTCAGGTGGCAGCCGCTCCGTGTAAAAACTGATATCCAGTCAAATCCGGTTAGACTAGAAAAGCCGACCCCAAGTGACTTGGGAATAATAAAGGCTAAGAGAGAAGGTGAATAAACTGTTGAGTCAAAAAACTATTGTTTTACGAATAAGATCAGACGTTGTACACAGTTGAGCAATAAATAAATCTTTATCTTTATCTGTGGAATAAACCCTTGATTCACATACCAAACGATGACGAGTACCAATAACAACTTAACTTATGACCCACTCCAGTGGATCTCAAGTATCTAAATTCTAAACAATTGACAGTTTGTTTGGGAACAAAGATTGGTGTGTTATTTTAAGTCTTATTTGTATAGCACATCTACATAACTACATATTATTATAATTATTGAAAGTTCAAGAATAAGGCAGTTATGCAACATGTTCGCTAAGTACAGGATTTATATCTTGAATCTGTACTAATCTATACTAATATTATAAAGCTGAAGAGTTTGTTTGTTTATTTGGTTGAACGCGCTAATCTCAGGACTTACTGGTTTAAAATAAATATTATTTTACTGTTGGATAGCCCATTTATCAAAGAAGGCTATAGGCTATATAACATCACGCTACGACCAATAGGAGCAGAGCATCAATAAAAAATGTTGCAGAAACGTAGAAAATTCTCTTATGTTAAGCAGACGAAGTTGCGCGGGTCAGCTAGTAATTATTATAAATCTGAAGTGTTTGTTTGGTTGAACGCGCTAATCTTAGGAACTACAGGTACGAATTGAAAAATTATTTTAGTGTTGGAGAGCCTATTTATCGAGGAAGACTATAGGCTATATAACATCACGCTACGACCCACGGAGGAGACGCAGTAGCCACAACGCGAGTAAAACTGCGGGCACAGCTAGTAATATTATAAATGCGAATGTGATTTTGTTTTTTACGCTTTTACGCCTTAACTACTCTACCAGGTTGTCAGCGGTACAGAAAAAAGCATAGGATAATTTCGATCCAGAAAATACTAAATTAACGTGAGCTAAGGCGTGGGCAAAGTAGTGACCACAGTTTTCACCAATTGCAAGTAAATTAGTTTTATTTGCAATTTCTACTTACATACCAAACTCAATGAAATTTAAATGAAATATCGTGGTAATTTTTTTTATTAGCAGCTCTAATGTTATAACTTTAGGATAGTTATAACTACGGGATTGAGGCTACAGTTAAACATATTTTTTGGTATATTTATAATAATAATAATAATATCAGTCCTGTATTAAACTGTCCCACTGCTGGGCACGGCCCTCTTCTCACTGTGAGAAGGGTTAGGCCATAGTCCACCACGCTGGCCTAGTGCAGGTTGACAGACTTCACAAGTCTTCGAGAACATTATGAAGAACTCTCAGACATGCAGGTTTCCTCACGATGTTTTCCTTCACCATTAAAGCAAGCGATAATTAACTATTTAATACGCATATAACTTCGAAAAGTCAGAGATGCGCGCCTTGGGTTCGAACTCGAGATCTCTGCGTGGCAGTCCAACGGTTTCCCACTAGACTATCGCTGTAATCTTTAGAAAAGTCAGCATACAACAATTTTATTATAAACAATTAAAAATAACATAACCTACGTTTTTTTTTAATAGGGTATGAAGATACACAAAGCGGAGCGGTGCTGTAATTTTTTTATTCGCTACCTAAAAAGCCGTTATTCGTTTCATATCACTTAACGTCCTTTTAGTTAGTGGACAGAAGAATTTATGACGTCACTTGATTAATTGCCGTGTCGTTATAACTCGTCCACATTGTATTTGTTACGGGATGGACATGTGCTGCGCCATTTTGCTTTGATTTAGGTAAATATTTCTTTACACAATGAACACGCACATGCATGGCCGCCGGTCCTCTCGCGACTTTGATTTTCATAAGTATTACTTTGCGACCTAAATGAAAAAATGATTTTTGACTTTGACTTTGATAACTCACATGATGTAAGTACTTACTGGTTGTTCGCGAGCATTTTCTGGCCGCTACTACGGACTGCCTTTATGTAGTAGCGTACGTGTACTCGTGGCAACGATGGCAGGAGTGCAACGTGCTTCTTCAATAATTGCAATGATTCAATGTGAGCTTTTGCCACGAAACTAAAAATACCATTTGATTTTGACTACTTATACAGCTGGCGTAGTCGGCAACAGTCCTCACCGCCACTGGCGGGGCGCACTGAGTACCTATGTATTGTGGGTCCCAAACTCCCAATCCAACACGGGTCAATCATTTGTGTGACTCACAATTAATAATGTCTGTGTTTGTTAATTGTATGTTTGTAGGTTAAGTCAAAAAGGTAATGGGAAAAGACGCCTTCTAAAAAAATAAAGTAGCTACATTTTTATTAAATTACAGTTATACGTAAGTATTCTCAATCTTTTTGCTTTTCAATATTTAATATAATGAGAATCTAAAAAAAAAATTGCTTACAATGATCAAATGTGCAATACTTGCATTCAATGCCATGGCAGATCCTCGGTTCTTATACCATCACCGTTAAGTTTCATGTTGCACGCTTTTATTTGAATTATCGTATCGTCACCTAAGCTTCGGCTTGCATTATATAAACAGGCACATTGTTTGTTTGATAAATACCTATCCGTTTTGTTCTTACAAGGCTTTTTTATTATTTAACTTGCAATGCTAGTTCGTGCTTATATATACGCATTTGTATTCTATGAAGGAGAGAGTAGAGGTCTATTACATTCACATTTTGTCAGCCATCTTTTTTTTTCACAGTGGAGAATGTGAGCCTTTTGGCCTCTTACGAGTAGGTACATTTCCAGACCGAAAATGTTTTAGCATGAAATACAATACAACTTTAGCCCACGCGATGGGATTTAGATGGGGAGGTAACAAATCAGCCGTAAATATAAATGAATTTTTCTCGATCGCAGCTACAACAATCGGAGCATTGGCAGTGGCGTAACCACCAATTAAAACACTGAGCCATTCGTAGATCCAAAATCTCATCAGGCCATCAGGCCCACGAAGCCCTCTACTCCCAGGTCAAACCTCAGGGCGGCTCAGGGTGGCTGGAGGTCGTCTCGCGCTCTGCGGCACCCGGCTCTGCGGTTGGGGAGAGGGTTTAAGCGATCCCTCTCCCGCTCCGCCGCCTCCTTGATGGAATTAACTTCCTCACAGAAGGAAGCGACGGCGTTCCACGACCTCTCACTCCGGACCATAGACTGTACTACGGCCGGGAGCGAGAGAGCAACCAATCCGACTGCCGCGATCAACTCACGACGCTGCGATGCCCAGGCGGGGCAAACCGCCAAAGTGTGCAGCGCCGTGTCCTCAACAACGTCGCGGCAGTCGCCGCAGTGGTGACAACCGGGCGTCTCTTGCCGGCGTATACGACACAGGAACTGGCCAAAACAACCGTGGCCAGTCATTACCTGTGTCAGCCGGAAGGTGAGGGCGTCATGTCGCCTCTCCAGCCACTCCTCAAACACGGGACTTACCGCCACGATCGTGGCGTGCCCTGTGTGAGCTTGCCTCTACTATTTTAAGTGTATTTAATCTTGATTTGAAATTCGCCTTAGACCGTGCTTTAAACACAAAGGGTTCATAGTTTGTACTTTTTAAAATGATTTATAGCAATATTTCAAATACTAAATAATAATTAAAATAAATAAACCTCATTCTTCGTGTTATATTGTAAGCTATAATCGCGTGATAAATGAATTTGTGCGTATAAATGAATTTTTCTAAATATATTATTATATAATGTATTCAAGAGAAACTCTGTAAAATATTGCATAAGAAGACATTTGGGCAATCTTATATCTCCTTACATAGTCGTGGAGGCCAAAATCATCATTACTTAATTATCTTTATTACACTTGCTGTGTGCGAACATCGTCATGAGGAACACTCGGTCAACGGATGCCCAGTGGATTGTTGTTTGCAAAGTCAACAACACATTGTAGGATCACGTTAAAAACCAAACGATATTTCCAAGAAACACAAAATACCGCGTAGTGCGCTGATGAGGATGTAATATTGCAGGTTGATTCTGTGTAGCCCTATATTTGTCTATGTGTGTATTAATTTTCTTTTATTGTAAGCAAGTTTTGGTTTAAACATGGGGAATCACCATGGTACCGTGTTTCATACTTATATGGTTACATATAGGTAAACGAAGAAATCGCGGGTATTTCCCGAGTCATAGTGTCCTCCGAATCGATCGCTGTTAAGATGAACATGTAACATGTAGTGTTGACCACCTGAAGTTAATCGAGATATCGAGATTATGGTATCGATATCTCGTGCAGGACTGAATTTTATTTCGATATTGCTTTATTATATACATAGAGATATTGTTTTCCGTTAAAAATAATCGGGAAGCTATGAAATACACATAATTACAATATAGGAAGGTTTAGGTTATAGTTCGAAAGCAGCGATAGCTCAGTGGGGAGACCAACAGACTGCAATGCAGAGGGTCTCAGGTTCGAACCCACGTCGCGCACCTCCGAATTTCCGAAATTATATGCGTATTGATTAACAATTACCGCCTGCTCCGTGCCTTGGAGAGCACGTTAAGCCGTCGGTCCCGGCTGCCATGAACCTCTATGGTAGTCGTTATTGGGAGAGTGTCGACACAAAAGATCCCACTGGGTCGAAGTGTCGCCGGTCTGCACTGACTGGCCCCCACATAAGATACATACGTTATAGTTCGGGTGTGCAATACTCATCGAAAATAAGTATATACCAAGACCCGAGACCTCGACTTCTGAAATTAATCATCAGGAGTCGTGTATTATCATTTCTTAGTCCCTTAGCCAATTCTTTTACCCTGGGGCTCAGACACAATGAAAATAAGTGTTTGTATACTGGCTAATTGATGAGTCAAAGCAATATTATAATATCAATAGTGAGAATAAACCAAAGGTATACTTTGTGTAGCGCTGTCTTGTTTTCGTGAGATCCTGCTAAGATAGTATACGGCCCACAATGACGATTTATACAGGACAAGAGCATTAACAGTAGAGCGTCGTGCGATCATTTTTTTTTACGTTGCGTTATGCATTGGCGCTTACCCCTCCGCGGGGGTGGGCGGAGGGGTATCGGGAATAAAATTTGTTAGTGAAAAAGTGTAGGGTAGTACCCTTTTTCACTAACAAATTTTATTCCTACTGACCCTTGAGAGGAGGAAGAGGGGGAGAGGGGGGAGGGGACTAAGACATAAAGATACAGAGGCGCGCGTGGGAACACGCACGCCGCCTCTCGGGCCTGGTGTTGATCGGGTGGCGGGCCGCCCCACGAACTCGTGCCCAGCAGTGGGACAGTTTATATACAGAGCGGATACAGTGGCGTAACGCGGATGTCAGCCGCCCGAAGCGGAAGAAAGTTTCTAATATATTTCTAATAAATTAAAATACTAATATTAGTTTTCTAATGTAAGTGACTATAATATGTAATCATTCTAAAGAACTTTTCGGCAAGAACAGTCGTAATTATTGTTTATTGTACATCTGCCCATACCTCACGTTCGTTATGAAATGGTTGGTTCATATATTTACAAGATTATTATTTATTGTGAAGTTTGCCGCCCCATAAAAGTGCCACCCAGGGCGAGCCGCCCCTGCCGCCCCCACTACGCTACGCCACTGGATGGATAATATATATTATTCCTTTATTACAGCACTTGGCTAAGCCTAAAGAGATAGGCTTTATGTTTTAACTTTTTAACTTTTAACAGCATATCAACACTCATCATTGATTTACCTACATTGATAAATGCAAAATCGCTAGCGAACCTAGATGTAATATACAAAATGCTCTGCGACTGTTGTGATATGTATGTTCAAGCAAACGTTGTGACAACCCAGAGAGAATTATTTGAATTTTGAACTTGATATAATTATATAGGTAGACGCCTACTTAGAAAACAAACCTCAATTAATTTATTGAGCTTTTATTTTATTTTGTTGATAAGCTATAAAGATTAGCATTGCAAAATCCTGGCAAATAAGCCACGAGATTGTAATATTACAAATCAAAATCTTTTGGTTATTTTAATTTGTAAACAGTTCAAGCAACAACAACAACAATTAGAATACCATCGATCCTGACATATAGGTAGTGCGAACTGAACGATAAATGTTATCGATATCAAATACGTTCCTATTCCTATCCGTCGCATCGCATGGCCCTATGGTTACTGCTCGACTTAACTTGCTCAACATCTGCACTCCAGTCAGTCAGTCCAGTCAGGCTCTTGTGAGCATTCCGTGCAGTCGATTGTCGAATTGACACACATAATTTTATAGTGTTGTAAATAATACCTATAAAAATATTCTAGCATAATCCACTTAATAGTTTTAATTTGTTTTGGATTCTAATAAACGGTAAGTGGAATTATTTTCCATGCCTTTGCGGTCTTATTCATAAAATATCCTAATTGCTTTAATCAGTCCTCAGTAAGTTGTATTTTTATTTATAATCTTCATGTAAACCTCCATACAGGTTGGTCATCGTTTATGCATCTTTATTATCAATTGAACAATACTCTAATTTGATTTTTTTTATTTTATTAATAAGTCCGTTTTAATTTTTTAATAAAGCTGTATACCTACTTATACGATATGGCGCCGGCCGGCTACAATTTGATTCTTAATGAATTAGTTAGGTATATTTATACGTTTTCGTCATTCAATTTCGTTGAATGGCCGTTGTATTTTATATCAGATCGATTTATGAGAACAGTAACTTTAAATGATAAAAGTAGTTATTTAAGTAAAAATATACGTAAATGATTTTTAGGCATATGTAACAGATTAGGTATAGAATACGTTACAATTTTATATACCTGCTCAAATTGTACGTTATTATTTTATATAATTATGTGTATAAAAATAAATTTATGCCAAGTAAAAAATTATAATTAAATATCGTAATCTATACTAATACAAATATAATTATTTATCTGTATTATTTTTACATAGAGGTTAATTTTCGAACTCATTGTATTAATTCAAAACTTGCTTCCACTTAAAGAGAGCTACATTATCCTTTAAATACTATCTTAAATTCTTACACTATGTATTAATAAGATAGTACGCGTACGAACCAGTTTTATACATAAATATTATTACAACACACAGGTGTCAATAAAACATTAATTAAAATGCCGTGATCTGATTACTTTGACGCCATAGCGTCGTCACTTCCTGCCTTTACTATCAGTAATACCTACCTTTTCAGAATCTTAAAAGCTGCAGTATCTAAACCAGTGTAGATAATTCTATAATACTAGCATATTTCTGTGATTTCGTACGTAGAAGTTAGAAATAGGTACCTACCTATATTTTCTTTCTTTGCATGTAAGAATAAGCAGATCACAGACAAACATATAATAAGGTGAAAATAGCTTGTCTCTCTGCGATCCTTTATTTTCTGTTGCAACGGCTTCAAGGCGGCGCGCGGCGCCGCGCGCCCAGAGTATCTTTCGTAGTCAAGTAAACGTTGACATATTGATGACTTTGTCAACAGAAGAAAATAAAAGCATATTATTTGGTAATACCACTATACAAAATTAAAACCAATTGGTAGGAATTCAAAATTATATTGGAGAACATAAGTTGGAAAGACAATTGGTACGATATTGATTGAAACACAATTACTACGCGGGTTTTAACTAGTTAGCATGGAAGAGTTCGATAAAGTAAACACACAAAGAAGACAAATGCGGCAAAATTTAAGATTTAACGACAGCGACTTGAACATGGATATATCGTTTCAAAGTCTACCAATTACCGCTAACAATTATACGAATGAATATATTGCAGCAAAGGAGGAAGTAAATAAGTTGAACATTGAGTTACAAATTGCTCACACAGAAAAAGACAACTTGAATTTAGAAAACATTGGTCTAAAAATTATAGAAAGTAAAATTGTACAAATCAATTGGTGTCAGCGCAACACATGAGACAGGAGATTGTGTTTCATTGAAATTTTATTTACCACAATACCGGAGATTTTTTAAATATACTAGTTTAAGAATGGGTTTACCGGAAACGTCTTCACGGGAACTCACATTGAATGCAATTAAATACCAAATACAGAACACAATAAAAGTTTTATTAATTTGATCTACAATCGTACAGAAAGGAATCTAAGCACCAGTTTAACAAAAATAAATAGTGTAGACCACAAATCAAAGGATATTATATACCAACAATTGGAATTCAGTCTGCACATAGAGAAAACAGATAATGTAGACTTAGCAACAATTGTTGAACAGCGTAATAATCTTAACGAAGTTACTCTTAGCCACCAGAAGTTATTAGATCATAGCATGAAAGCAATCATAAACCTTAATCCTTTAACAAACACGACTAATTTAAGCCCCTGGGATAACAATAAAATAATAATATGGAATACGGAAACTACTACAATCGTTACTTGGGAAGACTTTCTCGGTTACGGCTTTTTTAAAACCAAACGCACCATTGTCAGAAATAGTTAAGTCATGTCTCGTTGTGTAAAGATTTTACCAAATCAGATTTTGTACTAATTTTAGGTGGTTCAAATGACAACAATCCATTGGCAATCCAATCTTATATGTATATTATTTTTTAAATGAAATCAGAAGTACTAATGTCTTAATTGGCAGAATCTATGGAAATATAAAACTTAATGTAGATATGTTAAACAACCTTTTACAGCATATGTGTGCAAACAGTTCAAACGCAACATTTATACACACTTTTTTGCACACAAATCGCTATGATCGTAATTATAGAAATTTCAATAAGTTACATGCAAGGAGACTGATACAAAGAGAAATTTTACACTTAAAATACAAAAATGACTACATAACTTTTAATTCGACATCAAATAAAATTTCAAATAAATGTCATTCGACGAAATGTTACACTACTGTGTGCACACAAACAGACGAATTTATCATCCCTAACCAATCAAATCAAATAGAAGTGGGAACTCAGACTCAAATAGAATTTTTTCGTGAATAATGAGTTAATGATAATATCGACTTACACGATTCCTTCAAAGGGTCATCAAATAAAATAATTAAAATATTTTTCTTCAGAGTTTGTGTGGGTTAAATAATAAAAAACATGACCTGGAACTTGATATATACTTGCGGTATTATAGACTATATTTGCATCACTCAGCATTTTCTAAACGAATTGTCAATCGAATTGTTTAATTTAGCTGACTATAAGTTAATTTCTTACAATATCCGTGTTAACAAGAAACGAGGTGGTACTCTTATATTAGGACTTAAGAATAAAGAAACTGTACACAAATTAATAATTTATATAAACAGGATTCTTTTGTAATTTGCTGTATACAAGATGCAAATACTGGCATACATTTATGTTGTTGCCACCAAAGTCCCTTTGACAGCAACTAAGATATTTTTTAGAAAAAGAGTGGGAATATTTTTTTAATAGGAAGTCGATAATATGTGGCGATTTTAATATCGATTTGTTAACTGAAAACAAAAAGAGCACAGAAATGCTAAGTTTGTGATGTTGTTATAATTTTTGGGCTATTGTAAAACATGCCACTTTCATAATATTATCTTCTGTTTACGCAAATAAAATAGCAGTTTAATTTCAATGGCACTTTCATTCGTAATAATTCAAAATCATGTATTGACAATTTCATAACAAATTTTGATGACCAATATATCCAAAGTACTACTGTAGACCATAGCGGCTTAGCAGACGGGCATGCAGGCCTTTGTATGTCGTCGCTCCATAATGTAAACAAACAAGCATTACAGAATAATCGGCCAATAGGTTTAGTCCGTGGGAGAGTGGCTCGATCGGATTGATACCACGGCCTTACAGAAAACCGGCGTGAAATAGCGCTTGCGTTGTGTTTCGTCGTGTGAGTGAGGCCCAACTGCCTCTGGGGAGGAGGAGGAAATTTAAAAGGCTGGCAACGCACTTGCGACTCCTCTGGTGTTGCGGGTGTCCATGGGCGGTGGTAATCGCTTACCATCAGGCGATCTATCTGCTCGTTTACCGCCTATAACATAAAAAAAAAAGGTAATGATTGAAAAGCGCATGTTAAGAAAAAATAACAATCGTATATTTGAACACTTTATAAAACATAACGACTGGTAAACATAACATTCTATGGGCATAAATACTTTTCTTTTAAGTTTAATAAAGCGTTGAAACAAAGTTTTAAAAGCGAAAAGTTAATTTACATCTTAGAGGAAATAGTATTGGAGTAAAGTGGATAACAAAGGGTATAAAATTAGTAAGTAAAATGAAACGTGTTTTATGTACGAGTAATGAAAATAGTTATTATCACAGTAGCATTTTAACATACAGGAATAATTATATTCGACTATATCGCCAAAATGTAAAAACCGCGAAAAGAAATGCTATTCTAAATCAATTAGCTAGTGCAAAAAACATCAGCAAAGAAATATGGCAGGTTGTGAATCGTTACAGGAATAAAACGAAGAAAGAGTCTTTTAAAAAAAATATTCTTTCACGTAACGATAAGACCGTAAAGGAACCACGTGATGTAGCGAATAAACTTATTGAACAATCTATACTAATATTATAAATCTGAAGAGTTTGTTTGTTTGAACGCGCTAATCTCAGGAACTACTGGTCCGAATTGAAAAATTATTTTAGTGGATAGCTCATTTATCGAGGAAGGCTATAGGCTATATAACATCACACTACGACCCACAAGGGCGGCACAGTAATCATAAACGCGGGTGAAACCGCGGGCACATCTAGTTTAATTATAAACAGCTTTCAAGTGGAAATTATAAAAATGAAGCTTTACTATACTTGCAAAATGGTACGTGAAGGGTAAATGATATGATGTGTTTATCACATATAACGCCTGATGAAGTTATAAAAACAGTTAAAGGAATGTCATTGAAAAAATCAAGTGGGTACGATGAAGTTCAAATTTCAGTAATAAAACTTCATGTTGATATATTAGCTCAATCTCTATCTTGTTTTTTCAAGCATAGACGAGTGTACATTTCCTGAACAACAAAAAATTGCTAAAATTGTGCCATCATATAAGAAAGGCCGTAGAACTGATCCAATAAATTATAGGGCAATTCCAGTACTTCCTTTTTACTTTTTTTTAACATTTCTCTTATTATATATATGAATTATGTTATGTTATGTTATTTTATGTATAAATATTCAAACACAATTGTAAATTGTTAATGAATAAATGAAATGAAATGAAATATTCTTATTATTAATATTCGACTTCTATGAGCTTAATAAAAAATATGACAGATTTTAAATTAGATCTCTAGGTGTACAAACTACTGTGAAACCCGCATGCAATTTCATGTAGTATTTCTTACGTGATGCGCGTTTATATGCTCAGACAGTTTTAGACCAAAAATCTTAAAATAATGTGTCTATATCTATTATAAAGGCTTTGTATCATAAATATTTTATCTTTTTTAACAGACAACTACCGCACTCGGAGTAAATCCTGAGTTGCGGGAGTCTTTACAAACATTAAAAAAACGGACACAAAAACACCCAGACTCGAAACAATTTTGTGGCAGAAAAGCCCAATTATTTTCTGTTGGCCGGACCAGGAATTCGAACCTAAGACCTCATGCATAGCAGTCGCATTCACTAAACCTGCGCCAACGAGGCAAACAACTATTATACTGAGAACTTTGAACTGTACGAAATATGCCATTAAAATTGAGCCAGATAAAAAGGCAAAAATCGTGATACATAGTCTTCGCGCGGCATGTGGCAGAGTATAAAAAATTATAGGAAAGGGATGTATGGTTAAAGAGAGTTGTATCCTTAATGTACCCCTGACAACTTGTGAAATTTCATGATGATCAATCGAGCAGTTGAGGCGTGAAAGCGTATCAAACAAACAAACTCACATTTGCATTTATAATATTAGTTAAGAAGTTAGGATTGTACCTATTCTTCTAAATTAAAATTAACATCAAATGTGAACTACAATTCTATTTCTTACATAATATGACGTTTAGACTAGATAGGAAATGTATTTTATATTTAACTAGCAGAAACCCTTGGGGTTTTAACCGTTTAAGATTACTACTCCCCTTACGTAGCTCGTAGCGTGATTTTATATTATATCTCTCACACTTCTGGGCACAAGCTCTTCTCAGTGTAAGAAGGTTAAGGCTATAGTCGCTTGCCCAGTCCGGGTTGGCAGACTTCACAGAACTTCGAGAACATAACGAAGAACTCTCAGACATGTAGGTTTCCTCACGATGTTTTTCGTTATCGTTAAAGCAAGCGATAATTAAGTAATTAGAACGTGCGTGCCTTAAGATTAAACTCGAGACCGCTGCGTTGCTTTCCAACGGTCTCGTATCAGGCTGCTATTTATTTATATGATGGTATTATTTAGGTTATTGCTAATTACTAAGATACACACATCGTGTTAGTATTTAGAATTTTTTAATAGAAATCGATGACAGGATTGAAAATAAGTGATTCTAATTAGTCCGCGTTTAGATTAGCAAAAAATATTAAACAGCAATTTTTTGTTTTCACAAAACAATGAAAATTACCTGAGATATAACGCATTTAAGTTCGAGAGTGGGGTCAAGGGGCATGTGACGTCACACTTTTGTAAAATTTGTACTTTAAAGTGACGTAACACAAAATTTAAACGCGTTGTATCTGCGATGTTATTAGTTTCTAAGACAAAAGAAAAACACGCGTCTAATATTATTTGCTAATCTAAAAGACGGACTGATATCTTTTTTAAGTCATCGTGCCTATTATCAAAATTACGATCAACGTATCCAACACTACTACACAACTACTCTCACTCTAGGAATCATTTCTGTGTCACAGGGGACTTTAAACTTTAAATATGAAAACTACGGACTCAAAGAACACCCAGACTCGGAACAACCATTTACAGATCACACAAAATTTTGACCCGTGTGGGATTCGAACCCATAACACTCGGTGCAATGGCAGTGGCGAGGCGACCACTTGAACCACTACGCCATCCATCCAGTCAGACCTCACTCGGGAAGAAATAATACTCACGAAACTGCATTGTTTTCATATTAAAATTGTTTATAATATATTTTTAGATAACAATTTCTTGTTTATTTCCATTATTATAAGAGATGGAGTATGTGCGTGTTACTACCTAAATATAAACAATTATGAAAATAGCATAATAATAATAAATAGCTAATAGCAATAACAAGAGTGCCTAATGCGAATTTGGTTTACTTTAACGAGATCGACACATGACGTTAGGCACTCCGATTGTTCCGTTCCAATCTCTTAACCGATCGCGGTAAACGTTTCGATCGCGTTAACGTAAAAACAATTCACCCTAGGCACTCTGATACGGTAGCTTTTAATAACTTTAGTATCTATACATTATAGTCTAGGTGCAAATCAACACAAGAAACTACGCGAGGCCCACGCTACGCTTCTTCGCGTAAGTAGGTTGTAGTAATATTTGTGCCGAGTGACGGTGACGCGGGCAGTAGTTCGAATAATAAGTTAAATAATGCGCGTATTTCTATTCGAATGATATTCGAATATCGAATACGTTTGTGTACATTGTACAACACTGTACTTACTTTGTAATGTCATTCCGATTCTTTACTCATGTGGTCAAGGTATGCTTACGTACGTAAGTGTTGTCAACACGTTTCAAGTTATCTTATTTAAATCGTGTACAGTATTTAGTTCCGACAATAAGTATATGAGAATTTAAAGCCTGGCTCCTATATCAAGAAACGGTTTTAGGTACAGACATCGATCAATATATTTAATCAATGTGTACAGACAAATAAATTCGTATAATATATTGTGTCAAAATTAAGTAACCGTAGGTTAAATTTTTTTTATTTTTTTATATTTAGGCACCGGGTGTAAGTGGCTTTCATTAGCACGTTTGGATTGAAGGTACCTAAAGAATACGAATAAAATAAATTTATTTTAAATTTCATCGTATAAATATGATCATTTTGCACCCGGGCTTAATTAATTGGCAGAACATAGTTGATCATCACCATTACTGTAAACATCTTATATATACCTGTTTCACAATAAAGAATAATGGATTTGAAAAAAAAATCCTTACTAATACTATACATATATCTTTTACCTATTCTCGGCTAAACCACAACCAATTTGGATGAAATTTGGAAATAGAAATAGTTTAGAACCTGGGGACGGACCTAGGCTGTGTATTGATGTAGGTACCACGCGGGCAGAACAGCTAGTTAAATATATATTCTTTTCTTTCAGTTTTGTCATGGATCGCGATGAACTTCTGTGTGCGTCTGAAAAGGATATTGCAATGTCAACGCCACCAGCAGGCCAACTCCAGGTATGACTGTAAATGTGTATACGTAGTACTCACTAACTATAATAATTCGTTAGTACTAACTTTATACTCTGTAGTTCATAATACCAACCTACTGGTTTGTTTACTGTTTGATCACCAGTCACATATTATATTACCTTTGTTTTGCTTAATATACAGTGATAGCCTAATGGCAGGCCGTTGAACTGCCACGCAGAGGTTTTGAGTTCGATCACAGGGCAAAATCTGAGACTTGGCGAAGTTTCAGCGTCTTTTATATTTCTTGCTTTATCAGCGTCAGGATACCTGCATTTCCGTCAGTTTAGATGATTCTATTATTTCTGGGTGATATTAGGTTTATTTATGAAGAAATTCTGAGTAGCAGTACGGATCACTAACCAGCAATAGTGGCCGGTAAACGTCTTTATGCTCGTCCCCTAATGTTTTTAGGTACTCCTAAAACATAATTGAATACGAATACGAAATGTGGGTGTCATACTTAGAAATATAGGCACGAAATTATGTTTGCACGTTTGATTATCTTGAAACAAAATGTAATGGATTTGGTTGTTCCTTTTTTTACGGCAATCTTAAGCTGCACGTGCACACTTAAAATACACTTGAACTGAACAACCAATATGTCGTCTTTTTGTAAACATGGTTACCATTTTTGACTGATTTTAAACTATGTAAGCTCTATTTTTTTTCTGCAAACGTTGATTAATGTATTTATTTTTATTCATAATACAATAACCAAAAAATGTGAGGTTTTAATTACAGCCTGCTAATTCTGGTTTAAGAACTTTTTCGCATAATAATTACAATAATTCATATAAGTGAGTGCTAGTATCCAATATATGGATATTCCATATATTGGATACTAGCACTCACTTATATAAATTATTATAAAAATATATAAAAAGCTCAAAGAACTTGAAAAAAAAAAACATTATAATAATATATATAAACATAAATCATTAGAATATTTAGAGAAAAAAGCTATTCATTTTTAAATTAAAAATTACACAATTAATTATATGCAATAGATATAATGTGTCCTGAGCATGTTTTTAAAACTGTACATACTTGTCGCTTCTTTAACTTGAGCCGGTAGTTTATTATATATTTTAACACCCTCATAAATCTAATTTTATAGTAAAAGTGTCTCTATCGGGCAAGTAACATAAGTTAATAAGCATTTGTGAGATAATTGCTATGTATAGTATAAGTACCTATACTATAATGGCCGTGAGTTTCTAGCAAGTTTTTTCTGATAGCCTATGAGAACAAACTTGCTAGGGTCAACCCTATGCCTGAACCTAGCAACTAACCTAAGTGTAGCTTCAGTAACTAAGTAAACTCACTAACCTATACCTATATTTTGACATTCATAAGTGTTACTTAGTGAAGAACTAAATAAAACAAATGTAGGCCGTCATATTTTACCGCAGTTACAGTAAAAGGATAGTTATTTTAATCACAATTCATCACTATAGAACATTAATAAGTAATACTCATGTCAATACAGTTACAAATTACTTTAATGTCCTGCTATATGTCCGTGACTATACTTCTCCTTCATTATAGATGGCTTCGTGTGAGCACAAGTTTACCGAGCTGGGCTTACAGCTGATGAAATGATGGTATCATTCAAAGTGAGAGTTGTGGGTTTGATCCCCATACGGGACAAAAACTTGTGCGGTCCAGAAGTCGTTGTTACGGGTTGGGTGTTCTTTGTGTCCGTTGATGTATGTTTGTAAATTCTCGCTACACTGGAATTAATCCTAGTACGAAAGTTGTATTTCTTAAAGAAAAATATAATGCCCGATTAGTACTGTTACAAGTTAATTTACCAAACCATAGATTTTTCGATTAGGGAATTTAAATCTGACCTTATCCTTGCCTTTAGGGTGCTAACGAAGAAGTTACTTTTGTTAAAAACGTTTCTTAATTGTTCATAATTATTATAATAACGCTGTACTTGAAATGCTTTTGGTTGATTATGGAGCTTTAAGTCTTTGGTGAGTGTTAAGGTTCAACCATAAGTTTAATAAGTTGCTTATTATAAGTACTTGACGTTCAACACTCACTTTGTGAGCTGCGAGTTCAGTATAAAGATTAATTGGCGGTATTTCACATGCTGTATCAGTTCACAAGAGGTCATTGGGCGTAATCTGACCCGGTTTGTGAAAAATTGCGTAGAAAAACCAAACTAGATTTAAATAGTTAAGTTGTACCCCACTTTTAATATCATGTACCTTTTTTATTTTTTATTGTGGTATTAAACATTAAAGTCAATAAAAATAAACGATGTGTATGCGAGATATCCTTACACGACACTCTCAATTAGGAATTAAATCATTCGGCATTCTGTTAATACTTGCTACGTGCTCTGCGGTACATACCGTAATATGTGATTAAGAAGGTTTTTTATTTATATTAGCCTATTGTGTCCCACACTGCTGGGCAAAGACCTTCCCCATATCCTCCCAGACAATCTTTTCTTGCGTCACTTCAAACCAGCCTTCGCGATGTGCATCCAAGACGTTAATTATTATTAAAGAAATATTATTTGAATGATACATACTTTTTTTGTGCTGACAGACTATACCCACAGTAATGCAACCCATACTATCGTAAACTAGAGTCATTAATCTGTCTATTCCACTCTATTTTGTTTCTGTACAGCGTGGGTATAGTTTCCATACTAAGGTGCCCATTGACCTTTGTCTAAACTGAAACGGACTTCGTATTTTATGTAAAAGTTAAACATCAAAAAGCATTTGTATCACCTGATCATTTTGAACAAGTTTGTCTACACCAGAGGTTCCAAGACTTTTTTCTCATAGACCACTTTCAAAATTTTACATGTTCCGGTGGACCCCCTTCTGCTACATTTGTACCATATTCCTTGGCATTCGTATTTATATAGGTAAAGAATTAATTTTTTTTTAAATTCGCCGGACTGAACCTGTCGCGGCAGGCGGGTGTTCTTTTTTTGGAAATTGTCTACCGAAAAATCGGTAGGTTCGAGAACACTGCTACTGAATATGCAAGTTTTTATTTTAGTTCTTCATTACCGAAAGCAAACAACGTTCGTGGACCCCATTTTTTTGTCACGCCAACGTAGAGCCCCGTCGAGTCTCCCGTGGACCCCTGGGGGTCCACCTGGACCACTTTGGGAACTAATGGTCTACACTGTTAAATAATGATTTAATATGTCCATGACTATGAAAGTCAAAGGCTGCCTTGTCATCAAACTTAAGAGCTTTGCGTGGTAATCCAACGGTCTTCCACCTTTCCAATATCAGCAGCATTACGCCGGTTCGTGCTGGTATACTGATGTACCCGCTCGCCCGTTTCACTTTAAACCTTGTTTTGGATTAGATAGAGTTGACTTTTGTTTGGCGAACTTATTTTTATTGTCTCCATAGATTAAACTTTACTTGTTTAAATATGACTGTTGTAGCTTTATTCGTATTTCAGTAGCAGTACTGTACTGTAATGTAAAGTATAATAATGAGTATTTATGTTAGAAAATACCTGTGATAAGAGAAACAATAATAATAATATTCTATCACATACACACAATATCATCTAGCCCAAACTAAGCAGAGCTTGTACTATGGGTACTAGACAATGAATAAACATACATATTATACATAGAAACACCCAGACCAAGACAAACATCCACGTTCATGCACACAAATGTTTGATTTGTGCGGGAATCGAACCCGCGACCTCAGGCGTGGCAGTAGGTTACACTAACCACTACGCCATCGAGGCCGCCAAAGGGAAATAAGGGTATAATAAAGGGCATGGGTTTAGGCAACTCTGATTAACCTTTAGAGAACACAAAAGTTACGTACATAGTTCTAGAGGATAGATACGTTACATTTTAACCTGCATGCCTTGACCGAGTGTTGATAGGCTATAAGCAAACGGACCTAAGTAGCGTAGGGTCCCGCGATCGATGCCCGGGTCGGTCAATATATTAATTTTTCTATCAGGAAATTCCTGCCCTGGGGATTGAACTCGGGACCGCACAAACTGCAGCCACGCTTGCCTACCTGCACAGGAATGATGAGGCAATGAAAAATGATCACAATGTATTAGTAAGTTACTTTGCACTGTGTTTAGATATCATTGGGTGTATGAATTTGCCGATTCATATAAGGATATAACAATAACTACTAATAAGGATTCACACAGGATACATTAATGCACAGACTCCATTTATACACAACGCAACTAACATTACGTGTCGTAAACTCTATTTAAACAGGCGTGCGTACGTACAGCCTCACTTTTTCGCATACTAAAATCTATAATATTAGCTAATTACTCCACCAATTATTATCCTGTTTTACAAAAAGGTTATTTTACGTAGGTATAATAATAACGTACAAAATCGAATATAAGGAACTACTCTATTAACAATTTGATCATAACCTCTCGCTTGTGAAACGGTTCAACAACCTTAAGAGTAGATACGGCTATCAAAACATCAAAAGAAACGTTTTTGACAGATATATAACGTTGTCGCGCTGGGCCTGAACGAAATATGAATGTGCAAAAGAGATAACTATAGTTTGGATTGATTACATCTTTAAAATCATCATCTGGTAATCCCTGTTTAAACCTGTTGTAGCTAAACTATACAAGGAAGATTTTGGATTCATCTGTATAGTATTCCTTTGTTGAACGTCTGAAAACAACAGCATAACCAAGAGATTTCTAAAGCAAATAATTAAAAATGAAGCTTTACATAAAACATAGCATTAGTCGACATCCTAATGTGAGCGTGCGAATGTGAGTTTGTTTGTTACTCTTTCACACCTTAACTACTCGACCGATCATCATGAAACTTTGCACACGTTGTCAGGGGTACAGAAAAATATATAGGGTGTCTTTTACCCAGAAAAAGTACTGTTTCCGAGGTGTAGAAAGTTTACATTTACGCGAGCGAAGCCGCGGGCAAAATTATTCAAAGGGGATATAGAGGACTATGTATCTACTCTGAGTATGGAATGAATGCCGCCCGCATTTTCTTTTACTGTTCAATGAGTGATTACAGACGCCATTTTTTTCATCACAACTTTTTGCCAACAGTCTTTAATCTACCTTATTTACCTATCTATTATCATCAAATTCATTTCAGGGGTTTCTCTTTAAAACTAACCAATCATTTTCCTACCATTCGCATGTATAATATTCATATGGATGTGTAAGACAATTGACTAAGTCGGTTATTGGATTATAATATTTATTGTGTTTTCAGCTGGCGTTGGGCCCCGATAACACCGTGGCGACGTGTCAGCATTGCCGCGCCACCGTCAGAACCACTGTCAAGTACACCTCCACTTCGAGGACTCATATAGCTGGAGCACTGTGGTGCTTAATATGGTAAGAATAGCTTCTAGTATTGTCTTAATAGCATAGGGACACTGCAGACGTATTAGTTTTGTGTAGTCGGGCGCAAGTATGCAATAGGAGCGAGCGCAACCACACAGTTACGTTGTAATTCAATATGTATTTATTTTATTTGTAATTAACTAATTAGTAATAGTAATTAGTAAATATACCTAGTCTTGCCATAAATATTGTTAAGTACAAGGAAAAATAAGTATTTTTCTATTGCATAAAACATTTATTACTGTAATGTGTGTTAGTTTATATTATATATTAATATATTTAAAAACATTAAAAATATATGAAGCTCATTCAAAATGGTCTCCATTGGCTTTAATACAGTCATAGAAACAAGAACTCTCTCCATGTGAAAATTCTTCACTGCCAATCTTATGGATTATTTTAGGGACTCAAATTATCAAATTACCTATCTAATCTAATCTCAAACTATCATGGCATTTAGAGAAACTAAAACTGACCATAAATCATAATCCAGCGGATTAAGCTCGGGACTAGATGACGGCCAGTCTTCAGCTCTGTTAAGTCCGAAACATTCGTTTCTAACCACGCTTGGGTGGATCGAGCTTTATGACCCGGTGCCGAGTCTCGCTGAAAAAACCATTCTCGTTTATAAAGCATGGTGGCAAGAGGCTTAACCATCTTCTCAAGAAGATGTTCCGACAGCTATTTCACAAAAATATCGCTCAGTCACTCCTTGATAGCTAACACCCCACCAAACCATCACTGAAGTCGGATAATGTCCACGTTGTACTCTGCTGCCTAATTAAGAAACTTTTATAGAGCTTTCAGCATAAACTTATTCATCATTCTGCTTGTTAAAAACAATGCTCAGTAAGTCAGTAGTAAAAAAATTCACGTCGTTAAATAATAAAAAATCTGTGACCTATGTACCTACCGCTTAAGAAGTTTTTTTGATTTTACCACCCTATTCAATTTTAAATTAGTAATTATTCATTATGTGTAATGTATGTGTAAATAATGACCAGTGCGTCTCTTATAGGCTGCAAGTCCTACGTCATCTTTTAAAATACGCGACATG
Source organism: Catocala fraxini (assembly GCA_930367265.1). Taxonomy (NCBI): domain Eukaryota; kingdom Metazoa; phylum Arthropoda; class Insecta; order Lepidoptera; family Erebidae; genus Catocala; species Catocala fraxini. The sequence continues at coordinate 8,859,418 of OV884026.1, read as the reverse complement.
GGTCTAGGTGCTATAGGTATTCATTTTCCGAATCTTTTGCTTTCGGACAGGATTTCTTCGAATTCGTTCCTTCACTGCTTTAACCGACTTTTTCGTACGAATACTACGTGGACGGCCAGTTCTTTTTCTGTCACAAACAGAGGAGGTTTCATAGTACTTATCAATAGACCGGTACACAAATATTTAACTAATACCAAGCGGACGGAGAGCTTCATAAATTACATTTGACTCCATATCTACTCAGTGTAATGCTATCACAGCAATTCAGTTCTTTTTATCATCCGACTCCATTTTAATATCACAAAAATATTTAACACCGATTGGCGCAAAAATCAGAAATCACAATGAACAATTATAAAATAATGACAGATTCCAAATTCAAATGTAATATTATGTTTTTTTATTTGTAACAGTATTTATGGCCAGACTAAATGTATATATATATATACAAAGTGGCGCAAATGTTACCACATTAATTGATATCACATATACTACATGGTAAACTTTGACGATTTACAAATTATGAACCAAAATATGTATTTAGTAGTTTAGCCACTAGACATTTTTTTTTGTTTTCTTAGCTTAGAACATCATGTGTAATGCAGACTTAAAGTACTTAGGTGTCAAAGACCTCAAGCAGCGATATTAGGACTGCCCTGAGCGAAATGTGCCAAAACAGGCGGTCACAGTTAAGTGAATAAAATCAACACATTTTTTGTTTAATACAAATATAAAATATACATTTACCATAACAATGATTGTGTTTACAATTACTCCGTGTAAAAAACTTAAAATAACTAATATTTTCGCCTACAAAATTACGTAAATTCGCACGAATGCAAAAACATAATTCGTGTTACGTGATTTTTAGATTATAACTGTAGAAATCTATCCTATTTTACAGCTTAAACGAAACGCAAATAGTTATATTACAATTTGTCCGTCCCAAATATTTAAGTTATTGGTTGACAATAAAGATACATATTTATCAAAAAAGCACTTCAAATTCTCCATACAATTTTACTATGGCGGCCGCGCGCCGATTTGAATATGTACGATGCCGTACGAGCTCTGTCATTATCTGTCTTACGCTCGGCGCAGTCTTAAAACAAACATTGCCGCTCTCACAAAACCTAGAACTAAAATAACAAACAACTTATCAAAAGCAATGTCAAGCATATTGCAAAAGAAATAAGGTCCATAATCTTGTGACGAAAAGAAATAGGATAGTATGTTTTGGTTATGTGCGAAAAGAAAGGAGATAGATTATTGTATCATCGGATCCGGGAATTTCCGGGTCCTAGCGAGTTGACAAAGACGATTTCTTGGAACCTATGACAGTTAGCGAGCTGGCAACAGCACACGATTGTTACAATCACGGTAATGTAATCTAACAGTATTCTATCTTCATACAAACGGTTGGAACGCGAGTCATACCTACGCGCCTCGAGGCCGGTATGCACTCTGTTCGCAACCAGTCGCGAATGCGCCACAGCGATGAACGGACGCCGGACTGTGTTATGGTTTTGTAAGCAGTAAGCGTGCGTCTTGTTAATATTTGATTGAAATAAGTACAAGTACTTACATAATAATTATGGCAAAGTAAAATTGTAAACAAAAGTATTTTTAATTAAAGTTTTTATCTGAATATAATTTTGATACTATTAAATTTAACAATAAGTAAAGCTTTTCGTACGTCTCGGTCGAGGCACAAATATTTTTCAACCTCAAATATATAAGTTTGTTTTTTATTAAATCTACTATCAAAAAACATATCATGATTATTTTTTTAAATAAACCTATAATATTTACAATCTCTAAACTAGAAAGAAACTCAAGTAGGTAGATGAAATTAAAATACTGTAGATGGGCCCTCTCGCGCGGTTGTAGGTAAGTATTTTAAGGACAGAGCCGAGTTACAATACTGTTAGATAACGTTACTGTGTTACAACAGTGTGCCAATTAGTGTCTAATTTTATTTTAATTATTTTGTTAAAAAATTAATTTCTTAATTTCTGAGAAAATAGGTTTATGTTTATATTAACCGTCTTTTTTTTTTAACGTGGGGGAATGCATGACATATACCCCTCCGCGGGGGCGGGCGGAGGGGTTATGTCGGATACGCCGGGGTAAAAGAAAGATGGAATAAGAATAATGTACCTCCCGGAATACCGACTAAACCTACCACGGTGTTCCTCGACAAAACCACTATCGACGGGGCCGCGCGAACCACTTGCGCATGCAGTCGCGACCCCGCCGAGGTTTCGAACCGAACCCGATAAGACCTACCCTATAGGCACTTCGCAAAAATAATCCCTACTGTCCCCCCTAGAGGGGAGACGGAATCGACATAGAGGCGCGCGTTGGAACACGCACGCCGCCTCTCGGACCTGGTGCTGAACGGATGGCGGGCAGGCCCACAAAGCCCACCACCCCCAGGTCAAACCTCAGGGTGGCTGGAGGTCGTCTCGGGCCCTCCGGCGCCCGGCTCTGCGGTTGGGGAGAGGGCTTAAACGCGCTTTCCCTCTCCCGCTCCGCCGCCTCCTTGATGGAAATGACTTCCTCACAAAAGGAGGCGACGTCGTTCCACAACCTCTCACTCCGGACCCATAGACTGAACTACGGCCGGGCGGGAGAGGGCAACCAATCCGACTGCCGCGATCAACTCACGGCGTTGCGATGCCCAGGCGGGGCAAACCGCCAAAGTGTGCAGCGCCGTGTCCTCAACAACATCGCGTCAGTCGCCGCAGTGGTAACAACCGGGCGTCTCTTGCCGGCGTATACGACACAGGAACTGGCCAAAACAACCGTGGCCAGTCATTACCTGTGTCAGCCGGAAGGTGAGGGCGCCATGCCGCCTCTCCAGCCACTCCTCAAACACGGGACTTACCGCCACGATCGTGGCGTGCCCGATATTAACCGTCTTATATCAACCAGCTTAAGGCATTATATCAATTTAATGTGATAAGTTTTGCACCACTTTGTATACATACATATGTATCCATATCATCATTTCATTTGAATAAAACAACACTTCAGATAACCCCTACAATGATACTTGTAATTCTTGTAAACATTGCGGGTGACATCCGCAAGCAAGTTTTTTCGCGCATAGATTCTGCGCGCGGCTTCGCCCGCGTAAATGTAGATTAGGTTAGATTAGTAACATTACCTTTTTCTGGATGAAAGTTGTACCTATGTTCTTCTCTGTTGCCTTGATCGGTCGAGTAGTTGAGACGTGAAAACGTAACAAACAAACAAGTAAATAAACAAACTCACATTCGCGTTTATAATATTAGTAAGGATGTAAGCGATCGACACGAGCTACTAATTAATTGGCGCATGTAGTTAGCGGGAGGAATTTATGTTGAAGCTTAAGAGCGATTACACTTTATGGGTTGTACCGAGTGGCAACGTTGCAAATAATTGTCATTAATTTATTTGGCCTTCACCTTCATAAAGTATAATTCATAAATAGGTATTTCTTATGCATATTATGCATCAAAAATATTCGATCAATATTTATATAAGTAGTGAACTCCAAATATATTTCATATATGATGCACTCTCACCTTTAGAGTGTACTTAATAAAATATTTTGTAAATAAATTGAGTAGGTACCTACATTTAAAAGCGACATAATATGACACTTGTTTGCGACGTTGCCATTCAGAACAGGCCACAAGGCGTAAACGCTCTAAGGAATTGTTACACAAAACTACAGTATTTGCTTACTCTTTAGGTATATGTAGGCATGTGGCTATTTTCATACATACATAGTCTCACGACTATTCCAGAAGAGGCAGAGATGTATTACACGCACATTTCGCCAAGTATGGATTTAGTTACCGCGTAATAGCGGGAGAAGCTACCATCGTTTTTTTTATTACTTGATAGGCTTGTGTTTGTCCGCGATGTCACCTGTTGTAAAGTGACGATGCAGTCGATGGTGGAGCACGCTTGCCTAGAAGATACCTATTCACTCGTGACTTGAAGACACCCAGATTGTACTCGTCCACTGGACACATTTCTCTTCCATGCTGCACCTAAGAGTTTCGTGAAAGAAATACCCGACCTGGGGCCCAAGTCTGCTATTACAATACCGTCATTTCATAATTGTTGATTTTGACAAGTTTGGTAATCTACTAATATAATGGCGTCATTATGACTTTGCGATGGTCAACCACTGACACTCCATTGAAAAAATGGCATAGAATGGTAATCTCGTACATAATGACAAATTAATATCTGACGTATGTGGTAATCTGCTAAAATTTTGACAGTTCCTTTGATCAAATTGCTTTTAACACTAATAAATTATATGTAAAAATATATATAAACGAAATCTGGCATGAATATAACGAGACCATTGACCGACCAATGATCGATAATTATGAATTTAGCAGATTAAGAACTTTCAGCAAAATGGCAATAAAATTGCAGTTACGTCGTGTCGGAATGACGAATTTATAAAAATTGCAGTTTTGGGCCCCTGGATGGATACCGGGACCTACAGCAGTAACAATCAAAAACGCTGCGCTACCAAATTTATATTATATTATATTATAATAATTTGGTATTCAGAGCTAAATTAATAAGTCAGTCAACACACGTTTCTAAGAACCAATAATTTTAGATTTTTTTATATTAATTCACATTGTCTGCACTTGAGGACATTCATTTGCCTATTGCTGGAATGCCAGATATCATTGACTAAGAAATTGTGTCTGGGTGCTGGTGGGCTACGGCAAAAGACTGGCGGATGATTCCTTAAAATTCTGGTATAAGACTGTTCCAGCCCGTATGCCGCTTACTATAACTAAACTAAAGGCAAATCATATTTTCTTACTATCATAATATTGTCCTACGTTTACGCGAATGTTATACTTACATTGAAATTAAATTACTTTATACCGGTTTTATCGCGTTGTTTATTTTAATACACTTTTATTACAAAACTATGAACAATTTTACTATTGAACTTTACTACAGTTTAAACTATTTAAATTATTAAAACTATTTATATTTAAGTTTATAATTTCCCCGACGTTTCAGTTGTTTATCAGCACCCATATTCACGAGGAGACTATCCATATGCAAAAGAAAAATATATAATATAATTCAATCACAAATAAAGACGAAAATTTGCTCGAAACGTCATTATCTTGTGTGAAGTCGAACGTGCGTTGGATACACGAGATTATCACGTTTCATACTAGCTGGAACCGTTTTATGCTCTACTTTATAGAATCACCTGCCGTTCAAGACATTAAAAGTACACAAAATTCATTGCAATAATTAGTGATTGGGATGCACAAATGCAAAATATTATGACTCCATTGGCACTTTGAATACAAATTTGGTGATTTGCGCTTCAAGTGCAACGTCCTTGTGAATGAGCTATTTATAGACTGATTGATCATTACATATGGCGGCCAGACGTTGTAAGACCACCTATAGATAACCTTACTATAAGATAGGATTAGCCTTCAGAAGCCATTAATTTAAATTTATTTAAGAACTAGATCTTGCCCGCGGCGTTGCTCGCGTTAATATAGATTTTATCAATAAATTTCTATATCTCTGCAACAGTACTTTTTTTTTATGAAAGTGAACTTTCGTGTGCCCCTGACTACCACGTACCACATACATACCTGTACCAAGACTAACAAGGTGTGTGTAAAATTTCATGATGATCGGTTAAGTAGTTAAGGCGTAAAAGCGTACGAAACATACAAAGTCACATTGTCATTTATAATACTAGTTAGGATTTTAGGTGCCACAGCGGTTTTACAGCCATGTTTAAGTGCGATATTGGGTTTACTTACAAAAAAATCTCAGAAGCAGCACGGAATAATAGACTGTAATAGGATTGTTTTGTATAAAAATAAATATAATAAATAAATGTGATAATACAGAGCAAACCTACTAAAGTACAAATAAACGATCGAATACGGTGCAGCCGTACCTACACACGGTATAGTGCGCTCATCACCACACCATAGATAAGACACTATAAGAACACCACACCACCGCATCTCACCACAGACCTTCCAATGTTTTACGTGCTAGCAGTGCGTGTTTACGGTAACAAAACGGGCTAATATCGCGGTAGTTACAGCAACCATCATAACCACATCTACAATAAAAAAAGTAAATAAATAAAATGAGGCCAAAATTAAAAAAGAACAGACAACAGTACAGTCATATGAGAGTTATAAAAGGCCTGAATGATGAAAATTATCGTATTTATATCTTCGCGTAATATGTCGTCTGTTCGGAGGCTCGTGACAGACTTTAAGCTTCGTACAGCTAATCTAGACTCTATTGTATACTTATGGTATTACTTGGGACCTAAAACCATAGCTGGCGGAATGTAGATGTAATTTATTTATTTTAATGGCCAACCAACAATAATTCACACATATAACACATACAATATCAAACATCTTTAGAGTAGCAGGCTTTTACCGATTGTGACGATATTCTATATGTAAGCTCAGCATGCACGACTTAACAAACATTAATAAAACAATAATGACAGACTTAAAATACAAAACTAATTTAAAACAATTAATACTAATATTAAGTAAACTACATTATAATTTTTGTAAATTGATCTGGGATGCTGCGGATGCAGATATCTACGGATATTTAAAGGCTCACATCCGCAATTGCGGATGCAGATGCGAATGTCCATATCGAAACGGAAGCTCCGCAATTGCGTTGTTGATGAAAATTGTGGATCTTATTTAATGAAATGTATCTAATATCACCTCTGCAGGTTCAAGCACAGGCTTTTTTGTAAAGATTCATAAATGTAGCTATACCATTTCTAGTGTTTCTTGATTCTCATCTTCACTTAAAGAATCATCGCGCCATTCATCGGCCCACCCATTTTTTCTTGTCGCAATCTGCGCTAAATCTGAATCCGCATTAACATCCGCATTGATTATTGCGGATGCGGATACAAATGTCCAAATCGATGCGGAAGCTCCGCGATTACGGATGCGGATGCGAATATTCGCAACATCCCTGCTCCCTATAGCTTCAGGGAATAAATACGTGTAACTATGTATGTATTAAGGAAATATTCTTATAGGTGCTTATTTGTATTTCAGTTGCTGTTGCTGTATTCCGTACTGCTGTTGTACTTCGGCAAAGAACAGTGATCACTACTGCCCCGCCTGCGAGAGATATATCGGCACATACGAGAAATAAACTAACCTCTTTGGAAAGTTACTTTTAGAAGTTATGGTTAATTAATTAGAATTATCTTCATATTTTATAATTAATTTAGTTGTTATTAGTTACCGCTTAGTTGTGTTAGATTATGATAATGAAAAGCGCACAGGGCTTAGTGTCCTTTGTGATTTGTGTATTTGGTCTGGAGTTCCAGAAACTGTAAATCAAAAAATATTAAAATATTATGCGGCATTTATATAAAATGAAGCTTAATATTTCTGTCAACTATTTTTGATATACTTACTTGTTAAAGTATATTGTAATTAGTCTTACACCAACAACCTATAAAAATAATTGCATTATGCTGAACTTACGAAGGACAGGTTACTATAATGCATAACTTTGCAAGAATTTAATTTGATTTATCATAAAAATGTTGATTTTTAGACATTCTTATAGTAAAGGTAAGATGTAAAAGAGATATTTAAAAAACGAGCGACTATATTTTGTGAATTGTGTTAAGGTTCATTCTACAGAAGAATTATTAGATACTTAGGTTTTATTTGTAAATGTATTTTGTTACCTTGCCTAATATTCTGCTAAGGCGCTAGTATTACCTACGTTAAAACAATGATGATAAACAAAACAAAAACCTAATTGACGAACAGATAGCCAATTGGCTATCTCTTAATTTCTTTATATAGACTACGCCCGCGTCAGGTGTAATTCCTGTCGCCGGGACACAAACACCACCGAATTCGGGAAATCTGTATTTATATGGATCACATAATTTTTCTACCATGTTTTTAAATGCAGTGACATTGGCGTGGCAATTTCTTCAACCATTACGCCATCCACGTAGCAACTCTTTAAATACATATATGTACTACATATGCATATTTTCATTAGTTGTTAGTATAAGTGTAACATTTGTAACAATTTTCTTACCAAATATATATTATTACTGCACGTGGTTTTTCTTCTAACTTTGCCGGACCATGGTGTTATAGTGTTAAAGTAACATGTTATTTATGTATATACCTATCATGAAAATGTTTATCCGAATGAAAATAATAACATTACAATTTCTTCGGAATTTTTTCTATCAAATTGACATTACTCTGTTATTCGAAATACCTAATGAAAGAGTTTAGGACAATCAAGAGGTTACGTACCGAAATTCAGGGATTCAAATTGGGATTAAATGCGTTTATCATGGTTCGAGCAGTTGGCGCGAAGCGTTGGCATTTATATTTCACTGTAGGCCTACTGTTTTCTAGTTCACGAATCGAGTGCATACCATCTTACGACTTTTCTATTTGTCCTGCCCCTAAGATTGCGAGCTATAAACTAGTGGCTAGTGTACTAGTAAAGTTATAGCGCATGGCGGTCAGGTTAGTGAGCTTTAAATAGGAGGATATGCTGGTAAAGAAATAGCGCACGATAGTCATGCTAGCTGAGATGGAAGTTAGTACCAAACGTAGTAAAACGATTAATGGATTTAGATTAGAATTATAAAGTATGCGAGCGAGTAAAGTGGAAATTTGTTTACGTAGATTTAGAATTAGTCGAAATTAGGTGTAAAGTAGCAGAATTGGTCAGCCCGTCGTTTAAAAGATACAAGGGGGTATTGGTGGCTGTGCCAAAGTGAGCGCTCATCTCGGCACAAACACCTTGAATTTCTAGAACCACGGCACCGAACGAAGATCTTACTATACCAATTTATGATCACAATCATAATATCAGCATTAATCGAGCACCCATAAGATATAAGGGGTATTGGTGGCTGTGCCGTACCAACTACACTAGTTTTATAAGCTGAGCTTGAATCTCAACAGTTAGCAATGTGAATGAAACCCTATATAGCTATGATATTCCCATTTCGCTTTAACTTAGTAAATAAAATAGCAGTTGTATAATTCGTGAGCTATTAAATATCTACTTGGTAGTACTTTATGTGTGCGTTACCGCAGCAAAATTTAATTAAATGTTGTGCTTTAGAGAGTTGAGAGTATAACAAATAATTAGTTCATTGTGAAGAGTAATTTGTTCACTAATACACTAATAGCAAAATTTGTTCAAGCTGTAGTTGTAAAGTTTAAAAACAGATTTTGCTGCAGTAATGTTTGAAACATTACCCTGGCAAAAATTATTTTATAAAATCTTTTCATCCCGGAAATAAATGCATGAATAGATAGATAGCTTTTGTTGCGTATTAAATGTTTGTGAACAGCAAAATTAGTGTGTTGTGATTCTAAAGTTACCTATTTAAAATTTTGCTGCGGTAACGTTTTGGGATAGCCCAGATGGATCCCAGAATGGATCTTGGATATAATATATAAGTATATAGTATATAAGTAAATGCATTTTACTAGTTTTTTTTTACACTTCGATAACTATTTGGGGTCACTAGTGACCCCAAATTTGTTATTTATGACCGTAATTATCTGACGTGGTTGCAAAGGCAAAATGTAAGTGGAATTTTATCTGAGTAATTTTACAAATTTCTTTGATGCCGAACAGTACGGTTAAAATACGACTACTTATTTAACCTATTGAGTCTCAACGGCACATCGGCAGCGGCGGTTAGACACAATAGATTTTTAATTATGTCTGGTATTCCAAGACCTGAAAGGTTTAATTTGCAACTTCAACAAAAAGGTCAGCCATTCAGTTGCAGAGGTAAAAAGAATATAAGTACTGGTTTAGAATATTAATAAGTCATTCAACACTGCACTTTATTAACCAGCTCGAGAATTGGACATCCCACCAATTCTCACTGTAATTAGCAATCATAAGTTTACTAAAGTGTACCTATGATATTGTAAACGTAATAACATTAATATACTCAAGACCGAAATTCGCTTACACGGCCGAATTGAGAGAAACCATCTGCAGGAGATAGTGTATGAATGTGTGCGAACACACACACGTGCACTCTATTGCCTCACTCTCATAGTCCTATGCAAAGGTCTGTTAATACGGCGATCCGACACGGCCGACGAGAGATAAGTCACAGGACTAACGGATTTAGCTGGATTTCGAGAACCCGTATCCCGTACTCTGAAATTTCACCAACTTCCTAACACCCGACTGGGAATGTATTGATAAAAACCCAATAACTTATTGTCAGTCTAATCCGACATATGAACGCGGTACCTCATGATCCGCAGCTGTACCTACACACAACACATAGGTAATTAAATCTTTTTATTTAAACGTTGACCTCTCTCACTATCATAGAAATAATTTTGATGCCGCGGGAGACTTTACAAACATTAATACAACGTAAACAAAGTATACCCAGACTCGGAAAAACTATTCACGTATCACGCAAATTTTTGTCCCGTGCGGGGATCGAACCCATAACACTGCGGAGTAACAGTTACAAAACGACCACGTAAACTACTACACCATCCGTGTCAATAAAACCTAAAACCATTAGGCGGTCAATTCATAAGATATACTATAGGTGTAGGGTACAAAGGTATTTGGCTCGGTGCCACGAATGTTCATGTTTTCTTAGTTAACCAGTAGAGATAAGTATGTATAACATGTTACGGAAATATCTTAGAGAGATGGCAAAGGAAAAGCTCCTCTGTATTGCCAGTAAATCTTAGTAACTCTTGCACTTGTGACCAGTTCGGTACGAGCCCTACAATGTTTTGATATAATGTGTATTATTTTTATTGAATCGTTTTATTCCTATTGCGGTTGTGTTGAACGGTTTTCCTAGTATTTTATAGTTGTGTACCTACTGTTGATTATAACCTTGTTTACATTACTGGTGATACTTCTTCAGCGCTTCTTTAAAAGAGGGGACGTGGACAGACATGTACGACGGAGAGGATATGGGGTATGTTTTAATTACCTTCATTTGTTTAATTATCTTGTAGTTATTGTTATTGTTATATAGTTAGTATCTTGTTTGGTTCGAAGATGACGCTTTGTAAGGTCGTTTATTCGTAATTGTTATATATGTGTAGTAATCATATTATTGTTTTTACGTGAGCCAAGTCAAAGTATGTATCTATACGAAGAGTATTGACGAATTGATTTGAAATCCTTCTTCCTAATAATAAGAGACTGACATTGTATTTACCGGAGGCCCAACCCTTCTCCCTCCTGGGGTACAGGGAAAATTTAAAAGGCTGGCAACGCACTTGTGACTCCTCTGGTGTTGCGGGTGTCCATGGCGGCGCGCTGGAGAGATCCAGCGCTGGAGGCCATACTAAATCTCAGACCCCTACACCTCATCATACAGCAGGAAGCTGTCACAGCTGCTATACGGCTTGAAAAGGTAGGGCTCTGGAAACGGGACAATAGAATAACTCATGCGCGCCTAAAAGAGTTAGTATACAACGAAATTCGAATGATAGATGCGACATGTGAAATCGGCCCAAAAACCTTAGTCTTTGACAAAAAATACCACATCCAACTTCATGAAGAATCTAAAGATAGCTCTGGAAGAATCTAAAGATAGCTCTGGCATACATGAAGTGGGAATATACACGGATGGATGGCCAAAACAAAATCAGGAACAGGAGTCGGAGTCATCTCCCACGACCTAAACATCAATTACTCAACAACCCTGGGAAATCTTAACACTATCTTCCAGGTAGAATGTCTTGGAATCACCCGGGCTGCAATAGTGTTTACATCAAGGAGTATAAGCGATAAGTCAATACGCATTATCTCGGATTGTGCCGCGGTACTACAAGCTCTTAAGAGCAACTGCTTCAACAGTGGACTCATCCTGGAGTGTCACCGTGAGCTGCAAAGTATTGCAACAAAAAATCGGATAACGTTGCAGTGGATACGCGGCCACAGCAACTCTTCTGTTCTGACAAGGAGGCTGCAGATGAACTGGCAAAGAGAGGATCGAACACCAAAATGGTAGGACCCGAACCAATAGCCCCGATACCCTTTTGCTAACTCAAAACATGGTTATGCGATAGAACCACGAAAGCACACGAAAAACAGTGGACAGAAACAAAGGAACGTAGAAAGACGAAGGAAGCCCTTCCATCCTTAGACAAACATCTGTCACGCAAACTGCTACGTTCCACAAGGAAAAACCTACGCCACCTAGTGGATATAATAACAGGCCACTGCTCACTCAATAAACACCTATTCAACATTGGTGTCACTGACAGTCCCTTATGTAGATGCTACATGGAGACCGAGGAGACACCGGCTCACGTGCTCCTACATTGTAAAAGCGTGAGCAACCAACGGGTGAAACTTCCAAGCAGTCCAGAAATGATGAAGGAGGTACTGCGCAACATCGGTCCCCTATTATCTTTCTGGACGGAGCTGAGGTGGTATGAATAACCGAACAATATTTCGCGTCGATTACTTACGCACAATGGCCCAATTGTGGGGCTAAGTGCGGATAACACACGTCTAACTAACTAACTAAGAGACTTAAAGTTTGTGAAGATGTTTATTTGTATTATATTACGGGTAAACTGCTAAACGGATTTGGATGGGACTTGGCACATAGATAGGCCATATCCTAGATTGACTTTTAATAGTCGTACGCGGTCCCGAGGATTCTCACAGGCAGAAAGCTATTAGATAGTTATAAAGTCCTTAAGCTTTAGTTTGCTTTAAACATTGTGATATCGATGGCTAAACATTATTATAAATTACTATTAAATTTGAATTTGAAATATTTTAAGTATGTAGTTTTAACAAATATTTATATAATAAGATGAGTATTCAAATCAAATAAAACTTTTAAACAATTTATTGGATTGAAATACTAAAATAAAATTAAAGGTATTGTTTATATTAATTTATAATATCTGTCTAAAACTTAAAAAAGCAATATCTTATGTCTTATTATGTCGCGGCTATTGTATCATGGCTGCATGTGTGAAGCGACTACAGTATTATAAACACATTTTATAGCTTTATTGAGCACCAAATTTCTTGTGTGGCCTTGTCCCACCGTTCCCATAAATTTTAGCGTCAATGGTCACAAGTGGTATTTTCCTAAACATTAATGCTGAAAGGTAATAGAATGGAAATTATAACTTGCTAATACTCATATGACAGAACTATTTCGACACGAAAATATTAACTAAACTAAATAATAAACCGCCCTGTGCCTAAGGCATCGAACTTGCGGGCAAGAAGTGTCGGTTCAAATCCCATCTCCTGCACCATCGACATTAATTCCATTTTTAACTTTGCATGGAGGGCTTAATAAGAAAATTAATTTACGAGTAGTATTAAAAAAAATAACTAAACCGAACTCAGCTTAGTCGTAAACATGTAAAGTTTTGATAATGGTTTGATACATACGGAAACCAAGAGCCCAATTTAGCGCATGATTTTTTTAATCTCTTCAAAACTTGTTGTTTTTGTTGAGAACGTTTGAGGAAAACAGTCCGTTGTGGCCCAAGTCCTGAGACAATGAGATCATCAGTATTCCCTGCACATAGATAGCTAATATACCTACATTAGTATAGTTAACTTGTTTATTTGCCTGCTGTAATGGGACTCACACATTTAGCTAATTGTAATTAGTTCGCTTGAATATCATATTGGGTGATTATATGTACATGTCTATTTGTTTATATGATATTGACTGTATCGGTGCAAAACACAGCAGTTTAATTAGGTTAGTATTCTCGCATTGTTATTAGGATGTTCTGTCAAAGAGTTTTCAGCAGCACAGAGGATTAAAGTTGTAGCGCATGTCAGTAAAATATTTGAATGACGTAGGAGAACATTTTAGTAGTGGCAATCGTCTATTTTAATATATAATGCTACAAATTAAAAGCAAAATTATTTGAGAAGTACGTGAGCCCCTTGAACTCTTACTTAAACGGGCAGAACGCAGTAACAGTGTGACTAGGAAAAGCATGCAACCCTTTATCTCTTTCTTCTTTATCATACGTCCAAGAGATTTATAAGCACGAGTTCATTCGAAACAGAACATAAAGTGTACCGGTTTTAGGTTTTCCTTAATGCTGACGGTAACGTATAACTGTACAACATATCCATATATTATTATATGTTACTAGCTGTTCCCCGCAGTTTCAATCAATATTTACTATTTGCTATGTAAAGGTACCTATATCTACTATATTTGAATATATTTATACTAAATATTAAGTCCTCTTTATTCTATCAGGTCGGTATGCAAAATATTACGTTCATATTTAAGATTCAATTTAGATAACATACCTAACACGCACGCTCGCACAAAACACAATATTATCACAATTTACAAAACTCGCATAGAACATGAATATATATATATATATATATATATATATAAAACTGACTAATAAAAATGCAATGTTCTAATCACATTTATTTAAAGAGGGAAAGACCTCTGGTGACCTGAATTACAGGCAAAAAGCTTAGGCACCAGTCTCCCACAGTATACTTACATTCTATTCTTGTAATTGTTTTAGTCATTGTAGTTGCTGTGATATTCTTACTAATGGTAAAATAATTATTAAAACCGGTTCAGTAGTTTTCGAGTTTATTCATTACAAACAGAAATACAAATCTTTTCTTCAGTACATAATATGTACTACCGGGTCGCTAGTTTATAATATAAGTGTAGAGTTTAGATGTATATGAGGAAAAAAACAATATTAAGTATATGTAACTTGTACATTATGCAAAAGCATATTTATAGAGATATCGAGATAATAATATTATCGTATAGCTGACTTCTGTGAGGGTCATAGGCCATATCAGTTATATGAAAGAGAATGTGACCTTTGTAAGCAGAAACACAGTTATGTTACTGAATGGATAAGCCGGCTGTTGCATATTATTGGCAACTGTAAGCAATCCGTCAAAGTCAAAATTCATTTATTAATTTAGGGCACAAAGTAACTCTTATGAACGTCAAAATTACGGGTGACTTTATATTTATGCTCGTATGCACCTAGCAGGTGCATGCAAAGGGTTGAGCCTATGAGAAAATACTTGCAAGCAACTCACGGCCACTCTATTGCCTGCACGAGTAGTTTAAGTGCTCGGCTCGCCACGGCCACTACATCGGGTGCTGTGATCGACAAATAGTTGTTTTTGATCTGGGTGCAAAATAAAACAAAACAAAACATTTAAATCGCTATTAAATTAAAATATCAAAATATTACGACTCAGTGTGACTACAAACTAAGTTGTAGTTTTTTTCTTTGCAACACCAGTTGCAGCCTTTATACCATATATTAATATAGAATTAGGGAATAAAAAAATAACAGTAATAAATTTAAAATATCAATGCGATGATACTTTAGTTTATTTTTCTAGCGATACAGGTTTTGTAGTGATATTAAGTAGTACAAATTTATAATAGATATAGGTAATAAATAAGAAATTTTATTGAATTTAACCACTTAGAAACTTGTCAATCTTTAGCTTTTTACCTATGTCGCTGATCGTACTTTCTATATTAGGTTAATATCACTATCATATTTAAACCAAACTACTTTAATGAATTGTATCGTAATAGAGTCATTTTTTCAGTTTGCTGCTTTTTGCTATACCTATTATGTGCGTCTTGTGTATTTTGGCATGCTGAATCCACGGAAACTTGTAATACAACGTACCAAGTAGTACTTGAGTGTCTACAATACACTCTCTAAAGTCAGTTTAGTTATGAAAGTTTTCTATAATTTGTTGCTGATCCTAAGGTTTTTCTTTCGATTCCCGGGGCAGGGTGCCGGACAGGTACAACTAAAAACTTATAAATTTTGTGAAAGAGTTTTATTTGTCTAAACTGCCTGCATAGCATAAAGTAAATAAAATAAAATTCTCAAAAGCATCATGGTGACCATTATTAGCTTTCTTATTTTGGCTCTATTGAACGAAGGTCCATTTTGGACATAATATAATATCGTGATAATATGTTAATTGCTGTGTATCTACTCGGGGGACCTTCACATGACGCCTTAAATACGATAATTACGACCGGATAGTTAAACTATTTCAATTTGTTTATTAATAAGTTCTTATGCTAATTGAGCTAACCCAAACATCTTTATTATATATAAAAAATCTCGTGTCACGGTGTTTTTGATCGCACTCCTCCGAAACGGCTCGACCGATTTTTTAATGTATATTTAGTAGGTATGCGAATAGGTCTTCAGTATATTTTATACCGCTGAGAAATAATTTATATGGCAGAACAACGTTAGCCGATTCAGCTGTTATTGCTATAAATTTATGTGACTCTGATTAAAGTAATTATTACACTGCAGATATACCTATCCTTATTCTTAAAGACATCATCAGTATATTGCTTGATAGTGTTTTAAACTTCTATTATTAAACATATCAACCTATTTTGTTTTGACAAAACAGGATATAAATAAGACTGCAAAGTATAAATGTATATGTAGTATTCTAAAGTATAAATTGATATCGGCATCGTTCGGCAATTTTCGTTGCCATTCGGAACTATTCGGCGGCGACGCTTTTTTGTTGTGTGTACTTAATATAGGGTACACGCACCAATAGTCAGCTAGACGCGATACTCGGCAATTTATTTAGCTTTAATTGAGACGCCGCATAGTGCTCTGAAAATCGAGCTCCATACTCATAGAAACCTAAAACCTGGTACTTACACGACACTACACTATTATACCATATACGGCGATCAAGACGATGCATTCATGCAGACGATGATTCATGCACCTATCAATCCAATTCCGAGCAATTCTCGGAAATTTGGAGTTATCGACATGTGACTTTTTTAAATCTTTGACATGGTTAAATGATGTTGCCGACTGATTTACTCATAATATCGTTAGTTTATAGCCTGCTCATGACCTTTATGACGACACTAATAAAAAACTATATTTATTTTTATTTTTACAAAATTGCATTCCTAAAACTATGTAAGTCATTTATTTATCTTCGTGATTATGGTTGAGTTATAATTAGATAGGACTAGTAATGATTACTTGAATGATGACGATTTATTTTTAGAAGTTGTTCCTACCAAGTCGAATCACTTGTCCAAGGTAGATCTTACTCTCTACCTTATACTCTTGAACAACTTCGAGCATCGACCCATCGACGTAAATCGGCCTCGGCATAACATGTCTATTAAACATGATCTTGGTTTTATCCAAGTTCATGCCAAGACCAACCCGTCGTGAGGCTTCATTTAGGCTGTGCAACATCCCGCTAAGCTGTTCCAGCGACTCTGCTATAATGACGATGTCATCGGCGAACCGTAGGTGTGAGATGTACTCACCATTCATATTGATTCCCCGCCCAGTCCAGTCCAGTGTTTTAAAAACATCCTCAAGCGCGTTGGTGAACAATTTGGGATATATTACATCTCCCTGTCTCACTCCTCGACGCAGTTTTATCTGGTTTGCTTTCTGGTCCTGAAGCTGGAGGGACATTGTGGCGGTGTCATACAGGCATCTCAACACTTCTATATATCGCCACTTCGCCAGTGAATGCGACATCGTTGCAGAGCATCCAGAACTGCCCAAGTTTCGATGAAGTCGAAGGCTTTCTCGTAGTCCACAAAAGCCATACACAGCGGCTGATTGTACTCTTTCGTTATACTTATATATACTTATCGTTTATAATTATTGTCATCACTAAAGTCATTAGCAAGCTATAAACTGATGATAGTATAAGTAAATCGATCGGCAAATTCACTTAACCACACCAAAGATTTTTCAGAAATTGGATGTCATCTTGATTATCGTTTACGGTACAATAGCTAGTGTGAGCACCAGTTCTTCAGTTTAAAAAAAAAACGTACACTAAGTGTTTCTTTCCATACAAAAAATACACGGAAAGAATTCTTATGCTCGGTACTACTTATACTATCCATACATAAGTATTACGTCAAAGGAGGTATACCATATGCAAAACACATGTTTTTTAATAGTATGGACTTCAATTTTCAGACCACTAGATACCACGTAGAGTTTTATGTACTAATATATTTTCTTCTGACACATTTTTGACGAAATTTTAGGTTTTCGATTTCGGTATAATATGTCTAAGAGAGTGTATTGATATACCTACTGCAGAATTGTACAATACTTCATTTTATATGTGTTGTAAAGGTTTTTAATGCCTCAAACCGTGACGCGTCACAACTTTACGGACTAAAATATTACCTATAATGTCGATTATAAATACTAACTAGATGCTAAATATTAACTGCTGTCTAATGTATCAAAACATTTCAGCGAACAGCTATCCCATTTTTGAGGTAAAATTTATGATACGGAGATTAATTGTTACAAACAATGTTAAAGACTAAAGGAAATACATACATTTTACTCTATAAAAAAGCAGAATAACATGTAAATAGCTTTATTATGAGAAGATTAACGAGAAAGTAAATACATAAGTATATTATATAGTATAATCGTTCGTATTAAGTAAGTTAGTTTCCACGCCTAAATCACAAAAACGATTTTGATGCAATTTGTAATATTTAATAATCAAAAAAGAAGCAGATATGTTACAAGCGTACACAAAGCGAATACTCAAAACAGTCCCAATTGGGAATTTTTTAAATAAAACACTGTAGCAAGTAACCGAATGACAGCACCCTCTTTCACACTTAAGATTATAGCACACATATCAACTCGGAAAGTAATCGTCACCGTATCGCCTTTCGCCTCGCCGCCGCCACTGTCAAACAGGCGTCAACTTAACGTAACCAAAGCGGATCAACAGCTCTGGTACGTTGACTCGGCTACAGCTAGGCGATACCGCGCTTACGCCGCGCTCACTTTATCATATTAATATGGATATTTTCTGACTTCTTCAATGATCCCTTTTCATCGTTATTTTTTGTTTGAAATCAAATCTACAAATTCAATAAAATATGCGCGCATCGCGACTGTTAGTTGTCTTGTGAATGACAGCACGTTCGGCAACAGTAGTGCACGGAGAGACGTAAACGCAGGGACAACGAGCCGTAAGCGCGGGGACGACGAGCCGTAAGCGCGAAGACTGCAAGCTTGTCCCGAGGCGAGGTGATTACGTTACTATTCCGATTAGTGTGCGTTGCAGTAGGGACTTTCATACAAAGAATACTGCACGGCTCGAGTTGATACGGTGACGATCCGTTTCCGAGTTGATATGTGTGCTATGACCTTTAGTCTTTTCAAATTTATTACACTACTTATTAATTCAAATTGTCAGCAACTATGCAGTTATTAAAAAGCAGGGCTCCAGGTTGAAGACCATTACTATGAGCGCAAAATAATACGTATTTGTGTATAATATAATTGCACTTTACCATATTTTTATATGCCATCATAATTGACTTAAATAATGTTGTCGATGGCCGATGATAGGGTATTTTACCTTGCGTCGGATTTTGATGATGCTCGCGGCTAATATGTCTCAGGCCCACAGAGAAAAAACGCCACACTGCACGGAGCAGCCGAATTAGTTAATCGTATCTTGCCCGACCGGTTGACTTGTGTTGTGGTGAATAAAATAAAAAAAATAACAAACTGGTTTCTGTCCCGTTTTGGATTTGGAACGGTGAGTCCAATTGTTTTGATAGATTCTATTTAGGTATTGCCACATATTATGCCTCTGTTTTAACCTTGATTTAGAGTATTCGCTTACTAGCAGATGGACGAATGTCAATAGTTAATTCCATATATATATTATACATACACTTAATATTTCTGGCTTGTTTTGGTGATATTTGCAACCTATTTTTATTTACAAATAATAATTATTGTAGAAGACTTTTTATTTGTTAGAAGTAGGTACTCGTTTTCACAATGAAGTCATAAATAATTCGTTATATTTAGGATGCAGTCATATAATTATTAAAAAAGCAGAATATAATCATATAATTATTGATAGGTTATTATAAATTCCATAATTTCAATAACCAGTTCCGCTTAAAATCCGTTTTGCAACACAACATTAAAATAAGCATCGGGCTTGTTTGGTTCTTACTAAAGAGAAACAGAGGAGGTTTAAGCACAAAAACGACTGAATAATTTTACGATCAAGTACACCCAGGATAGAAGTCTAGTCTCTAACTCTAGATTTTCTCTATGAAATATCTTACATTAATATGTTGTTTCATTCTTGCGTACACACACACTAGAGCGTAGTGGTTTAACTAAACGCCTAACTACTGCCAGTGTTGTGGGTTCGATCCCTACACGGTACAAAAAAATGTGTATTCTACAAATAGGTAGTTGTTCAGAGTCTGGGTGTACTGTGTCCATTATTCTAATGTTCGTAAAGTTCCCCGCGATGTTCATGGCTGCTGAAAAGCAACTGAAACGTCGGAGTTAGTGTAAATTTAATAAATTTAATATATTAGATAATAGTTCACAAATAATAATGTTCTCACAAATAAATACCGTATAAAGTAGTCTCATTTTAATACATTAAGTAAAACAGGTTAATTATCGCTCGCTTAAACGGTAAAGTAAAATATCGTAAGGAAACTTGCATGTCTGATGTGTGAAATCTGCCAACGCTGGCCCGCGCTAAGCCAGCTTGGTAGACTATTGCCTTAAGCCTTCGCACATTCAGCAGAGGCCAGTGCATGCCCAGTTGTGGGACAGTTTATATATAGTGTTTATACACAGGTACATACATACATAGATTCACGCCTGTTTCCCAGAGAGGTTAGCGGAGACTACGGATTTCCATTTGCTACGATCCTGACACACTTCTCTGGCTGCCTTCACTTTCATCACATTCCTCATACACGCTCGCCGGTTTAAGGTGCTCTTAACCTGGCCTTTGTCCAGAACGACTCCGAGCCGATATTATTATTGACATAATACAGGTTCTTGTCAGAAGATATAATAATAATAATAAACATTTAATTCAAAATCATCCATATTTTGTTAGTAACAATAACTTAAAAACTATGTTAGTTATACAATTATTAAAATTAATTCATGTATCTTCCTGCTGCACCGGCCCCGCCGTTATGCCTACGGGTCCAGTGCAACAGGAAGGGACAATCTGTCCTATCACTGATCACCTTCAGGATACTGTTGTTGCTCCGGCGAATCCTTTTCATCAGAGATGCTGTCTTCTTTCGCATTACAGCTTCAAAGCTGTATGCGCCTCCGCAAACATGCCTGACGCACTACAGAATCGCCGGAGCTCCAAAAGTACCCTGAAGGCGTTATTATATTGCACTCGAAGAGCGTTGTAGGCCCTCTGAGTTTATCTAACCCACAGGCTGCACGTGTAAAATGTCTGGCAAAATGCTTTAAAAAGAGTGATTTTCACTTCTTTTGTACAACGTGCAAACCTGCGAGCCAGCATATTACATCGGACGGACAACGCTATCCGCTCTCTCTCAATATCTTCGTCATCATCGAGCTCCTCAGTCAGTATGTGACCCAAGTACTTAAATCTTTGTACTCTATTGAGTGATAGCCCGTAAAGGTATACAGGGGGCACTGATCTTACTTTCTTTGCATTTACGTGAAACACCATGACTACGCTCTTTTTCACATTATATATGAGTCCATGTGCTACAGCGTAATTCTCACATACCCCAAGCAATTGCCTTAAAGCATCGATCGAGGGGCAGAGCAGACACATACGATAAGCTGTTCATAATATTTCCATCAATGGAACAACCGATACTTGTGCTGCTGAGCTCCTCGATCAGCTGATTTACATACAGATTGAACAGCGTCGGTGAGGTGAGCCCTCCCTGCCTCACTCCACACTCCAGCCCATACTCTTCGGACAGTCCATCAGACCATCTGACCTGGTTAATTTGGTGATCGTACCAATACTTGAGAAGAGCGATAAACTCGTTTGGTACTGACTTGTCACGCAACTTCGTCCATAAGATGTTATAATTAACCAGGTCAAATGCCCTGGATAGGTTCAGAAAAGCGGCATATACTGGAGTATTTCTGTCAGTATAGTGCTTGACCATGTGCTTGAGCGCTAGTATAGCAGTTTCTGCTATACTAGATATTGCTTTTCGATCTACATATCGTATTTAATTTAAATTTGTATTATATTTGTAAAAATAATTATATATTCATAATAAACTCTTTATATACCTACGTGATATCAATTAGAAAGTAGATATAAAGATGTTACAAATTTCTCCACTTTACAATATGTAGAATTAGCCACTTTCTAAAGACATTTCCTGCATTAGAGGAAGCCATCGCAGTTGCTTATACAATCACTAAAACAATAGACACAAATAATATCATATGTATAATTGACAAACAAAACTATGTAGACTCGCACTGCGACCAAGCGCTTAGCGTCGGTAATTTTAATTCACTAACAATACTTACATGAAACGACTGGAAAGACTTCCAAACAACCTTTCACCTCTAATGCATGATTTCTAAAATCGATCCCAAGGCGCGCATCTCTGACTTTGCTAAGTTATATGCGTATTATATAGTTATTGCTTGCTTTAATAATGAATGAAAAACATCGTGAGGAATCCTGCACGTCCGAGAGTTCTACATAATGTTCTTGAAGATATGTGAAGTCTGCCACACTGGGACGCATTGGGTCAGCTTGGTGGACTATGGCCTAACCCTTCTCACACTGAGAAGAGGCTCGTACCCAGCAGTGGGACAGTTTAATACTGGGCTGATATAATTATTATGTAATACTTGGGGGATGGCAACGCGATATGTACACATATTAAAAAGGAATGTTACATATAGTAGTTCAACAGCTATATTATGCAACGCATAGGTACTAGAAGAGGTATTATTTCGTACTAGTGACTGCAAAGCTGATGGTGTTGTGGTTGACGTGGTCGTCGGTGAATTAAACGAATAATATTGACATCGTGTGGCCTTTTGTCATTGGCGTGTCCTTCAATGTTCCTACATCCTGTTCCTTTTTTTCCTTTAATGTTCCTATCATAATCAAAATGCATAATTTAAATACACAATGTCCACTTCACCTTTAGGTCGTCATCGCTGGAATATGCGCATTTATTCTGTTACCGATTCGGAGAACTCTTTAAAGATCGGCTGTGTATTTGAATTATTTATGGTTTTATTTTTTGTAACAGCCATTTTTTATAATCTTACTTCTTAAGAGATGTTTTCCATAAATATATCGGTCGTAGCTATATTATTTCGTTTGTGATTTCCCGTGTTTCGTTTTAGTATTTTCCTTTTGCAATTGGTTATGAAGTTTCTAGCTCTTATGGCAACAAGTCTAGCCTGGTATGGTACATAGCATTAGACTTGCTTCTCCAGGGGTGACGACTTCAAATTATTGAGGGGAGCTATGATCTTTCTTATTTAATACGACTTTATTACATAATAACTAAATATAGTGTTTGAAACCACACGACACATACTCGGTGCAATGGCGTAGCGGCTACTTAAACCGTTACGTCAGTTAATAAGTTATGAGAAGCTGATAAGTTTTACCATATTTCCTGTTAGTTAGTTTTCCTTAAATTATTAACTATTATTTACTGAGGCGCAGCAATAAGCCGCAGGCAAGAAGTAAAATATCATAGATTTAATAGAGGTACCTATACGTTTGTTTTTCAGTTACCGCATGGAGCACGACGGAGTGAAGCTGTGTCCAACGGACAGAGATTTTCAAGTACAGGTACGTTTATATTTACGTTTTATATGGATATTAACCTACTGTGTCGCAGCGGCACACCGGTGGGCGGATACAATAGATTTTGAATGATGTCTGGTAGGTGGTAGGTATTCTAAGACTTGAATATTAACGCGATTATGCATATTGTTTACCTTTAGCATAAGTAATAGGGATTCCGTGAGTGTAGTTTGTGGTAGTACATAGACAATTAAAAAGGTAAATAACTTAAGTAAAGTGAGGGTGGATCAAGATTCCTCAGCCTCACGAACGGTGCCGTGACTTCGCCGAACCAGTCAGCTTATGACCACAGCCGGTGTAACCTGTAAGCCTACCATGAAAATGTCTATCCGAAACTTAAGGTTAAATTAAATATTAGGAATATACCTGCTATGAAGAGTTTTCGGCTTTCTCTCTTTCATAGTGTCATTACTCTGTCGATCGGACCATTTCATAGTAGAGTTTAAAATTATCAAAATGCTGCTTCATTTGTTTTAAGGTAGAAATAAGACGAACGGTAGGCCCGATACTTCGGCATTTACGTTTCATGGTAGGCCAGTGGTCTGGTAGTCGAAACGTAAACAATTTGTAAGCACCTTTGGGTAAACAATATGTGTGATATGAGATATCTATACTAATATTATAAAGAGGAAATATATGGTCTTTTGTTTGTTTGTTCGTAACGATTTAACTCTAAAACTACTCAACCGATAATTCTTTCGCCATTAGAAATCTATATTATCATTGAGTATCATAGGCTATATTTTATTTTAAATAGGACTGTTACATACAATCGAGCCTACTTATATGCAAGCGAAGCCGCGAGCAAAAGCTATTAAATATACCTAAGATTAGTTGATAGCTGTAAACGCATCTCTGCCTAAACCTTAAAATACACAAACGAGTAATGTTACTACGGCACGAGAAGGACAGTTTTATTACTCAGCAGTCCAGTTAAATTGTAATGTCCTGTTATCTGTACAATTTTTATACATACATACATACATAGATTCACGCCTGTTCCCTAGAAGGTTAGGCAGAGACTACAGATTTCCATTTGCTACGATCCTGGCACACTTCTCTGGCTTCATTCACTTTCATCACTTTCCTCATACACGCCCGTTGGTTCAAGGTGCTCTTAACCTGGCCATTGTCCAGAACAAAAAAAAATTTATAGTGTCCTCAACAATCTTCAAATCCAATGGAAAAATCGTTATCCTCATTTATTTTGGGAATTAACTCAATTGTACTTATAATACTGTAACACCTGTGTAATAATGTTCAGCAATGTGGCCCTCAAATATGAGTTATGATCCTCGATAGATATCATACTAAGTAAAATATTATTATAATTTCTTACTTATTTTTTCTCTTTTGAGTATGTCACTAAAAACCTACCACGGTGTTCCTCAACAAAACCACTATCGACGGAGCCGCGCGAATCACTTGCACATGCAGTCGCGACCCCGCCAAGGTTTCGGCCTGCCGCCCGTATGAAACGGCAGGCCACATGATAAGACCTACCCTATGGTCACTTCACTTATATCAATATATATATAACTCGAGATGATAGCTATTGTCTGCTTACAGATTTAAATTTAAGTATTACAAGTATAATAAAATAATAATAATAATAATAATAATAATAAAATTTATTTTTTTCTTAATTTGGCACAAAAATACAATAACAGCGTCACAAACACGATATTTAGTATTTACGATAAACTCTGGTACCCAGAATAAGATTCAACTTGTGTTTAGGGTACCAGCGTTCTCGCGCACACTATAAACAATTACGTGAGTAGTACTCGTAAGACGAACACAGTGTTAATTAAGAAAAATATACTAAAAGAATAGACAAACAAAAATAAAATAAAAATATGAAATATTAAAAATTAAAAATACTACTTAGTTGCAGACATTTTTATTTTACTACTGTAGCCTAATTTAATAATACCAGCCCTGTATTAAACAATCTGTGGAAAATGTAGTGGGTAGTAATATTTGTTAAGTTTAGTGTTAAGTAGGTACTCAATGTATCCTCCTAATATACCTACTATTGTTTGTTTACCCATATTCAATAAATAAATAAATAATTTATTAATACAATACGTACAGCCATGGCCACGAATTTAGATTGCACTGAGCCACGGATAATCGATTAGTTGAGGGGATTGATTCGCCGCAGCTAGTGCTCCGAGTATCGTGGGTTCAGTCCCCACATGAGACAAACAATTGTGTATTCTAATATTGTCTTATGTTTACGTAAATGCATACATTGCAATTAAAATAGTTTATACGGATTATGTCGCGGGGTTTAATTTAAAAAAAATATTACATAGTTTTAATAATCTCAATGGGAAATTATCTAATAAAAGTGTTTTATAGTAAACAACCCACCGGACGACGCGGACGGTGGGTCGCCCGAGATATACCTACTCTTTTGGCAGATCGATCCGCTTCCATTCTTTCCACATGTCCGAGCCAGCGAAGCTTTTATTTCCCCGATGATATACGGCTCTGACACTAGATCTTCAATCTCGCTATTAAATCTTTGCCGCTATTCTCCCTTCTCTCCTCTTGTAAAGGTATATATATAGTCATGTTAAATTTTACTTTATTATTTACAGTACAAGAAGACTCAAATAATGTCAGCCACGGCACCTGTTGGACTACAACTACAAGACGTGAATGACAACAGGAACTTCCAAATACAACCTCACATGGTATGTATAACTTTTGTCCTAAGTTATAAAACATAATATTACATAGTGCCTAATTAAAGGACGCATAATAGCGCATAAGGTAAATCTATGGAATTAATAATACTTACTCAGTAATCCGTGTGAGTATTTATTAATTGGAACGGGCATTATTTTTACGACAATGTGTTGCTGCCATTTTATTGATGGAAAATAACAGCCATTTTATAAAATGCACCTCAATATTTTGCATATGGCTATCCAAAATGCTTTTTGAACTGGCTGCCACAACATTACAGCCACGTACCTATAGCAATAGTAAAAATATTGCCCGTTTAGAAGCCTCTATCTAGAGCCTTAAAGTTGATTGTACGGATGGCACTATGATATAAAATGTCACCGTTAATTTTCTACGCGCGGCGTATTGTAGAATCGAATCCCATAAGAGACACAAAAATGTATGGGTACAAATAGTTGTTCCAAGTGGAAACGAATCAACGGACACAAAGAACACCTAGTTTTTTTTATGTCTTTTGATTCCCCTACGACAAGAGTTTAGTATTACTTCTAATACCAACAGGCGTTACAAAGTTTAATGTGTTGTGCACAAATTCTTGTTCCAAATGAAAAGGCAACAACGGACACAAAATACACCCAGTTCTTTGTGTCTGTGGATTCCGTATTAAATAGGCCCGGGTCAGGCCAAAAAAAAGTTATTGAGTTTCTCTGTTATGAAATCTCAATAGCAGCTCGGAGTTAGGAAGTTGGCGGTGTAAGACATCCCCGTGCCTCGGAAAGCACGTAAAGCCGTTGGTCCTACGCCTGATCTCTCTCCGGTCGTGTCGGATTACCGTCCCATCGGATCATGAGAGTTGAGGAACAGAGAGTGCAATTGTGTTTGCGCACACACTAATGCACTATAATATCTCCATGGCCAGTCTCCGTTAAGACTGGCCGCCGTGACCGAAATTCGGTCTGGAGGACATTATTATTTTTATTATTACTTACTCCTAGTACAAACGACACAAAGTTTCTAATCATGCATATGCCTTCACCGAACTTAGAATACACGAAATAGTTTTCACACTAGAAAGAGTGAGCTGAGAGTTCACACATTATGTTACATGATAGAGAACGATAGTGTACCATTGACAATACTAACCATCCTAACAAATTTTATAAACGCGAATGTGTATTTGCTTGTTTGTTACGATTACCAGTCTTAACGACTTGACCGATCATCATGAAATGCCGCATACGGATTGTCAGGGATACAGTAAAAGAGATACCTTTCATATAGGAAAAAATATATTGCCCGATGGATAAAAATTATTGTTAAAATCTATATTAACGCGATAGATGGCGCTAAGTATACTTCTAATTCAAATGTCATGCTGTCATTGTGTGTCTAATGACATGACAGAAAGCTAACCATATTAAAACGTGGTTAGGTTGCATCTATGATCTTATGTTGGGGCGTGTTTATAAAACAACTATAAAGGTGGCACAATCGGTTCGGATGCTATTACGTATGACCTAAACATAGATCGCTTAGATAAACAAATATGATATCAATGTTGCTAAGAAATCTCTCTCCGCAAAGACGCTTATTATAAGAATATATGTTTGTTATTGAAACCATAATATATTCTAGTGTATAGAATATATTATGGTACCTAATAACAAACAAATATTTCTAAAATGTCTAGTGTATAGAAAGTAAATTAAAGAATATTTCATTAGTGTCTACACATCTATATCTCTAGCTAACTCTTCGAACAAATACTCTTTGGAGTGATGAGTTATGCTAAGTTTATATTCATCTGTTTTGCGGTGGCAGAGAATGCGGCGCACAAGGTTTGAGCTCAATACCTTGGCCGGGCAAAGTGTTTATTAGGTTTTCTGTTAAAAATTTGTCAGTAAGAGCACGATGCCTGATATGTTGGTCAGTGCAGCTGTCATTGGGGCCTAAAACCATAACTGGCAAAATCTATTTGTAATACATATCAGCTTATCCCATGAGGAACATAGGCGTGGGACTATGACTATGTATTATTTATAAATAATACTAATGCTAATCATTTAAATTAAATATGTTTATAGACTCTGTTGGGCCCCGAGAATAGTGTGACAACATGCCAGTTTTGCCACGCATCGATCAAGACAGCCGTCAAGTATACAACTACTTCGAGGACCCATATGGCTGCAGCGTTATGGGGCATGATATGGTAAGAATATCTTGTATATGCACTCCATGTTTACTTATTACGATCATCATCTTTCAACACTGTCATTGCATGCGACACAAGGAGACAATGCTATACAATCTGTAACATTCTGTCTCATTCGCGCGCATGCAAAGACAATGCATCGTTTGCGTTGCATTTGTGATACATAAATGGTTGTTCCGAATCTGATTATCCCAAATGCCGAAGTTGTCTTTTATACAAATAGATATACATATATGTTTTTCTTTTTCCAGTTGTTTATGCTGTGTACCATACGGCTGTGAATCAGCGAAGAATACTGACCACTATTGTCCCGCCTGCCAGAGATATATCGGCACCTATGTCAAATAGACACGCCCAATTACATATATTTATATTGAGTCGTTTCTTTAACTTGTCTAATTCGTTAAACAAACAGTTCATTATAAAATAATTCGTTTACTGACTCGGTCACACGCTGAGATAATATTCGAAAATAAAAAAATAATAAAAAAATATATATTCTATACAGTCATAATGGTCTCTATGTTTTGTCTATAGCTTTTAGTGCGCCATATTTGTCTACTAAATAAGAGAACTAAGCAAAAATTATAATTTTAGAATTAATGTTTACCATCATAGCATATATTTTGTTACTGAGAGAAAACTGTTTCTTAGATTAAGCTGTTGTGACATTTTCTGATTCAAAATACATAAGAGATGCGTAAGGACAGTCTTTCTCAGTTTATATCATAGTGTATCATATCTGTGCTTCTACAGACCAGTAGAACGTACGGTTAGTTTATCGAGTGATATGATTTTTATCGATATCGATATAAAATGTCTAAGGACTGCAATGTGTCATAAATGAACAAAATTAGTTAGGTACACAGGTAGTAAAGTGATAATGGCTGTATTTACAATTCACTAAATATTCATAAAAATGTGTAAATTGAGCTATGATGACTGGATTTTTGTGAACAAAATGTATTAAATACCTCGTTTTGATATTTATGTGTTTTATAATTATAATAAAAAAAATGAATATATTCTCATTCATTGTATGACTGCAAATTAGTAAGTGCCATGAAAATATTTTCTCCTTTACGTTTAACGACATAATAAACATTAGTGATGCGAAACTGTCAAAAGTCCTTTTTTGCCATGGCTCAAGGCGCATCACTATTATAAAATGAGTTACTAATCTAGAAATATTGTGCGTTTATAATAAAATATATATGGATAACTATGTAGGTACTATATTGTATAACTATACAATATAATATTAAGGGCAACAAAAGATTTCATAAAAATAAATGAATTTTATTTTTCTACTGTATGTATGTATTATGTGAAAATATATTTTTAATATTGTGGCCCTTAGCGCTGTTTATTTCGTGTTTTATTTATTCTTTAAATGGATATTTATTGCTTATGACAAAATGATGAATCTAGCGGTGGTTATACTAAGCAATATTATTCAATAAACATTTGCGAGTTTTCGTTTTCTTTCAAAATTATAACGAATGCTAGTTTTTTATAGCAGTCCTAAAATGGGATTGTATTAAGTATGTATCTTTTAACAAGATACTTGATATAATGACAGTTAAAAAATACAGAATAATTGTAAGCAATGTAAAATAAATACTTTCATAATGTTCAGCTAGGTACTTATTTATATAACATTATTATGTTGCTGACATATGTACATTGAAACTTGGAATTATTGATACCTACATTATTTAGAAAATAGGACTAGCGACGTGGGATGATGCTTCTCGCTGGTCATATTCTTTACATGATGTATAATGCATCTGTTCCGTAATAAGGTACTTACTTACAGGTGGACAACAAAATAAAACTTCGAAACTTAATGATTCTAATCAAGTACATTTTCTTACATGGTATCATTTGTATCACAAAGATTTATTTATATTGAATGAGAAAGCACTGCTCACATGATCAAGGCCATAAGTCACAAACTACGTACGCTCACGCAACATACTGGTTGGTGAGAGCCCGTAGGAGTCTCCCGCGTCGAATAGCAGCGGCTTCCCTCTGTATATCGTCACTGTTGTTCGCGTTAAGTTCTAGGGCTCCTGCAGCCCGCACCGCCCGTGCCCTTCTTCCTCCCTCCCCGCGCCGAGCGTGCAAGGCCACTGCCACTTCCAGCAATGTGCCGTCCCAGATGCAACCGTAGTATGCGTCCATAGCATCCGCTGCATTACCGGTCTGTTGGCATAAAAGGAGTTAGTAAACATATTTTATATATCCACGAATGCCTTTGAACCTTACGGACCGGGGTCATATTTTTTTTTTGTGTGTTTTTTATTTGTTGGCCTCTGATGGCCTTTACAACTTTACGCGGACTGTGGGTAAGCGCAGAATGCTCTCAACATTTAATTGTTGACCCCTGACATACTTATATCTCAGGGCTCAACAATTACTTTAATTTCGGATCCGTTTTTTAAATAAATATAACCTGGGTCTAAAAGGTTTGAAGCCAGATGCCTGTCTTCGAAAATGCTGCTTCACAAATTTACATTAATTATATAGGTACTCAAGTAACACAAGAACCTTATATTGTACTATCTACTTAAGGTCCGCACAAAATACTATAATTTAGTGACTCCTGGTATATATCAACCGTGGACACATCTTTTCGTAAATTTTGGTGTAACAACGTATGCTTTACTTCATTGCTATATTAAGGATATCAATGACGTTTTATGACTTACAGACAAATAGAGTGCGAATTTAAAATAAAATTACGAAAGCATTTCTCGCGGTTATTATATATATTACCACATTTGCACCTTTGGGAACAAAGGGTCACTTCTGCATGTTTGTAAAAACTTGCAAAATTGACCCTTTGTTCCCAAAGGTGCGATATACATTCGTGGATATTACAAAATATATCTACAAAGCAATTTAAATCTTACATGTTCAAACATAATGCTCAACATTGAGACAACTGCCATCTTAGTCTCCCCGTAACCATGGCTGCTGAAAAGCAACCGAAACGTCGAGGAAAGTGTAAAAGTAAAAATAAATTAAATCTAAATAGTTTAATAATAATTTAATTAGCTTAAAAATTAGTAAAGTTTAATAGTAGTAGTAGTGAAACAATTTTCAAAATTTTGTAATAAAGTGTCAAATAAACAACGCGATAAAATCCGTATATAGCAGTTTAATTTCAATGAATAATATTCGCGTAAATAGAAGACAATATTATATAATGCTCAACACTCAAACTCATGAGAGGAGTCATGATTAAGAACCTCGATTGGGTTCGAAATCAGTCGGACATATACCAATAACATTAAGTTAACAATCAGATAATAGATTACATTAGAAATTTGCAATGTTGACTAGCTCCAAATTTTACAATCTGCTGTGTCCTCATACAAAATTGTGTATTACTTTTTTACCTCTTCCCTCACTAAATGTAACTTCTTTTAGTGTGGGTAAAATAAACTAAAATAGCTGAGCTATATATCCGATAAGTGCACACCGCACTCTTTGTCGCTTCCGCGGTCAAGTGCCAGATGGAGACACAACAACAGAGTGCAAGTGAAGCATTAACATAGTTAACGAGATGGGTGAAAAAACCCAGGATTCAACCTCTTCGCCTAAAATGTAAAAGCATTTAAAATACATGTGACCTTTTGACCCCTTTATCTCGGGGGTCTTTTGATCTACAGGGCCCAATGTTCAAATTCGACCGAGGTATGACTCCAAGGTGTCTGCACACCAAGTTGCAAGTCAATCGGTCCAGTGGTTCCGGAGCTATGCCTGTCACTAACAG
Source organism: Catocala fraxini (assembly GCA_930367265.1). Lineage (NCBI taxonomy): Eukaryota > Metazoa > Arthropoda > Insecta > Lepidoptera > Erebidae > Catocala > Catocala fraxini. The sequence continues at coordinate 8,826,941 of OV884026.1, read as the reverse complement.
ACAGACACACAGACCCACAAAATGTTTTCATTAACCTCTTCGAAGAAGATTCAGAGGTTAATAAAACAATGTTAGTACCGCTTCACTTTATATAATATAATAATATATTATTACTATCACATATTGTACGTATGTTAGTCCATAAGGTCTATGAGTCTATTTTACGCGAAAATAAAATGGAAATAAAATGGTTATTATATATTGTTAATAAGATTTCATATAACTATTTATACCTCTACCCTCATGTAAATGTAACTCCTTTCAGTAAAATAAACTAAAATAGATAGGTTATATAAAATAACATGGCTAAAATGAAACTTATGTTAGTGAAGGTAGAATCAAAAATAGTTTGTATGAGGGTAGAAGCACAATTAGTTTGTATGAATGAGGGTAGAAACAAAATTAGTTTGTATGAGGGTAGGCACCTTTTCGGCGAGGCACTTGAAAGCAGTGGTGTAGTCAGGTTCATCGGGCAGCTGGCACAGCGCGGCGGCCTGTGTGGGCGCGGCCAGCGCCTGGCAACAGCGCGCGGCGCGGCGCGCCACCCCCGGCTCGTCCGGCGCGCGCTTCTGGAACAGCCACGAGCCCGCCGCCGCGCCGCACAGGTAGCGCCGTAGCGCCGCGCCCCAACGACCTTCTACCATTTCCACGTCGCCGTATAACCGCAGCCTGGTGGCAACAGTACGGTTATTACTGCATACGTCTCTGGCCTATATCTTCGAAAGGGTAGGCAGAAGCATGGGCACCGGCAGCAGTACAAGAGGGTTCACTTCCAGTGAGTTTTCAGTTCCACGTCAGGAAAGAAAATACTTAGAAAATTGTATTTTTGTCCGATGAGCGTAGTATATTCAATAAAATACCCGCGCGATTTGGATTTGACATTACATTTATTTACATAATGTACATGTATAATTATATATTTTATAGCAGTTAATGGTATAATGTGTAGATGCAGATGTACCTCCTAAAAGTAATCCTAGCGGTGCCCATGGGCAGAAGTGTTTTAAAACCACATTTCGCAAGTATAATTTTAAATCCTACGTAATAGAGGACGAGCTTATTGTTGTCCACTAGGCTAATTTCCAGACTTCGTGTTGCTACTGAGAATTTCTAGATAGAAAAACCAAAATAACACTGCCTGATCGGGCATCGAATCTAATACCTAACGTATAGCAGTCTTATTTACTACCGCTGCGCCAAGTGAGGCAACAGTCTATTACTATATTATTGGGAAAACAGTGTCCAATTAGTAAAATAAAGGTTATGAGCAGGGGTCGGAATATGTAGAGTTTTTAAGTATCAAATGACGTCAAATATGCTACTACGAAATCTTAATATGGATATGCCTTTTTTAATCCCGGGATTGATTTAGTATTCTAAATTTGAATATGGATATGCCTTTTTTAATCCCGGGATTGATTTAGTATTCTAAATTTGAATATGGATATGCCTTTTTTAATCCCGGGATTGATTTAGTATTCTCAATTTGTTTACCTTCTTTGGACACAAACCATTTATTTTCGACTTTTTAACAAGCCAAGAAAGATGGCTTAAATTTGCTCCGCTTACATCCGTTGACGTTGAAAGATCACTTTCATCATATAAGTTGGTCTTACACCCGTATCGAAACCGAATAAAAGAAGAAAACATTGAAAAAATTATGATAATATATTTTAATTCTTTAGTAAATGATGTGGACGATGAACCTTTAGCTTCCACCAGTGTTTCTAACATAGTTGAAATAGATTGAGATTGATTTGTTGTTATTTCATTTTATTTCATTGATTTGTAGATACTGTGTAATAAAAAAATATATACTTAGAGCCAAGTTTGTTTAATTTTTCCATCTCTCTACTCTCTTTGTACATAAAATAGAAAATAATTAAACTTTATCAAGCCGCCAGGCGGCGAGTACTAAAATTCCTTCAAGCGCCATTTGCCGGCGCTACTTAGTTTGTGTTTAACACAGAAAAAAAGAATTTTATAAGACAATAATATCAATCCCGGCAGTTTGAGAAAACAATTTTTATTAATCTCCAATTCCAGGTTTAAAAGGTATATCCATGTTAAGATTTCGTAGGTAGTTTTACGTCATTTGGTACTTAAAATCTCTACCTATTCTGACCCCTAGTTATGAGTTATCTGTTTGTTACCGTATGGTGTGAGGATAACCTATTAAATCCCTGTTAGTACCTTAGTACCTCTCGCTTTATTGATAAACAATACAGACTAAAAGTCGTAGTACTGATGAAAAGTCGTTTAAAAGTGCCAGAGACCAATAAAAGAATAGAAATCAAGTTAAATGTTGATAAAATCATGTGTAATTTGCTCTTACAAAAAATCACCGATAACAGGTGAGCAACTATCACATTTGTTATCCAGCGGTGTGGACGGAGAATTAGGATTTTATTAATTTTCTCACCTCCGTTATTCAACCGCCCTTATCAATTTAAGATCCTAACCTAGTCTGTACATAACGATATAATTATTAATAATTCGATCAAATAATTGACTTTAAAATGACATGTAGAAACATCGTATATTATACGATGTTTCGACAGACAACTGCGAAAATGCTAAATAATAGAAAAATAATGACTTTAACTAGCAGCGATAGCCCAGTGGGAGACCGTTGGATTGCCACGCAGAGGTCTCGAGTTCGATCCCAAGGGGCGCATGTCTGACTTTTGAGTTATGTGCGTATTAAATAGTTTATAATCGCTTAAATGGTGAAGGGAAAAATCGTGAGAAAACCTGCATGTCTAAGTCTTCTCCATAATGTTTTCGAAAATATGTAAAGTCGGCGAATCCGCACTGGACCAGCGTAGTGGACTATGGACCCTTCTCACACTAAGCAGAGGCCCATGCCTAGCAGCACGATAGTTTAATACAGGGCTGATATTATTATTATATTACTAATGACTTACCAAGAAGTATTATACGGGTACAATTTCAAGCTCCTTTCCAGTAAGTCAGTGAGAGACTCTAGCACCAATTTAGGGTTGTAGTTATTCATATTCGATATATTTGAGGGCCATAGATTGGTGTATTCCACCACTAGTTCTAGCGAACTGTCGTCCAAAAGGAAGTTATGTATTCTTGCTAGGAGTGAAAGCATTACGCTGACAGCTAGTGGTTCACGAAGCGTTGTTAAGAAAGCGTTGAATGCGTTCCGCGCTTCGTTCGATGCTCTGTCGACGTCACGTGAATGTGTTGGCACGCCACCTGCAGTCCTTTTGACTGGTCCAACTGAAGTATTACTGTATACAGATAAAGCTGGAAGAAAGGAAAATGGTCCATCATAATAAGAAAAAATTTCAATAACGTAAGCGCATGTAATACTTAGTGTACAGAAATGTGTATTCTTATAATACTTATATAGCAATATGAGAATTCAATCTAATTGAGAAGTTATCCCATTACCTTCTCTGTCGCGGCTTCTAAATACGACCCGTTAACGTTCTTAATGCTAATACCGTTCGTTATAAGTTAGTCAATTGAAACCGAAAGCAAAATTATCATTTTCTGATGTAATCGAGCTTCTGCACATCATCCTTCGATTAATCGAATGGAATTGGCGATCGATATGTAGCCAACTAGAGATAATTATAATTACCACCAGGCGGACCATACACTTTCTTAAGAAAAAGTAGTTACGCAACATAGAAGCTCCAATATACGCGCTTTCAAAATGTTAGCATCGTTCTAATAAGGCTAAAGGTAATCAGTTCACAAAATGGCTCTTAAGCGGGAATATTAAAAATTAAATAAGTCATACCATAATCCCAGAGTGGTCTTGGAAACTTTCTAGTTGCTTTTCCTCTTTGCAACTCGAAGCACGCTGCACAGAGTGCGGCGGCTAATTCACCCGGCCCTGTCGTCACACCAACGCCTTCCCATTCACACGCGTTTACTAAGCATATCCAACACGCTTCGATTATCTGCAAGAAAAGTATAAACTTGTAACTTATAGTCTTAAGCACGTAGGTACTGTTTATGAGGTGTTGATCTGTATTCTCATTATATTTACCGAGGTAACCATTCAGCTTATTCGGAACTCTAATTAATAAAACACATTTTATATGGCCTATATACATTGAGAAATGGTCCGTGCGCAGCAGTGCAATACAGGGCAATATAAAATTATTATATTTATTTATATTACCCTCCAAATATTTTATATTGATAAATTACACATATCCGTGTGTCTTGTTTGCAACGATGTTTTAACGCACGCTGACAAGCGTCGTCGATCTACAATAGCAAGACGTACACCGCACTGCGCATGCGCAGCGTTCTTCTTCTTTTTATATCTAAGACAATAATTGGTTATTAAATAAATGTAGACAAAAAGTAAAATTAATTTCGTATGAGAACATGGGCTTTTTACTATGGCGAGAATGCAGATCAATATTATATAATATGAAGTCTAACTCACCTGCGGTCTAGGAAAAACACCATCACCAGCGTTAACGGTAGCTATACAAGCTTTACACTTGTTGGCTAAAGCTGACAGATTGAGTCGATGGTGGGGCCACTCGCTCAACATCACATTGATCTGCAGTAACAGCACCTCCCAGGCCAGATGACGACATAAACGATACAGGTTAGGCTCGTTGCCACCACCCAGCTGACTGCGGGCCTCGCCTTCTAATACTGACAGCAAGGATAAGGCCGTGCGCGCACATCCTGCCTCGGCCCGAGCTCGCGCCGCTCCCGAAACGACATAGCCAAAATCTTGTAAGAACCCTCTCGGTAAAGACACCAACGCAGTCCGCAGTTCACCGGCAGGTTTCCACGAAGGGCTCAGTTTCCACAGTGGTGATTGTGGCGCCATCATAGCCAACTTCACCAAACACATGCGTACATCGTCAGCTGTGGAAGCCTCTATAAGCCGCTTCTTCAGTTTACCCATTTCTAAGTCAGGGACAGACGTAAACTCAAAGTCTGGTGTCTCCCAGTCGTCCGTGAGCAACTCTCGAGGAATGTCCATGTTTTCGTCATCAATATTCACAGGGTCGTTGAGAATCGTATTTAAATGTTCATCGGAGATTAACTTCTTTCTGATGTTGTCAGCTGGCTCTCCAACATGTTTCTTTAGATACTCGTCGACTCTGTCAATTGGGAGTCTGCACTGGGATGTGGCCAGGTGAAGAAAAAATGTTCTTAAATTCTCCCAGTCAGCTTCTGATAAAGCCGACGACAAAACAGGAGCGAGCGCCCAGAATAGAAGATCAAAGAATTTAATGCCTGCTGTTTTGAATTTGTTTAGGAATTCTTGATGAGTGGATGGCAGACCACCTTCTAAAGCATACCTAACGGCATTAAGAGCTGATACTCTGTTTAGAAGATCACGTGCTACGGTAAAAGCTCCACTGGAGGCCGATCCTTGAATGTCCAGTTCCACAACTTGCCTATGCACCATAGGAATCTCTCTGGTCAAGTTATCAGCTTGTAAAACTGCAACGATCCCCGTATAATGATTCGCTATAGAGTCTTGAAGCCTTTGCAGTAACGTCGGTTCCTCATTCAATACTTCAAAACCTAAGTTCAGTGCCCTTATGTATCCAAGAACTTCATCTTTGGTCATACTTGCGTAGTAGAATTCGCCCCAAGGCATAGTTTTATGCGGACCATAGCCGTAGATGGCTATTTCTCTCTCTAGCAAGTTTGAGTTTTCTCTGCAGCCAAGTATATGTTTCTTAGCTAAATTATGTTGGCCATAGAAAAAGTAGTTGTAACAAAGGTCGAAATGAATTTGCATGGCAAACTCGTGTTGGCTTATAAGAACGTCGCCTGCATTCCAATTATGATTCATGTCACACGTATCTTCAGTTAGATGGACGAATGACTCCATAACGGGTACTTTTATCTTTTTGGATTCCTTACGACCAGTGCTTGACGTCGGCTCGTAAAGCGATAATATTTCGTCCAAAAACATAATACTCTGCATGCGTGACGCGTCACACATACGTAGAATCTTTTCGAAGTTTTGATTCATTGGACTGAAAGCACTGTCTATCTGCATGCCTGGTCTGTAGAAGCAAATTATTAATGTTTATGTTAGTTATAATTCTAAGCACGCCATTATTAATCCTAACTAATATCACAAATGCGAATGTGAGTTTGTTTGTTACACTTTCACTTGTTAACTACATGACTGATTATTATGAAATTTAGCATACACATTGACAGGGGAACAAAAAAGGACATAGGGTATCTTTCATCCAGAAAAAAGTACTGTTACTAATCTAACCTAACCTACATTTACGCAAGAGAACCCGCGGGAAAAATCTAGTACTCTTATAAAGACTAGTATTAATAGATCAGTTTTGCAATGATTCTGTGATATGTTCATCATACTTACATGTGAATATACGACATTTTGTTAGATTTAGCATGAAGCGCAGCTTTCACAGGAAACCTTACCACCCATCTGTGGTACAACACCAATGCAAATTGGACTTGTGGCTGCTGTAGTAGTTCTACTGGTATTTCCTATAAACACATGTTTGTTATAAGCAGATCGTTGAATACAAAAATATTGCAATTGGGTTGCAAATAAATATTTTTTTTTAACTCCCGCACTGGCCTTAATTCCTGTGTCGCGGGGAACTTTACAAACATTCAAACAACTGACACAATGAACACCCAGGTTCGGGACAACCATTTGAGGATCAAACAAATGTTTGTGGGGGGATCCCGTGTGGGTATCGAACCTACAACACTCGGCGTGGCGGCAGTGGCGAGGCCATAAACCACTACGCCATCTGTGCAGTTTTAGTCGCACATATAGTCAAGTACTTGAACAGCCAGGATGCTATAGTTCAATAGATAATAATAACATACATCCAAACACAGATTTTTCATACTAACTACCAGGATTAAGCAGTGCACGCGAGTATTGATAGCAATTTCTTTTTAACCTGACAAATGTTGGAATGCCAGTCATCATTGAAAACTTATTGTGTCTGGCAGCCGGTGCGCCGCGGCAACTCAATAGGGTAATAATTGTAATTGGACTCCCTTTTCCGCATTTGAACTCCAAGTTGGTTTCCATTATGCGTGAGAGTCGGCCAGTTATGGAGATAGGCAGCCCAACTCCACCCAGAAGTACAGAAGATTTCTGTGGTCTTCGTAGGCTTCGCGGAGTGAACTCGGGTTGTTGAGGATTTCCTTACTTTGTGCTGTTACTTCCACACATTCCAGGACTACATGGGCAGTACATTCTTCGGTCAGACGTACCTACAGACACCCCTACAGACAGCCCACTGTCTGTTGCTCCGATGTTGTACAGATGTTTGTTCAGGGGACAGTGTCCTGTTAGGATCCCCACGATGGTCCAAAGGTCCAATCTTTGTAGGTTGAGCAGGCGGTGTGTTAGACGTGGTGAGATGGCCGGTAGGGCTGCTCTTGACTGTCTCTGACGTGATGTTGGCTCTAAGTGCGAAGCCGCATCCATGTTCTTAGTTGTGAGAATGGTAGAAGGAGGAATGGAAGTGGACCTTCGGTGGTGGTTTCCGATCCTCTTCTAGCCAACTTATCTGGAGCATCATTTCGCAGTAATTCATTTTGCCCCTTTATCCATTGTATGGTCACTATGTTTTTTGTGGATATTCTTTCAAGAGCAAGGTGGCATTCGTAAATGAGCCTGGAGTTGCAACTATTGCTCTCTAGGGCTCTAAGTATTGCTGTGCTGTCGGAGAGGATTTGTATACTATAGCCTTCAATCCGTCTCCTGTCGATCGCGGTGGCTGCCTCCGTGATGGCCACACATTTGCATTCGAAGATATAACTGTGTGAGCCTAGTGTCATAGATATGTTAATATTGAGATCCAGGGGGTGAACTGCAGCGCCCGTTCCCTGTATGGTTTTTGAGCCATCAGTGTAGACTCGGACCTCGATGATTCCCGATTGATCTCTCTGTTCCTCGTGAAGTTGTATATGGTAGTTCTTTTGAAATAGATGTTGTTTGGGGATCTTGTCACATGGGGCGGCAGTGGTTTGTAAGCTGTAGCTCGCTCTAAGATTTTATATATTGACGTACATTTCAAGTATACAGCATGTTCTCAGATAAAACTATTGAGTCACAGTAGCACACCAGTGGCTAGACACAATTGATTTTTAATAAGTCTGGTATTCTAAGACCTGACAGGTTAAGGATATATTTCAGTAAGTGTATAGTGAGAAGAATATAAATGAGGCAGAAGACAATCCATGAAAGAGGACTTATGGCATCAACATGTTGACTTGATTACTTTAATAATTCATCTATTCATAGTACTACATTATGAGTTGAAATTTTCTTCTATATGCATCAAAGGAACACTACATATTATTAATAATGAGAACTATGTGAGCAACAAGGTACAAAGTATATGAAATTTAATATATACACATATATTAAAATTGGCATTTTTGATAATAATATTCCTTTACATATTATATTTGGAAAACTAATATACAAAGATATAATACCTGTGGTGGCACAGCAAACGCAGCATCAGTAGTCGTATACACAAGATCTTGCATCAACTGCTGTTGAATCTGGGGTGGCAGCTTACTTTCAAATACATCTGAAATTTTATATTACTATTAACGATAGAGATATCGATAGTATATACCTTTGATTGCCTCAGTGGTGCAATGTTGGTGAATGGGTCTGCTGTGCATGAGAGTTCAGGTTCGAATCCTGGGTTAGGCCAGCAAAATATTTTTAGATTTTTGCCAAGAAATTCTTAATAGCAAACCAGAGTTAGGAAACGTGCATCAATTACGTAAACATTATGCATGAATGTGTTAATATAATTACAAATTATGTTTACATCATGTAATACAATAGTTTAAACTTTTGAGTGCCAACCTATGCCGAACGCTATGTGTCCTCCAGAGCCAAGCTATAAATCCATAAGTGAAAAATGTTGTGTAATTTTGCTATCTTTAAAATAAACCAAGGACCCTATTCAAAAAAAAAATGCAAGAGTACGGTTTTAGGCAATAGTAAAATTATGCATAAACTGAAACAAACTATGTTTTGATGTATTTTTATTAATAAATCGTACGATTAGGCATTGAGTTCTAATAAAGTGGTTGAGGGCATGGAAACGTTTGTCTTCTATACAAGAATGTGGCACTCAATAGGTTAAAAGTTATCAGCATTTGAAAGCTGGCTATAAGCACAAAAATTAATTTCTTTACAACTCTTTTATGTGGTATGTCTTCAATTAACTTTTGTATGCTGCAATTGTATCTAACATGCTTGTATACTAGCTTTTAATTTATTTTATATTACTTCTTGATTAATACATATGATGCTATAAAATATTTTGATTATAAAATACATACCTAAGTTCCAATGTAAAGTGGCTGCAACTTTCAAAGCTAGTATTTTTAGTGCCAGCTGCTTTCTTGTGAATAGTGCTGGAGCGGGAGTTGTCACAGCAGGCGGAGTTGGTGGAGCATCGACATCCACCACTCGCTCACTAGTGGGCTTCGAGCTCACATTCTTGGTATCAACTGATACAAACTCTTCTATCAATTCACATGCTGTAGGCTCTGTAAACATGATTATTTTAAAGTTTAGTAAATAGTTTTAATGTATTCTATTCAACATAATAACCCATTTTAGGTACGTAAAATTCTTGGTACTACTTTAAGAAGCTTCGTATTTGATAAATGGTTAGCTGTGTAAGTTAGACAAACACCATACTCACTGGTGTTATGACTACTATCTAGAATTATGTAAACAATGTCATAATTAAGTGTTAGTTCGAAAATCACTGTAGTCGCGCCATCTAAGAGTTGGCTACGTCGAAATGTGCTTGCCCAGGTAAGCCTGACAGCACTCAGGGAGCAAATAGGGTAGCCTTGCAGTTAGATCTATTTATATTCAATGTTTAAAGTTTATTTTATTGTGTTCTTACCTGGATTAGGTTTGCTTAGGTGTTTCTTAAGAAGATTTGGGTCTAGTAGGAATTCAAACCACAGTATTGTATCTGGAGATATGGGCACAGTCCCAGGTCGTAACAAATCTACATCCATTCTAATACTTTTAAATGTACACCAGGCTTTAATTCATTATTTAATTATATCCTTAAGATAAAGAGTAAACTAAGCTATTGTTAAGATCTATTATTCAAAAGGTTTCGATCGAATAATCTAATAAAATGTTTGTGTATTTTGTGATATGTATAACGTGACGAAGCCGCATCATTACAAAATTGACAAATCCAAATGTCAGGTTTGACGTTTGACAATTGACACTTCAACGAATTACCAGTTTTTGAATATGTATCTTTTGAGTTGCAATTCATATCGTTTTTAAACACACAGCTTATAACAGAATGTCATAATATTTAAATTATTTCTGTTTACTTATGTAAATTCAAGGGAACAGTTTCTATGATAAACTACATTCAGTATTTAAAAGCTGTTTTTTGACTTATGACGATTTTATAACAGGGATAAAGAGTGAGCCACTTCCTCTCATTTTATAAAAATGATTGATATTGTATTATGGAAAATTATTATATAGTCATCAGCATCATTAAATAGTACCCAATTACCGTAAAATGCTCGTATATAGCAAGTTTATATATGATATTATTATGACCTATTTTATGTACAATATGTACGCACTATGTAGGTACGCATTATCTATACGATAACTAATAGATATCGGCATTGCATTGTTATCATTAAGCTTGTCGATCGATTACTTAGGAACCGGTAAATAGCAAATTACTTAAAATAAAAAAGTTGCATGAAAGTGCAGTAGATAGGTGCAAAGTGATAATTATATGTGACAGTTCATAAACAGTTATTGATTAATTGAGCTGTAATACCTAGATTTTAAACATTTTTGTGTATTATCTGATTTATCAATACTAGTGACACTTGAACGTTATCGCGTCCGGTGGATTTTGTAAACAAGTGAGCTATTTATATATTAATGTGTTTTGAAAAGTATTTTCTGCTATTCTATTTTATTTACAGTACAATTTGTTCATTTTCTTCCCTGTTTAACTTTAATTCTAAAAGACACAATATATAAATTATTATTTAAAAAATATTGAGTAGTGATAAGAATGTGGTGTGGCGTTACACAAACATTTATAGATTGGGTTTTATAATAAAATTTCAATTAGGTTTATTTACATGATTATAATTAAAGATTAAGACTGAATTATATTCATTTTACAGTGGATTCCAGTAGTTACCGGCAGATAGGACAAAGTACTGAAAATGCGGTGTGTATTGAGATGGACCTTTTACAAGTCGGCTCAGAGCCAGTTGGAATGCGATGTCCTCATTGCCTAGAAGATGTCATGACCAAAGCCCATTACAGAAATACTACTATTACGCATACTGTCGCTCTGATTCTCGGTATATTTTTTTGGTGAGTATCGTTATGACATATGACAATGCAGTTTTTATAGAATTTTATTTTTAGCCTTGCCTATGGCCTAGAACCGAAAAAAGAAATTCTGTTGAATATGTACCTATGACGCTGGCCTATAATTGATTATTTTATTTTCACATTTTAATTACTCCACCTACTTTTATATTGTCCGATCAGACGGTAAGCCCAGTATATAGTGTCTTATCTATGGGTAAGCCATCACGACAGAGAGAGAGAGATCGAGTGTTTTACGTGCTTGCCAAGATACGACGGTTTCTAGCATAGTTACCATAGTCGGCCTCGATGGCGTAGTGGTTAGTGTAACCGACTGCCACGCCTGAGGTCGCGGGTTCGATTCCCGCACAAGTCAAACATTTGTGTGCATGAACATGGATGTTTGTCTTGGTCTGGGTGTTTCTATGAATAATATGTATGTATTTACAAAAAAAAAGGTATATATGTATGTTTATCCATTGTCTAGTACCCATAGTACAAGCTCTGTTTAGTTTGGGCTAGATGGTGTTGTGTGTAGGTGGTAGAATATTATTATTATTATTATAGTTAACTTTTTTTATTTAGTATTTCCTGAAGAAAAGCCTCAATATCTTTTTGTTGGCTCGACCCGTTAACTGAACTGGAGACCTTATGCACAGCAGTCGCAATTAATATAGGTGTGCTATAGAGTCATATATTAAGGTAGTAGATTGGGCTGGCCAATAGCATCGTTACAATATTTTTGTTGCGTTCTGCTTTGGTAGGTTTAGATAATACTACTTGACTTAATGACCTAATCTGATATTTAGCTTTCGTTGAAAAAGCGAAGTCCGATGCGATATTTCTAAATATAATATGTGATTTCTTAATTTTTATCAAAATATGTCACCAAGCAAATGCAAATAACTAAATATTAGGTACAGTTTACTATGCAGATTTTACTTACTAAGTATAATAAAACAGATTGACACAATAGTCTTTGACAAACAAGCCTCTCTTGAAGTCTTGACCCAAGGCTCCAGAAAAAATCTGATGCCGCTACAAAATACCTATTCTATGGTGTAGTTATCTACGTCGCCGGCAAAACAATTATAAACTTAGTTATCTAACATATACTACGTGTATGTCTGTCTATCTTCCCACATGTTTGTTAATTACGTTAATATTTTTAATTATAACCAATTTAAACGAGTGCTTCATATACAGTCTTGTCTGAAGGCTTAATTTGCTACGTAAATTTCTGTAATTAAAAATATGTGAACACACATTAAAAGATGTATACATATTTAAACTACGTAAGTATGAAAAAAATAAGACATCCAACAAGATGTAGAAAACTGCAAAAATTGTATTTTCTTGTTTTAGTTCTAATATAGGTACAGCATTCCACTCGCGTTGATTATAAATGACTTTCTTCTGTCCATCGGTGCCACCAGATTTACTTTCAGAGAGGTGCATCTGTACGCATTATACTATTAACAGTATTCACTGATATACAATATACTTAGAATTATACATGTATATTACGTAGATAATTAATGTACTTAATTTCCCATTCAAATCGTGCGGGACTTTGATCGAATAGGTATATCATCAAGCATCGAAAATAAAAATTTTCTTTTCTATGTATATTATTTCCTGACATGGGGGAGGGTGCAAGTGCACCCCCTTGCGCCATGCTGCCGGCGCCGCGCCGCTAATATGAAGAACAAAGACAAGCCTAAAATATCTGCAATCTATACGTAGTACCGAAATAACTGTGAGAGTTTCTCGTGCTTCTTTTACACTAGATCTTCAGACGCTGAGATCGATAGACGTCTAAAGTGTGAATGAGCCAATAGGGAGGCACAGTGTATGCAGCGCGGTCTTTATGATTGGATTGATTTAAGATAACTAAGTTTGAAACGATATATCTTTACAGTAATACTTATTATATGTTAAGGTTAGAATAAACATCCAGGACTGACCTGTGAAAACAAGATAAGTACCTACTGTCACTTACTTTATCACGCAAGTTATGCAATATTTTACATCTATTAAATAAATAGGATTGAAAATAATAATAATGATTTCTTGTTACATTATGCTTGACACTGTTAACGGTGTAGGTACGTCTGTATTGGGCGAAATATGTTTTCTGGAAACCCATAAGACTCCCGGTTTGCTATATTACAAAGGACATAAGAAGGCTAGTCGCTGTTTAACCTATCGATTAAATTACATAACGTTTCAATTGGGGTGTATATTCTACAGTTCAATATTGCGGGCAATAGCCCGCAATATTGAACTATTGCATACTTTCATAATTATTTAGGTAGTTACCGTAATGTTGGTAAAACAAAAATCAAGAAAAATAATAATTTAATAATTTTAATGTAAAAGAAAATTATTTTTGTAAATTATTGTATTGTCATCGGTCCTCGATAAGTGTGCAAAGTTTCAAATCAATCCGTCGGTTTGAAAGGGGTGAAAATCACGTTCAAAGATTCCGTTACATAGATTCATAGATACATACCAAGCTAATAAAAGCGTGTTAATAAGTTGAATGGTAATATTTGTGGCACGCCAATGGTACGTATTTGCAAAATTCTTTGTCCTTATCTGTCCAATAATACAGACGATGCCAAAAAATTACGCCTTGTAATATTAACACAAATGTCTGTTTTACCATTGAATAATAAGACTAATGTCATATCCAAACTTTATTACTAACTACTTGCTCTGCCTTATGAGTTATGACTCATAGCTTGGTAGACAGGACTACAGCTACCCACCGAACTCATCTAACGTCCCAGTGTAAACGTCTAGTTGTCTGACAACTCAGTTCGCAGTCGTAGTCGACCGAGTTCAAGACAAGCCAAAGGCAGCAGTTGTCCTTCTGTAAACAACTCTTCGACCAACGACGTTTTCGGCACTCCGAAACGCCGACTAACGACTTCAGCAGACCATCCAGTGAAAATGACCTACTATCCATTTATTTCCAGGTGGCTGTGTTGCTGCATTGTACCTTACGTCACCAAGAGGTGGAGAAACGTGGAACATTACTGTCCCAGCTGTCATCGATATTTGGGCATGTATTCCAGATCGACTGTGCTGTGAAATTTAAAATCCATTACCTGTTAAGTTATTGACTTATTTATGGTTGAAGTAATTTATTGTTTAATATACATATGTTTTAGTAATAAGTAAGTATACACTTTGATTAGATACCAGTTGGGCATTTCTAATCGCGTAGATTGTCTAGTAAAAAATCTGACGTTAGAGATAAAATGATTGTAGATAACATTATTTTAGATGTAGGTTATTACCCACAATAAACATCTGTATATTGCCGAAGGAGTGAACAGTGCCTACATTCTGGTAGCTAAAACCACATATAAGCCACCTATTTTTGTTTATCAGATATAATTGCAATACAGCGTTATATTAATAACCAGTTAAGAGAAATCACAGATCAGTTGATAAATGCGAGGACCCTTTGTTTCGACTAATTTTTTTGCCTAATTTAATTTGGCATAATGAGTTAGGCATATTTTTTGTCACAATAATATTTTGACGTAATTGTATTTTGGCATACTATTTTAGTAGGCATAAATATAATTTAGGCTAATGCTTTTTGCTCTAATTTTGATTGGCATAAAGCTATAAGGCATATTATCTAACTTGGGTACAATAGTGTATGGATATCATAGTATGTATGTATAGGTTAGGGTGGCCTTTGGGCCCCCCCCTAAGCCGCCAACATGTTTATTGTATATACAAAACGTATTTTATTAAATGCAAACATTTTTACAAAACTTCACATTTATGCTTTAGAATAGTATGCTTAACAATTATTATTATGCTTATACTAATTATGCTTAAAAAAAATGTGCATACAGTTATGTCAAATGAATATTGTGCGTAACTATTATTAGGATAAATAAAAGTATGCATCATTATAATTTTATGCGAATAAATAGGGAACCGCTAAATGGCTGCTATTCGAATTTATTTGAAATCTTTTGCGGTTGATTGAGCAAATATTTTATAATGTTCAATACTATCCTAACTATGTGCAGCATGGGTAGACACGCATTGTACCTACATAGCTAAAAACAATATTATCAGATAAGCAGCACATAAATAGTAGTGTTAAAAGGCTGACAGACACGATATCTATATCTTTATTATATAGTTATCTATCTATTTTGTCACGATGAAGTAATTTACACAACAGTGATTAATTTCTAATCGTATCTGTTGTGTAACATTGAAGGAATGTTAAGGTTCCTGAATATAAACTATGTGTGATCTACAATTGCATTCGAATAGTCGTGACGTAGACCAGTTTTTATTACTTGTCTTATTTGGCTAACACAAACTAATTATAATATCAGTTAGTAACTGCTTTCAGACTGTACTAGTTCTCTTATAAATAGACATGACGGAAAAAGAAATACTACATAGATATAGGTTTTATGTGTTAACTTTAGCTACAAGTACGTCATTTATAAAGGCAAGTAATATAAATGGTTAACCTTTGCATGGTCAAGCACACAGCCCACATCCCTATATGTTGTGGATACATTCGAATATTTTTTAATATTCGTTTGCAATTATTGTTCCTGTCGACTCGTCATCACTATTATACATTTAAATTAAGTAAAATTTAATTATTTATGTAATTTACTTCTTAATTGAAAGTGTTTTATCCTATAAGTGTCGTATGCTGTGTCAGTTCCCCCACTCCACTACTTAAATGTCCCTTTAGTTTACATTACTACAAAATAGTTATTTGTTATTAAATTACACATAAGTGTATGTCCAAGGTCGGATTTAAAGGCTTGAAGGCTATGGTCAAGGAGTGTAGGTTCCGAATATTTTTTTAAATCCAGTATGCAGTTCTTATATCAATTGCCGCAAAATCCCAAACGGCAACTTTTTGTGAAGACAGACCGACTGAAGCTCTACCTCTGAATCCGGTCTTAATTATTATTGTACTATTAAATATATTTTGAATAATACGTATAAATCGTTAGGCAAATAAGGAAAGAAAATTAGTTTTTGTCAATAATGATTTTATTTTATATTTAGTAGCATTTAGTATAAAAGACCCTTGAAAAAGTATATCACAGAATTTAATGTACTTACATTTTAATATACAATATCCACGAAACCTTTTACAATAAGTATAATTAGCTATATATATATATATATAATTTATACCTTTCAATCAGAAAATATAAATTAATTTCTAAATATTTTATGAGTTTACACACCTACATATAAATTATAAATTCGATGGACATTTGGTCAAATGTATGCAAATAATAAATATAATTTATTGCTTTATTTGTATATATTTATTTTTATTGAATACATTTATGAATGTTGAGTGAATAATGTGCATTATAGTGTCTTATACGCAGTTAGAACCAATTAAATAAAAAAAGAAAGCAAGATACGTTCCATTTTTAAAATATTCTCTATTTACAAGAATTTTTATTTTAATCCTAATCTACGTCAGCAAGCGACAATACTACGGTGGCCTCTAAAAAAGGTCGTGTTAAGCCACAGTAAAAGACCTTGTAAGTTTATTATTAAGAAACATTTTTGTTTTTACGTTAAATATTTCTTCATAAAAAATTACGTTTAACTTAATTAAGACCTAGAGTGTCTGATGTGTTATAATATTTAATTTCTATTATACATTAAGGCCATAATGCAGAAAAGTGTTTAATGTAATAATAAATTTTAATATGAATCGGTCTTTTTATTTTGGTACCAATATAAGTATAATATTTTTACTTACTGATACATTTTAAAAATACTACTTATTCATAAAATGTATAGGATCCACACAAAAAATATTGATAAAGAATGGTGATAGGTAACTTGTATTTCTGCTTATAGAATTTAGTTACATTGAGTTTTTTATTGACATCACACGTCTATTGACGTTAAAAATACATAATAAAAAAGTCAATTAACTTTTTAAATGCGAATCTCTCTTTTAGCAGATAATAATACAGGCACCTTTACTAATTTTGACATTTGAATGATTCGAATGACAAAGAATAAAAAACTAAAGACGTAACAACTAAAATTAATGTAATATTGTATTGTATATTTTCAACTCCTGGCGACGGCAGAATGAGATACATGACATGAGATTTTATATTGAATTTTTGAGACGCAGTTTTAGTTCTACAATTTATTTTACTTGTGCAATATTCGTCAGGCGTGTAGGCCTGATATCCTAACACTGGGTTTAAGAATAAGGCATGTAGCTACTATCAGATTTTCTTGTGTGTGCTTCAAGCTATGGTCGATTAACTAAACTTAGTCTGACCAATCCTTGCCCTAATAACAGGCACATCTGGAATTCGGGACTAGACTATACCTTGATTACGTGGCGAGTGTTTGTCGCCATATAATAAGGGCATAGTCTGATTGCTATAGTAGGTTTTTTGAGTGAATATACGTGAGACGATCATTCTATATCATAATATGTTAAGAAACTGATACTTGGGTCTGTCCTAAAATTGTTGCCTTATCTCTGCCAGTGACACGTGTAATTGGTTTTGAATAATATTCGAACACAGTTCTGAAAGCCCGGTTCCTATATTCAAGAAACGAGTCGTTTACGTTCGTTTGTCGTTTTACGTACGGACATTAAAATATTGATATTTTTTATAGAGTATGTGCCATAAACTAACTGCTCGTAGGTAAAACGACGCGTTTCTTAGTTATGGGAGCTAGCTAGCTTGACATACGTAATAGAGGGGTATTGCTGATTGTCGGATACAGCAGCAACAGTTCTGTACAACGCGATGACTTAGATGGCATGATTAAGGACGCATCGCATTTATGTATATCGTTGTCGATTCATTCGAATAAAATTCGAATATATAAAGATGCACATCACCAATCTCTCCTTTTATAAACTCTTATAACAATATTTTTATGTCTTTTGAATGAATGTCACTAGGACATTAGTCCAACATTTACTGTTGAACATAACATTCGTATGTAGGAAGTTTTTATGATACGTATAGCTATTGGATTGAATCACGATGGCGTGTAGGAACCGATGAAAGCCTTGCACTGAGGGCAGTAGTGGTTGGCTGTCTTGCACGACCTCATGCAGTACGGCACGAAGCAGCCGCAACAGCAACTGAAACAAATAAATACGCCAATTAAAATAATGGAATATATAAAATAATAGGGCCGCGGCTTCGCTTGCGTAGATGTAGGTTAGATTAGTAGCAATACTTTTTCCTGGATATAAGGTAGGTACCCTGTGTCCTTTTCTGTTCCCCTGATAACGTAGGTATATGCGAAATTTCATGATAATCGATCGAGTATAAGCGAATATAAGCGGTCAAGTATACATCGATGCGAAAATACAACGGAGTTTGAAGCAGTTACAGTGGTAGTTACTGTAGTATGTTAATTTGTTTATTTATTTATTTTATTTGTTATTGTACTGTAGGACAGTGTATCATGTGTGTTGTGTTTTAAATTTAATTGTGGGTTAGAGTTAAACGTGTTTTAGTAGGTAATATTGTTTACATTCTTATCCCTCGAACCCAGCACGTAACAATATTATTTAGGATTATCCTCCAGACAGAATTTTAGGCACGGCGACCGATATTAACAGAAACCAAATAATATTATATGCGCTCAAAATATTATATGTATAGCACAAGTGTGCGTAAACACTAGTGACGTCTATTCCCTCAGTCTCATATTCTGATTGGATAGTAATGCCATGAGGTAACGACCGAAGAGAACAGGCGTAGGACCAATCTCTTTACTTGCTATGCCCGGGCCACGGATCGGTGAAAACTGCCTTTATTTTTGAAAATTTATTGACGGAAAAGCCAATAATTTAACGGTTGACTCGACGCGGCATTCGTATTTGAGAACTTATCATCTACATACTTATACACTAGCCACTAGAACTAAGTATACAATATATAGGTACTGCGTTTATATTTTGTCTAGGTGGGTAACCCATGAATAACGTAACCCCGAAAACAAAACTAAATCAATGCGCATAGTTTACGTAAAACCATGTTGTTTTGATTTTACGATTGTTTACGCTATTTCATTTATATGTATGTGATTGAGAAATCGTGGGTTCAATGTGCACTCGTCGGGACAACGATTTGAATGACTAACGCAAGTATTTAGTTTACAAATAACAAATCGATAAAATAATAAAGTCATAGCTCTATCAATATCTTCTTAGAGACATTGTAATTATTAATCAACTTTACTTTGTCTATTATATGTAATGCTAGCATCTATCCGTCTATCCGAAACCTTTGACTGAACGAAAAATCTTTAATATGAATTTTCTTCGTCGGCTTTCTTTCAAAAGGGCATTACTTCGTCTTTCGGACTGCTTCATACAATAGTTTTGGAAAATTATGAGGTAGGAGACAATCCCATCAGTTGACATGCATTTGACATTTGACTGTTAACTAACATTTTTTTATGTTTACTTGCCTTTAAAGAAACCGTGTGGTAGTGCGTAATTAATAAATAACCTTCATAGTCAGATGCATATTTAATTCCAATGTAAAAATACGTATGTATACACATACGTTATCGAACATTTTATAAATAATGTTTGTAGGTTAAATTCGTTAGATGTTCTGTATTTATTATTCGTTTGCGTTTTATTTTCGCTGCTTGCCTAATGCCTAATGGTTTGCTAATCATTTATGTTCAGGATGTTGCAACATATCCTTCTATTTATCGACGCATCTTGCAAAACAGTATTCATCATAGAATATTCGCGAATGTTTTTTTTATTTTTACTATACTTGTATTTATCGACACCTTTATCCACAATGGCATGCCAGTCTCATCGTACCTTAAACTATTAGTCGCAGTCACTGATAGCTAAACATTTTCTTTCGGGAATGTTACGCATTGAATTTAAATTATCACTAGACAGCCTTGTTGATCCCTTGGCACAGCAATCCGCTTTTATTTGCGGGCGATCACAAGACTTATTTTTACTTTTTATTGCTTCTAGTGGCAAACAATCAAGCGGCCTACTAGATGGTAAGTATTAACCGCCGCTCATGGATTTCGGCAATGTCAGGGGTTATACACAGCCAAATCTCAGCCTACCGTGAAAGCATTACTCTCTTTAAACCTCATTTAAGGAAGGTCATAGTAGTTAGCAAATAGAAGTTTATTTTAGATCCTACACGTACGTGGAGGGAAAGGATCGTTGTAAACCAGCCGTGTCAGGCGGGAGGTCCTGGCTTTGTAGGTCAGGGTTAAGTGTTATTTACAGAAAGACAATAAGCTGCGACAATAAACGCAATCAGACATAATTATAGACTGGGTTATGAAATTAAATCAATAGTTTTATACTAGTCACAACACAACAACACTAAACACTGCGAAAACCAAACTTATCACATTTTCTATAAGCGCCACATCTCAACCTAGCACGCCTATCACCTTACAAGCTCACACCTGCCAATCTTACACACTTAGATGTAACTGTCCGCTTATAACATCCACAGACACTATTAAATACCTCGGCATTATTCTCGACAAACATCTTAATTTCAAAGCACACATTACCCACCTAACCAGCAGAGTACAGAAAATCATTTTCATATTTAATACACTCAGACATATTGCTAGCACTCAAGTTATTCGCACCGTATACTACGCTATGTGCCAATCAATAATCGCCTACAGCATCACAAGTTGGGGTGGTGCAGCTAAAACCATGCTCAAGCCTCTCGAGGTGGCCCAGAGGGCCGTCCTCAAAGTAGCTAGTTTCCGGCTCATACGCTATCCAACTTTTGAGCTTTATCATGAAAGTAGAGTTCTTACGGTTCGACAACTATTCATACTCAACACAGTACTACACCAACACAACAAAGTTCCGCTAGCACAACAACCCAAATTTAAGTGAAGAAACACACTGTGCACTGTACCTTATCCACAATTCACATTCACTAAGCGTTTCTGTTTCTATTTAGGTCCTTTTCTATATAACAAAATAAATAAATCTCTTCTGATACACCAATCTTCTCATCACACTATCAAAAGACAGATTACACAATACATGTCAAAAAAAGGCTATGATGATACCGAACACTTTCTCACATTACCTACTGACACTCAATTGACACACACACACACACACACACGCACGCACGCACGCACGCACGCACGCACGCACGCACGCACGTACACACTCGCGTACACACTCACGCACACACTCATGCACACACACACACACACACACACACACACACACACACACACACACACAATCATGTTCCAATAACCATAGCTATTAATTAATATTTAATATATAGATATATCTTTGTATAACGCTAACAGTCACCAAATCCTTATACTGTGGGATCAAAGGTCTGAACATCCTTAGGCTACTTAGTAGCCTAGCTAGGACTTCAGTGTTAAATATTATAACAAACTGTTATATTATTTTTGCAAATAAAGTATATTATTATTATTATTACTAGTCACAAACACGAGAACAGGCAGTACATACGCTGTTAATATGGACCAGTGTGATCTTTGTTTCTTGTGCTGCTGGCTATACAATGGCTTTTATTATGAATGGTTGGCAGCGCGCGAATAAGTTACAGTAATCGCTTATCATCAGGCGGACCATATGCTTGATTGCCAACTTAAACATAATATTTAAAAAAATAATGCCTTTGAAATTAGTTTGGTATATCCCGCACTTGGTATAATATACATTTATGTAAGTACTTTAGTACAATGTAGTGTCGAGTTTTATTACGGACTTATTAATCTAGTAGAATGAGCGTCATTTCAATTGCCGATCAATTGTTCAATTTTCAAGTCGAAATTACCTTATCGTATAAAAATCCCAAATACCAGTTATTTATAAACTATTCCTTATCAATTGACCTCAGTACTAATTACAGTAGAATTAGGCCATTTACGCAATGTTCAACAACTCATTATCAGTTAAAGAAATGTTTTTCTTACCCAGCTAAGACGCACAGCGCTGCAGAAATTATATGTGTACGATTATTTGGGACATATTCGACTGTGGTCACTATGGTCTTGTTGCACGTCATACAAGTTGTCCCTGTTGGGCCTGGCCCCATCTTGCCCGGACGACCGGTGCCTTGTCCAGCTGCTGGTGTGGTTATGACCGTTGTTCGTGGAGATGTGGGTGGAGGTACGACAGCAAAACCGGGCGGCGGCGGAGGGTTGTCGCCGAAATATGACGGCGGTGGTGCAGGATTGGGCCTCGTCTGTTCGTAAGGTGGCGGGAGACCCATTTTGTTTTCCACTGAAAAGAGTAAATAGATATTTTAAAGTTTTGTAGGCAAAGATAATAAAAACATTCAGCCTGCGTGTGCCCTAGGTTAATGCATGACGGTTGACATTGCAATCACGTTTCGTTTGCTATATTTAGATAGCTCGGCTATGTGACATGTATGTAGCGGTGAAATGTGTATGTAATACCTGCCCCTTTGGAGATATATAGTGCATAGGAGTGATTCTATGCACGTATACATTGCAAAAAAGTTCTTTATTTATAACGCCTGTAAAACATTTAATGCCATGGGTATTCAAATTTGACGCAAGATTTCAATGTTTCGATTCTCTCATGGAAAATTCTGTGCCATAATAATAGATAATAAAACGGCGTTTTCCATATGTCTTTGTTTTAATGTGACAAAGATTATTCTTAGTGCGGGTAAAGTTTAAAAATAATATAACTAGAAAAGTAATAATATTTGAGTCCTGTATAGTTTGCCGCGTTTTAGTTAGAGCGGGCTAATTAAAAAATAAGATATTAATAGCAAACTAATAATATTTTAGTAGGTACAGTGTAGTTTGCCGCGTTTAGTTAATGCGGGTAAAGGTTAAAAATAATATAGATAAAAAGGAATAATATTTTAGTACTGTGTAGTTTGCTGCGTTTAGTTAACCCGAGAAAAGTTTAGAATATTATAGTGTAAAAAAAGGGTGAATATTTTAGTACTGTGTAGTTTGCCGCGTTTTAGTTAGAGCGCGAGAAATAATAAAAATATATTAATAGTAAAAAGAGTATGTAATAATATTTTAGTACTGTTTAGTGTTTACCCATCATTACTTGTTTATAGAGGCAATAATCACAATTTGAATACTAAAATGGATTGCCGACAGCAAGTTATCATGCATTATTCTAATACTAGCTGTTGCCTGCGACTTCGTCCGCGTGCACTTTAATTTATTAACCAATACCTACTTTTAATTTGTTATCTAATTTTAATATACAAAACTACAACTAAAGAAATTAATAAGTCTAAATACACCTACATAGGTGCAGTTAGCTATATGTATAAATAGCTAATACTTAAAAACTACCTACTAATATTTAGAAACCTACTATATCTAAAGAATTATATCTTTTCAATGAAATGTCCAATTTTAATAATTTAAAAAGTATTTTACGTGTATTGAAACGGTCTTTAATAAAATAATATTTAATGGGATAAGGATTAATACAGAGGTATGAATAATATGGTTTTATTATTGTCGGCACCTTTATCAACTTTTAAAATGTAAACAAGTAGTTATAGTAGCATAACTACAGTAGTTGGACATATGGTACCCCAGGCTTTTTTGTAGATATTGATACGTTCTATAATACTGTAGAACATTTTTTTGTTCTATCATCAATAGTTTCCGCAGCGCACGTGATGACAGATTTTTTATGACTAATTTTTTTCACACCTTGGGTTATATTATTGCATTTTTATTAAGGATCCCTATTTTTTTTGAAAATGTAATATAGCCTATGTCACTCAGTGAAGATGCAGCTTTCTAATGGTGAAATAATTTTTGAAATCGGTCTAATAGTTTTTGTGTGAAAACATTACAAACATACATACAAAAACACAAATGTTTCCTCTTTATAATATTAGTTTAGATGTACATATATTTTACTCATTAGGTATTCTAATGAGTGCCTGACCTGCAGTTGTTTTATTTTTAAAAGGTATCCTTTGCATACATATAGACTGCATGCATTATTTAATAATAGCTGACTTTGGAGTTATTTATAGCTTTATCTGTAAATGGCTACGAATAATAATGTAGTGTTATTTATACAATAATTCTTAAATTAAAATATTTTTAAAATAAGTCCAACATCATTTATTTTATTTATTTATTTCATTATTCATTTTATGTATTATAATTGCTTAAAAATCCATTGCGTTATTATGTACGTATGTATGTAGGTACACTAGGTACTAGAGGAGACATCTCAGCGCGGATTTTTCAACATGTCTCAGTGTAAACAAATTAGGTATATTTAAATTACCTATGCCAGTATTCCGCTAGTGCTTAAATAATATTGTACTCAAAAGTGTCGTTCCAGTAATCGCATGGCTCGGACTAAGTTAAAGAGCATGCTTTTTAATGCGTATTACAAACAATTTAGTTGAGATGTCTCCCTTATTACGTAGTATTTAATAATTCAGTATAAAAACCAAATCATAACTATTTATATAATATTGTCTTCTGTTTACGAGAATGTTATTCATTGAAATTAAACTAATATATACGAATTCTATTATATATTTTAATTAGCTTAAAAATGAGTAAAGTTTAATAGTATCTAGTAGTAGTCTAACAATTTCAAAATTATGTAATA
Organism: Catocala fraxini; assembly: GCA_930367265.1. Taxonomy (NCBI): domain Eukaryota; kingdom Metazoa; phylum Arthropoda; class Insecta; order Lepidoptera; family Erebidae; genus Catocala; species Catocala fraxini. The sequence goes on along the minus strand of OV884026.1, from coordinate 8,801,868 downwards.
AAGTGTAAAATAAACAACGCGATAAAATCCGTATAAAGTAGTTTAATTTCAATAACTAATTATTACTAATGCGAATGTGAGTTTGCTTGTTTGCTTTGCTTACACGCCTTAACTACTCGAGCTGTAATCAATAAATTTCGCATACACGTTTTCGGGGGACCAGAAAATTCTAGGGTACCTTCATCCAGGAAAAAGAACGGTTACCAACCTAACATAGCCTACATTTACGCGAGCGAAGCCGCGGACAAAATCTAGTACTTAAGTATTAATTACAAACAAATCACTAGTATTCTTGTTATCTCCTAGCTAAGCTAGAATGCTTGTGTTAGGAATGGGATCACGTCGGTAGTGGAATTGGTGGAATTCGAGCCCATGACCATACGAACGCAAGCCCAATGCCTTACCCTATTGGGCTACAGCCACTTTTTGTTTTATAATAATTACATAATATACAAAGAACATCAACAATATTTTCCGCCATTTTGATTTAAACATACGAAAATAGAATAAGGTTTGACATTGGGTTTGACATCGATGACTTGTAGGTTTCGAGGTACGAGTACCTGCTTTAAAGATTAGAAAGTCATTCTAATTTCAAAATGCCGGTAGGAAATGTACTTTATGATATTACTCTATCATCATCTGATCCATGTCAGAGATGAGTTTATAATTAAAAAACTAGAGGTAATTACATTAGTGTTGATACGGTAAGTAGATAAGAATAATGCATAGCGTATAGCGTAGTCACGTAAGTCTTTGTAAAGTAATGAATTATAATGATGCAGGCCATCGCTTTATTTTTATTTGTGTACGAATTGTCCTTGACATTTATTGTATTTTCTAGAATACAGATAATATAAATACGTACTTAATATTGTCTTCTATTTACGCGAATATTATTCATTGAAATTAAACTGCTATATACGGATTTTATCGCGTTGTTTATTTGACACTTTATTACAAAATTTTGAAAATTGTTACACTTCTACTACTATTAAACTTTACTAATTGAAAAGCAACCGAAACGTCAACTTTCAAGCTTTTTTTGTGCAGAAACTAACTGACGTTTTCTGTTTTGCGGCGTAATCAATCTCATTGTTTAATATTAGATTAAGCGTAAGTAACATAATATACTTCGGTCTGTTCGATAAGAGGACTAACAAAGGCACAATACACTTTTGTGTCATTGAAAAATATATGTTTTATGAAATAGGTGATATCTTGCTTCAAAATAATATATTCTTGCAGGAATTTGTTTGTATAAGTACGTACGAGTACCTACAGTGTTAACTCTCTTATCTTTCGGACGACACAATTACGTCTATTCGTTGCTCCATTTTGGTATAAAAAAGAACAACAAAGCTATATTATTAGATACCTATTTAAGATTTTAAATATTTGTATTATATTTATTATCGGCTACTGATGCCAAAAGTGCGCTGTAATAGGTAAGTTTGAATTGAAGCAGTCAATTTACAATGTAGGTACCTTTTGCATTCCAAACAGATGAATCGTTTATTTGTTTTGAAGCTATGTGCTGACATCCATAAGTTAATTTGTTTAAACTACTTTTCTAAGAAGGTTTCAAACCAGCTCAGAACGTTTTCTGAACGTTTTCGTTTTTAATCTCTCTACAACATTCATTTTTGATTTAATTACTTTTAATTTCGAAGTAAATATTGTAAAACCAGATATTTTGGTTTCGAATAATTATTTACAATAGTGACGGTAAAATTTTGTCAATTTCAAATTACCTCAGATAATTTCACTGCAATTTCGCTAGTGAGTTCGATAACAATTTCCTATAAGATAGGCTGTAAGTTTCAAAGCTTATTAAGATTATCTATAAATTACAAAGAGTATTATCATTTATCACGTAGAATTAAAAAAAAACCGGCGGTATGACGACGTTCTATTAAGTCAATTGGTTTCACGGTAAGACTATATTCTTTTCAAGTTCTGGTCTGTGAATTTGGTATTATATTTATGGATATGTATGAGAATATCAACGTCATTTACGTTACGATAATTTGTGACGATAGTCCGAGGACATCGCTGTTCCACTAACTGTTGTTTCATTTAGCGTGGGGTTCTAAGTATTGATCGATTGCCAATAAGCGCTTTGATGTCAGTCATATTCTATAAGCAGTACCTTCATATTCGCCGCATAGATTTAGATAGGTAAAAGATAAAAAAAGAACAAAAAAAGAAAGAAGAAGAATTAGATACATACTTGTGGTAGATTTAGGTCAACTAGCGAATCTTATATATGCTGATACGAGTACATTGATAGCTTTGTTCCAATCTTCGAAGTGCCGAAGTCTATTTCGAAACGATACAATTGGAGCTTATTTTCTTAGCATTTTTTTGTAGCTGCCTGATTGTCGTTACCGGATGGTGGCTGGTAAACAGGTAATATTGTCAAGCAAATATTATAGATACATTACACGTGCGAAAATTACAATAACCAGTTACGCCACAAAATCAATGCTTTCGTACAGTAAAGGTTTTATTTTGAAAACTAAATTTTGCTTGTGTCTAATTGGTGACCTAATCATTTATTTACAGCTTATTTTACGGTTTTAAAACCACAGCTCAGGTTTTAGGAGTAATACGGCCGGCGGTCGGTGACTCATGAATCATTATTGTTTATACTAATACGGTTTAGGTAAAAAGCATATTAATTTTTGCCTTGTATTCTGGACCTTGGAAAGACGCAATGCCACGCTAAAGACTTATCTTACTTACTTACTTAAAGACTTATCTTACTTAAAGACTTAATTTATATTTCATACGATACGAGGTTACGTGGAACGAGAGTTTTGTTGTCTTAACGATGTCAGTCGTTGTTTAATGACTCCAATTCGCTGTCAGTAAAGTCGTGAACGGTTATGATGAAACTATAGCTTGTGGTATTCAGGGCGTGACTATACAAGGCTTTGTGAGAACTGAAAGTGATAATACCGGCTGCCACGAATTAAAAACAATGATTCTAGGTATAACACAGCCGATAATGACGATGCGATTTATCGACAATTATTGCCTAAACGATTTTCGATCATATTTTACAAGTTGAGTAATGCAGTTTGTGTAATATGAATTTAATTTTATAAATTACCCAACTATTATTATCTTGTTCGGCTAAATATCTTGGTCATAAATTTATATGGCTACTGGTGTCGAGTTTTAATATGTTGTAAGTTTGATGAGATGTTTATCGGGTGTAAGATATGACTATATGTTGGCATTCACCGAGGCGAGATGAGGCGAAATAATCTCCGGTTAATTATATTTTTAGCTATGAAAAAACAAGCTTATTTTTTGTTCAATTAATGTATATTTTCCCTCTCGGTAAATCTCTTTGTGTTGCCATGATGGACGTGTAGGATGTTCTGGTTTTTGCATTACAGATCTAAAACCAGTTTACTTACTTGTGGCGTCCATAGTGTGATGAAATTCAACCTTCGGACGGTTTCTTAATCCTTTATTAGAATATTTGTACCGCACAACACTTCCTAATTAAAATAACTGTCTTCACCGATACTTAAATATCGTGATCGTAAGATCCAATTTTATGTAACACAATGAAGTAAATCTCCAGTGAAATGTTGTCTGCGTTGCGATCTCGCGCTGTTTACGCGGTGAGTGAATGCACTCCGAGAGTGCGCGGGCACATTACGTCACGACTGTGCGAGAGGGACTGCGCGTGAACTGTTTGCGGCGAGCGAGACGGACGATGTGTCGTCACATAACTTGTTTACGTTGAATCAACTTAGTCTGCTGCCTAATTACAAATTACAATAGCAATTAATGCGCAATTCTATTGTAACGACGCTTGTATTATCCATATGACACACATCAGAGGACGAATACCGCACTTGGCAGAAGATCGGCAGCCTGCCTCAAGGCATTGTCTAGCAGAGTAGCGATACTGTCGATGCGAAGCGAATCGGTCGTTAAACCTATATGGATGCACAGGTATTCAGCGAACGCCATCGTGCGAAGACCACCCAAATAGAGAACATCAAGATGACTTTATTTATCTTCGAGTTCGTCTTTTCTTAGAATCACATTCAGCGTCTGATTATTCATTGTTATTTATTATGTATGTATAGGGGTTTTCATGTTCGGTATCTACTTATGTGCAATTTTGATCACTACCTATGGTAGAGTTTATTAAGCTAACAAAGTATTAGCAATAATCAAACTAATCCAAAATAAATGACAGATTAAATATTTGTTCTTTATCAAAACAAATTTTTAATCCAAGGATTAGGTTGCTTATCGGACATAATTTATTACAATCGTTGACATGACCAGAATTGCTAGGAAGCAACTGTCCTCTTGCAACTGTCTCTGGGGTAACAAAGACAATTTTGAATTTAGATTACAGAAACCGGATGTTTACTGTAATCACAAAATGGATATAGCTTCAGGACTGATTCTTTGAATCCTCCGAGAAGGCCATTTCCGTATCTAGTTCGGTTAGTAATCGGACAACATGGACACAATGGACAGCATGATGAATAATTTTATAACCAAATAAAAATAATATACTATTTAATGACAATGACGTAGAATGAATTTATAATTATTATGATTATTACTAAAAAAAGAAAATTTATATTGGCGTGCGCGTGGCGTATGCGTAGCATGCGCGGTTTGTACGCGGCGCGTGTGCGTGTGTTTTTTGTTTATTAGCTATTAATCACCTTAAAAATTACAAGTAAAAATGTTTGAAATCAGTTATTTATTAGTTTTCTTCAAATAATTTTAAGACCATATTTTTATTATTATTATTATTACTAATAATAATTTATTAAACTGAACACAAACATTTTCACAATGATAATAATTACACAATTTTAAAAGAACCTGACAAGTATTACGTGTCGTTGACACCTGTACTAATTTGCGAGCACTGTATCACAGGTGCCAGCGCCCTCCATAGAAATGATAAAAATTAATTTATTAAAAGGATTGTTTAGTTCCCTCAAATTTTCAATTACAATTTTGAACAATAGTAATCTTAATACTCCACTCTTAAATATATGTAGGTATTTCTTCTATTCAATATGATTCTTCGGTGGTAATAAATACGTTATACGACCATAATATATGGTTACTAGTTCTTATCCACGATTTCGCAGCATGGAATTTAATTAAAAAAAAAATCGCGTTTTCAGAGATTCTATTTTAAATAAGAGTAGCCTTAGTTACTCCTTATAACATCAGGTCTCTGCCAATAAAAATCCCGGTATAATTGATCCAGCTATTTCAGAGATTAGCCGGAACAAACAGACAGACAAAAAGATTATATAAGTACCTTATATATACTTTCATATGCATTTAGTAAAAAGCTGTAATTTTGACATTACAAACAGACACTTAAATTTTATTTATTTGTATATGTTCAATTGGTGATTCAAAAGAGTGGTCATGAGGCCTGCTTCATTTTATTTCCTGCTTCTACTTCTTATAGAACTTCTTGAACTAGCTTCGTTTCTCAATGTTTAATTATAGTCAGTTATTTTTTTATATTTTATCTTTACTTGTTGTAATAGTTCTTGACATTTTATTATTTTAAGGAAAATATGATTAAAATTTGAGTTTGTTAATATTCTATATATTTATTATTTTATTAACATTCTGCGAAATCTTTAATATGCCAAAACATATGAAGGGTACAAGGAAAGAAAGATCATTGTCCATTTTTGCCGATTATGAGTTAACAATGCCATCTAGTACAAAATTTATTAAGCTGTTTAGTTATGAAACCAAAAACAGTAAAAAAAATCATTGTGCACATGCTACTCACAAAAAGTCAGTATGGTTGTATTTAAAAAGATCATTGTCTATGGACTATGACCCTTTTACCACGTTTTTTTTTAGGCTGTCAACGTCAAGTCAACAAATTTGTGTCGTGCGTGTGCATTTGCGTTCAGACTGCGCCGAGCGTAAGACAAATGATGACAGAGCTCGTGTAGTGTATATTCTAACCGGCGCGCGGCCGCAATACTAAAATTGTATGGAGGATTTAAAGTGCTTTTTTGATAAATATGTATCTTTATTGTCAACCAATAACTTAAATATTTGGGACGGACAAATTGTAATATAACTATTTATGTTTCGTTTAAGCTGTAAAGTAGGATAGATTTCTACTGTTATAACCTAAAAATCACGTAACATGAGCTTACATTTTTGCATTTTTCGTGCAAATTTGCGTAATTTTCTAGGCGAAAATATTTATTATTTTAAGTTTTTTATCCAGAGTAATTATAAACACATTCATTGTTATGGTAAATGTATATTTTATAATTGTCATAAACAAAAAGTGTTAATTTTATACACATAATTGTGATCGCCTGTTTTGGCACATTTCGCTCGGCGCAGTCTTAAGTTTTAAACGTATCCACATTAACTGCAAATGAATAACAGTAAGTTATTTGTTTGTTGTTTTAAATAAAAAATAAGACCTAAATAAATAATTCAATTACCTTTTAATTATATAAAAATGTCAAAAGAATCACAGTCCTTGATCTTTCTATGCAGTAATCCTTAGTTTGGAAAATTGATTGAGTAACTAATTCTAATGTAGCTTTATTAAGAAAGTTCATGTTGGTACAATTTTGTAACACATATAATGTAGTATTAAAAAGTTACTTCATAATGTTTTTAAATAAATACTTTAATTAAGTTAAATAAGTTTTATCCATTTTCTCAAAACAACCTCAAGTGACAATGATCTTTCTTTCCCTGTACCCTTCATGAGATGTGAGATGGGCGGGGACTTTGTCTGACTCATATAGTATTGAATGCGGAGTTAGGCAGGGTGGATTAACCTCTCCTCTCCTATTCAATTTATATATAAATGACCTAATCGGTGAGCTCAGCAGCACTCATACCGGTTGTCACATTGATAATGTGTGCGTCAATAACATTAGCTACGCGGACGATATGGTGCTGCTGGGACCATTGGTAGGTGCAGTGCGTAAGTTACTGGCCATTTGCGAGTCGTACGCGGAGGAGCACGGTCTCACATACAACGTACAAAAAACCAAAGTACTGCTTTTTAGAGGTAAGCTCAGTGTGCCCGGTTACGTTCCGCCAATTATGCTATACGGTGAAAAGCTGCAAATGGCGACCAGTTTTAAATACTTAGGACATGTAGTTAATGGTGAACTAACTGATGACGCCGATCTGGAACGTGAGCGTAGGGCTCTGGCGGTCCGAGGGAATATGATAGTCCGTAGGTTTGCTCGATGTTCTACTGAAGTTAAAATTACCCTGTTTAAGGCATATTGCCAATCCTTTTACTCGAGCAGCTTATGGGTAAGTCATACCCGTCGGGCCGCCAGTGTGTTACGTGTGCAATATAATAACATATTTAGGATGCTGATGGGGCTGCCTCCCTATTGTAGAGCGTCTTTAATGTTTGCCGAAGCTCACACGAATGGCTATCAGGCTATAAGACGTAAAAAGTGGCTTCATTGTTAAGGCGTTTGAGAGACAGTAGCAACAACATCCTAAAAATGATAGCTTCTCGGTTTGACTGTGCAATACTATGTAAGTGGACTCATATAATAACAGGAGTAATCTAAATTTATGTAATTTTATGTTATGAATTAGTTTTAGTTATTAAGTATTTATATTTTGACGTTAGAACGTAATGAGCTGATTTATGATATTTATGTATGACATGCAAATCCAATTTTATTTCAATGTTATAATATTTTCTTTCTAATTTGTTTCTTAGTTATTTTGTTGATATTTTGATATATCCCACCCTTAATAAAACAGAGACTTATCTCAGTATTTTGGATTAAACAAATTTGAACTCTATTGCAAAGATTTAACACAAATGTAATATTAGTATTTAACATATGCAATTAGAGTTCAAATTGCCTTACTTTCAAATTTCGAGTTAAGTAGCTGTTTTATTAAGAGTGCGATATGTATGTGTATGTGGTATAATGTTTTTATAATGCTGACTCTCTTGACATTACTTATTTATCATGTATGGATTTAAAATCTGAAATAAACGTTTTATTATTATTATTATTATATATTTTCAATTAGCGTTAATTGACTAAAAGACTTGGCTGGATTTGGCATAGGCCAGCCCGACGTGTACACGTTTCAGTGACTATGTCAATGGCTCTATATTGTAGTCTAGGTCTTAACATGCGTAGCGTCTTACCATGCTGGGCTAGATGTGAACGTAGTGGCAGCGTGGCAGCAGCGTAGCGCGCTGGTCGCTGGTTGTATGTCCGTTGCCCACTGACGTAATGCGCGTGCGTTTGTAAAAAGTAAAGACACTACAAAGGGACCGCGACTACCAAAATAATATTTTTATGATAATATTAGGTAATAAATCAAAAAAATACATGCTCAATATTTGAGTTTGACTCGTGGGATTATAGACGCCTAAAAGAATTTGGGATAGTCACATGCCTTGCCATCCCCGTCCTCTCGACCCATAAATATGTTACCATTGTAGCTTAGCAATAACAGCTTTAAAACAAAGAGCCACTGACGAGACCCCGCCGACGCCCCACTGATGCCTCGCCGATGCATCACCGACGCATCGCTGAAACTCCGCCGACGACCCCGTTAACACCTCACTGACTTCTTGCGCACGTTGATCCCTTTCACATCGCGTTCACGCCCCGCTAATACTCTGCGTATGCGCCGCTAAGCGGCGGCCTAAGAGAAAATTGTAGACAGTGTTAAATTCGTACAAACGAATAAAAAGAACAAAAGAAAATCAAGATATTCAGTAAATATAAAATTCCAGCAATAAAATAGATGGATAACAACACAACTAGAAAGAAGTAAAAAAATATTATACGATCTTTTTTATTTGAAATCTTAGTACAAAGCTTTAGTTTAGGCGATCAGGATACTATGACCGACTACATAGTACCCTGGTCGCCTACTGAGCAAAATCTACAGCGCTGCGTCGAGCTGGCCGCGGCAGGGCGCCTACACAGTTTGTCGTAAATTTAAAATATTTTAAACTGTACTCTCCAACAATTATATAACGTATAACAAAAAGCCACGGTCATGTTTAAAGGTTGTATATAAACTGTAAAGAAGTATTTTTAAATATATATCAAAATAAAACAATTCCAAAAGACATCTTGATGTTGATGATATATCAAAAAAGTAATTGAGACACTATCAGATCTAGACAGTATTTAACTCAATAGAACTTTGTTCGATACAGGGTTTGAAACTGTTATCTCCCGACTGGTAGTTGCTTTTGCATTTACGCCAAAATAACACCAAGGCATTCTTGTTGGTCAATAAAGAATATATTATTTAATATAATCATTGTAAGAGCCAGAAATTTTTGGTATAGTGCA